>JACSVZ010000006.1:68633488-69289629 GCA_014706295.1 Lycocorax pyrrhopterus obiensis | reverse complement strand
TCTCTGAATAGCAGGGTCTCTCAGAATTAAGCTTGTTCTGTTAAACCAAGCAGTCCTTTTGCAGCTAGGTCAAGTACTATTTAATTGTCATAGGCAACATCATGGGCTAATAAATTACCAGTGAAAAAATTAACAATGAGATCATGTGTTAAAATGTATTTTCCCTTTCCTGTCTTTATGATTCTTCCTTACTTTTTCAAGCATTAAAAACACAGCTTTCCTATCTCTTCCTTTCCTACGGATGAAGGTCAAACCATTAACTTTTCTGGAGTTAATTTGTGCAGAAAGTACATCACCTACCTTTCCCATACCCTACCTCACATTAAACAATGACACACATGACATCAGAGGAAGCCACATGATTTACAGCACTTTAAAATAGCAGGAGAACAGGATATTTTCTGTATGTTTTCTGCAATTAAATTAATGCACTGCCAGATTTTCCCAAGGTATATATACATGTTTTCTCCTGTTGGGCAGAACCACTGGCAAAGTTTAGAAGGACTTGAGATAAAAACAAGTCTCCTTTTCCCAGGTGTCCTTCATGCAAACCCACGCTTTTTGTCCAACTCCATCAACCTCAAGTGATTAAATGCCAACTTCTTTTCAAAATATACATGGAAAAGGGGGAAAAACAATACAGCTGGCATTGATACAACACAAATAGTCTCAAAAATATCATTGCAGAATTTACTTTGAGTGCTGCCCCTAATTCACATCCTCCCTGCATATACACAACCTTCAATGAGGAGGAAAAGCCCTGAAAGGCCACATCAGGTGGGACAGAGACTGCAGTGCACCAATTAGTCCAGCTCCAAGTGACACACTGCCATAACCTGATCTCTCTGCAGCTCCCAGCTTTTTTGCAGGGAAGCTGCTCCTAGTGGAGCCACAGAGGAGTTCACTTGAGTGCTGTTCACTCAGGAGTAAAGACATGAGCAGGGACTGGGCCCTTTGGAGCATGGAAGGCTGCCAGGAGTTCAAACCATAAAGGGGGATGCACACCCTCCTTGCTCCCCTCACCCCTGCGTAAGGCGCTGAGCTTCTGGTCAGGTTGCAGACCTCAGCCACATGGAATAACAAATTACTGAGGCTCAGTCCAGCAGGGGAGGAGGCTGATCTCTGCTGCAGCTGCCAGCTCCAGGAAGAGGTATAATTGAAGGGGAGAGCATGAGAGAGTTATTCGGTGCTAAGCCAGCACACCTGTTGCTATGAAATAATGAAGCAGTGCACATCTTTGCTGTGCAGATCTCTGCAGGATGTTGGCTCTAACCATTTGCAAACACAATTCCTCCCTTCCTCTTTCAGCGGAAAGGGAAACACAGATACAATAAAAAAATTAATTTTTTTATAAAAATTATCATCAGTATCACCAGCATATATTTAAAGGAAACCATACTATTGAATACACTGTTGTCTCAAAAGCTACTGCAAACAGATTTGCAAACTCAACCTCATTAAAATTAATGGAGCAGAACCACAAGTCATCCGACAGCTTGATTTCTGTAATTCTTCAAACACCGGATTAAAAGGTTTTATGTGCTATACTGTGGCTAAATTTTGCTCCCAAGTTTTTCAGTCGATGTGGACCTGGATTTGAGAGTTAATACCTGACTACCACCAGTAAGGTTGCTAGTAAGGAAGAGGGAGATAAACCCCCAGGAAGCAGGCTGGGTATGTTTGTGGAACTGTAGCTGAGGTTTCGTGTCTGTCAAGACAGCCTGGGAATTGGGGAGCTTGTTTTTACCATGCAAATTAGACCAAGTATGCCTGCACCAAACAAGAGGAGCTGTATTAAAGAAATTAGAGCTACAGGGCAATTTCACCCACAGGGCTATTTCATCTAGGAGCCAAGAACGCCAAAATACAGAAGATAGACCAAAGGCAACCTGGCTGTTTCAGATAAATGTTCTCACTAACCACACCAAGGAAGAAATGCTTTTTTTGAAAATGTAATAGTGGCCTTTGAAGAAACTTACTGATCTCTACTCTTTTTATCTCCAGCATGTCACCCTGTTCTTCTTCAGAAAACTAAACAGCTGTGCTATCCTAAATAAAGATCTTCTTGCATTTCTTTTTGTTCTATTTTCACATACCAGAGATAATGATTTTAGCAAACACAGAAAGTCTCCAAATTATGAACAATAACTTCTTTTTTTTTAAGTTTCTCTATGAAAAACCTCAAACTAATCCAATCCAAAGGACCTGCTGTACTTTCAAAGAAGCATATTTCTATCCAGATGGGTTCTGATTATCTTACACAAGCCAGATGACAGCTAGCTTCCCTCAAGGGCTCATTTTTTCCACACCCTTCGCATGTTATGTGAAAATTTGGTAGGTATCTCTCTTTCCACGTACAGAAATTGAAAGACCATGTAATGAAATACAAGGGGCCACACATTAAAAAAAGCAGACTTTGACCCACTTTCCTTGCCCAAAGTCAATTCTACTTCTTCTGTAAAAAATTTATTTATAAAATAAAATGGGAAAGAGAAAAATATAAGCAATTGGTGCTGCCCTTTTTGCTCTTCAAAATCATGACTTGGCTGACATATGTTCTGTAAAAGGGTTTGTACCACAAACAGGGCCCTCAGTGCTAATGAAGATCTGACAACACTATCATTAGACAGAGCACTTTCATTCCAAGCATTATATAGCTGCATTTTCATATGAATTTATGCAAACCATGTATGTTTGCCAGAAAAAACAGAACTGCAGGGTGGGAAGGAGGGAAATCCTAAAACAAAAGTTCACCGCTATCTGGGAAATAGGAAAATCCTGCAAAGGACTAAGCTATAACAAAAAGGAAGAGTTAGGAGAAGGGAAAAAAAAAAACCCCAAAACCAACAAAAGACAGCAGCTGTGTTGAACTAACAAATTTGAACCCTTCTGGAAGACTCCCAGCTTCATTTCCTGCCTTTGAGGTCGCAGCAGCTGAAGCTGGCGGTGGCCATCCTGATGAGCACCCCAGTCCCACGGTGGGAACAGAGCAGGTACCAACACATGCTCGGCTGAGCGTGCTGAGTTTGGTCTGCTCTCTGCAGCACTAGAGAGGCACTGAAGCATTCAGACTGCAAGGCCTTGCCAAGATCTTGCTTGTAAACAGTAAAACACTGTGTAGGGAGAAAACTGTTTAGGTCATTAGGTTTTCTCATGTTGCCTGAGTTATTCTTGGTTAAAAATATAAAATTAATAAGCATCATGTCAAAAGCAACCTCTGAGGATCGAACTACTTAAAGCTCTTCCAATAACCCTTGGCTGTGGTATCACAGCTTTGCTTTGCTGGTTTCTCAAAAGGAGAAATTCCAGTCTTTGAGACTTTTGCTCCAAACCTCTGTTCTAGTAATTGTAGCTATTCAGCAACTGGTTTGGGTGACAGAAAGACAAACTTTCTATTCCAGGAGAAAGCTGAGAGCTGTCTTGTTTTCTCAACTCTTAATTTTATTTTGCAGTTTGGGAGACTTCACAGCTGACTTGTCATTTGCATAGTTACAAATGAAGAGTGTATTAAAAAAAACCAAAACCAAAACCAGTTGTTACTTTACTGACTTTGCTTTTACATCAGACATCTGGTCTAAATGCATTTGACAAGTATTATTAGGACATTTCCTGTATTACAATATTCAGCTAACATTAGATTTTATTTGTGGATGCTCTGATAAGTTGACATTCTGATTAAACTGACATTTGTCAAGGTCAATTTCAGAATTTAGTACTAATTGTATGCACATTAGTGAGGAGTCCTTGTAAGCAGATTTGGTGGAGGAGCAGTCCTGATGCAGGAGGAAGTCACAGAGATAGAGTGTATTAACTCAGACATTTACACAGACCAGAGTTCAAATTACCTGTACAAAAGCCACAGTCACCATCCTACTGAGTAGGTTAAAACTTGGAAGTCTGGTCTTTCAAAGCAGAAGAAACATCTGTATCTGGTTAATTTTAAAGAAAGAAAACACACACCAAATAGGACAGAAACGTATCTTTCTAACAACTTTTATCCCTTTATTGCACTTTCTTTTTGTGACACGTGGTAAGGCTAGACAAGGAAAGCCCTACTTTAAGACCATTCCCTCCTTCCACCTCCTTGTTTCAATTCCTCTCACCCAGGCCAGCTCTGGTGGGGAATTTCAGAACTGAATTCTGCAAAGCCAAAATGAAGGAAGTTTTATTCTGCTTGCCAAGCAAACTGACAGTTGCTTTTGCTATTTTGGGCAACTATCCTATAATTGTGCCCACCTGTTGTAGCAATGCTATTTTTAAAGTCACACCCAAGCGCACACATGGCTGTACAGCAAAACTTCTCAGGGATGACACTCTGCTCCCTCACCCCCAGCCTGCAGAGGTGCAGAAATCCTGCTATGGAAATCATGCAGGAACAAGGATTTTTCTAACTTGGTTCTACATATTAACTCTGAAGGGATTGCAGCAATTTTGCCCTCCCTTACACCCCAGGAGCAGCTTCCCTTTCGCCTTTTCGTCTCTCTCTCTCTCCTCTCCCCTTTTCCCAGATGCCTAGCACTGCTGGCATTATCCTCCACCAGGCCTGGTTCTGTGGAGCCTGCAGTAGGTGTGCTGCCTTACAGGGCCTCACTGAGAGCAAAAAGCAGAGATCAAAGACAAATATGAAAATAATCAGGTTAAAAGTCATAGGCAGAGAGTCCACACCAAGAGCAAAAACCAGCATGACACACCTACCGCTCTCCTCAGAGCCTGGGGACCTGGCCTGTTCTTGTGGCAAAAAGCAGCTGTACATACAGGTAAATGTTTCTGGCCCAGCAACAAGCTTGCTGAAGCAGACACACACTTCGAATTCATGGTTATAATTGAAAGGAACATCACCATTTTTAGGCAGAATTGAAAATTCAACTGTTAGGACAGGGTACTCGTCTGCATCACCAAAAAGCGACCACTGCTCGCCCCCCAGTTTGGCTGGAACACTGGCACCATCAGCTTCATAAAGCCCCTCGATGTAGAGCAGCCAGCTCCCTGAAGAAGAGAGCTTAACAGAAGAAAACCATTCAGCCTTATTTTGTCTATGCTTTATTGGTAATTGCAAAAAAATGGGGGATAGCCATTTACAGAAACACTGCACCTTCAACCACTTCCACAAGTTAAACATGAAAAATAAGCTAATTTCTCTTTTGCCTCCTCTGTAACATAGTATAAAGTCAGAACCTAGCAGGATGATGGGCAAGGACACTTACTAGAGGCAAACAGAATTCTGCATCAGAATGGAGGAGAGCTAGTGTTCACTAGCACTTTAAGAAACTTAATTATTCAGTTTCTTCATCTTCCTTCCTTCCCCTTTAGCTAAGGCAAAAGAACTGAACCTCCTCCCCTAAAGCCACATTAGAAGTGTGACTTATTATTATTATTTTTAATAGCTGTGTCAATTTAAGCACCTCTTCATCCTCCCTGTTCCGTATTCCATTCCTTTTGTTTTGCTGTTAGAGCAAACAGGATCCGGGCTTTTTTTTTCCCCTAAATTCTGGATGATATCTTTCATCTGGTCCCATTGACATAACTGAGGACAGGCAAGCAGCAGAGGCTGTATCTCCACAGAAACCTAAGGAATAAAAGACGGGAAGGAAGTGTCTCAGGAGGGACTTTACACATTCTCCAGCAAACTTGAGAGGTCATTTGTGGCATTTTTAGAGGGATGAGAAACATTGTCTTGGGTTTTCCTCACAGCCTCTGTGTATGCTGTACAACTAATTATTTCTCAAGTCTTGATCGTACTTAAGGATAATCCAACAGATATCTCTAAACCAAAACATAAAACTGAGGAGAAAAAGCAGATTCAGCCAAGCGAGCACATCAGTTCAGCTAAGCATGCCAATTTTTAAGAGGCATCGAATTCAGACCTTGCCCTCCTTAATTAAAAGCTTTGCTTTGCTTTGCCTTGCCAAGGGAGAAATCTGACAGCCATTAACTGCCCTGCTCCAGAAATAATTCTGCACACAACAGACATAGGGAACAGCAGCAGTGAGCTACTGTAACCCATCTCGAGGAGATATTTCCTCCTGGCACTCAAGTGCAAGGTTGCATTCCCACTCCCAGCAACAAGTCTCTACTTTGTCCTCAGTCATGTCCCTGCCACCTCCACTCCTTCCCAGACCATCCTCCCGCAGGGCCGTGTTGGTACAGATCTTCCCGCATGCGCAGGATGCAGCCAGGACGAAAGCCCTGTGCTGCCCTGATCAGCCTAAAAGATAACACAGCAGGGGAGAGGAAAAAGTGACTGGTTCAGCACAAGGCCACGGGAACAGCTGTGCTGGCACAACACAGAGAGCAGGAGGAGCCCCATGCACCGCCGCCCACGGAGCGGGGCTCCATCGCTTCCATCAGCTCGCTGGTTCCAGGCTGGACAAGTGTCAGTGTCACGGGAAGGCCACCCTTCCTCACCTCCACCCTGTGGCCCCCACGCTGCTGTGCTCCCCATCTGGTTCCACGTGAGTGAGCTGAGGGCACTGAGCCTGCCAAGTTAACTGTGCCAAAAAGTAGTTTTCTGTGAGTTTAGTTTTCCTTGATTGACATGCATAGGATCAGACAGGCCCCGTGCCTGTGAGCAGGCCTCCCAGTCAGGTTAGGCATGAGCATGGTCCTATCATGTCACACCCACGTGCCTGCCAGATGCCACATTCCACTCTGTGTGCAGGGACACTGGGAGATTCCCTGTTTGAGACTCCTGATAGTTTTTCTGCCTCCTTCCACTGTTTACAACCTGTTCCTATCTAGCCTGGCTAACAGAAGAATCTTACTTGGATTCAGGTGTAGCTTTGTAGCTGGCAGACACATCACAGAGTGCCAGTTCTCATGCTTTCCAAGCTTATCTTCACAAAGCTAAACAGTGAGGATGGAATAAGGTATCAAGGTAGAAAATCCATTCATGCCTCTGGCACTGTGGAAACTGAGATGCATCCACAGCACTGATTTCCCAACAAAGAGCATTACCTGACTTTACATATTTGAGATTTACCACTAATCCGTTCCTCAAACCTTACACAACACTGAAACAAATCACACAACAATGAGCAGAAGAACAAAAGGATAGATGCCATCCCATGCATGGATCATACCCTTCAGCTCTCCCAGTAACTGGTTCTGCACAAAACAGTTAAACAGAGACCACACTGTCAAGCAGAGCCAGAAATTCATGACGTACCTTGCACACAAAACACGTATCACACACAATCTGAGTTTCAATTTGTTTTGTCAAGAGAAAGCACATTTCTAAAGCCTTCTGGGAAACACAAACCTTGATATCTGCTTGAGTCCATAGACCGTTGTAAATGGTGACTCATGCATGAATTCCCACTACCCATTAATCTCAAAGTGTAAGCACTCAGCTCAGCAAATAATGGTGTTTTAATGTCCTGGCAAAAATGGGAAAAAATGGTTAGCAGAATTTGGGAGTGACTGTCAGGAAATGAAGATAAAGACCATGCTTGGAGGACAGCAAGAACAAGGAAGGGATGGGAAAAAAGAAGTCAGAAGTTATGGAGCACAGCTCTCCAAGCCAAATGGGAGTTCACCTACCACCTGTTTCCAAAAGCTGTTTTCCCATTCAGCTCCGCGCAATATCCCTCAAAACAATCTGTGGCTGACTAAACACAAACCACTCCTACATTACAACCCAGCCTAAAAATGTACATTTTAGTTAGGCATCTTTTGAAAGTTTTATTCTATCTTGCATAACTCATTGAAGTGAACACAGAATATGGACAGAGTCCCCAAGCTGCGCCAGGGGAGGGAGGTTTAGGTTGGATGTTAGGAAGAATTCCTTCACAGAAAATGGTGATTAGACATTGGAATGGGCTGCCCAGGGAGGTGGTGGAGTCACCATCCCTGTAAGTGTTTAAGGAAAGACTGGATGTGGCATTCAGTGCCATGGTCTGGTTGACATGGAGGTGTCTGGTCAAAGGTTGGACTCGACAATCTCAGAGGTCTTTTTCAACCTAAGTGATTCTGTGATTCTGTGAAGTGACAGGATTTTTACAAATACCTGGTTTTAAATATGGCATAAATGGTCCATATGAGAATGTTCTCAAACTCAGTAACTGTTTTCAATACTAAAGCAAAATGAGTTAGAACATGTAATCTGGCATTACAGTAAGAGCCCAACTGTTGCTCAGTCTGACAGAAATAGAGGTGTTTCAGGAATCTGAATTTTCAGTATTTTGGAATACTGAATGCAAGCAACCAACCCAGACATATGCAGACATCTAGCAGTACAAGTACATGACTATTTTACTATCCCTCTTGTACTTAACATGAAATTGTTGAGAATTTTTTTTTAATTTTCTTCAGAACTGTTTTTTCAGTGCTGAGTTCCTTTGTTCAAGCTGCTGCTGCATAAATACATTATGGGCATTGCCTCTGCCATTCACATGATTTCCAAGTTAATACTAACACAGCATATATTTAACATCAAGATATGCACTGTGCATTGCAGATCCAAGACAAATGCAATTTCCATCCACTGCGAAACAATCTTGCAACAACCTCATTTCCATCACGGATCTGTGTATCCTTGCCACTCTACAGACAGCTGCAGAGTTTATGCAATGGCTAACACTGCTGGACTTCCCACATTTAAACCAGGGAAGTCCACCCATGCCTGCGGTGCATTTCTGCAGCTGTCCCTGTACACCCTCACAAACAGCTGGAGACTGGTGATGACACATCCAAGCACAGTTCATCTTAGTCCCGGGAACTATTCCCTGATAATAAACTTGCAGGAGTGAAATTAAGCACAGAGTTATCAAAAAGAGGTTTGGCCTTTGAAGAGGAGGCTGAAGAGAGGATGGGTGAACCTTAAAAAAAGAAGTGAGGCAGTGGGTAACAGGTAAGCAAGCTGTGTTTGCAGAACAGCTGACAGTTAAAATTTCATGTACAATCAAACAGTGCTATCGAAGTTCAAATTGAGGGGATTATAATCTGCTGTCTAAACTCAAAGTCTTTTTAAAAGGCAACAATTGTGAGAGATCCTAAAAACAGTACTATTTTCTGTAGGATGAAGAAACTAAAGTGATAAAGTGAAATGATAATTTGGAAACACTACTACTAGTATTACTACTGCTGTGTGTCAGAATGGTTTTCACACACAGATAATGCAAATAATCCTTTACGTTAGCCTGCAGTGTTTCATGCAAAATCACAGATCTGCACAGTCGAGTAAACAACAAATTAACTGAGGGATAGTGGGTACCAACATTCCCAGATGATACCAGGCCCAGCAGCCTGCTAAGACTACCTCTGTGTAGTGACAAAACATTTACACAAATGAAGCATTCACCACGTGAAAGGGAGAACTGCTAATTAATGCCTACATCCAGATAAACTGCAGAGGAAGAATCTGACATGTGCAAACAGCCACTTTTGCTTATTTAAGCCAATGAGTCACGTGATTAATTGCCACACTTTGGATTGTTCAGATAAAGTGTAAAGGTACAAACAAGGAAGAACCTACCAGGACTTTCCACCCGCTTGTAGTGGTAGGGATTGATGCAAACCTCCTTCTGTTTTGAACCAAAGGGGAACTCGCAGCATTCCAGAGGTTTCAGTTCGTGATGGCTCTGCAGGTCCGGCCAGCGCCACACTCTGCAGTAAATGACGTGTGGGAGCCCTTTCCGGTGCGACACCTGGAGCCGGCCGTCCAAGGAACGAGGAATTGTGACACAGTTGCTGGGCTGACCAGGACAGCTTAGTGCTTTTTCCAGCTCCTCCATAGCACCTTTCTTCTTCTTCAGTTTTTTCACTAATGCGTCAACAGCTTTCTCTGCCCATTTCTCTTCTTCATCCCCTTGCTTCCACCCCAACAGCCTCTTCACTGCTGGGCTGGTGAAGGAGAATAAACTTGTTACATTCATGGTGACCCTGCTGTGGTGATACCACACAACCAAGCACGAATGACTGCCCTGTTCTTCCACCACCACCAGGGTACAGCAGATTGTGTCAGCAGTCAAAAGCAGCCTGGATCAAACAGTTCTGATCCTTTCTCCTTTTCAATCCTCCAGTCCCAGGAAGGCAGCGCTGACATCCCCCCTTGGTGGTCACAACCTTCTCATTATTCTAAATCCTTCTGGTTGACAACCTAAAGGAGAGTATCAGAGAAAGAGAAAGAGAAAAAAAAAAGGATTTTACCTTTCAAGTTAACATACAGCCGTTAAAAATATCCCCCACCTCAACCCAGAAGAGCGGTGCGATCAAAAAACAACCAACAACAAAACAATAACAAAGGCACATCTGATGAAAACTTAAGCAGCAGGACCTGCTGCTGAACCCAGTATATCCCTATATCAGAAATGTAGTTCACACTAAATCTAGCCTAAAACAGTCCCCCAATTTAAATTTTTCACTATTAAGTGTAAGGGGTGCTACACTCTGCCTGTCAGCTGTTGCAACCTTAACCAGCAAAACACCCCAAGGAAGCAGTGCAGGATCACTAATGCTTTTTTTATTATTTAGTTTAGAGAGCGGCTGGAAGCAATATTCCTCAACAGCAATTGCAATGTGCTGCCCAGCTCTCTCCAAACTGCATGAAGTTCAAAAATCACTGCACTAGACCTGAGCATAACTCAAACTAAAAAAAAAAAAAAACAAAAACAGTTCAATTTCACCTCTGACTTACTTTGAGGAACAAAGCAAAAAAAAAAGAAGAAAGTGAAACTAGAAAGATCTTAGCCCTCACTCGCAAGATAAAGAAAACCGAATCTGCCCACCCCACCCAAGAGGCCTAGAGCTCCTAAGCAGCCTATGAGGGAAGGCTATCATGAACTTCACCTATACACACTGACCCTTCCTGCTGCAATGCCTGCCTGATATACTCAAGGACACATCAAGGAGTGGGAAGGATGAGGAAGTCCAGATAAGAGGATTTTAGACAGCACAGTGGTCCTCAAGCTGGGAGACAAGGAATGGGACTGAAGCGATGGGTCAAGAGGGGGAGGAACACCTCATTTGAAGGAGTCCCAGCTGTGAGTAGCAGGTTTTGTCCTTGTCCAGGCTGGGAGCAGGCAAAAGGCTCTGGCAAGGGAAACAGAAGAGAGCCGGGACTGGCAGGGAGGGGAAAATGAGACAAAGAGCACCACACCACTCATTTTCAAATAGACAGACAAGACAGGAAACATATCCTGGACTGGATACCAACAGGTTGCAGAGGAAGGGGGAAGGGGAAAAGGATATGAATGTTTTTGTTGCCATCAGAACAACACAAAAAACACCCAACCAACCAGAAATCTATACACACAGAGAATAGAAGGTGTCAGCACACCCACATCAGACAGGATTTCACAGCTATACTAAGAGAAGATTGCAGACCTTAAAATTGCAAATGCTATGGCACACTTACTCTCTTCACTGTCATACACTGCAATGGTTTCATAGTATACCATTATACTCGAAGAAATTTAAGCTGAAAACCATCCACTTTATTCAAATTAACTTGTCACTAAAACAGTCATCTAATTGCAGAGGTTCAGTTTTATTAGGCTGAATACATAAACTACATTTATGTGAACAATGGTTATGGACTAAGACACAGGCCATGTCTACCTACACTTCAAACTGGTACATCCCATTTCTTTTATGCTGTATTTGAAATAATAACGTTAATGCAAGGGAAGATTTGCATGAGCCTGCGGCAAATTTAAGAATTTGTTTTGTTACGTGGGCATGTGCTATACTGTTAAATGAACTGAAACTCCATTACTGTCACTGACTGTAGTCCAGGTATACTTTATCCTTACATGCACTGTAAAGTGCTCTATTAAAATGCTGTGCTAATTTAAGAACTGAATTACCAGAACCCCAGTGCATGTGCTTTAAATACGTTTGTAACTGAGTTACAAACAATTCATATATAGTCTGTATCTTAATCAATATTCTAAATATCTTTTTTCTGCACTTTTCAAACAAAAGATACAAGTTCCACACACAAAAGTTACAAGTTCCAGTAGTATACCAAGTAAAGCTTTCTCCTTCACATCCATTTGAATTAAACAAAAAAGACTTAAAGGGCTTGAATTGAAGCTCTAATAAAGGAGAAAGTACAAAGTCTACATTTTGACCCAAGCTTCATTCAACATCAATAATGTTTGCAGATGTGGTTCTACCTAGGCCTGACCCATCTTTCACCAAGCTACTTGCTGTGAAAAAGGAAAAGTCCCGTCTTTTAAGACTGTATGTTTATATCAGTGCCTGAAAATACAACCCCAACATGGGCTAGGACATGAGTTCTGCACAGACTAAGATGACGCTCAGACGCAGCCCCAAGCAGTCAGACCAAAGGAACAGATTCTCCGAAGTTTTTGGATCAAACCCTGCAGCACACACACATCCCACTCCCACAGTCATGCACCCCAAAACAAGTTTCACCCTCACCATCAAAGCTACGGTGGCATCTCTGTGACAACAGCTGCTGGGAGCAGGAGGAACAGCATTAGGCACAGTGCTTGGAGGTGAGCTTGGGAGTAATGCAGCTCAGCAGGACCCAGCTGGCCACCAGCCTCCAGCCAGGGATTCCTGCTGAAGTCCTGCCTCCAAAACAAAGCCTAAGCACATCCCAAGCCCTGAACAAGCAACAAGACAAGGGAAGAGGGAGAAAACTCACAGGCTGCTGTACACTAGTTTCTCTAAGCTCCAAAACCAATATTAAGCTAAAAAACCCCAAAAAACAAACAAACAGACAAAGAAAAAAACAACAACAAAACCAAACAAATAAAACCCAAACCACAATGTATGTGGAGATTTTCGTTTCCAAGAAGCAGAGAGCTCGTCCGCAGGGCTGAGCCCTTGCCAGTACATTCCATTTCCCTTTCTGCCACTCTTGGTTTCTGCACTGCATCATTTCCTGTATTGCTTCTGCACAAAGTGGTCTTATCAGCTGGAAGTGCAAAATAAAGATTAAACCACGAGTCAGCAGATGACACAGTCTGCGTCTTTCTTCCCTAAATCCATGTGCCCTTCTGGGAAAGTGGGAGTTAGTATTTCCAACAACTGAGTGACCACCAGCCCTTGAAGGGTCTGTTTGTTCATGAGGTAGGGACGAAACAGAAACCTAGGCCAAACAACAGGACACTCTCCAAAAAGCAGTCTGGCATCAGTTTAAAGGAAACTGAGTTGTTACCCACTTATCAGACACTCTCCACACATCCAAACCCATGCACTTTTTATTATGCATTCTGTCTGCTGATGGATGAGTTGGAATCAACAAACTTCTTTCAAATCCCAATGCTGTTTTATTTGTCTTCCTTCACTGCTGTTGTCTTTTTTGTCATCTTTGGATTAACACACAAACCTGTACGCAGCCTATGAAAAAATAAGTGAGCATTATATTTTTCTATATCTATTTAGCCAGCCTTGTATTTAAACAAACATATTCAGGCAAAATGCCTAAGAGTGAAGTTCTATTTTTCTAGCCCTCAAAGAAGAGATAGCTACTCTGTCAGCAACATGAAGCAGACAGTAAAATATTCAACGAGACTGCTTTCAAATTCCCACAGGAGATCCCATAGGAAACTGTCTCACTTTGCATAAATGACTGTTTTTGATGGGTGGAGAAAGAGTTTAGACAATTAGATGATCCTCTCCCAGAGGGGTGGATGGGGGAGCAAAACAACTTCTAGCCCAAATTTCAGCCAAACAAGAAGTGACTCTAACTCTCCTACTAATTTCATTATTTGTATTACAGGCTCAGTGATGCAGGCAAAAAGGATCCTATTAAATATTTTTAATATATGCTTAGCACAGTTAGACATAAAAATGGGCAGGAACCACAGTGAGGATAATTGTTAATAGAGAAAACTGTCTAGTCTATGACTACATTTTAAAAATTCAATTTATCTTAGTCAACGTACCTCTTCCCAGCATCCATTACTTAGTAACACTATAAAGAAATAACAAGCAGAGAGATTTTAATTTGTTTCTTTAAAAATATTTCGTCATTCACCCACTCTGAGAGACACATATTTTCAGCAACTCACGTATTCAGTACAATATTTAGATTTTTTTTTTCTTAAAAAACCCCCAAAACCAGATTTTGGCATAGAAGCCAGGGAGCTGTCTCTTTATTCTGGCAGGAATTGTCTCCATGTACAGTTTCCATGTATTACTAAAAGGCATGAAGTCTAAGCAGCTGCAATGCTAGAATGTGTAACAACATATTGTGCACTAACTTCATCTAGCTCCCTATTCTTGAAGCAAGCAGCAAAAAGTTTTGATTTCTTTCTTCAAGTAATGTGATTTGTGAAACAGAAAGTCCGGAGTCTTCTGCTGAATTACCCTCCTTTTAGTCACCAAATTCTTTCTTTGCACCTTCTTATGGCAGAAGATCAGATATTGCTCAGCTTGGAAAAATGCACTAAACCTGGTAGAAACCTCAGTGAATTACAATACCCATGCACAAACAAAGCACATTTCACATTACAGTGCTGTAGAACTCATTAGAGAGCCTGTACAGAACCTGACTTGGTTTCCCTTGTAGGTTTGGAAAATGACAAAGAGAAAAAGAAAAAAAATTAACTATTTTATGTTCTCTTGGCATGGTAGAAAGAACTCAAAAAACCACTGAAATATGCAATCCTGTGTTCTGATATGCAACATACCGTTCGAGGAGAGAGGAACACACTGGTGTTGAAAATAAATCATCATACCTAACAGAGTAGGCAGGGTTTTTCCTGACACTGCCTTAGACTCCTTTCCTTACTTAGACCCAGCAAGGGCCAGGAGGATGGGTATCTCCAGCCTGTCCTGTGAAGTAACCTCTGTTACAGCCCAAAATACCCAGTCTGTATCAAAACTCCTCTTGGGCCATCCATCCCTTGTGCTATCTGGCTGAGGGATTGCCCTTCCAAGAAAACCTCCCATGTACCACTGTACAGCCCACAGGGAAAATCCTGTCAGATACCTACAAGCACCCTTTAGTTCAGCAGGCGGGGGAAGAGCGAAATGAAACCGCAGGGCAATGCAGGATTTACCAGTGGAGGGAAGGAGGGCAACAGTGACCCAAGACCCACAAACCCCACTGCTCTGTTAGTCCAGAGCATGAAGGGATAACCTTACACTATCAGTAGCTGCCAGCTCCTTCCCAGTGCTCCCCACAGTTCAAACCAAGAACACAGTGTTCGGCCAGTTTCTACAGTGAACCGCAGCTTCTCTCCCGCCCGCTTCCCCACTCAGCTTCTGGCACACAAGGCACTGCTCCTTGCCCCTGAAGTCTCAACTACCACGACTGCAAGAGTAAAACAATAGCAAATTCTTACAGGTTTTCTGAATTTGAAGGTACCAGATTTGAAAGATTTATGCTAACTTCACTGTTGTTTCTCCAGAAAAAATACCTGCTTTGCATACACATTAGAAACCGAATCCTGTGTTACAATACAACTAAAATGGCACAAAAGTCTTTCTAAGGTAGTATATCATTGTGAGAAGAAAATGGCAAAGGTTCTTTCCCAGTTTTAACAGACATGCATCAACAATTAGATTTGTCCTTGTCCTGGTTAAGAACATTTCTTCCCAATATCTTTGCTGGTTTTGACCTACTGAAAACCATACTCCTGAAAACAAATTTAAACACCACATCCTTCATGAGTTTTATCTCCACCTTCATTAAAGCACAGCTCCACCATGGTTACAAGAAACACTAACACTATACAGCCTCTTAAGTGATCACCAGATCCTCAAACCCTGCCTTTGTCACCAGAGATGAAAAACACTTACACTGCTGAATTTTACTCACTCCTGCCTTCAGATGCATGTGAGATTCCACAAAGTCACAAAACACCAGCTCTTCCTTCACCGCCTGCAGGTCTCCTCGCCATGCTTATTTTATATAAATATTTTTATATTGCCACTCAGACTACAGGAAAAAACTAAAACCACGTTTGCCAAGATACTCGGTCAGGAAGCTGGGTAAGCCTGGTGCACAGCAGGGCTAGTACAAGTAGGATAGATCAAATCGTCCACCCAGGTGTGCACAAATCCCTTGTGGTGCTGGCGAGCAGTCAGACTGAATCGGATGTGCTTTCAAAGATTATCTCTAAAACCGCAGCCTAGTACTTTAACCAAGGTCAGGAAGGAACTGTAACTTGATGATTCAGTCAAAACTCTGGCACAGATGGGATTGCAAAATATGAACTTCACTAAAATAACCTATAAGATGAATACAAGGCTGTGAATCACAAAACTTGCCAGAATAGTGTTCATAAGGTGGTTTTTTCCCTAAATGCTATGAAGGAAGAGACTCTTCATTCTTCACTCTCTCCAAGCTAAAGGCCTCTCAAAGAAATCCTCAGACTATGACGAGACATTCAAAAGATAAACATATCCAAAGAAACAGTTGTCAAGGGACAGAATTAATTACCAGCCATCACAGTGGGTATTTCATTGTGCATCTTTGGGGCAGGTTTATCCATTTCACTTGTGCTGTGGAGTACTTAAACTCCACACATTGTCCTACTAGGAACTAAGAGCATTCAGGAGTACAGAAGCAGCCAAGGATCTCAGTCAGCATTGTTAGATGACACAGACCGAGTCCTGAAAAATGCAGAAGAACCTCTAAGACCAGTCTGGAGCACTGGCTATGGCTTTGTGAACATCCACAAAGATGCCAGGACTAGCCTAGCTATTAAAGTAAGTCAGAAGTCCTTTTCTAAAAGGTGAAAAAGCTGTGGAAAACAGATTTTTTTTTCCCCTTTCATCATAAAACTCCCGTGTAACTCCCTTTTTCCACAAAGACCATTCCCTTTCCTGACTTTTTGAACTGTCTTTAGAAAACAGGTGTTGTTTACAACAATAACAAACACACATCTGTGTGGGTGTGTTAATACACACAAAGGCAGGATAACTGAAACCTCTTCCTATATTTAGATCTGTCTGGTCAGCTCTAATTGCATAATTTAATCAAAACCCTCTCCAACGGAAACACATCCATATTCATCACAGGCATCAAAGGAAACATCTTTACAAACTATATCCTTTTACAAACCAACACATGGTCCCACATCACTTGTCCAATTGTTGAATTCCTCCTTTGGGAAGGGCATGGAATTTTATTTCTTTTTATCAGCCGAAAAAAGCATTTCCCTCCAATTCATCAGCACAGGGCGGGAGGAACTTCCTTCACAGGTGAGACGGGGAAAATTTACTGACATGTCACTTTCAGGGATTTTTTTAGGCAGTTAAAACATACATCTGCAGCATAAAGGAAAACCTTTAAAACAGAAAAGAAAGAAAAGTGCCCATCACCACTCAGGCATGAAAATTTTTGAGAGAAGCTCATAAAATGCAAGATGTGTTTTGTCTTCAGAGAACGGCACAATCTAGCACAGACTGCATGAATTTAAAAAGGGGTTTGTCAGCCCCAGCCAGAGCAGTGCTCCACTGGGGTATTTTTTAAGGAGGGGAACCCCACCAAATGCACTCCAGTTATGCTCAGCTGAGGCAAGTCACTGCTCCTCCAAATGATTCATTTCACCAAGAGCATGCACCAATACAGTTACATCAGCTGCATTAAACCACTTCTAAGGACTGTGACCCAGACCTCATTTATCAGAGATTAAGTAAAGATGTTAAATTACAGCTCAAGATCCTCAGCTTTAAAGCAGAATCCTTCACCAAAGCTAGAGATGACAAAAACCGAGAAGAAAAATCACTTATTCACGAATAAAAGAGTTATTGGGTCAAGCCTCAGCAAAGCAGAACAAACTGATGAAAATTAAACCAAAAAAGTAATGCCATTAAATGAAATAAATCTTTCCACAAATCAGTCCCCCACCCACCATTTATACACCTGAAATAAGAATAATCAGTTTGCCAGCGCTGAAGATACTTCAGTGCATTTCATGAGATGCATGCTTTACTTTTTTAAAGAATTCCTCCAGCTTTCCTGATTTTTGCCTTACCTGTAAAAACTAAAGAGCTATTTTTTTGCCTTCAAACAAATTTTAAAACGCTGCACCTTCTTCACGTCTTTAAAATGTCTATGTTGAATTTCGTCAAGTGTCCTGCAATTCACAACTACCATTCTGGACAGAGAAAGTGTTTAAAGATGACACAGCTTTCCAAGCCAAGTTTATACAACTCAGACACAAACACCAATATTTGCCAGACTTCCACCATCCAATGAAACATTATTTAATTACAGCATGCCAGGAGTGGCCTTCTGAAAACCGGGACTGGACTTCAGATGACATGAAGCCCACTGTGGTCCAGGTCCTCAGGACAGGGAGCAGCAGCTGCACGACCCCATCACAGCATATACTCCCTGGCAGTTCCTTGGTATTTATCAAGCCACCCTAAGTCACAGACCTTTCATAAATAGAAGATCACAGTGTTTACAGATGCCCCTTCAGCTTCCACACAAGACAATTAAACTCTTCAAAGATTACGATTTACAGGCAAGTACAAATTTTTAGGGATCCTCCTGAGACCAAATCGAGGACACTCTGGGTTAACATTTAAAATACACCTGCAAACACATATGTAAGTTTGATCATGGCCTTTACCAGCAGGTGAGGTACAGTTCTGAGCGTGCCTATACTAAAAACAGACCCAGAAGTCACAGACACACCTTTCCCCTTCCAAAAGGGCAAAACAAGGGTGCAGCCAGACACAAGGAGTCAGAGAGATCCAAAAAACTGTGGGATGAGGCGAAAGCAGCTGTCACAGCCCTGTGCCAGAACATCTGCAGAATCTCACGTCAAACTGTTTTCTCATATTCCTGAGATCAAGGCTTTGGAGCATTCTGTACAAAGGCTTCAACCCACAGATAGGAACTGATAGTTAATACAGCAGTTGGGAACAGCATAGCTTGAAAGGAAGTGGGAGATATCCTCCTACACTGCTTACTGGGAATACGGAGGTTTTACAACAGGACAAAAGGGCTGTAATCTGTCTGTCTGATCCCCTCGTTATCTGTAAGCTTTTCATGATTTTTAGAAGAGGAACCAAGTCACATAAAGAATTACTCAGTACCCTTTCCTTATCTGCAAGTTTTTCTTATTAAAGGAGCCTGTATGACTCTGCATATGGCAATAAGGCAGCCTATTAATCACTCCACCATCATTTTTCGAGACCAGTTTGAAGTTTCAAAATTCAAATTTTGCAAAGTTGCAAGTCTCTTACAGCCGAGACACCAAAACACAGCATTTTCCAAACAGCCCACGCTCTCAAAGGTCAGCAGCAGGCTAGCTTAAAACAGCCATAAGGCTTCCAAATTTTCCACTGCTGCTGCTGCCTGCTACTGAACAAACCATCATAGCTGGCCTGGTACTGAGGATGAACAGAAGAACTCCAAGCTCCAACGTTACAAATTGAGGCTGCAAGGGTGAACTTCCAGCACTTGCAGCTTTCCAAGACTACTTACTCCTAGGCTACAAGCTAGTGCACAGAAAGAACACACAAAGATTTCAGACTCTTTGTCTTTTAGCTGTTACACAAGACGCCTTTAATTCTGGGGCTGACACCAGCACCCCCCAGCTCCCAAGATAAGAAGCCTTTAGGCTCAAACAACCCGGGACTGCTGGCTAGCCTGGAAGATTGAGAGCCCTCATGTACCAAGTCAGGGAAAGCAAGAAGGTAGGCAAAGGTGTGATGGAAAAAATCAGGAATATGAGACTTGAGCCAAAGCAGCCTGCTTTGCTTTTTGCACTCCCAGTTCTCAACCGCTCCAAGTTCACAAACCACAGCAGATGCATTGGGTCTGACCATGAGCAAGAGTCATTCCTGATAAACTGGTGGGGAGAACGGCAAAGGGAACAGTTATCCAGTCAACTGCAGTAAATAGCCCTGGAGCATTTATGCCAGTTATGGTGATGCTTTCTGCAAAGAAGCCTCTAGCCAAGCCAGAGATAAAAATGAAAAAGATGTTACAGTTGGATTCCCATGTTCTGCGGAGTTCCTTAGCACAGCAGAAGGCTACAAGCGAATTCGGTGAGTACCTTGCTCCAGCACTAGGAAAAGCAGCAGCTCCCGCTACTAGGGAAATACCTACAGTTTGCATTTTAAATCTGTTGATAGTCTAATTCCTTAAAGTTAAGAAATATACTACAACGATGCAAGTAACAAGAAAGAGTAAGGGTCTTTAAACACATGTACCATATAGCACCAAAACAAATGTTTTCTGAATTTCTTTTGAGGAAAGTGGATCGGAAGCCAAAAATGTGAAAGTGATTTATGCAGTGGTGCAGAACCCAAGAAAGCTACAAACAGTGCATTGGCTCACAGCACAGATCAGCTTCAGGTGTCCTAACTGTCTTCGCTGGCAGCAATTCCTGGTAACACCAATCTACTTTTACAGAAGGGTTTTTAGTGGATTAAATATTTACCTTTTCTCTGATTTCTTGATAATGCTGCTAACTGTACCCAGCCTGCCAATTGTTTCAAGTTCTTTCATCCTCTAAAGAGGAAAATAAAGTTTCTACTACCAAGAAGTTAAACTTGGACATTCTTTTCCTCCTGAGGAAAACCACTTGTCCTGTCTCACACAGGATGAGCACTAGACGTGTTCTGCTCATCTGCTTGCATTAAACTAGAAAAACATCCCTAAGACAGCTTGCAGTTTATACCAGCAAAACAACACTTGACCAGAAAAGCTTGTTTAAGTGTTGCTCTCCATCCATCCTCCCTCACCCCCAATAAAAGACACTGCACCATTAATCACTGTCGTTCTGCTGCCAATAGAGCTACACTGGGGCTTTGTGGCTGACGTAACTGTTGGCAGTCGAGTCCCTGCTAATCACCAACATAAGTATCTGGGAAAAAAAAACCCTGTAAATTAGACCTTTCCTTGGCAAGCATATTAAGGAAGTCTTCATCTGGGAGTGCTACAGCACTCGCCTGTGAGTGGCTACCTTCAGCAGCTGCCTCGGGCCAGCAAGGTCACAGGTCCACAAGCCAGTGAGCAGCCCCAAGGGCTTGCTCCCACCCGGAGAGAAAAGGTTTCCCTTTACTCCCTCATACCAGCCTTGGTACTGCAACATAACTTCCCTCTACCTGTCAGTCAGTTCACCTTCCTAACCTGGCAAAACCAACATAAACCAAAAAACACATTCTGCAGGATCAGCTCAGAGCACCAAAGTCACCCAGCTGCCCTATGCGAAGAAATCCATGGCTGGGGCTGAGAGAAACCTAACTCTTAAGAGTTCTTTCCATCTCGGGGAGCTGCCACCCCCAAATTTTAAGTGATATCCAAGTCAAAGATTAGCTCACACTCAGACACGAGTACTTCAGCTGATTTGCAAAACCTGCTCTCACCCCCAGAGCAAGGCGCCCTGCCTTGGCTGGCTCTGAATAACCAAACACTCCAGCAAGCAATTCAACCCCTCTCTAATGCCACTGCCTTCTGCTGTAGTAACTAGGCAGAAAACTTGGGGAAAAAAAGAGTGATTTCATATGCATCTATCCAAAAATACCAAACAATGCAGAGGTTTAAGCCAAGAGCATTTATAAAATATTTTCCACGTGAAATATAATACGACACACTACAGAAACTATAATTACTTTATCCTAAGTTTTTAAGCTAATAAAGACAAAGACTTTTCCTTTGGCTATTACATCCAAGAGAAAGCACTTAACACTGACACTAGCTAGCATGGATAATAAAGGGCCAGTTATTAAATATGCCAGACTGTAAAGACAGCAGTGGGCAAAAATGCAAAACAGGAAACTGCAATAGTCAAGATGGCAAACTATATGTAAGCCAGGTTTTCTTAGACATTCAGCAAGGTCAAAATTCACATTTTTCAAATTAGTATAGTTCATCACTGCATTCACCAGGTAATTAGCAGAACTAAGATGATGACATAACCAAGGTCTGTTCTATCTATCTATCTATCTATCTATCTATCTATCTATCTATCTCCTTAGCGATGAAAAGACGTATCTGACAAGAACAAAGACCAAGAGACTGTATGAAGGGAGATGAAATTCTGGTCCTGAATGTTGGAGACTCATGGTAAGACCTCAGTAAAGCCACCCAAGTTGGGTCTCTGTCCCTCTCATCTCCCTCTTCCCTCCCTGAACAGGGAAGCACACGCTTTACATATGTTTGGGATTCCTGAAATACTACGCATTTGAAATTAAACCAGTGTCATGGCATTATGCGTGTAACAATCCCTGAAGCCATCATGTACATGTTGACAGGTCTTTGAGGTTCAAATAAATTTCAAATCGACTTTATTCACTGTCGGGACAAAACAAGAGCAGTTGTCACACAACTGGAAAAACAGAAGTCATCCGAACATGGTCCAGGGCAACCTGTGCGGCCATGATTGAGCAGGGGGCTGGACCAGATGACCTCCAGGGGTCCCTTCCAATCGCAACCATACTATGATTCTGTGAAGTACTCAAAACAACCACCTGCCAATTAATTTGGTCACACATCGGAAAAGCAACTGGCTCAAGAAAACTGGATAGAACTCCGCTTGCCTCGGCACAAGAACAAAATCACATCAAGTGCTACTACACTGAGGTAGGGACTGAGCTCTGTTTGCTATGCATAGGCAGAGGCACAAGAAAGTTGCTTTCTCCCTGATTTTGACCACTTCAGAGAATCCAGAAGCCTTCTGAGTTGCCTCACTCTTCCGCTCTTCATGCTTCTACCCCTGAAGTGTGGCTTCATGTATGGCTCTGTTCCATTAAAACACAAGTCCTCATCACTGTCACCTTGCTTTGCATACAGCCCTGGTTAAGATGCCACTTTTCCACCCCATTTTTCACTGCTTGTGAGCTACTGGAAGATTCTGATCTACAGAGGTTCCCATCCCATGCTCATCCCTATAGCACCAGATACCTTAAGCAATCATGACTAAGCCCTGTCATGTTCACGTCCCATTTGTCTCCCAGCCTATCTCCAAAGGCAGGATGGATTATTTTATTACACATGGAATTAAGTCAACAGAAAAAAAAATCATCTTGTAGTTTGCAGTTTTACTAACCTGAATAAAGCCCCTCCTAGGTTAAAATAAATCCAAACCCACTTTCCCCAAAGTATATTTCAGCCCAGAAAGCATAACAGTGACAAAAATATGTCAAATTTCCCACCAGAGCATTTAGATATCAAGAGAAAGACCCTTCATCAAACAAGACTGTGTTTTATTGATGAGCCAGTTTTAGTAACTTTTCAGGACCTGAGAGCAGAATCTATACTCCTAAGCAGGTGCTAGTGTGTGGCCTAACTTGAAAGTACATTTCTTGCTTCATGTAAGACAGCTTGGAAACCCTTGGAAAAAAGACAACCGGCCAACAGTGAGCAACGGTGTTCTGCCAACTATTCTGTCCTACCAAAACACTAGCAGAGTTTGTTTTACAACATCTTGGGAGGGCTAGAAAGGAAAGGACAAGGAGTTAAAAAACAACACAGAACAAAAAAACCCAACCCATATATTTTTTGCTATTCTTCAGCTGTCTAAAATACAGGGACACTCCAGAGAATTAAACCATCAACTGCAAGAACAGGAGATGTCAGTTCCACACCACCTTCCACCCTCTCTCTTACACACACTACCATGTTTCTCTTGATGAAATTTGGGGACCCTTCTGTCCCCTGCCACAGAAAATATGTCCAGTTACAAGCTACATATTTTTCCCCTCAACAGATCAGTTCAAAGTCCTTACTAATACGATGCAGGTAAGACAACAAGGGCGTTTGATTAATTCCTCCCACATCAATATTCAAATGAAACCCAACAGATACAAAGGTGAAATACACCAGCAGAATGAAGTCAAATATGCAGCTCATTAACAGCATCTGACCAAACAGCAGATGTTTCCTCCTCCTATCACCCTCAGAAACACATTTAAGTGGAAACCACAATTTGTTGCAACATGATTCTCCAGTTATTTACTTCATCTTTAACCAAAACTGATTTTAAGCTTTTAAGCATTTAAACAGCATTTAAGCATTTATATATAAATAGTTATTACATACACAGACCTTGATAAATTTACAGACTCTTCTCAACTATATATAGGTGCAGCCTACCTTTATCTGATCCAAATAATTTAACTTTCAACAGCAGTGACTATTATTTTAGGTATTCATATGTGCACACACACATATAGCATACCTATCCACTCTGAAGGATCCTACATACACACCACTGTAAGAATAAAATATCTTTAAGAGTCTCATGCCCTGGTTTTAACATGCTACACCAGACAGAATGCTGATACTATTTCCAATGCCTTAAAATGCTTGAAATCAGAAGTCTGAAATTATTTACAAGAAAAATATCTCAGTAATTCAATCTTTCATGTAAACACAGAAGAATGAGATACCAGTTCGCAGTTGAGCAAAGTGAGAAAGAAAAGCAAGTAAAGGTATCATCAACTATGGTCACTGCATGCACCAATCAATCTGAACATACAAGGTTCTCTGAACTCACAGAAAACTCTTCAACCTGCTACAGGAGTGTCAAGTGTGTGCACATATGCTTTTTTTGTTTTCATCTACTCAGACACGTCCTTAAACATGTACATCAGTCTTGCCACCTCTGTAGAAGAACCTCCGTAATGCTGTAAATCCTGAAATCCATGTTCTACTCATGGATGAAATCTGTATGGAGAGGACATATTTTTAGCTCCTCCTCAAACAATAGTTTCAAGTACTGAAAGAAGGTCCATCAGTCAAAAATGGAGGGCAGATGTGATTCTTACACCCGTCCTGGGGAAAGACACGAGGAGACAGCAAAAACTCTCATGATTCTGTCTATAATCACTTCAGTACTGTAAAAACTTTTAATGGGTATCTTATTTTCAAGTTACCCAATATTGGATTGATAGTCCATAGATCACTTTGATGTGGATTGGCATTTTAGTAGTTTTAATGACAAAAACATGCAAGTGATATACTTCTGAATACCATTAAATGCTATAATTCAAACTGTCTACACTGACTTAGACAGTCTCATCTGCTGCCATGTTGGGAAGAGTGTTCCCTTTATGAGTACAGAAATATGAAATAATGCTTCAGAAATCACTGGTGAACCACATTAATGATTTGCTTACATGCCAAGTCAACATAATAGTTGGGTTTGGATGATACTGCTTTGAACGGTGCCTAAATATAATGACTTATATAAAGGCATGTTTAAAAATAATTTGTTTTCCTCCTTGTACTCTAGACTTCGCCTGTGCATGCTGGAGAAGGGGTGGGGGAAGAACCAAATGGGAGAGACTGGTGACATCTGTTCTAATATCACTCTCCTGAGTGGATAACACATATTGGAATAAAAGTGACATAGTCCAGAACAATCACAGATCTATGTAAGAAGGACCGAATTGTGCAAGTGTCCAGAATAGCCCTCCTGGTCAGGTTCCTCTACACTGGCAACTCTAGAGAGGGGAAGAAAAAAGCTTCAGCTCCTGATGTAAACTCAGCTTCTACACAGTCTCCCAAGACAGCAGTCACCAGAAGAGTACAATTGACCAAAGCAATCCGTGCTTGCAGAAAACACTTTGGAATCTAAGAATGGCTCAACCCAGCTGCTGTGTGGCACTATGGTCACAGCTCCACAACCCTTCCACCAGAGCAATGCCATAGCCACAGTTCCTGACACATCCTTCCTCCTTCTGCAAAATAAAAAAAATAATAAAAATGGACCCATCTCCACAGCTCAGCAGAGTTCAGAGTTTCGTCCGTGGAATACTTGACCTCACACAGTCTAATGAGGATCAGTGTGTTCGCCCCTTGTTCCTATTAAACTAGGAGGAATTTCAGTGCCAACACATGCAGGCGTCAAATGGGTGCAGGGAGAGATCCTGTATGATCTGGGATCATTCTAGAAAATGTTTTCATCCCTTGAAATCAGCCCATTTTATGAAATGCTTGCCTTCTTTATCCCATTAAAAAACAAAGGCGTCCCCCCCCCAAATACACAGCAACCCGAAAACCTTCTGTAATGCAAATTACCATTTGTCTGAGGAGGAGGATAGGGATCTTTGTGGCAGCCATTAGCCAGCCAAGGGTGTCCTCACCCCTGAATCCACTCTCTGTAAAGCCCTCTACAAAAGGCCCAAACAAACATTCTCTCTGGTTATTTCAAATCTTGAAGAATAGCGACATTCTAATGGAAATAGTTGTACCTCAGACTGCAGGGATACAACACTAAAACTTAAAAAATATCGATTTAAAATAACTTCCTTCCCATCCCAAGCAAAACCCTCCATTCTAATATAAAAATTCTCTATGCTGTTCTACAGCTTGAGCAAAATAGCTTGAGAATTGCAAGATGCCTGTGTAGATGAGCCTGTAAGTCACCAGCATTTCAAACCTCGCTTGCCAACTTGGGGTCTATATTTTAATGAATTTTCCACTCAGTACATTTCAAAGGAAAGCTTCTAGGAACTGCACATCATCTTTTAATTATTGAGACTGGTATGCATGCAGTTTTTTGCTATACACAGAAGAAAGGCCAGTGGAAGAACATTAGTCTGCTGTTACTACAGGGAAAAACAGTGAAGTTTTTATGGGCAGAATAGACCTTTCCCCACTCTGAAAGCAAAACTGGGTGAGTTTGTCATGAAAATCTAAACCAGAAATTAAAAAAAATAACCAGAAACAACACCAGCAAACCCCCCACGCATCGGTAGGATCACTTCATTAACCATAAAGCAATTTGTGCAATCTGACTTTCATTTTCACAGATTTCTCCAATACGGCAGTTTCTTCATCTGCACTGACACAGCAAAAGACAGGTCCGCATCCACATTTTAAAAGCCACTACACTCCCAAGTGAGCTTTAATTCTTTTATCTGCCTCTCAAAAAGCACCTTATCTAAAGCACATGCTGTTGGGGTGCAACTGAACCTGGAGACTAATAAATCTCTTACCACTAGTGACCATTTATTTTCTCTGCTTTACTTGGCATGCCTCAAAATTTTTTTTTTTACTTACATTTATGACTAAAAATAAGGTATGTTTCTTTCTTGGCTGGGATAACCTCAGGAGATTAAAAATTTGCTCCAATTCAGGTATGAAGAGTTGGTTTAAACACTAACAAATGCAAAACTCAAATCCCCAAGCAGCACACTGACTAGCAGAAAGAAGAAAAAAAAGTCATTTTTGCAGGATTTTTCCCAAAACACATCATAGTGATTTTACCAGCAGAAACAGCAAGACCTAAGATGCTGAGTATTTAGCAAACATTTTACTACCTGTGGCATGCTATTTTCTAGGGCTGTTAGAGGAAAACATGAATCTGAAGCCACAGTTGTCTTCATTAAGAAAAGCAGAGTGACCTATGCCAACTCATATTCACAATTACAGTCTCTGTTCTAGAATAAGTTTGGCCATATAGTTCAAGCAATGACTAAAATGCTCTGTCTTATACAAGAACTCAGACCTGCAGGAACATTTCAACAGGCAGTTACAAACTTCAGTAGGCTAGAAATACTAGGGGGAAAAAAGCCAAACAATTGGATTGTTTGCCTGTTTGTTCCTTTGACATCTGACAGCACAGTCTGCAGGTAAAGTCTAGTTGATCCTTGAAAAAGGATGTATAAATTTCAGAGATTCACTCACAGCCACTTCCCCACACACACATCCCGAAGATGCACATGCCTTCATCTATTTCAGCTCCTAGTGACTGCAAGGAAGCGGTTGAGAGTCAACCTAAATTGGTTCAGCTTTTACTCTTCACAGGGCCACAAGCTTTAATTTCAACTTCTCTTTACACAACTTAAATAATAAACACGGTGCTCACTTTATTTGATTCTTAAACCAGCCGTATCTGAAGCACAATGGGACATGTCACAGACACTTGCTTTGCTGCCCTCATAATATGGTTTAATTATGATGACTGAACTAACAGGCTCACATCATAGACTTTTACAGGTTGACCCTGTGTCATCCTGATGTATCATTTTGCACCAGTTCAGTGCTGTAAATCAATTTAAGATCTCCAGCAGGTTGAAAAGGCTGGTAATGATGCTTTCTCTGCAGTCTCTGGGGACTCCACATTATACACAACTTACATTATTTATAAAGCTGAGATGATGCCTCCATTAGGCCTGTAAGACTACTCAAATGAGCTTTTATTTTACACACACGGCTTGGGCTCCACTGAGCAGAACACTGGCAATATGTAATATCCAGTGCATTCATGCTCTAATTTAAAAAAAACCCAAACAGTCATAACCCGTTCATTTTTAAAATTTAAATCTTTATAGCAAGGAAAGAATCTCATAGATCAATCTGAATAATTTCCCAGTACTCACAAACACAAGTAGCACTTTTATTAACCTTTGTATTGCTTTTCTTCACATTCAACACTTTACTTTTGTGTTCAAACTACAGAGGAAAAGCAAACAACACACTCATCAGCTTTCAAATATTTGACTTGATAGTTAATATTTATACCAAAACAGAAAGATCTCCATCTGTTTACTCAGTCACTTCTTTCAAATGTATCGGATCATCACATCTTCAAGGGCACACAAAAAAGCAAGTTGAACACAACAGAGTAGGAAAAAAATGTATTTGATTACATACCCAATGCTAACGGGGTCAAAACAGATGCAAGGACAAATCCCTACCCTTAGGGTAACCTGATCATGCATTGAACTGATCCTTTCTGGTAGCTGTGGAAGGCTTCTGGATCACCCAAATCAAGTGAAATTTCTCCCAAGCGCCTACTTACAGTCAGAAGTAAATTGCAAGACTTCATCCCTAAGACCACAGCAAGAACTTCAAAAAGGGCCAGATCTCTCTCATTTTCATACTGATGTTCTTCCAGTCACAGTAGAGAAGTGAGCACTCAAAGCCTGCACTAAAATCCAATGAGAACCTTGAAAAAGCTTCATAGCACAGCTCTCTGGTTCAAGGGGGAAATTAAGTATTAATCAGCTGCGACTAAAAAACTCATGTCCCATAATTCAACCAAGTCATTACTCACAAGTAAAAGAAAAAAATAAGCCAAACTTAGGTTCCCTCACATGATTTGCTCCTATTGTTTGACAGGATAAGGTGCATGCAGTCAGCCACATGAAGAATTACAGACACACACCTGCAAAGAAAAGTGTTCTCTGTGGGCTGGGTAAGCTACAGTTCTTACTCCTAAGTGCTGCTTAAAAACACATATAACTATTGGAAGAAAAAATATTAAACAAGTTTTCTTTTTCTGACTTCCGCTCTGTGTGCAAAAGAGATACAAACTATCAGCTATGACAGCTCTTTCCTAAGAAGCATGTTAGTTTTACGGTGTAGTGTCTTTGAACACTGACATCCATTAAACACTGACATGTTTCAGGCAATGATCTTTTCCATTTGCCTGTATCTGAAATACACATCTACTTTTACTCCTCCCCATCTGGCTCTAACAGTACTGTTTTTATTAACCTCTGTTTATAATACTTCCCCAAATAAAACTGTTACCTTCTAGACATACAGTGAGCATCATTTTATCCTAAAATACATCAAAATAACAATTAATTCTCAGAATAAGCTGTTGTTATTCAGATCCTGTAAAAGCAAACTGTAAGGTTGGACCACGTACCTTCTCCAGATTGATCTACTAACAAAAGAGCAATCACAGCAACCCTGCCTCGGTCAGAACTCCCTCTGACTTCAGTTTATAGTAAAAAAAAAAAAAAAAAGTCAGTATTTGGCCCAGATCCTTTTGAACGCATGACTGAATATTTCCACGCCAGTAAATTTTAATAAGCTTTAAAGATCTATATTCAGGATAAGATTATTTGGCTGTACGAATATATGAAGCAACTATACTGAGGAGGGGGAAAATCTCAAGCATCCAAACCCTCTAACAGGGAAAAGAAAAAAAAAAAAAGTGAACTTTCCTTGACCTCTAAGCACAGATTTGTCATTAAAGAAGAAAGAAGGGGGGGCGGGGGGAGAACCAGGAGGGGAAGGGGCTGCTGAAAGAAAGGAAAGAAAGGAAAGGGGGAAAAAGAAGAAAGAAGATAAATTAGACAGAGAGGGACGCGGCTGGGCCGAGGCGGGAGGCGAAGGGCTGTTCCCGCACACACAAAGGCAGCCCCTGCCCCGGCCGGCCGGGGCTCCGCCGCGTCCCCGCGGGCCACGATGGGGCCGGGGCCGGGGAGGAGGCGCAGGACGCCGGCTTCCCGGCAGGGAAGGGCTCTGCCGCCCGCCGGGCCCGGCGCGGCACCTACCCACCAACTTGGAGCCGGGAGCGGTCCCCGCCGGGCCGCCGCAGGGACGCCATCATGCCGGGAAGGAGAGCGGGAGCGCAGCGCTGCCCAGAGCCGCTCCCGCCGCGCCGCCCGGCCCCGCGGCCGGGGACCACCGCGGCAGCGCCGGGAGAGGACCGAGCAGGAGCAGGAGGAGGAGGAGGATGCGCGGGCACAGCCGCCCGGCCCCGGGGGCAGCGAGAGGGGAGAGGCGCGGGGAGAAGCGAAGTTGTTACCGGCTGGCGGGCGGTGACGGGCGGCCAGCGGGCAGATCCTCCGCGCCGGGATCGGAATCGGGATCGGGACCGGGATGGATGTGGCCCGGACGGCGTCAGGCGGCCGGAGCCGCCCCGCGCCGCTCACCAGCACACACACACACACATACACACACACACACACTCACTCACACACACACACACGCACCGGCCCGGCCAGGGATCCTCCCCAAATTCCCGCCCCCGCCGCCGCGCCGCCGGGTCCCGCTGGGAGCGCTGCGCCCGCCGCCGGGGAACGGCCCCGGCCCGGCCCGGCACGGCTCGGCACGGCCGCTGTGTGTCCTGACCCACAGCCCGACCCCCGCCCCGGGTGTGAGCCCCCTCCGACACCCTCAGTGGGGCTTAAAAGGCCTTTCTGCACCGCCGGAGCCAGCGGGGCTGCGGGGACAGCGGCAGATGCTGTCAGACTTGGAGTTAAAGTCAATTCCTGATCGAACAGGATTATGTCCTGCCACTTGCCACAGGTGATTCAGCCTTGACTTGGTCTAGTCTTAATACTGAAGTAATTGCTGCAATACCTGCCAATAACAGAGCACTCTCTGTCCCCAGGTGTTTTACACGTGGACATCCTCCTGCCCGTAGGTATTGCTGCACTTACTCCTCATTCATGCGAGTAAACCCATTACAGTGCGTGAGGCTTCTTGTGCGGTCAGACCCACAGTAATGAACCCTCACGCCGCTGTCCCTCTGAAGTGAACTTGAGCTCCATTTGGAGCTGCAAGTGTCAGCTCCAAAGTAGAACTGGCTGGAAGTTTGGAGCCCACATGTGGAACGGTGAGCTTCTCCTGCCTGCTGTGTTTACAGGGATCTTTACAGTAGTCAGTTAAGTGTTGCACAAGCAAGATTGAACTGAAACTGATTCTTTAACAAATACTTTGGCTTTTACCCAGTCATCATTCCTGGAAGGAGCTATGAAGCAACAAGTGCAAGATATTTCTACGTGGCAAAATATTCTGATATGCCTATACTGGCATAATTGCATCCCTATACTTAGGCCAGTAAAGTTTCACATGTATAGGCAGCTCTGGGTATGGCATTAACCTAATTTTAAAATCCAGCAACACTGAGGCCCAGAGGACTTAAGGCCCTGAGAGTTTTACCAGGTGAACAGTGGTCCTGCCCACCCAGGTGCATTGTGAGTCTGAAGACACAGAACTGGAATGGCTTGCCCGAAGTCACAGAAGGAGCATGACGGCAGCAGTTTAAAATACCCAGGTTTATGCCTATGAGGGTATCAGCACTTCTTTTTAACTTCATATTCCAAAATTCATCCATTTCTTTGCCACATAAATACCACTTAAATTGCAAACAGGTGAATTGTACTATGTTGTTTGGTATTATGCTACAATAATGGTAGAGGAACTCCCACACGGGATGAGGCTGTAATAAAATTACTATTTTACTGCTTGAGTTTTGAACCTTAAATGATTTAAGATGAGTGAACTTCAGTAATCAGCTTTAATGTGTATTTTGTGCTTGCGCTGTACACAACTGCAGTTAGCAAGTAAACTTTTTATGTGCAAACACAGATACAGTGCAGCACTGGGCTGCAGATACAACCGGTAAAGTTTATCTCAAGACAAACTGAAAGGTCTTTAAATTTTGTCAGTGTAATGAAGACATTTGCAAGCAAGGTACAGAAGAAACATGAAACTGATACTGGTTTTTGTACTGAGGTAGTGCTTAATCCGGGGCCAGGTGTCCTGGATCAAGAGTGGTGGATGCAGCAGAAGTATCTGCCCCAAAAGCTTGGCAGTCTCGGTGATCTAGTCTCACACAGAGAAATACATGGAAAAGGCCTTACGTGTGCCTGAGCTCTGCTCTGCTCTGCTCTGCTCTGCACGCTGACTTGGCGGGCACAAGCTCCATCCACTGGATCCTGGTTGCTCGAGTATCAATTCGTGATTCACGCTAAACAGATATGACAAGGAGATAATTAGGGAAGCACTGCAGTTTGTCAGGTGTCTTGTTAAAACCACGGTTTTGCTGCTTTTGTTGTTGTTAGGGTTGACTGGTTGGTTGGCTTTGGCATGAGAGAATTAAATTATTTTCTACTTTCGTTGAGGCTTGGGGAGCATCACATTAATATGCTCCTTTCCCTAAAAAGGGCTGTAAAACAGCCTAGGAGAGTCTTTCGCTGGTGTTTAATAACCAGAGTGGTTGTCCTGGAGAGGGCTGGTTGTACCTGGCTTCAGACAGACCAATGGCGTGAGAAGGCATGGGGACAAGCAGAAACTGTGTGCCCTGGTCAGATCTGCCTCGAGATTTCCCTGGCTGGGCTGTTCTGGCACACAGCTGAGTCAGACTTCAAGTCTGCTCCCTGCTTTAGGATGTCCAGTCAGAGTTGACTGTCCAAACCCATTACTCTGTGGGTGAGCAGTATCAGCAGTGTCCTATTGGACACTCACCACTTCTAACTCCATTGGTTATTTTAATACCCTGAATCATTAACTTCTTCCTGGCTTTTCTGAATAACATTAGAAAACTGAAAAAAGGTGATCAGAGGGTTATGTTCATCTGGGTATCAATCTTGATGTTCCTCTGCACTGGACTGAATAACTGTGCTATCTCAAGAGGCAACAGAGAATGGGTTTTTTTCTCTTTTTGCTCTGCAACTGTTTGATCATTCAGACTGGTGCAAGGAAAACAGGCCGTGAGGCTGGGGCAATGAAGAAGGAGAAGAATCATTCCTTCTGTAAACAGCCTGACTTTTCATCAGATTAGGTGCACAATCTGATGACACCATCAGTTATAAGGCATTTGAACCTGAATTTTAATGGAGTTGGGGCACTTACACAGATAAACTTCTAATATGATTCTCAAAGGAAACTTTAATCTCAGAGACACTTTCTAACATCTCACCAAGCACCTGCCCAATCACCTCTAAAATCTGTGTCTCAGAAACAGATTATCAGAAGGCTGAGTGCTAGAAGACATTCATTATGCTGCATATTTTGTACTATTATATTATGTAATGAGTATTTAAGAAATACTACTACTACCAATACTGTGGTTACAACAACTATTAGCTTTCAATCTTCCTCTAAAATCCAAGTTTGTATGTAGATTATGATTTGGTATTTCTTGTTAACTTCAGCCAGGCTTCTTCTGGCTTAATCAAGAGGTTCCAGGGATGGAGAGTGTCTTCTGGAGACAGTTTAGCTCTAAAGTCAGTTAACTTTGCTTCACCTTCATGCACACCATGTTTCTGCCAGAAATTAAGAGTTTCATGGATAATTAAATAATTAAATTATATCAAACATCCAGGTTATTATTTACATTAAAATCACTGGAGTAATTTTCTTTTCAGCCATTACACTGTTGCCCTAGCGTGGGAAAATACCAACAATATTTTCAGAGAGAAGAGGCAGTTCTCTCAACAAGAATAATAGCTTTCTAAGGATACTGGATTTCATTATTTCCTTCTTTCTTGGGCTGGCTGGTAAAATTTATCACCCTCTATCCTTCATGGCTTGTCTGCTTCATCTTTGAGTAGGTGAGGTATTAAACAAGCCTCCCACCTCAGCACTATTAACACAGGATAAGCAGACTGCTTAGCAACTACACAAATCTGTTTGGGAAAGGCGCCTCAGGCAGAAGACATCATGTGGGAGAAGGTAAGGAGCGTTTGTAGGAGGTCATCATAACTGTGCAGCGCTGCATATGCTTTTCAAAGCCCATCTGCATACAAGGTCCTGTCTAGCCACAGTACAAGCACAGGAAAAAAGGAACTAAGTTGGGAAAGGCCTTGGAGACTGCAATTGTGACATGAGGGCTCTCTATAGTCCTGCTTTGGGATGTCTGGCCATTTTCTGGAATGAGTCCTGCATCAGTTTGTAGAGTCAGATATCTACTTGGGACCTGCCTTAGTGTTCTGACTCACTGTCATAGGCAAAAGAACAAAGAATCCATTTCACTCTTAGAAGTTCTTCCTAAAGTGGCCCACCATGATTAAGTGGGATTCATATAGAATAAATGTGGAACTTGATAATTTTACAAGGTTATTACATGTATTTCCCTCTGTTATATTAAACAAGGCTTCTGCCATAAATCTGTCTGCAGATACCAGAAAGGTCTTTGATCAGATTGAATAATCATTCGTCTTTTCTGCTGTTGAGATGATGGGAATCAGAACAAAATTCATTACTTTCTTAAAATTAATGTACCCAGCTAAGGCTGCCAAGATCCTTGTTAAAAGTTACGATTCCAGAAGGTTTGGGCTGAAAGAAAGTATTAAGGAGGGCACTCCCTTATCTCCTTTATTGGTTGTTTTCTCAATAGACTCTGATGTAAGGACTTTGCTCCAGCAATGGTACATTTCTGGTAAAGAAGGGAGGTTGCCCTCTGTTCTGACAGCTCATCACGTGCTTCCAGGAAGCACGGTACTCCTGCCCACTGTACTGCACCAGTATTGTACTTTCTAGAGAATGAAATTCTCCCTTGGGATCTTGCCTGCATCCATGTAGAAGCTTTTGAAGGTAGTTTCACTTTCTCCTGCCTGTCACCTCCGCAAGAGATAATGGACTCGGTGTAATCAAACATTATTGGTTCTTTGAAAATTAAATTTCTCTTCAGTCATTCAGCCTAAAAAGATTTACATAACTGGAATAACCTAGCTCTGTTGCTGGTTTCTTGGAAGACACCGCTAAGATTAATCTTCTCTCCCACTTGAATTACTGTTTTCAAGTTCTTACAGTCCTTGTCCCAGTTACATCTTGTTGCGAAAACCACCAGAGAATGATATATTAAAATTTATTCAGACAGGTGGCAGAGACAAAATTAAAGCTAATAACCCTATGAGAAAAGAAATCAAAGGTGGTTTGGCAATCCTGAGGTGTTACTTCTTGGTCCCTCGGTTGCTGTGGCTGCACAAGCAGTGCCCAAATGCCTGGGCTGTGCGAGTGGCTGTGTGCCACAGCTTGCTGGTGGGACTCAGGACTGCCATGGTCACACAGCTGCACTAGCACCCATGGGATAAGGAGCCTTGGAGCAGGACTGCTTGTGGCAATGTGCGAAGGCTGGAAACACCATGGTAATTGTCTCAACAGAGGGTTCTATCTCATTTATGCCCAAAGAGGAGATGACTATATTACACCATTGGAAGACTCACAAAATGACACATACTGCGTCTAAATGCATCCCTTCACTCCCAGGTTTGGTTGATATTTTGTGACAAAACACTCAGCCCATTTTATGTAATGATAAAAAACATAAAAGGAAAAGGCTCTGAATTCTAAGTCAGGTTGCCTGAGCTCAGTGTCACTCTTGGCTGAATAAGCTGGTGTGAAACAGTCCCACCCTCCCTCCTACACAAGGGCTGCTCAGCCCTAACCCCGTGTCACCCAGCTGCTCTGTGCTGGCACAGTTGTTGTGCAGCTGTGAGCTGAACAGGCCTAGAGAACTCAGATGGCTGGGGAGAGCAAATGTTTCAGGGGCCAAGCTCGTTTTTAATTTGGATCAGTTTCCTGATCTGGCTCATTGTGTGGCTGTCCAGATCCTTGTGCTGATCTTGTTCAGGGGCAGGACTGAGGTAGGAGGAAGGGTGAAACTTATCTTTTTTATTGTGTTGTTGACTTCAGCCAGTTTAAGGCGGTTATGAAATGGTGATAAATTGAGCAAGCTCTTTTTTAACCCAGGAAAAATACTTTAATTTTGAGCATAACTGCAAAGATGGTTTTAGAACTGCACTAACCGTACAAACAGGACTCACCTGGTGAGTAACAGAAGACAAGGAGAATGTGTGACTGGACTGAGAAATTCAGTGAGCTGATGTGATCACTGCATATTAGAAAAGGCAGCTGTTGGACATTGCACTACGTGGTAAAAAGAAAAAAGCCTGTTGCTCTTCTGCTGTTCATGAACCAACCAGAGACCAAAGAATTGCAAGGATCTCATAAAAAATTATTAATTGACTCTTCAAAAGACAGAGTGATTCTCATCTGGCTTAAAAGAAACTGATACCTCAGCACTGGGTATGCCTGCATTCCCATGGGCTTTTTTCTTTCTCGTATTCTCCGGAATTTTCCTTTGCTCTTTGCTTAAGGCGTGGAAGAAACTGAACTTTGGAGAGTAAGTAAATCAGTGTTTAATTAGTCATCACAAGGCAATGGGCTCTTAGTGAGTTCTCAATAGCAGACAGCTCTGACAATGAATGTATGTGTGTTACGTTAGTTTCCGTTTGCACTTGGAGGAGGAAATTACCTTGTAGGTTTCAGGGAACCTGGCAGTCCCACAAAGTGTTGGAAAAGGTTGCCCACATGACAAAAGCTTTTAGACCAATTTTAAATGCCACTCTTTTCTTGCTTGACCCAAAATAGTCAGATTTTTGACAAACAGGCTTGAGCAGAATTTGAATAAAAACCCTCCACATTGCATACAATGTTACACAAATCACATTGGTAAATCCTCTCTATAAGTAAAAATTTTTAAAAAAATTAAGTTAAACACTTGAAAGTTGCAACCAATCAAAATTAGTGTTGCTAGTATAATCTTAGTTAAGCACTCAGTTTGAGTGCATCCTGGTACCTGTCTTTAATTGAGTGCTCATACATGTTCCTTCCTAAAGACCCTGCCTTATTCAGTGAACAGAACAAATAGTGGTCAAATAATGGGGAGTTATTTTGTTTTCTCCCTAAGTTCATGCTGCAGCTAGCCATTATGAACACTGGTTTTGCAATATTTAGTTGCAAAACTAACACTGGCTTGCAACTCACAGCTCATCTCTCCACACAAAATTCATCTTTCCTTTCCCTGCCAAATTTAAGTTCTCTTCTTGAGTGAACAGGATCACTAGAGCATCTCAAAAAAAAATCTCTAGTATTTTCAGCCCTGACAAATAAATGCATTTATTTTTATCCTGGTTTCAGATGTACTTAAGCTGTTTCACTAACATTTTCTACATATACTCTGCCCAAAGCACACACCAAGGACAATTAACATCTGATGATGTTCTAAACACATAAAATCAATATAGTCTCAATGGGGAAAGTACTGAGCAACCTGAATTACAAGTGATGATCTCAGTCCACTAATAATACAGTTTAAAGGACCCAAGCACCCTATGCACAGACAGAGATCCTGCTGTTGTTGGAGGTGTCAGAGAGAAGGGAAAGGACTACATGGCTTTAAATACCACAGTCAGTGGCTCTTTAGAAAGGGAGTGAAAATGAAAAAAAGATAAGGCACACATTGGCCTCTTCAGTTAACAAGTAGCTTTCAGTGTAAAGCATTTTATCTGGATGTCTGAAAGTATCATATTTACAGACAAGGATCAAACCTTCGGTGTGGACATCACCACGGAAGGCCCCAGCAGAAAACTGCACGTAGCAAGGGATAGCGGTGCTGCCTTATTCCCTCTGAAAACCTGCAATCAAAGAGGCCTCACACTCAGCGCACAGCTGGTCCAGCTGCTACAATGTCCAGTTGCACAGAACATGAACCCTACATCTTGGGGGACCCTGCAGCTACTCTGCCCTGCTCCTGTGCCCAAGCTGGCAGCACCTGGGAGACAGCGCTGATGGACCATATTCACTTGTCGGAGAGCAACCAGAGGGAGGATTGCAATTTATGGCCTGCAGTTAGGCAGGCTTGCACTGTGATCTAATCAAATCTTGCACAAAATAGGTCAAGGTTGGTCAGTGTTCAGATGAGATACACTCTAGGGAAAACACAGATACTGTAAGAAACAGTTTAGGATTTGGATTGAGGATTCATCTGACAGAGCTCCTAAGGCACGGTCCCAATTTTAGGCTAGATTCCCAGACGTCTGAGGTACCCAAACAGGTCCCTGGTCTGTTATGCAGAAGGGGCACTGTACTGCTGGAACCACATTTCTCATTTTTCAGACAAGAAATAAAATTACAGTCATGCCTTGTGATTAATTAAATAAATCATTCCTGTCTTTGCTTGTGGACATGACATTTTCAGAGGCAACATAAATGGAGAAAAGGAGCTTGTTTGGTTTCTATGATCCTAGTACAACCTGCTAGCCTTCTCTCTGCAAAATCCCCTTTTAAAGCTTTTCAATACTAGGGCACCAAACCCAAAAAATTTAAATTCCTCTAAGACTGCAAACACCATAAGAACTTTTGAGCAAGACACATGCAAAATAAAGCAAATTATATAATCTGTCCCTTTACAGATACATTCCTTTTCCTTTACATTCACTTTTCCCATCCATTCACACTCCCACCAAACAATCTTTACCTCCACTCATTTGCCCAGACGCTGGTCTAATGTGGTTTCATTTTTATGTTGATATTAAGCTCCTTGGTTACAATTCTGTATGTTTTTCTTTGTCTGAAAAATACAGTATAATAGTAGAATTTTTTGGGTAACTATTATGCTCAAAAAAACATGCAAATTTTTATCTCCAAATAATCAAAGATGATGACAAGTATTTTGCTTGAGAAATTAAGTAGTCAGAATGTAACTAATCAAACTGAAATTTAGCCAGGACACTGAAATTACACGATGGGCTAAACAGAAATATGATCCTCATGGATTTTGGTAATTTCAAGTGGTCAGGACTCACTCTGCTCTCCAATTGCCCTCTCAGCAGAACACCTCCTGCATGCTGTGTGGTGCAGGATGCTGCAGAGTGAATGCTAAGGCCAAAATGAATTTATAAAGCTTGCATTCGCTCTATGATTGCATTGCTCAGATGTATCAGTTTATCAGTCTACAAAGGAATTAATTTCTAGATTTCTTCAGGCTGAGAAGCATCCACGTATTATGTGCTTTGTTTTGACTTCTGTTTTTCTTTGCCTTATGGTCATTCATCTTTGCTGAAAGTGAGTCAGAGGAGCAATGCCTGCCTTATTGTTGGTTTGTGGTGTATAATCATGTTAAGGACAGATCACTGGTCTCTTCCTTACTCCAGTGCCATTTATAACAGACAATTACCCCTGCATGGTGCAGTTGTCAGGATCTCGGGATTGTAAATGCTCATTATCAGTACGGAGACAGCTGAATGCTGTGTGTTTCTCTTTAAAGCTGATTGGATTTTCCAGAGCTGTCTGTCATCCTGGAAGTTTTTCCTGGTGCAGCTCAGTTTTCCATCGACAGCCAAGTAAGGTCCTTTTGATGTGAATCATGTGGGGCAGAATCTGGGTGCTGCTCCCACCTACTCCAGGGAATGACTATGGTCCAGAGGAAGGAACATCAGTGTCTCTGCACTGGGAGGTCTCCAGCCAGTGTGCTGTGTTTAAAGAAGCTCTACTAATGGCAGTGACCATGTGCAAATGCCAAAATAAAGGGTGACAGGGGGCTGAATGCAGCAGCATTGCCTACAAAAAGGAAACATACCAAAGCACTCTAGTTGGTTTTAAAATTAGGTGGAGAAGATGCAAGGAGTTCTAAGTCTTAATGACCTCAGTTCTGCAATTTGCTACTAATTAGTTCTACAATGAGTAACTGGGAACAAAACAAGGAGTGACAGACTAGGTCAGCCAGTGGTTTGCCAACCCCTTGTCTTGTGTTTCCTACTGAGGCTTTTATGTGATAATTCTTGATTGTGTATACACTGTCTTTTACGAGTAATCAGGAGTGAAATTGCATGTGTTATACACTGTACAAACACACACTGAAACACTGCACTTGCTCTTTGGTCCTGGGCAGCATGGCTGATATTTGTGCAGCTCTTTCTGGTGGGCATGCACATGGCTTAATTTTTACCCTGCCAGCCATCTCCCTGACTCCTGTCGTCCTAACCCAAGTAAGCCCAATATTTGTTTCTTCTGTGTCTCTTTCTGCAGCTTACATTGTGTTTATGCTCTGGAACTATTTTTCTCTGTGTATTTACCTCCCTGATCTCATCCCTAAAATTTTGTTCTTTCTCTCCCTCCTTCCCACACAATGAAGACCTCATTAATTCCATCAAAAAAGTATCTTATTTACTCCATTTACATTTTTTCTGCAAGTTAGCTATTTCTTCTCAGAGTGATGCACATATGCACAGCATGCTGAAGAAAGATTTCTGGAAGCCTCGAATATTCTGTCACTCCCAAATGCCTCATTCCTCCTTAAAATCCATCAGGCTTCCTCAGACCACATAGGATCTGTACTTTGAGCATTCCTGGACATGTTATGCATTTCTGTATCCAGAGCAATTGCACATACCCCAGTTCAGCTTAACATATGTCATAAGCAGTCAGTCAACACTGAGAAACCGAAACACTATTGGTTTGCTGAGAAAACTGTGGTGCACAGCTCCCACATCATCTGGAATTGTTTTGTGTTCTGCTTGCTAGGATTTGCCATTTGAGTTTATCTTGGAGGGAGGTGCCTTTGTGTGCCTTCTTTTCCTTTTAAAACTCCTCAGCTCGGTGGCTACCAAGAACACAAATGCTGTAAAAAGGATATTAGGAGCACTGTATGTTATTACATCACTGGGGATCTGGCAGACGCTACCTCAGCGTCCTTCCATTAATAGGCTGGATAGAGAAACATCCCAAACCTAGACCACTCCACCACCAGGTATTATTAAGGTGCACAAGCTATCAAGAAGACAGTACCCTGCAGGTATGCAGGTGTTGCTTATGCAGGGGTGGGGCACAGCTCAGCAACAGCTTTTAGAAAAGGAGGCCAAGGCTTTTAAAGGGACCACGCTCCTCTCACCAGTGAAACAGCAAAACCCATTAGTTAGTCAGGTTTTTTTTCTTTGTCCATTAAAGGAATTTCCATAGGTAGGAATGCTGTAGTTCTCTTCACACCATTAGTCTTTATTTCATTTGTGATAAGTGCTTTGATCAGCAGGTACCTGTTTACCAAGCAGTGGGTAGCTGGGAGGACTTCAGCCCTTTCATCCAGCTGGGCCAGCGGAGCGGGCATTCCATAGCTCTCCTTCCATCCCTGTGGGGATTAGTCCCGTGTTCCCCCCCACCACACACACATTTTAGTAAGGTTAGAAAAAAGGCCAGCTTAATTCTCACCTACTGGCCATGCCTACAGAGGCACACATGCAGCACACACCCTGCTGACAGAACTTTTTTCCCCTTTTGTGAGGAAAGCAGTGGTAACCTTCTAGCATCAACCTGTAGGAAAGTAGACTCGGTTACACACTCTAACCAGCAGATCTTGTGAACCCAGAGCCTTGCTTTCAGCAAGACAGGCATGATAAAATCTTCCCTCTTTCTTCAATAACATGACTAATAAATGTAGAAATTCCTTTCTCCTCTCTCCCTTTGCCAATATCTGTCTTATCTCTGGTTCTTCCTTAGACATAATTTCAAACATGAAAGACATGTCTATACTACGAACAGGCAACCTTGATTCTGGCATGAGATCCATGGCACGCTGCAGCTTAGTGCTGGAGAGCTGCAGCATAGGATCTGGCATCTGCAAAACCCGGTAACTGGAATTTCTGCTGCCTGGTGCGATCCTGCGCCTGGGGTTAGCCTGCTCTGCCTTGTGAAGGCAGCACCAGGCTCCGCTGCAAATTTCTTTCCAAAGCAGGTGCACAGCTGAACAAACATGGCAAGCATGTATGAAATGAGCTCGCCATTAAACACTCTATCCAGCACGTAAAGGGAACCATCATGAAGCCTTCCTGGAATTTTGGCAGCATTTCCAAGAGATCATCTGCAAATTGCTCGAGCTGTGTGCTGTAGGCAATAAATAAGAGTGATTTGAAGAGGCAGTGTATATTGACAAAGTAACACCTCTCAGAATAGAACACACCGCTGGTATAAGCAGTAGAGACACACTAACAAAACCAGGATCTAGGGAGTGTCTTAAATGTGTATCTGATAGCACAAATACCAGATAAACAGCAAAGTCCACAGAATGCAAAAGGTTACAACCACACTAAACCCGCTCAGTTAACATGCTAGTTTATTGTTACTAAAGATCACAGTAACTATACCTTAACTTAAGCACCCAGAATGCTCCCAAACTCCTGGATGTCCAACCCAGCTGCATTACAGCCTTATCTCGGAGTGAGACAGATGCATTCATCAGGCTCCCACTTTGCCTTTCACCACAGGGGGAGAAACACAGGCACACTGGGTGAGGGGGAACCATGGCATGCTTTGGCCAGATCCCTGGTCACTGAATTACGAACAATAACAGTCTACTCATATTTTGCCCCCAGATCTGAATTTTACAAAAACAAGACTTTTTTGTTTTGTTTTGTTTTGTTTTTCCTCTATACGTTTTTCCTCTGACTTTGTCTTTTTGTTTCCAGTGCAAGTGGCTACAAGGAAGAAAAAAAAATCCTCTGGCACTGCCTTAAATGCAAACACTGAACCTTTGTTGCACGTGGAGGAAAACCTGCAGGCAAAATTGGTGAGTAGCAGAAACAAAATAGCTGTTTCCAAAACCAGGCATGAACACCACAATAGTGTGTGTTGTGACACAAGTCATAGAATCACAGAAGGGATTGGGCTGGAAGGAGTCGTTAAAGTCCGTCTACTCCAACCCCCCAGCAGTGAGCAGGGACATCTTCAAACGGGTTGTGCAGAGCCTCATCCAACCTGACCTTGAATGTTTCCAGGGATGGAGCCTCCACCCCCTCTCTGGGCAATCCTTCCCGGTGTTGTACTACCCCCACAAAAATGTCTTCCTTGTATCTAGTCTGAACCCACCCTCTTTTAGTTTAAGACCTTTACCCCTGGTCCTATTGCTACAGGTCCTATTAAAAGTCTCTCCCCGGTCATGATCATGAGCCAATACTGAGATTCTCTGTGAGGAACCTGGTGTTTATGTGCCACGTGAGGAAAGATTTAGGGCAAATGTTAAAAGACAGGTATTTGTCTCCAGGCATAATAATGCCAAGGAGAACTGTAGCTCTGGCACCATTCTCAGCCTGCTTCAGTAGGTTATGACATTTCTTTTGTTACTCTTTTCCAAACCTGAATCAATTCCTTTCCAGGTGAATTCCTCTTGCTCTACTCCCAGAGCCAGTAGATCATTTAGCTGGGATACTGGCCTAATCTGATAGATCCGTTCAGCATTGGACAATGTGTATGTAGGGTGATCTTTTGTAGGTGCAGTTAAACAACCTGTTTTGTGCAGATGAAAATTGCTCCTACTCCATGATCCCAGCTGAGCTGAAGCCCTTCAGCTTCATGACCATGATGCTGAGCTGGAACTAGTAAGAACTGCTAAAAGTGCCAAGTTAGGGCAGCTCTATAAGTTTGCTGGCTGGTGGACAGCAAAACGGCAAATGCCTGCAACGTTCTGTGTTGTGTTTGAAGCCTTCCCACTGAAGGTGGGATGCTTGTGCTTTTTCAACACCCAGTGATGTTTGACAAATGTGGGAAGACTCCTACTAAACTCAGAAGGATGCCAGAAGGGACTCTAAGACTTTTGAATGACCTTCACTAACACAGAATCTTTTAAAATAGACTTTAAAAATTTAAAACTAACTTTTATGGGAAAGGCAGTTGTCCAAGCTAAATGAGATAACTTCATAGTTTAAAAATAGCTTTTTAAAGTGCATGGTTACCCAGCCCACCCCAAATTTTAAAGCATTATGCAACCACATTACCCTACTGTGAATGACCACTAGCTAATGCCAATTGACTGCAAAGCAGATCTTTTATTTTGTACTATCTGTTTATATTAAACAGAGTTCAACGTGTGGTTCTGCCAAACCTGGGGTCGTAGCAGAATGGGAATTTGGTAAGAATTTTAAGATGGATCAAAGGGAAGGGAAAAAGAGACATGAGTATCCAGAATTTGGCCAGTGACAAAAGAAAACTAGAACTTATTTTCTGTTGATTGTTTTGCCCTTCTGAGCAGAAATAACAAGATGAAGGTGGGGAGGAAACTGGTTTTGCAAACTCTCACAGATATAAAAAAAATCACAAAGCCTTGAAATTCTGCTGTCTCAAGACTTTTTTAACCCAGTCTTGCTTTTGTCTGTGAATTAAGATTACTCTCCTTACCCAGGAAAAGCAACTTTATGCTAGAAGAGGCCACAGATAGGGAAACAGTTTGATCAATGTGGGAGGGATCAGTCCAAAATAACAGTAAGATATATTATGCCATCATAAAATGGCGTGTCTGGATGGAAAGTTTTGAGCACAAATTAATATTGACCTTAGCCAGAACAACTTGCTCTCTTCAACATCTGCAGCTGTGTGGTTACTAGGGAGTTATCTGGCATCATACACTTTTTCACATCTGTCTACTAAATCAGAGATAGAAACACAAAAATCTAGCACAAAGGGACATTATATGGATTTGTGACACTCCCAGAGGGACTTAGAGTCTTTAAACTAACAAAGATATTACAACAGGACACAGGTATAATATTGGACTAACGTTGTGTCTGCTCCATTGTGAAATGGAAAAACTTTCCTCTGATGAGCTCTCTGAAACTTCCAAATATGGATAAACATGAACTACAGTATATATGAGACAATAAGTTTGGCATACATACATGAAACTTCATACTTCTGGGATGAGCAAAATGAATAATCTCAGTTTATATTAATTGCCTTACAACACCATGTGTGAGGGAAAGCAACGGTGGGAACAGTCTGAGAGAGGACAGAGAGATTCACAGTTTAGTTCATATGGTATTTTCATCATGCTTCATCATTTTCAACCTCACTAACAACTTCCAAGGACTAAGCTGTGAAGCCTTAGTAGAAATGGATATGACAGGGTTATTCACAAGGAGTAACAACATTTTTCAGCATGTTGCATGTGAGTTAGTGAAATGAGTGGTATGTTGTATTTTCCCTCCCTGCGTCATCTCAGGTTATGTTGTGGTCCAGTCTAAATGACAAGGTGATGAAATTGCATAGGTGTAACATGCCTTTATTTCAGCAGCATGCATGACACAAAGTACTAAAATCCCTGAAGTATAACAGTCTTGAATAATATGGTTCTAAATTTTCAGGTGTCAGTGGGGTATTTGTATGTTATTGCCCCATGCATGTAAAATATGGGAGTTGTTCTTAAATTATGTTCTGAGTGTGTATAAAAAAGCTCAACCAAATAAAAATGCAATAACACTTGCCCTCATTTTGAATAGTGGAACTTTTAATTAATAAAAGAATCTGTATTCTTTTTTGTCTTTATGGTAGTATAAAACTACTTTCAGATTAAAAAAAAAAGGTGAAATTTCAAATGGGCCATGCAAATTGATGCAATTTGAATTTACTAAGAAATTTAAGGACACAAAGCCATAAATAAGTAGCCAAGATTAAACAAATATATACATGAACAAACATAAACAAAAAAAATTAATTTATAGTCATTAGGCAAGATGAAGAAATGCTGTGTGATTTCCTCTGGAGAGCCACCAATATAACTTGAACCTTACAGAAATGAAATAATAGAATCATAGAAATCACAGAATCATAGAAAGGCTTGGGTTGGAAGGGACCTTAAAGATCATCTCATTCCAACCCCCCTGCCATGGGCAGGGGCACCTCCCACTGGATGAGGCTGCTCAGGACCCCATCCAGCCTGGCCTTGAGCACTTCCAGGGATGGGGCATCCACAGCTCTCGGCATCCTGTGCCGGTGCCTCACCACCTTCACAGTAAAGAATTTCTTCCTAACATCTAATCTAAATCTCTCTTCTTTTAGTTTAAAACTGTTCTCCCTTGTCCAAATAACATTTTCATATAGCAAGAGGAATACAGAAGGGGATTGTAGACACAAGGTAAGCAAGAGTAGTGGTGGCAGATGTTAGTAGTAATAGAGATACTCCTTATGTGGCAGAAAACTATTGAATTTACTTTCTGCTAGATTAGCATAACGGGGCAGCTCAGACAGATGTCAGCACTAGTGCAGAAGAAGGGCTGCAGCAGCAAGATTGGTTTAGATGACTGAAAAAAGAGCTGCTGCTTTGAAGGAGATGCTTTTTAAATAGCTGTAATACCATGGAGTGTGATGTTCATCACTATCATGAGTAATGTGGTAATATGGTCCTGTCTCTTGATATTTCTTTCTGGAGTGAAAAAGTTCTTCTCTTCTCACTTCTTACCAGATAGTGGACTTTGCCCAAAGACGGCCTGTTCCTAAAAGCATTTTATAGCATGCTAAAAATCTGCATACATGGCCAACCTGCCTCAAGCTGACATTAAATGGACTGCTCATGGAATGAATACTTTGGATTTGGGCTTACTTGCCCCAAGTTTTGACTGATTTATAGTAATTTCTTGCATTTGGTGATTTGTATAGCTCCGACTCTCATAAAATACATCTTTAAAATACTCTGATCTCATCTAGTCTGTCATTCCAAAGGTTAATTTGAAAACACACATGCTCAATTAATGGAGCAGCTTACTTAGAGCAAGGGAACTCAGAAGCGTAATTTCAGCACCAAAAAAAAAAAAAATTACAAGTCTAAAGTGAATTCAGAGTTTAAAATTAGTTTTATTCATCCTTCTTCTTGACCCTTCTTTTTTCCCCGTGAACACTGAAGCTGCTTGTGTATACATGTATACAGAAAGCAAATTTCAGTGTCATGCAGGAATGGCAGCAGAAGCTCAATTCACTTTCACAGGTAGATAGAAGGAAAATAGATTAAAGAAAATTCCTGCACATTAAAATAGCATACCTAGCTAATAACAGCTAGCTAAACACTGGCATAAAACAAATAATAAAGGGCTTTTTAAATGTGCAAGCAATGCAGTAAAGATTCTGTAATGTGGAAAAGTGAGGGGGTTTTTCCCAATCAAATAAAAAAGTGGTTGCCCTAAATGCATGTAAACAAGGCCACAGCTGGAGTGAGGTTTCCCTGAAGGTGGTGTTTGGTGGCAGCCTCAGTGTAGCCTCTCACCCTCCACATCACCATTATTGTCTCTCTCTGCAGCCCACCAGGACATCCCTGCAGGTTACAGCCATACAGATGTTTCTTTCAGGGGCCCAGCTGTTGCACCATTCGTCCTCCAACCCCAGTCACATTATGAGCATTCTGTGGGGCAGCTTATCGAGGCTATTCTTGAGGAAAAGTGTGATTGTGGATTCAGCCCTGCAGCCAGTGTGTGGGCTACACTCACAGCATCAGTCCAGCTTTTCCATTTTTGGCTCTACGCTCCTTAGACTTGTGTAATCTAAAATTCAAGCTTTTAAGCTTCAGCCATTACAGCCAATGCTAAAACACATCCAGCAACTTCTTAGTATCTATGAAGTTCTTTCAAGTAAATCCAACATTTCTTGAGACGTTAAATCTGGTTGTTTTGTGATGATTTGGAACTGAAAACAGACAGCCTGGGTAACTGGAACTTAAAAATGCAAAATCAACAGTGAATCCAATTTAGCCTTTGGCATTGTATTGTGTTTGTCTCAGCAGTAATAACAGTTATTATGTTTTAAAACAAATATCTAGCAAACAAACAGGTCAGATGTTGTTCAAAAAGTGAAAGGCAGTGTATTTTTTTCCACTTGTTTGACAAGGTGATTCATTTACACACTCCTTACTAAGTCACAGAGTGATTTTAATAGGAGAAGGAATTTGTGGTTGCCTGGGATGGATAACTGGGTCAAGTTACCCTCTGGAAGAAGTCAGCGAACGAAATGTGAAACAGAGGAATCCACTGCCTTTACCCTCAGAGCTTCATGCAAATCTGCTCTGGAAACTCGGTTATGTCTCATTTTCTAGGACTTAACCACAGTAGCAGGCCTGCAGGGATGTACTTTCACCAACACCTTAAGCAGCCTCTGCTGCTGAAATAAAACCCCAGAGTCTTTTCCCTTCCAGTCCCATGCCCTTCTCTTCCTGCCCCCTTGCCACTCATATGTGAAGCTGATCTTGTTTAGAGCTGAGCAATGGTTTGGCTGGTTTGGCTTTGGAGCCTGGCACAGTTCATGAGCTGGCTGTGCAAGTGCTGGTGCTGGCACAAGGAGGGAGGTGGGGGGAAGAAAAAACTGAGAGCTGTGAGGGACTGCAGCAGGGCTAGCTCTGCTTGCAGCTAGAAGATGCAGCCAAGCTGATTTACTAGCTTGCTGCTGCCAAAAACATCAGCCCCACACCCTCCTTCCCCCTCTCCTCTACACCTGTCTGCAGCTGTGGAGCCGGGTCCTTCTTGCTTGTGCGTCCCTAAAGCCCAAGTGACCCTGCAGTGACCAGCTCATTAAACCATGGGGCAACTGTTGTTGTGTTTTAACTGCATGGGAGCTGGAACGGCTCACTGAAGGATCAGAGAAATACAGAGCCAGGGCAAGAGAAGTGGAAGGAGTGCATGGCCAGCAGCAGGGAGACAGGCTGAGGAGAAGGACAGAAGAGCCTCCTCCCCCTATCAGCAGCAATGACCTGTTAGTTTGGCTCAACTGGATCTTCTAACTTCACTCTTGCACTGTTTTGGGCAGCAGTGCTGGCTTATGTCAGCTAAAAGTGTTGTGAAACAACATCCTATGTCTCATTTCAGCCATGCAGGTAAACAAGACTTCACATACCTACAGTTAAGAATATGCTGATACACATTTTGCATCAAAGCCCTATCTCAGGAGCCACATATACTTTCACAGGAAGCCCCACAAATGGCCTTCTGAGAGGTTTGCTGATCTGCATTTCAAAACTGTGGACCATTATGCCAGTAGTAGTTCTCTCCTGAATGATAGCTTTAAGCACTTGTTATTGATTTAAATTTTGAACTAGTTTGTTTTGATTCAAAACATCATTACACCTACAACTTCGTTTGTGCTGAGTTACTGTCCAAGCCTTCACATAAATTACTCCATCAGCTTGCCAGAAGTCCTAAGGCTGTGGTACCCTGTGCAGACACTGTGGCTGCAGGAACTCCCAGCATCCCCCTTCTGTTTGTCCCGACCTCAAGCTGCTGCATCCTGTTCCTTCAGTTTTGCCACTTTGTGGGGCTATGCTGCAAAGTGGGTATCCAAACTCAGGCACAATAAAAATGTTCCAGCTGCCCCCTTTTATTTTTGGGGAGAGGTAGTGCCTCAGGCTGTAGTTTCAGCAGTAATACTGGTTTATTGTGTAGCTGAACACCATAATTTCCCCCTCACACACACACAGTTTATACCTGTCCACATTTCACTTACAGCACCCTTTGCCTTGTGCCAGTGTGCACAGCTGTGCCTGGGAATGGGAATAAGGGACCTAATCAAGCTGTAAGAAAGAAAAAGAACTAAAGGCACTTTGTTCCCTTCTATGGTTCACAGCAAAGGCACACAGATAGTGTGATATGCTCATCTGACCGAGGCCATAGTTAAAGAGATATTTGCAGACTTTTTCCTTACAGAAATCCCCACTGTTCTTTTCGCTTCCCCCCAGCATATTCCTATCCTTGAGCATCTTCCTGCATTGTGCCAGAACACAGGCAATTTGACTTCTATGTTAAAGTCTATAATAGCAGATAGCTCTAAGAAACAGAAATTCTCCATACACTTCATTATTTATGCAAGCATTTTGTATTTTTAAAAAAGCCAAGGTTTAAAACAGTTCCAGAACTCACCCAAACAGTCACAAAACAATCAATGGCATCCAATTCTGTAGCAACCTTCTTAAGAAGATCATCCAGCACTGAACAGAAAAGCTACTGAGCAGGAGCGAAGCACCCTCTGCACTACCAACAGGCACAACAGGCTGTCCTGGGTGCCCCAGGCATTATTGGCTTTGGCAGAGCAGACCATGCCAGATCCAAACCAGTCAAACTGGCTCCAGAAGCACCGAAGGAGCCCAAAGGCAGGTAGTTGTTCGCCTGGCTGGGACGGATACCGAAGTAAAATAGTGTCAGAGGTTCTTTCCCATTGCTGTTGTCAGTTTTGATTACCAGGGTCGCTGGGCTGACAAATATGCCTGGAAAGTGTGTGAGCCATGGAGATGGCAATTCTGCCATGTCCAAATATCCCAGCCCTGGTGAAATCTGCACTGTGCTAGGCAGGTTCTTCCTGGCACTGCTCTGTCCACTGTGGGAGCTGTGTACCCCGAGGATGAGGTGGCCAGCAGTGTTTTGGCAGTGCATGTGAGGTGAAGGGATTGCAGTTATCTGAGGAAGGCTGCTGGCTATGTTGTGTCTGTGATAGTTTTGCTGCTGATGAAATAGAGTTCCTGGTCTGATAAGGAAGAGGTGGAGCACGTAATTAAGCAACCAAGTAGCTGGGAGCAAGTCTTGGGGTATTTGTGTAATGGTTCCTTGGGTGGACTGTACCTGTTTGGGAGAAACAATTTCTGCTCTTTATTAAAACAACAGTAAAGATAATTTACATGTCAACACCGTTAACTATTTCAGCAGTAGGGAGGAGATAAAGTCACAGACCTGCCCAATTAACTGTGAGCAATGTCTCATTTTGGTGCCACAGTTCAATAATATTTGGAGTTACCTTGATTTCTGTGCCTCTGAAGGAAAAAGTTCAATGGAACTCGAAACATATTCAAGCCAAATCAAGATGCCCAGGCAAGCAAAGTAGCAGCTCAGCTTACTGCCTTTTCATGACCCATGTGAATAGGGTTCAGTTTAGGAGCAGGTCTTAAAACAAAGTGATCAACTCATCTGTGGACTCCATTGCTGTCAGAACAACTTTGCTTTGTTAAACCTTACAAAAATGTTCAGTTGGTGGAAATGAAGTTCACAGCTCACCACTGCTGGTCACCTGGTCTCCCCACTCTTCTCACAGCAGCATGATCAGTCTCTTTACCTGCTGCGTTCCTCCGAGCTTGTCAGATCCATTTCCTAGGCCAGTTCAAATCACCAATCAAGGAGAAAAGGGATCCAGGAAAAAAAAGGAGGTGCCTAGACTTTTGCTGGGCAAGTAGTCTGAACAAAGAGTGTAACAGCATGTAACATGTATCAGAAGTGATTCAAAAGTGGGGGCACTACACACATTTGAGGGCCGTGGAAGGTGGAGTTAGTTTCCAATAATTATCTTTCTACTGTGCAGAGCCCATTAAGATTCCCCCTTCTATTTTTATCACCTGCCCCAAACTAGTCAAGTTTTGCCTTCAGTGCAATAATAGAGTGGTTATTTTGTTGCTTGTTGGTGAGTAAACTCTAACACGGCCTAAATTTCGTATACTATCAAGGCAAATTTCATTAGCATGGTCCTGGGATTAGGTAATTAGACTGAAGCTACCTTACATGTTCTCAAAAATTAATATTTTATTCAAGCCTAGACAAGCACATCTATAGAGTGAGGGATTCTTTGCATCCTCAGGCACAGTCGAGAAAGATGGTATTAGAAAGTGATCAGTGAAGGTGAGAAAAGCAGTTTGCAAATTCAAAAGAAACTGATGCCAGTAAAAGGGAAGAATTTTGAGGAACTTGCAAATATTCTAACATACCCACTGTAGAATAGTAATTTAGGATCCTAAATGATACGGATTCACAGAACTATGTGGATTTTGCAGAAATACTGGCATTAAGTTTTCCTCTGCTCCTGCCACTGACTGTTGCTCCCACACCACAGTAGCCCACTGAGGCAGGTGGGATATTTGATCTGTTTTAAGCAACACAAATGGCAGGTCTTGTCAGGTATTCCAAAAAGCTCCATTTGTTCGCTGAGCTGCCTCACGAGAAGGGGGGTGTATTTCCTAACCACTTCATATCACAAAAAGACAACCTTGCAACCTTGCAGTCAAGGCAGAGCCATGGCTAATATTGGGCAGCAGGACACATTGCTTACATGGAAGGTTTTATGTCAAAGTACTTAAAATGACCAGACATAATTTCTGGAGAAGCAAAGTCACAGGAAATTCTTCCATCCCTAGCTAGCCAGAGATACGTTCCACTTTTCAGTTAAGGTAACTGTGGATCTCTGGTTTCTTTATCCCCAGCCTTGCTTCCCAAAACGGTTTTCACAAGCTGCTAAAGCAAGAGAAAAAAAGTTCAAGGTTGATACAACCTTAAAGTAACAACCAGTTCAGCTTTTGGAAGTTTTCCAACTCCTATTTGTTTTTTAAAAGTGTTGTTCACATTTTCAGCCCTTTTGTCATCCTTCTTTGTTCCATTCCTGTTTATTCCTATCTCCACTTCCTTGCCTGTCCCAACCCAGGTGCCCCAGTTCTTCAAGTGGAACAGTGCCCACCTTCTGTTCTCCCTGCACCAAGTCTTTGCATGAAAAAACACATAGCAGGGTATGTGCAGGCTTCATCCAGGCAATCCTGCTGCCCATGTTCCAGCAGGAGCCCCCAGCACCTCTAGCTGGTTCTCTGCACTCCTCAGAGCCTCATCAAAGCACTGCCTCCGGGCCCTTCCCTTCATTTCCCTAATACCTGCATCTTCTGCTTGCTAAGGCACCTCCTGAGACAACCACCTCTCGCCCTACAGCCTTTCCCTTCAGAGCTGCCTTCCACAGCTGCCGTGCCCAAACCGGTGAGCCTGGGCTCCAGCAGGAAAGCAAGAACCACCAGGCTGCCATGGCAGCAGCGTGGCTCACCCTGGGCCAGGAGAGGGAAGGGCACAGAGGAGGAGAAGGAGGCAGTGTTTTGGATGCTGTTGAAAGCAAAGGCTTTTTCTGTGAGCCATGTTATTCCCCCGTTTCAACTTCCTATGCTATCTACTGCCATAGGCTGGCTCTACAGTCAGCTGCCTTCCCCTCTTCTCTCTTCCCACTTCTCTCCCAGGATATGCAAATTATTTTCTCTCCCTCTTTAAAGCTTCTTCAAATATTAGGCAGACCTCCCTGGAGAGGTGATGCCCTGGCCCGAAAGAAGTGCAAGACTGAAATACACATAAAATCAGTGTCCTGCTGGGAATATGCATTGTTACCCTTAGCCAGACAGTGGCCTGGCACTTATATCTATGAGATTTGTATCACTTTGTCATAATCATTTCCCTTTTCTTAGAAGAAGAATATCCTTTTAAAAAGGCCCCAGTCAGAATCTGAAAAACAAAATGGGAATATTACTTTCAGTTACTACAGAGTCTTCACTAAGCCAGCAAAATAGTAATTCTGTGCTGGGTAAGTGAAATGGAAATCACTCACCTAGAAAAGGCAATTGCTTCTGAAAACTCAAGAGAAACACTGCTTTTAGCAAAAAATGCTATCTACAGAACCCATCTTTGTTACAAACTCACTAAATTTACAGTAGTCAGACCCCTATATTTCTTCATGGGTTGAAGGAGAGATGCTACCACAAGATTTGAGACCATAAAGGTGAATGCCAGGAAATGTATCAGTAATTAATCTTCCTTCCTTTTCTCCCACATTACAATCTCCCCTAGTTTTTCTGTGTCAGCTATCTTTGTGATGCTCACAACAAACTTCTCCCTTGGTTATATTTATAAGTTCCTGTAGAACATTAACAAAATGTCACGCTTTTCTTGAGAACACTGTTAACAATTAATTACTCATGGTAATTACTAACCAGCTGAAGTGTTTGCTTTACAAGATTCTACAAAGATACATTTTAAGTGCCTCAGGATAAGCTAGTTGCAACGAGAAGTTTGTTGTTTGTTTGGGGGCGCTTTTCTATCAGTTCTACAGTTTGGATGCTGTGGTATGCAATTAGGCAGATAGGTTTAGCCTGGTGAACATGGAAAACCTGACTATTCCCATTTCCCCTACAAATCTATTTTTAAAGCAAAGAACTATGGGATGTTATTTCTTGTTAGAAATAATGGATGTTAACTTAAAAAAAAATCTTTGTAAGTCAGAATGAATAGTATATGCTCCTATTTTTCCAGGCCTATGACAATATTTTTCACCCATAACTGCCACTAGCGTTGCTAGAAATCACACAACTCTTTTGCATCCTGCAAAAAGTTACCCTCGTAGGGTAACACTTCACAGCTCTTACTCTGCAAGTCACCAGTCCCATCCTACAAGACATCAGTCACATTGATATCAAAAGTGTGAGTAAGATGAGCTTGGCTCTCCTACTAAAGACAAAAAATCCCACAGGAAAATTGTCAACTCCTTACTGTTCTAGCTCAGAATGAATTCTCAAGTCTCAGTCCACTGACATTCAAAAATGTTCTCAGTATATAATGATACTGTCTGTAATATCTATGGATAATTTTTAACCATTTTTTAACATAAGGAACGTTCTTACATTAATCAAAACACACACACAACCTCATCAGATGCTATTCCTGGGGTGAGATGCTATAAATACAGCAACTGAAGTAAAAAGACCAAATTATTCAATTAAATTATTTTATTCATTAAATCAGTTGCAGAGCTGGTATTGGAAAATAAGACCTTCCTGGGTCCCAAAAACGTGTCTTAATTGCAAGTCATGATGACCTGCCCATGTTTGTCATGTATGAATGATATAACCATGCAGGGGTAGGAAGTGACTTTAATCTGACTGCAAAAGAAATGGAAGCCAAACTTTCTCCAGGGAGTTTTCAAATCTCAGAAGTTTCCTGGTAAAACTATTAATCCCTTATATTAAAAAAAAAGAAAAAAAAAAGGAAAAAAAAGAAGCTGTCTGTTGCTGTACTATATCAAGGTAAAATTAACACAAACTGCATTTTCAATGCAACAGAAATACAGTTAACACAAACCTCAATCTGGTCACCAGGCTGTAATCTGGTGCAATGAAACTAGATCAGATTTATTTTCTTTCTGCTTTTTAAATTTTTTTTTTCTTTTTTAATATGTCTGCCAGGTATTTGGCTCCCTCTCTAAAAACATTCTAATCTTTTTGGTGTATCATTAGAAAATCTCTCCATAATAACCTCTTGAATTTCATCTATTTCTGCTATGCTTTGCAATATAGTAAACCAAGGTTTGCAGGAAGAGGTAATGTCTTTTATTAGAACAAGTGTTGGGGATGGGAAAATCATCCAAGTTTCACATATAAAAGACAGGACGTCTTTTTGATGTAGACAGTATTAAAATTGAGCAAAAGCTCCCGGCTGAGTATCAATGAGTTAAAGTAGGAATTAAAATATGTTTGTTTATTGAGAAGCCTTGAATTACGTTTTATTTTAGAAAGTTTGTGTTTAAGCAAGCCTTCACCAAAGCATTAAGTGGTGTGAACTTTACCAACACTTTTTGTTAAACGCTTAATCCACACCCACATCAAAACAAAGACAGAAGGCTGAGCTCTTTACATATGAGAAGGTGACTTTTCACACATAGCCTTAACAGTAAACCTTTTGCCTTTTTTTCACGGAAATACAAAGCTCCGAGATAATAAAGTTGCCTTAATTTGCATTTCTCCCAAGAAGTGGAAATTACAAAACTACAGACAACAAACATTGGCTAATCAGTCTAGGGAAAAAGGTCCAAAGGGAAAACTCAGAAATGGGTTTGTTTAAAAGCTTCAACAGGCAGCAAGGACCTTGAGCTATGAATGCTTTTGTTTTGCTAATCTACCTAATGTTCTATTGAAAAAAAAGAAATCCTTGAATGAATGATTCCGACTTTGTTCTAGTGTGAATTGAGTAGCAGCTTCTTTAAAAAATTCCAATACTTAGTTTGTATTTAAACAATTCTTCCCGAAGACCTTTTCTCAAACAGGTCTGTATATGGGAAAAACAACTGTTGATTTTGTAGTCATCATGTGAGTAACTTTAATAAAAGTCAGCAGGGCCTTGCCTACTGTGAGATTTTTTTTGAACCTGTAACCCTTAATCAGGATGGCTGTCAGCTGTAGAGCCTGAGGAAGCTGTCATACAGACAATATTCAAATGGAGCCGTGTTTTTCCCACAGCGCTGTTGGAAGGGAACCCTTTTTTGTTAGCAAAGCCTGAGAGACATTGGGATCCTGGACTGGAAACAGAGTGAAGAAGGGTCTCCCAGACGAGTAAACACTTTCCAAGTGCAGTGTGTCCCCAGAGCTGGAGCTGCACACCACCAACGGCTGTTAAATATCTTTCCCAAATATAAGTTAGAAGTGTTAAGGATTTGTGGGAAAGTTTTCCTTCGGAGTAGACCACGGCTTAATGTTTATTCATATGCTGTAGTAAGCAAATGAGAAACTAAGCACTTTGTAAATGCTGCATCATTTTGACTGCTTGATCCACTCCACTGACAGAACAGTTTGGCATAATTGCTGGCATACATAATATTTTCAAATGACAATTCTCCAAGCAAGTCAGGGCCTGAGCTAACAGCAGTGAAAGGTGAGGAGATGCTGCCTACATACTGAGCCGAATTCTAGACTATTAAATGTCACAGGCAATTAAGATTTATAGTTGATGTTGTCCACAACATAAATGCATTCCTCTGCCTTCAGTACTTTCAGTTCCACAGCAGGTACTGGTTTCTGTCTTCAGCTGTAGTTTTAGATGTGAAAGCTGATTTCTCTGCTCAACCCTTTCCCTGCCATTTGACTGCAACTGTTTTGAAACAGGCCCCCAACACCAACAGTGCTGCCCCTACCTGCAGTTTTGATTTAACACTGATAGTGCCACTCATGCTGTTGCTTCTGAGTCATGCCAGGAGTGGAGCAGCTTCAGCTCCATGCTGCTGAGTATCTTCTCTTGTAAATCAGGCAGGATTACACATAGGGTTGCCTTGCTAATGAGAAAAACACTTCATCAAGAATGAGTGGCAGGAAACAATGGACAGCACTTTAAAGAAATTCAAGAGACAAAGTATGGCCAATAACAAAGGTCTAGGGCTTTCAGCAACCTTTCAGTACTAAACTGATGCTAGGACACTCTTATGGGATTAGGATGGAGACCTTACATTTTCAAACATAGCCTATTTTGTTTTGGCATCTCAGTGTTTGGCTATCAAATTCCCAACTATTAGCTGCCACCACAATTAAAAAGCATCTTTTGTAGAAGCAATCAGACAAGCAAGTATACAGTGACAGCAACACTGATGACAAGAGGGACCCACAGAGCAGAATCAATGGTCAATACAGCTGTAGTGCCTGCAGATACTCTGGCTCAGAAAAAAAACCCCTACAGCTGAGTATCAGCTATGAACAGCCTGTAGTTGTATGAGCAGCAATGTGGAGCTGGTCAGAGTCCCTGCAGGGATGAGGTGCACAGACAGAGGGGAAAGATAGCTGTCTGTAAAAAGGAGCCTGCACAGCACAAATGATGAGCTGTTCTTAATGTGTCTGATTATACCTGGTTTCAGAATAAAGGCTTGGTACTGAAAGTATTTTCCCTATTGCCAGAAGGAAGCACTTTTCATTTCCATCCTAAATCTTCCAAAGTTGTAATGCCTACAAAATTTGCCAACACCTAACACAGGTTCTGAAACCTTAATTTTTTCCACAGTAGGAGAAGTTCCAGCTATCCTGTAATGCTGTTTGGAACAAGAAAACCTTTTAACTGGTGATACCATAACACCATAGTGCAACACATAATGCAATTTTAGGTCCTTTGAATGTTTGACCTATATTACATAGGCCAGCCAGGTAGTTACTATCAGTGCTCTCTGCTCCACCTGGTCAAACTGCACCTTGTGTTACACTGAGATTATCCTTCCTGATACCTATTAGGGAGTTTGCCACAGCCTCATGCTCTGGTTGATAGCATCACAGATTGCCTTCCCAGCAAACCCGGTGGCATACAGCTATGTTTTTCTCTCCAGATCTAAGTTTCTGACAGAGAACCACAAATAACCTATCAACTCTCAGAAAAAATCTGTGGCCTGTCTTCCACCTGAGTGATTTATTTTTTTTTTAAGTCATGCTATATTTTCAAGGCACTCTTCACAAGGAGAAGGACCAGAAGTATTTTAAAATCTCTTTCATCTTCCAGGCCTCACAAACTGGAGAGGATAAGCAGTCACAGGCTTTGGGAATCTACAAAATGCTAGCCTTTACTTCCAGCTGATAATTTATCTTCCTACTTTCACTACTAGCAAAGGTAATAGCTGTAATGCTAGTTGTAATGATTTTGCTGTCAGATGAGAAAAGCTTCCACAGCAGCACATCCAGTTTGAAGACCAATGTGATCCAATCAATAATACATGAAAAAGATACCTATATGGCTAAAAAAAGACTAGGATTGACAGCTTTCTAGAGGTGTCTTCCAGACTGTATTTTTTCTTCCCCAAATGACAATTTAAGATCATGCTACACAGCCATTTCTCTTACATAAAGTAAACAGCCACTGATGGTGACACCTTGAAAGGCACTACCAGCACCCCTATGTAGAACTCACAGCATGCACACACCCTCTTTGTTAACTGCACACCCACTGTGACTCTTAGGATTTAAGTCCAGCAGAAGAATCAATTGGATGCATACGGAGTGAGCGTACTCCAGATGAGCAGCTGCTTGCTGGAATCCTGATACCTCCCACCTCAGTAATAATATATCTCTCCCCTCCCTGTGGTTACTAAGCTAAAAGGCACGGTCCAAGAATGGGAGCTTTTTGTTTTACCACAGTGATGGAATCCTGGTTTCAGGCTGAACCACTCTCCTCATGTAAGCTGCGATTATTTTGTGACAAGGCTCATTTTGGAGAAGGTAAAGGACAGGCCTGTTGCACTAATACATAAGAGATTTTCCCTATATCAGTAGGAGTTTTGAAAAGCTGAAGGGTTACTGAATTCCTTAAGAATAACTAATAAAATTTCTCTTCATTTTTTGTCCTAATGGAAACAAAATCATTATGATCCGAGTGTCTCTCTGCATATCTTTCTCTCAACCTGAATACCTTTCGCATCCATGCAGCTGGATTGGATAAAGCATAGAGGTCTCAAGGCAATTAGATCCCTATAAAGTTTTATGCAGAAAGGGAATGCACAAAGGACAAAGGCTCTGAAAATATTTCTCTATGTATGCCTATCAGTTATGTGTCAGGGAAAGGCAGAAGCATAAAATTATTAAACATCTTGGAATCCACAGGGTCCTCCTTTGCGGACATTGTCTTGAGACTATGAGAAAAACAAAACTCAGTCAGACCTTGCACATTCTTGGACATTCTGGACAACAAGATGCAAACCAACCAGAAAACTGAATACATCCCTAGACCAGCCCATCTCATTCCAGCGCTTGGCCTAAATAACAGAGTCCTTGTTTTCCTGGGTTTTGACCTTGAACAGTCAGGTTTATCTTAGTGGGTTCCGTTTGGCCTTGGCACACCAGCTGTCTGAAAGAATTTCCAAATCCGGTATGTGATGACTCTGTTTGTCCTGGCACATCATACCCTGACCTAACATCTGCATGGGGCAACCTGGGTGAGCTGTTCAGAATGCTCTAGTAGACTGCTGCAAGGGTCACCTGAATTTCCAGCTCATTTTGGACATGGTGGCACACAAACTCAGAGAATTAACAGGCAGGTAGTACTGTCTGTTGGCTTATTGTCTTTATCCTAAGCATTTCTGACTGGCCACTGCTGCTCCAAAATGGAAGTTAGGCTACACGGATTTGCCTGTCTTCATGTGAGCAGTTCTTATGTTCAGGTATTCTAAGAGTGTTCTAATTTACTTCCTAGCTCTTCATCAACCTCTAGTTTTAGCAACACTGTCCAGAGTCTGTGTCATATGCTGTGTCCAGCTCTGGGTCCCCCAACATCAGAATGACATGGACCTCTTGGAGTGGCTCCAGAAGATGGTGATGAAGATGATCAAAGGGCTGAAGAACCTCTCCTGTGAAGACAGGCTGAGAGTGCTGCAGTTGTTCAGCCTGAAGAAGGCTCCAGGGAGACTTCATTGCAGCCTTCCAGTATTTAAAAGGGGGCTTATAAAACAGATGGAGAGCAACTTTTACATGAGCAGATAGTGATAGGACAAGGGGGAATGGTTTTAAACTAAAAGAGCAGAGACTGGATGTAGGAGGAAATTCTTTACTCAGAGGGTGCTGTGTCACTGGAACAGGTTGCTGAGAGAATTGGGGATGCACCATCCCTGGAAGTGTTCAGGTGTTGGATGGAGGCCCTGAGAAACCTAATCTAGTGGGTGGCATCCCTGCCCATGCAGGGGTGGGTGGAACTAGAAAATCTTTAAGGTTCCTTCTCCCCAAACCATTCAATACATAATTGATACACGCTTGATAAAAAATGGTGTCACTGTATGTGATGGTGGAGGTTAGGAGAGAAGCACCTTTCCAGAATGTTACTGTTTTTAAATGACCTAGGCTTTGAGCTAATATTTGTTGCGAGCATAAAAAGATTGGGTGTTTCCATTAATATCTCTCTTCCTTTTAAAATCTACTTTATACAAGCAAGTAGAAGCCTTTAATCAGGCAAGGCAATAAAACGTGGGCAAAGCATGGACAACACTGCAGGACTGCACGGGATAAACTAATAGTACAGCTATTCTGGAATGGTGGTGTCAGCCTGGAATGACTCCCTACTGAGACATTTTTATTCCACAAAATCATTGATTTATTTTGGATGACAGTACACATATGCACAATTATTCTGAAGAGCTATTCTGGCCAACAACACTGGGCAGGCAAGCATGAAGCATGATTTTCAGAGCCACAGGCAGTTTTATTGCTGTCTGGGTCACTTCAAAATCTGTGGGAAAATCATGGTTTCAGCCTGTCAAACCCCAGCACAAGCTAGAGCAGTATGAAGTATTTTCATTTATGTTTGCAGAATTTTATTTCAACTTCTTTAAAAACATAAAAGCCCTTCTTAAAACCTATTAGCTTTAAATGCAGATTAAAACAGAGAGATTATAAGATGGAAAACATTCATAGATTTTCCTCCTCATATTTTAACCAGCCAAAGAATTAACAGAACTCTGATAAACTTCCGTTAACGTTTTATACTGAAAATAAAAGTGATTGTGTCTGTGCGTGTGTGAAAGAGTACAGACTTTCAAGATAACTTAATCTTTCTGACAGTTTTTTAAGCAGGTCTCTGAATAGGCCTAGAACCTTGAACAATTTTCAGCTGCTGAGCCACAAAAATGCAGGAACTTGCGGAATTCAAGATGTCTCTGGGTGGCTTCCAGAGGGTCATGGAGAGATAAGGAGTTAAAACCAGCAAATGAAAGTTTGCTGGTCAGATAGCTGCACAGCCATAAGGAATGTTTTGTGAATCTGCAAATAGGGAGGCTGATCTAGACTGTTATCAGCAATTGAAGAGGAACCATCTGTGCCTGTACAAGGTCCATGTACAGAAATATCCGGAGAAGTTTGTGAAGTTGTGTGTTGGCCTTGAATCCTATCAGTATCGATTAAAATATCAATATTGTTAAAGACCTTATCACTACTACAGTTACCAGTTTTAGCTGGGACATAACAAAATTTTTTACTGCTTATTCAGGAAAGCGAACATGTTGGACTTTAACCTACAAGGTTTATTCTTTCTAAGTTCTAACACCATATAGATGATGAGTTTTAAAAGCCACATGATTTAGTTAAGGCTTGAAGACATAAACTAAACAGAAAAATACCTGTTATAAAGAACCTATATGCTCATGTTGTTCTATATATATATATATTCTTCTCAGAGGCCACAGACGTATTTATACCAGAATTTCTGTGACTAACAAGCTTCATCTCTTTCATAAATATTTGTCTTCATTGGTTTTGAAAAAGTGAAATAAAGAAAAAAAGTAGTAGCAGATGCCAATGCTACAGCTAGGTATAAACTCCTACTGTACTTGGGAACATATTCAAAGGTACTAAGTTTTAAAACACTGGACTGGTTATATTGTTTCCATTACCTGTGGCACATAACCAAGCCTCAGCAGTAAGGTTAAACCTGCGATAGCCAACCAGATATTCCAATATTTTTAGATGCACAAATGAATTAAAAATAACCTTAAGAAGCTCTTACAAACAAGCAAAAAAAAAAAAGAGCTATCAGGAGTGTGAAAGTGGATTTTGCACAGGATTAACTGCTTAGAAAGGCTCAGAGTGAAAAGCATATTAATTGTAATGTAGCTGAGAACTCTGTCTCCTATTGAGCAAATAATTTTAAAAACCTGTCTGAGATTTCCTGGAGCTAATGACATTAGATTTAAAATGCTTAACTTTATAGTCAGATTCATATTGTTTTCTGAATTGGCATCATTGATAGCAAGGGAATTTGTTTAAAAAGGAGAGAAACAAACCCTGCAATCTTCATGGATGCAAATCCTGCCTGCAGCTTACCTTTCACTTGAACTGAATAAATTGCAGAATAATCCAAACCTTATTTGTGCAATTATTGAAAGTGAGCAGCGCTATCAGAAACACACATCTAGAGACAGAAAGAGCTGTCAAGTCATTTAGCTGTGTCATGCAGAACTCATATACATATATATATATACACACACACATAAATAGCTTTTTCATACTCATAAACATTCTTTGAAACTGCTTGTTTGCAGGGCAAGAGGAGACCTTGGCCCTTCTGATTCCAAACAATTAAAAAAGCCACTAGACTTTGTTTCTAGTTTCATGCAGGCACAGGAATAACAACTGCTAATAATCTATTATACTAAAATCTCTCTTGCAGACACTTTGTGGTATTTCAGTCTCTACAGGACTTAGATACTGTTTTAAGAAAATTCTTAGCTGTTCTGATTTAAAGAAAATAACCACAGCGTGAAACAGAAGTCTGTATTTTTGGTTGTTTCCAGACTTGTCAATGTAGCTCTCTCCTCAGCGTAGTTCTTTTTGTAATAAACACTTCAGATCTTTATTTTATGGTAAGTATATTGCTATTCTTAAGCAATTATGTAAAAATTAACACTAATAAAGGATACTGATAACTGGGAAGCATACCCAAGGGACTGTGTACTACTGCCTCAAGCCACCCTAGGCTGAGAATTGGCTCTAAATCTCAAAAATTACATTACCAATGTTTGTATTTTTACAAGATTCGTTATCCATTGATTATCTGGATAGAGCTGGAAGCCACTAAAAGAGGTGCTAGAAAGAAATGTTATTGCATCTTGTGTAACTCATCAACCTCCACTTATCCCTGTATCTCTTGACATGCAGACCACTGGAAAAGACAGTCCCTTGGAAGAAAACTGAGATTACGTACATGGCATGCATAGAGCAGATAAGCTGAAGAATTATATACTACTCTATTCAAAAGGGAAAAAACCCCAAAACGTTGTAGTACCTAGACAAGGTAAGTTTTACAACCACAGATAACATACACCCAGATCTATGATACACCTAAACATTTGTTGCAGGTGCAACAAACATTATGTTTGCAAGATAGAGAAGCTCCATGGAAAATTCAGTTTCTAAGTGACGTAGACTAAGCACAAAAAAAAAGGAAGATAGAAAAAGTGTAGTTGTATGGAAAAAGTGGTACTGCTAGCCAAAATGTGTGGGGCTTGTGGTCTTTCTAAGGCTTGACACAGCAACAGTGGTGTTAACCAGGGGGCTGAGCAAGTGCTCCCCACCACGTACAGGTTACACTCACACTGTCACCAAAGTGACCTGGTCAGAGCTCTGGTTCTCCAGTGACACCACCCAGGGTCTGGGTACCTAACATGGGTAACCTGATGGGATAACCACCTGCTTTCTGGGTGTTGTAAGGGCTGGGCTAGGCCTTCACGGCTAAGTAGACATCCTTTAGTATACAACAGACTGTTTGATATCAGTTAAAAGAAAGGAAGTGTATGGATGCATCTTTTCTGAGTGACTCGTATATACAGCAAATTCTGGCTTAGCAGAAGTGCTCCTTCTGTTATGAATTCCAGTTATTTGTCTCATTCACTAAAGTAAGCTCTTCCTGTTAGCCAAGACTGATTTGCAAGACAATTCCTTTTATCACAGGATTCCTTAAAGATGTATTTTTACAGTCTTTTTTCAGAGTAGCAAAATATAATAAGGAATCAGAGAATGCCAGAATCAATTAGTTTGGAAAAGACCTCTGAGATCATCGAGTCCAACCTTTGAACACCACCATGTCAACCAGACCATGGCACTTTCCTTAAACAGCTCCAGGGATGGTTATTGCACCACCTCCCTGGGCAGATCATTCCAACGCTTAATCACCTTTTCTGTGAAGAAATTTCTCCTAATGTCCAAACTGAATCTCCCCTGGTGCAGCTTGAGACTATGTCCTCTCATCCTGAATGAAGTAACCCACGCTGGTATATTTAGTTTGCCAGGTGTGTTACAAGCAACAATAACAGACTTGCCAGCTAGCTCAAATATCGTCATTTTCTCAAAGGATTATCTGCTCCACGCACATGATAAACTTCATCTCTAGCCATGTTCAAATCTCAGTAATTATCACACAAGAAAGGAAATCAAGGAAATGGTCTGTTTTGTTAAGGACATCTGGAAGATCTGTCATAAAGAAAAAATCAAAAAGCAAATTTTGAAAAAAAACATTAGGCTGGTATCCTTAAGGGGGGCACATTTAGTAAGCAGCACTACCACTGTCTCTTTTCTCCTAACCAGTAGGCTTCAATTATAAAGATGAAAGCACTTAGCACTCTCCTAGACTCTAGTTACATCCCTCTTCTAACACAGACTGTCCTCTGATGCTAGAAAAAAAAAAAGTACCTTGTGTTCATGCATAAAAGGCTCAACTTCCTTAAAAAATAAGTTTAAAGAAACACTTTGTAGAGATAGGAGATTGTTTCAGAGATACTTACTGGGCTTCCCTCACAGCAGCAGCTCTGTCATTCCACCCACAACTATAAAAAGTGCTCAGAGTCGTGTCCTGATCACTGCTCTGAAAGTAAGGCCAATAAATAGCCCCTAGTATTGGGTTCCTGATGAGGTAAACTGCTGACACACAGCAGCCCTCCTCTCCTCACACTGCTGGGACGCACACAGACGGTGAGGCAAAGTGCTTTCAAATAGCAGCTTTATGCTCATGGACTCCCTGTTTTCCAGAATCTATTTTCCCTCAAGAATAAGTATTTTTTTAAAATACTTGCAGCTCTTCTACTTTAAGGAGAGCATCAAGAAAGTCTGTCAGCAATTTACTGCGAGGACAGAGGGGACGGGAATTTGATGTTTCATAGCAGATTATCACCAGCTATCACACAATTTATGTGCTGGCAGGTATCAGGAAACAAATTTGTGTTACTTTATCACAGACCTCAAACTCAATTCCTTAACAATATGGCCACACTGATGTAGCTGCTGAATAGAAGACCATGATTTGGACTGTGCTTATTAGACTTTAATATGCAAGCAATTCAGGAGAATAGGATCCAAAACCTGCTTTCTGTACAGCTACTTGGTATTAGCAGCATATATGCTTACAGAAGAGAAAGTTGGCAGTAAAGAGCAGTAAAAGCATATCTGTGTACATTATTCATGCACATTTAACTGTCAGCAGATACAGTCAAAATGCTCTCGATAACTACTTTCAATATTGATTAAAATAGTGTGCATGTTTTACCATAACTGGAGACAATATTTTACGCATTCGATAAGGAACGCTTGATAACTCACCAGTGAATTAGTCAAGTTTATTCAAAAGACAGAGAAAAATTTTGGCTTCCTTGAAGTTCCTTTATGAGCATCATAGGAATTTTACTTCTAAACTGTAACTGCCAAGGTGCTGCAACTCTATATTGACAAGTCTCCTAATTCAAATCCACTAGACCGTATTTATTTGGTGTGCTAAAGGAGACTAATGGTTAAAGCACTCACGTCTCTTTGTGGCTGAGGGAAAGCATCAGAGCTCTATACTTCACAGATTTCTGGGAAGCTAATAAGATGTGTGGCTGAGGCTGTAAGCCAAGAAGTGGGCAAATGGCAGCAGAAAATCATTTCAAGTTACTTCAGGATCTTTGCTGAGTCATATCAGTTTCAGTGTCTGTGTGAGCAAGTCTGTGTGGATTCCACATCACACTGAAAACTACCAGAAGGGATTTTTTGCCTGCCTTTAATATTTTTATAGCTAATTTACAACATCTGCCTGAAAAAACACCACAACAGATTGAAAAATATAGACTCAGATGGCGTGTTTGAACATCTCATGTAGCCATGATTTGACAGATCCAAATCCAATTACCTTGCACCACTACTGAAAAGCAATGTTCTCCTAACAGTCTGTCTGGTAGATGGTGAAATTATCATCAATACAGACAGAACCACTGTAATATAAAATGTCTACTAATTCCCTTTCATTTTCTGATGTAGCAGCTGATGAGTCTGTTATTCTCATCCATGCCTCACCTCTTCTAGGCCCAGAGAGTGGCTCAAGGCACTTCCCTTCTACAAGGTGGGTGGGCAGAATACAAACTGATTTATTTATCAGACGAAGCACTGAGAGGCACTTTCACACAGAGAAATGAGTTCTGGATCCCATTTTTCCTCCCTGCTCTCTTCACTGCTCCATGAAAGGAAAAGAGACCATGCCTACCAAGCAGCAAATTATAATGACCATGCTCAGCTCAACAGTGTTTTATCATGGATTTGGTTGATAGATTTGGTCAAAAGGTCAAACTATTCCCATGGAGAACAAAAGTGGCAGCTCTGTATCATATGTAACAGACACAGACACAATTCTCACCTTAGTTTTGCCTGCTTCCCGTGGGCCAGCATTGCCCCAGACTTATCTCTAGGTAGCTCTCACCTGTACTCACCTTAACCAAACTTTTCCATGGTGTGAATTGGAGAGGGATAAGCCTTGACTTCACTGGCACATCAAAGCAGACCTGCAACCCACCTCTTTTGCTGCAACCCTTTCAATAAATTCCAGTTTATGCAGTTAATGGATGGACAGAACCAGTTTTGTCATTATTATGGCAGAGATGTGTTATGTGGTTATTTACAATTCCAGTTCTGTAGGACTTTTACTGCGAGTTTTTCTTTTAAAAACAGTATATTGAAAATTTATACTTGGAATATAAACCACTTTATGTGATCGCAATTTTAACAGACCTCCAAAATAAAGTTTTGCTGATGGAAAAGAGCAAGTCTGTCAGGGAGAAATAAACATATTCTCATGTTCACTGCTACCATTTGTATTGTCAGGGAGCTTCTTGTATCCCTAGATCATAAAGACTTAAAACAATATAGCCTAGGAGTTAGTGGTAAAAAGATTTACTATGTCACCCTACTTACTACAACAGTGTGCTTTGTTCAGTCTAGATGCTTCTTCCATTTCACTCAGAATATCATGTGAACTAAAATAACTCAGAGTCAAGAAAAAACACTAGACTGTATGCTGCAGTTTATCCCATCTGTTTCTAATTTAATCATAATAATTAGCTGAGCTATCATAAATACATTCTCCTTCTGTCATCGCTGTTCACATTCTCCATATTTATCTGCAGATGCCAGGAGCACTTATTTGTTCCTGCTACACGGTAAACATTGTTGTGTCAGGAACCCGGCTGTGATAAAACTTCCCTAACAAACAGCCACCCCCAGGGAAAAAACCAGTGCCCAGCTCGGTAACAAGTGGTAACAGGCTATCAGGTGGTGACAAACACTCCGAGATTTTACATCTAACAGTTTGTCACACTTCAGCAGTTCAAAGCAAAGATTTTCAGGAGCCCAGGACTAATCTTAACTACTTTTTAAAATCTTCATTAGCATATTAACCATGTGGTTTAACTCTGTGTTATCTGTGTAGGGAAAGAGCAAATGTAAGAGGGAATGTGATTACACACAGTACTATTTTGCAGCCAGGTAGAGAGGAACAGTGCCCCTAAACTCTTGCGATCACAGACAGGAGCTGCAGCCAGTCAAAAAAAAAAAAAAAAAAAAGGAAGAACAAGAGTACTCTTAAAATTTTGACAGTTTTTTAAAGTATTTGGGAGTTTGTTTAAAATCACAATTCAGTGCCATTCAGTTTCTACACAACAACATCTCTTAAACATGATTTGTTTGGGTATAGCAGTCACAAAATCTAGCTTGAGAAACTTTGCAGGAAAACATTTAATTTCTATTTCCTGTTTCTCTGTTGATATTTCATAAACTATAATTAAATTGTGCTTTTTAAGGGTGCCTGTTGTTACAAACAGATAAATAAATAATTTAAATCAAATGTTCAACTTCAGATTTCGAGGTTTTATGCAATCCAACTGTAATCCAGGTCATGGATTTAGAAGATACACTTTTCTTACAAAGAAGTAGATTCTGCATAATTCAGAAGAGTTTTACACAGAACTGTATTCTCAGATGGATAAAGATGTGTAAATTCCTCAAAATCAAAGGGAACTGATACCCAGGAGGGCAAAGCAGACAAAACAGCCCATCAGCAACTCAACCACATGAAAGACCACAAAGAAACTCCAAAGCCACCCACGCAGCTGCCTGAGGAGGCTGTCAAGGAATGAGAGGCTCTTGTTCAGCTCATGTTGCTGCTGGAAATGTGTTTGAAGAGCTTGGCAATACATCTGGATTTTACAAGTGGCACACAAAGATGAGAAAAATGAAATCAGATTGAATTATGTGCTGCAGTACACTGGTGGTGTCACATCTCAGCTAACTAGAATGTAATTTAATTTACAAGATAATGGAACTATCTCCTGCATTTGTTACTCTCAGAGGGGCAGCTGACAAACATCCACAGTGTAAGTACAAACTTAACTGGACAGTCACCTTAAAGGCAAAGAAGATAGGATCCTTCTTCTAGTATATTAAACTGTATTTACTTTTAAATAATATCTATTCTAGATACCTAGAAAGCCTCCATTTCTGAAAAATTAGTATCAGGCCTTGAAAATCAGAGATCTATAAAACCAGAATAGGAATGGTGAGGAACCAATCCCTTTTTCCCTACTTCCTTCAGAAACTACCAGTACTTACTGGTAAAGTAACAGAATAATACAGCTATTGTATCACTTGCTATTGATTTCTACCTCTTTGGTCTATATAAAGCTGACAGAAATGCCACATCTTACTGTCTTTCCACTTAAAAACCTGAAGATATCCCTTCTCAAAATTCTGCTTTCCTCAGTAAGGAAGCAAGAGAGATGACAAGAGACTTAAATTTTCAAAATATTTGTCAATAAGCATTCCGAACAACACATGTTAAATTTTGTTCTCTATTACACCAACATAGCTAGCCGCACTGAAATATGAAGAGAGTTTTTGACGAGAAAACACTTATTTTAAACTAATTATTTTAGATGCCTTTGGTTTGCTGCAGGGAGCAGAAGGGAGAATGAGGCAAAACCTGGAACACTGAAGGCGTTTGTCTTCAACAATTGTTAAATGCTCCCTTGTTTTGTTCATGTTGTCAATCTGTAGTAAAATGAACAGGATCTTAAATGCACATGGTGAAGACTGTGAACTCCTTATTCAGTCTCTGTTTAATCTTCCACAACACTTTTTGTTTAAATTTGTGAGTGACTCATAGCAGTGGCTTCAGCCAAGCTTAGCACAGACAGACTTTGTGCATGCCCACACAAATACTGATGAGTCTATTCCCACTGTTGGCTTGTAGGATTCCCACTATCACTATCTTGAGCTTTTTGAGGAGAGATTATTCTTTGCATAGGCCTCTTCCAAAGCGTCTCATATTCTGGTGTTGGGAATAGTTGGAGACAAAAGTTTCTATATGTTCATTTTCATTTATGGCCTTATATTGCAGATTACTTTCTACATTAACCCAAATGAAATATTTGTCCTGTGAATTATGCTTTTATAGGCTCCTGCATAATATTATTTAGAGTGCCTTTCAAAACAAATTTATGTTGCAACAACATTCTCAAAATAAGAATCTATTCACATGCCATTGCTCATTGTTCCACACAGGAGACTTCTGTGACTTCCCTCCTCATCAGACCTGTGCTCCAGACCCTTCCCCAGTTCCACTGCCCTTCTCTGGACACATTCCAGCACCTCAATGTCTTTCTTTAGTGAGAGATCAGAACCCAACGCAGCACTCGAGGTGTGGCCTCACCAGTGCCCAGTACAGAAGGACAATCACTGCCCTGGTCCCGCTGGCTACACTGTAGCTGATGCCGTTGGCCTTCTTGGCCATCTGGGCACACAATGGATCATGGTCAGGGGCTGTTGAGTACCCACAGGTCCTTTTCTGCTGGGAGATTTCCCAGCCTGTTGCTTAAAAAGCCCAAATGATCATTTTATGATCCAAGAAAGGGTTCTACTCCACCTCACTTTTCGGTGCTGGATTCTTTTCTTCTCAGGACGTGGTTTTAAGCCACATCAATTTTGCCATCTGGCCTGTTTCCTGGCTGCTCAAATGCCTATGTTAAGCCTGAGGGAGGCTGTGGAAATGCACACCTTGGGGCAGAGTAGGATCTTTCCTTTTGGCACCACCCCTGAGTTTAGGTTAGTGCAAGTGATCCTGGCACAACACTTGAGGATTCTGGTGGCCTATTATTAAGTGCACCAGCAGTAGTGAAGTGCAACAGGGTTTAGTTGTGCTTGAAGTTTCACAGCAGTTTAGTAGAGTGCTCTGAAATACTCTTGTATATTTAAAGGTCTAAGAGCCAACCAATTCTTAATCCTGACTTTTAAGTCTTTAGATATGCAAGACTGTGTCATATACGATATACACTTTAGTGAGGCACCATAGGAAAGCATACACAGTTTAGGATTGGAATAGGGTTGAATTAACGAAATTTGACATCAAAATTGCGATGGGGAGTTGGCTATATTGGAATATCATCCTAAGAGCTTTTGCTTTAGTTTTGATGCAAACCCTGTGCATCTTTTACTGGCTTTCTATTGCATTGAGCTGCATCTGATAACAGGATACTTTTAGCTCAAGCTCTGCCCCACAGTGAAAAGCAGACTTGTTGAGCTTGTATTCAGGGAATGAATTGAAGTCAGGTGTTTTCATGAAGAAACTCGATGGTGACAGCTCTGATTTCAAGTTACACATTTCAGGACTTTTTCTAGGCATTTATGCAGGTAGAGTAGGGCTTTCCTTGTCTGTAAGGAGACTACTATTACCTATGGGCCCTATAGTGGACTTGGAGAGCTGAAGATTTTCCTGTGTTTAGATACAAGATCTAAGGTAGGTAAATTCTGAATTGGTAAACCCTAATTTCTGATCCTCTCTTCACCTTTTTTTAAAAGAAGGTATTTGTTTCTCAGACTTCACATAGGACTTACTATAATTTTCTCTGTATCTACAAAGGCTTGTTTTTTAAATCCAAGTCATTCTAGTTAACCTTTAGTTACAATTCTTACTTAAAAATCCTACCCTTTGATTTCATAACTAAATTAGGCTGAACTAATCCTTCTTTGTGCCCAGCTGGAAGACTCCACATGTACCAAGAGATGCATTTTACAATTGACCAGCTAATTAAGATCTTTGAGTGTACAGTGTCAATAGGTCAGCCTAGACCTCAGGGCAGCAAATATGACTCATTTCTCTTCTGATTATATCATACTTTTTCCTGTTTTCAGATCTATTTCTACAGCAATCTCATTGACAATTTGATTAAAATTTGGGGGAACTTGGCATTACGTAAGTTTAAATACTACATAATGTACCATAATTTACAGGCAGTGACAGGAAGAGAAGTATCTAGAAAATCTGCTTAGTTCCTCCCATTTATTGTAATCTGTAATACAGTATCAACTTGTAAAACGAGAGGTGGAAGATACTGCTGCCCAAGGATGGAAATATTTCTTCTGTCCATATTCTGGTATAAACCATCAAACACCAGGACAGAACTACAATTTCGATGCCTTTCACTGCCAGCTATGCTTGATGATGGTAGCCAAAGTGGTTAATAATTATCCAGTTCCTTTCCTAGATGTTTTTGAAATAAATTATCTTATGGATACTTATATCTATCCATTTATCTAAACTTTAGACGAAATTTGACAGCTTCCACATTCAAGCATCCTTCAAGCTTCTGAGAAGGCTGGAAGAAGTTCACAAAACTGTTTGCTGCTAATGCTGTAACATTAAATAATCTGGGCTTCACATCAGCTGTGATGTCTCATCACAACAGGGGGGCCCAGTGAAGGAAGAAAGAAGTAGTTTCAAATAATATTTGGGTTCACATGATCCCAATGGCTACCAGATGGGGCTCTGAGCCGCCTGGGGATCTGCCTACGGGGGTGGGAGTCACCCATGCACGGTGCAGAGGGATGAATGGGCTCTCTGTGTCCCCACTGCCCCGAGTGGGAAATCCGGCTGATCACATCTGGTGAGAGCCTTGAGGTGAGCCACTGGAGCAGACATCAATAGGGAACCCATGGACAGAGGGGCTGACAGTGCTTCCTAAGCTGTCAGGTTGTTCCTCAACTGTCCGTTTTACATGATTTATTAATTCTCTGGCATTAGGCAGCAAGCTTTGCAGCTGGAGAGAGGAGAACATTTTCAGTAGCTGCATGGTTTTTAGTGCTGTTGGCTTCAAAAATCCTTTCTCAGTCAGAAGTTAAGGGTTACAATAAAGGGAATATGAAATGAAAAAAATGACTGAAATGTATATATTTAAGTTTCCAATTATCAGAATATACCATATATATAGGAAAGCACGCCAGATTATTTATCTGTAATACAAGGAATTTTAACAGTAGTTACAATATTTGTATTTTTGGTGTATCAGGTTTAGCTGTGTATCACAGCTGAAAATACAGCTAATTTTCTGTTACTTGAAACATTTGTTCTCACAGATGGAAAATGGATGTTTGTAGTGAACTTAAGAATCAAACACAAATTTATACATCAGGCTAAATAAAATCTATAAAACTTCCTCTCTACAATTCATACATTAGTCATGAGTCTCAAAGCACTTGAAAAAGTAGAACTCAAAGCTAATATTCACTCACAGCTTTTGTGTGTGAAACAAGCTGTTCTAATAAGCTACTTCATTTGGAAATTAATTCTACTTCTCCATTATTGCACAATTAAAAAAAATATATTGAAATTAGAAATGTGATAATTTTTAGCTTGTAGAACAGTATGTAGTGGGTTGTTTTGTTGTTGTGAAATGTCTCATTAGCTGTTTGCTATTTTGCTTCTTAGAATGCATCTTCTTGTATATTCTTGTATATTAGTGATACCAGGTCAAGAAGTCCATATAGTACAGAGAAAACATGGTGGGATGATTTGCAGTGACTCTTAGGTGCCCTAGAGAGATGGTTGAGAAAATTGTGTTTCTTTCTCTGGTGAGTTTTAATTTCCTTATGGTGGATACCATTGCATGACTGAGCTGGACACTGTATCCCTTGTGTCCTAGCTCAGTGGATTCCACTTTTGTAAGCAGGATACAACTGGTTCCACATCAGGAAAAGAGACATCTTGTAGCACTCTGTGATTGAAATGGAAGACGAACAGGGACGATCTGGCCTGGATAACTGTGTTCCATTGAGCTGAACTTCATGTCTCTCGTAGCTGTCCCACAGTTTTGCTCTGCACTGATAACCAGTAACCATGATTAAGCCCAGAAGTAGCTGCCTTTTAACATTAACTGTGAAGACACTTCATGAAGTACTGATTTATCCTGAGCACTGTGAGCACTGAAACATGAACACAAAAGTGTCTGACTCTTGTGGTATGTCGAACCCAAATGAAACAAGAAAGCACTTAAGTCATGCAAGATGTTGGGGTTTTCAATCTGATTTTCAAACAAAACCATTTAGATTTACTTCAGAAACTAATTTAAGGTGGATCTTGACTGGAAAAAAAAAACCGCCCAAGCTGAACTCATAATTTTTATGCTTGAAAGAACTTCTCTTTTTATAGCAACAGAATTCCAATGACTTATCTTCTTATTTGGACTGTCTTTTACTATATACCCTAAGAGGCGGTAAGCAATCTTCTAAACAGACAAATTACCCCAGGTTGCATGTCAGATACTTCAGTGTCAGCTGCTCCTAAGGAAGCATGTTCTCATCACACGCTTCTTGCAAGTCATTCACCAGTTTATTAAGCATTGACTCAAAAATTTCAAATCAAGAAGGAAAAAAATCCCTTTCAAGGATTGCTGCAGACAATTCAGCTTTGAAAGAGGAAATGAGGCATGGTAGTAAATGCTGAAGCAGGAGTGAAGGGTACAAAAGCAGCCTGACCAGTGTCTCTGAACACTCACTCTACTTCTACCCTTTTGCTGTTTACTTTACAATCAATAGTTTTATTTCTATTTTGCATTCAATTCACTCTTCCTGGGTCTGATTTTTTAATGAAACTAACTAAGAAAATCTAGGAAACAAACGCTTTTTATAAAAGATGTGGAAACATCGTCCCTTTTCAACAAAGAGGTTTTATGTGTTTTTCTAACCTGCTGAGCTATGGGAAAACAAACTTCCATTCACTTTGTGCAAACTGTAATCATCTGTACTCTTGTTTTACTGTGCCCATTGCTGCAATTACAGAAATTTCACATTCCCTGAAGAAATATGTTGTAGTTAAAAAATACACATATATACATTTATACTTTTGAATATTTTGCAGGCTGAGAGAGAGGAATATTGCTCACAGGCTTGTCAGTGTAGGGGATGCTTTCACTTGGTGTTGCACTGCACAGAATAAAACTGACCTGTTCTAGAATTTATAGAAATATGCCTACACAGGCAAAGACGAGACACAAACACCGAGAAAAAAACCACTTGGACAACTGAAATTAATAGGAGGAACCAAATATATTTTCCTCCGTTCTATCTCATACTATGGAATGGAAATGTTTATTTTGTTGGCTGATGTTTATCCACTAAAAATAGCAACAGACAGAAATTTTATAAGATGTGATATATTTGTATGAAGGTTGAGAGTGAGCTGAATAAATCAATGACTAATATAGTGATGAGGGACATAATGGCTTATTCCTACCCATACTTGACATCATGCATTAATTTTGTAGAATTATTCAGGTCTTGAAACAGGGCAGAGGAACAATCTTGATGCCTCTCAAAGGAAATGGTGAGGAGACAGCTAGGAGAAAGAGAGCTAATAGAAACAGAACATAAAAAATGTTTATGAAACATGTCAAGGCAAGCATTGTAGGCTCCAATTAGTAAATCGAGAAGAAACATTCATATCCCAAAAATTAAAGTTTAAAATGTTTTGTGATGGAAGTGATAGAAGAAAGATGTCCAGTTAAGCATAAGAGAGGAAGACATAATGTCACTGCATTGCAATGAGTCCAGTTCAAATTTTAGTAAGCAAATGAGAATCTCTACACGTAGGATCACAGAATCACAGAATTGATGATGTTGGAAAAGACCTCTAAGATCATCAAGTCCCACTGTTAACCCAGCACTGCCAAGTCCATCACTAACAAATGTCCCTAAGTGGCACATCTGTATGTTTTTTGAACACTTCCAGGGACACTTCCACTACTTTCCTGGGCAGCCTGTTCCACTGCCTGGAACCACTGCCACTACCCTTTCGGGGAAGAAATTTTTCCTAATGTCCAACCTCAGCCTCCTCTGACACAACCTGAGGCTGTTTCCTCTTGTCCTGTTGTTTGCTCCTTGGGAGAACAGGCCAATCCCCACCTAGCTCCAAACTCCTTTCAGGCAGTTGTAGAGAGTCCTAAGGTCATCCCTGAGCCTCCTTTTCTCCAGGCTAAACACCCCCAGCTCCCTCAGCTGTTCCTCATCAGACCTGTGCTCCAGACCCTTCACCAGCTTCACTGCCCTTCTCTGGACTCGCTCCAGCACCTCAATGTCTTTCTTCCAGGGAGTGGCCCAGCTTCCACTAATGCCAGTTGTTGGTGCTTCATTCCCACAGACACCCCCAGGGACAGATGACAGTTCTCAAGGATCTGTGGTACCTCCTAGGCTGAATCCAAACTGGGAACTTTTCTGTTAGCACAGTCCAGCAGGGCAAGTCCCGAGGCTGGTGCAGACCTCAGCACAAATGCGACAAGCTGCTCCAGTTTCCAGCAGGAGTCACCTGGGAAGAACTCTCCCCAGGGCCGCATATCTGGGCCACAGATCAGGCCAGCAACTCACCCACTTCATCTGCACACACAGAGACAGCACTGGCCCATTCTGTGAGGGGACACTGGGAGCCAGAGTGCTACAGAGGAGTCAAGGTGGGCTGGGAGCTGGGCCAGTTATCGTGAGAAAGGGGACATCAGTGTCAGCGTGGGAGAGCCTGAGGGGGCCATCACTACCCCTGGAGGCAAACTTCTCAAATCTGAAACGGTGTAACTACTGCTTACACAAGGGTTTGCCTGTGAACACGGGGGCACACATATATAAGTCTAGTTTGGGACTTGTGATGACAGGTTGTTTAACTAAGTGGGAAGATCTCAGTGTTAGGACCATATTTGGAAGAGAAATGGTTCTGAAGTTTCTTTTGCAATCCTTGATATATTTTTAGTTCAAAAATTTTTATGAAAATTGACTTCTCTAACTGCTTTTATGAGTACAGAGACGAAACACTGATATGAGAAAACTTTTTTCCTATTTAAATGAGAAATGTACAGTTATCCATAGAAACACTGCTCCCACAGACACACACTGCCACCACAAGAAGGGAATCTGGTCTGTTATGTTCAGCTCCTAGTACTGCACTCAGCAAAACACATAGAAACACGTGTCATTTTAAGCACATGCTTAACCCTTTCCTGAATCACAGCCTAAAATGTTCCCAGTACTCCTTCCAGCCCAGTACAGTTATTGGATTAGATGCATGGAGAGAACAGTGGAAGGGATTGTGCCTATTCTATGGGAGAGACTATTTATTTTAGACTTTCTACACACACTATATTCTTCCTTGTCCATTCCTGCTTCATTAATATTAATAAAAGCTTGTGTATTCAAGACATTTGTAATACTGAATTACATTACTCAGTGGCTCTAATTATGTTATTTCTTGAGTTCCAAATTGACTCCCAGCCGTACTCATATTACCAGGTATAAATAAGAATATGATTCACCATTTACAGAAAGCACATTACATAAGTCAGTTACACGGTTGCACAACTGGGCACACAGACTGTCTGCATTGAAGGTACAAATAGGAATAGGAATGGAAATAGAGAAGACTTTCTATCCTTAGTTTGAAATCAAACTTAGACTACTATACTAATCATGTGAGCTCTGGCTGAAATAAGAACAGAAAACATCCATCACATGTTTTAGATGTTTCAAACTAATAATAGTCTGGGACCGGTTTTCAAAGAAAGACATAGCTGTGCTTAGGAAGTGTGTGAATCCCAAGTACAACTGCTGCGAATAAAAGCTTTGTTTCTTTGATTCTGTCGGATTCCTCATGAGAAAAATTTACTCCATATGCAGCACATATAATGGTTTTGCAATTCCAGTGAAATGTGTTAGCTACAGGCAGATCTCTCTACATCCAAACTCTGCTACATTCAGCAGTGTGCTGTGGCCTACAGATGTGGCTCCAATAATAGTAAGTGAGCTCATCCTTAGCATGGAAGATTATTCATTAGGGAGAGAATAATGTAAGTGATACAATCATTACATCACCTTTTCCTGTATATTATTCTCACTACAGCTGACAGGGACAACATTTCTCAGTCTAAAGTTACATTATTTTCAAATTTTGCAGAGTCTAGATAAAAGTGGTGTTTGAAAGTATATGGAAAGATTTATTTGATAGCAAAGAAGAGCTAGTGCTGCAGGGATGAATTGCTTGTTCATTATTTCTCTCTCTTTTCTTCATATAAAATAGTTATTCCATAGTGCTACATCCCATATCTATCAGCACTAGCTATTTTAATTTGTAAAAGATTTTAAAGAAAATTTTTAAGAAAAAGGTTTTTAAATCTATATAATCACAGAATCACAGAATGAGGGCTTTCAGCTGAAATAAAGGATCAATCTGATTACTGTGAAAAAGAGGTCTTGATATTAAACTCAAAATTGCCAGAAGTTACGATCTCAGGGAGACTTATGTTCAGATTACAGCAATAACATATTTTGATGAGGATGGAGTCAGTGAAGAAATATGAAAGATTTCCTACCTTTTTCTGTGCTTTTGATAATAATGGTTTATATAGGTATAGTCAAGGATAAGGAGAAAACCACATTCACTATTTGAGACAGAATTTATCATGATAGTGTGTTTACTGATACTACTGCATAAAGAAGGGTAACAAGGTAAATCAAGGGCAGAAGCCTTCGTAATTTTGAAATTATGCATATTTTTCCAAATCAGACTGTTGTTCCACAAAGTTCTCAGCAGCTGCCATCAGAATGAGAACTATCAATAGTTTGTAAAAGCCTTAGCCTAGCCTGTATTAGTACAGACATGTGCATTTGTATGTCATGGCCTAGGTTTTCAAGTTTCCACTAAATAAGGACATTGTGAGGACTTAGAATGCTCCTGTGCAAACCTTACCGAGCATCTCTAGATCTGAACTGATGTAGCAAAAAAAAATACCAGTTTCAAAATGCAAACAGCTGTCCTATTTGTGCAGCAGACATTCTTCAGACAACGAATAAAGTTTTAAAGGCAAACCCATTCTCTCCATTTAGTGTATTTGATTGAATATTGAGGTGAGAAACAGGAACAGACTTTTCATTCAGTTCCGCTGCTTTCCCTGGTGAGGACCTCTTTGCATAACCACTTGCCACTGTCAGTGTTCATAGAGAACAAACATGTCGTTGGCTTAAACACAGGAGAGTGCAACTGATCCAAGTATCTTGCGTAAGGAAATCAGCACAAAATATTTACCCTGGTTTTGGCTTCTTTGCTATGGTATCTACCTCGTGCACTTGTTGCATTCACAAGGATTTCCTGCTGTTGTGTGCACCAAGCTGGTTTACTGCACGTGTTTCTGCTTCTGTACTGTATTGTTTTTCCTGTCCAAACAGTTACGAAGCAATGCAGTATCAGTCACCGTGCAGTGTAAGTGCTGCAACACCAATAGATGAGTCTCCCAAATGCAATTAAATTAAATTCTGGAAGCCTGCTCACAAAGAGAAAATTCTGTTTTTCTCTCATTCCTCTCATTCCCAAATGTGAACAGAATGGAAAATGTTTTCTCTTTTTTAAACTTGGGTATTTCACACTTGATAACTATGATTTACAAGTTGTCTTTAAATGGAAGATTTTCCTGAGACAAAGCATTTAAAGATTATTACAGTGTATGACCAGTAACAGTCTGACTGCCAAGGGCTCACTTCCATAGAAAAATGGAACAAAACAGCAGTAGGTATTATCTATATAATCAGAATGTTTTACCATCACCTCTCAGAAAACCTGTTAGATCTGCACCCCTATATAAAAAATGACTTCGATAAAACGTTTGCTACGAGCAAGGGCAGGAGCTCCTGGATGCCACTGCTGCTATGTCACGAGCAGAGGAGGGCTGCTGTGGTACGGGGAGTTTCACCCCGAGTAAGGGTTATGTTTTGCCAGCTTACAAACTCGTGTGGGAACACAGGGCAGCTTTGCTTGGAAAACTTTGTAGTGTGGATGAGGCCTGAGGAAATGAGGCTCTCTGGTTCCAAGGCCACTTCTCACACTGGCAGAGCTAAGTGCTTCCAGCCCCCTTTCCTCACCCCTGATCACTTCCACGCCTGTGCCCACGCCCTGTTTGTTCTACTGCGATTGTCTGTGGAGCTGAATAATAAAACAGAGCAGAGAGCCGATCCAGCTTTAAAAGCTCTCCTCCTCCCCTCCCCTTTTTTTTTTTTCTGTTTTTGACGACATGCTGTTGAGAGAAATATCCACAGAACCAAGACCTGCAAAGCTAGGAACCAGATCCTTATAACAAGACTAAGAAGCCCATAGGAAATTAGATACATAATTAAATCTGTGAATCCGACCTTATATGACCTGTTTAGAATTGTGAGAATCCAGCTCTTCGGATTCTGGCAGGTTCTTCAGATTCTTCCCTGGCACCGTAAAACTCAGTTAATCTTCTTTTTCATTTAGTTCATAAATGGTATTTTAATCTGTTGTTTTCTAGATCCTGAAGTTACATTTCACGAATACTTCACTAATTTAATTTCAGTGGATGCTGAAAAATGTACTAAAAATGTTGATTTAAGTCCTAGCTGAGGGATATGCAAATGCAACTGTATTCCAGAGATATTTGCATTAAAGATCTAATTGAATTAACTGTTCACACAGCTTCTACAGTCAGCTTGTCATGGTCTCCTTTCAAGCTTGACTACATCCATTTTTGATACAGAGATTTAAAAGGTTTTCTCCCTTCCCCTGGGATTAAAGATAGGGATGAGCACTAATTAGCCACCTGCACCCACAGCACAGTGCTACAGCTTGTTTACCTTACAGAATCTGCTGCGCCCCTGGGGAAAAATCAGCGTGGTGGGTTTTTTATTTTTAAACATTTCAAGTTCAGCTTTTTCAAGAGAGGTTTAACAGTTTGCACAATTGTTAGCATTACTAAGAGAAGCAAGAGTCCCTGTTTCTCACAGTGCTACCTGGATTCTGTAGAAGAAATAATAAATACTGGGTTTTTTCTTATCTTTTTAATTTTTCTTGTTCATCACGCGAGTCACACATTTGGTGTTAGCTGCAGCCCTTTGCTGCCCATGATGTATAAAACGAGACTTTGAAAATAAAAGTAACTTTTAGCAATCACAAGAGCTTTACTAATGTTAGCATGATGTAGAATCCACTAAATAGGCAATTAAAACACAAGAAAAAACCTCAGAAATAAATAAAAGAAATGTCTTCATAAATCCTTTAATGTAGTGATGCTAAAGTAGTTTTTTTATTGGTTTCTTATTGAATGAAGCACTATTTAGGACTAGCAGCTGAAAGAGTTGCAATTTAAACTACAGTCTGATTCTTTTTTGCTATTTTTCCTTTCCTTGGCATTTTCTGACTAAGAATGGTAAAAAAGTGTTCTGCTTTGTTTGTCTTTTATAAGTTCTGACTCAGTGGCAGGCAAGTACTACTTATGGGCCTGATGTAAAGCCTAGTGAAGTCAACTGGAATGTTTCCAATGACTTAATTACACTTTGGATTGGGTCTGAAGTGCAGCAATTTACTCAACTCTGAAGCATAAATTACAGACATAAAAAACAAATTATTTGTGTGTTGCAGGATTACTGACAGCAAAATGTATGATGTCAGAAAAATAATAGGCAGAGATAGCCTGTACAAGTTGGAAAAGCCTAAAATACAGCCAAAGATAGGGAAATACTCTTTGGCAGGAATAGAGACAGTCTCAGTTCCAGTGCCAGTGCTGGAAAGTTGAGTAATTTGACAGACAATTATGTGATTAATCTAGCAGGAGAAGACATTATCTGTCTCCCTCAGTCACCACTCTGCTGCCTGAGCATTGGACTAATATCTGGATGAGATGATGGTCTGCTGGTCAGCAGGAAGGGCTCTGAGTCTGTAACCCCTGGAAACCCCTTTGGAAATGTTAAAAATTCCAGTGGCTGAGACTCAGAGCAGAAGTGAACAGTGCCAGCCAAACACATCAGCTGAGTTTGTTGCTAGAGTAAATAGATAATGTTGAAGAGAATGGAATGTGAATGTTACCTAACAAGAAGTCAAGCAATCTCCACCTGAAACATAACTTTTTGTTGTAGAGAAATACCTCCCAATTATTGTTCTTCGGAATTTCCATACTACGTCTTGATGAGTTAGGAGTGACACAATGAGCTAGGTAGGTACTTGTTTCAGTCAAAATTTACTTAATCTCCCCTTGTTTGAAAACCTTAGGATGCCAACATCTTACCTAAGGTGCCCCAGAGAAACTACTGAAAATATTTGTTAGAAAGGAAAATATTTGTTATTTACTTGAACCACCTGTTCTCAGGTGAGTATTTTATTTCAGTACACAATAACCCAATCAGCAAAGAGTAGTTCTACTTTGGATAAAGATTTATTATTTTGGAGTAAACCCACTTTTTTTTCTGGAAGAGCCTATCCAAACAAGAATCATTATCCTGGAATAGTTGATTATGCAACAGCTATGTCAATCCACTAGCTTGGAGTACATATCTTTAGCTTCCCCTTATTAGCAAATCAGGAAAGATTTTTATTTAGAGAAGTACTTCCATAAAACAGTTTCTATTTTAAGAAAGTTAAAAGAAATATGAAGAAATGTGGGTAAAATACCTTTACATCAGTAGCTAATACTACATTGTAAGCCACATAAGCTACATATAAGCCACAAACTAGGAGACATATATTTTGTTTAAAAAGTTGGTATGCAAAATAAAATGGTATTTTTAAAAAGACACAAAGATGTGAGTTCAACTTTAAACTGAGGTGTGTGTTTTCAGTTAACAGGTTTTGTCTTACACAAATTTATATGCACAATTTATCTATGTTGTAGCATTTCCTCATTTGTTTTTAAGTAATGTTTTGCTATTAGAAGTCATCTCCCTCTCCCAAAAGCAAACAAAATCCTCTGTGAATAAGTAAAAAAGAAGTTTTAGCATTCCCTTTCTATTCAACTTTCTCCTTATTTTGTCTCCATTTGTTTTCACCGTTTGTTTTCAGGGTTGAAAACAGAGAATGGACAGAGAAATTGGACAGACAAATGGAAAATAAAAGTCAAGGTTCGGGGGTTTTTTTTCTATTATTACACCAGATGACACAGTAACAAACACAGATAAGGTACTGAACAAACAAACCTTTCCTCAGATCACACCTGTGCCTTAAAGCATGGTCATTTTTTACCACTCTATCAGTCTAATAAGAGATTCTCCTCACAAACCTTTCCTCACTTACTGCCTCCAATTGTCATGGTCATCATAACACTTTCCAAACTGCAACAGAAAGAATGGGAAAGGGAAAAGCATAGAGAGAAGAAAGCCTTTGAATAATAGTTGGAAGGAAAATTTTGAGTAACTGGAAATGCTTGTCTTTTAAAAATTGTTATACAAGAAAAGATGCTTTTCTGAGAGAACTCTTTCCCTTTCTTTTTATACTGGCAGAAACTGTTGTCCTTTTCTTAAACAGCCTCTGTTTTCTGCTGGGTAGATCAATACAACGTCACCTCACACACTCCTACTTTGGTCCAGTAAAACACGCTCAACTTTTCATACGTATACTCTGTGTGAATTAGTGTCAACAGATAATAAATTATTTGATGCAAAAAGCTTTGTTTAACGTTATTAAAACAATTTCGGTAGCATTCCCAGGCAGGATTTTTTAGTAATTTTCCCACATAAGAATGGCAATTAGACAGTATGAAAAGTGACTTCCAGTTCCCAAAGTTTCATTTAATTTGAGAGCCAATATGATTTAGTGGCTAGACAAGTTTAAAAGACAAGGAGCCAGAAGAGTTTAACATTTTCAGGGAGGCTGATCAGCTCACTGAATCACCTTGGGCTACTCAGTTAACTGTTACGTTCTTTAGTGAAATCATCTGTAACACTGGGTGAAAACACCCCCACATGCCCCCAAAAAATACCCAACCTCATTGAGAAACAGATGCTTAAGTCTGGTTCTGTTCTCTAAAGCAAATAAATTACAGGAAAAAAAAAAAGAGCAAGACAAATATGGCACGAGAACAAGACATTCCTTTAGCAACCTTACAAGTCAAGCTGAGACGTAGCTGCAATGAAAGCCTTCTCAACTGCAGTGCTGCATATCATTGAGTTAAAAGCCAGCACAAAATACACTCTGATGTCTACTTGATTATTAAATGCTCACTTTGAAACTAGAAGGCAAAACTCAGACTTCACTTATATAGCTGCAGCCTCACTGACTTCAGAAAAAACAGTGGAAATCCATGGACTAGCATCCTGTGAAGTCTGAACTCCATGCTCACAAAAGAAACTTTAAAGTCAAGGAACAGGCATTGCATTCCTTGTTCACACATGTGCTTACTTGAAAGCACTGTGCATTTTTATGGTACTTTATCGAAGAGAAAACAGTTGTCATGGCTATTGTTCTAATCTGGACACCAGCTCAGACTGTCTTGTGAAAAACAGCAGCACCCCTATTACCAAAGAAAGCTGTACAGCAAATGGAAAAATTACTGTGGCAGTGAAGGCACAAGAACAGAGATCAGGAACCCACCCAGGCTCCATTTCCAGATGTATCAGGCACGTCCTGGATGATCACGTACATATCATCAAATTTTGTTGTTCCAGTTTCCTCACCTACACAATGGATAGGGGAAGCTCTTGTTCAAGAGGTTTTGTGCTTTGAGACTGAGATGAAAAAAGGCTTAAAAGGTCTGCAGTTAAGGAGGAACTGCACATTGTTAACTATGGCAGCCTTAGTTGTCTTCCTTTTCAGTTAATGCATTATTCAGGTAATTTGGCTTATCACTGAAAACATTCTGCAGCAGAGGCATACACAGTTTAAATGCCCCAATGTGTCATCATCAGCTGAATTAATTCTCTTACACAAAATGCACATGAACGTTGCACTTGAAAACATGCAGAAGGCCTGCATCCTCCTGAAAAGCAACACAGCATGTGGGAAATCTATCGTTTCAAAGAGCATTACTTGCAGTGACTGACAAAACCTAGGAACACAGTGGTATTTTCAGCAAAGCAACGTGGTATCAGTGGCACTCCTTTGCATAATCTTAATCACAAGCAGACACTGCAATTCTGTCCCTGAACACATGAATAGTAGGACTTGACCTTGCCACAGCACAGGGAGCCACTAATGCATACAAAGAGCCTCTCGTGGCATCAAGCCAACAAAACACTGCATTTCTGTGCCTGTACACAGCCGGCAGAGGCAGAATAGGTGGGAGAGCAACCTGACAATCCCCTGCTGCTTTATTTACACCTCAGAGTTGTTGTACTACAGTGGCTGGGGACAGACCGAGCTCAGAGAACTGGACATTATTCAGCCCTGTGTTCTGGAGCTGGCCTGCATCATTCATTTTCAGTCAAAAATCTCTTTTTCTGTTGTGTGGTTTTGGGGTTGTTTTGGGTTTTTGGTTTTGGTTTTTGGGTAGTTTTTTTTGGGGGGAGGGGTGTTTGGGGTTTTTTTTGGAGCGGGACAGCATGCATCGAGTGTACTGCCTGTGTCCCCCCACCCAAACACCAGCCCGAAATCCCTGTTGTGCTTTCTCACCTCACAATTGAACACGTCAGAAAACTCCGAGCCCAAAATGCCCGGGGAGCTACCGTCATCTAACGACCAAAAGCTGAACTACAATCCCCGGCCTTACCAGCGAGAAGAAAAAACCACTGCCCCTAAATGCCACAGATCTTCACTTGTTCTGGGGCTCAAAACAGCAGGGGCAACAGAAGGCTAGAGCTGGAATGCCAAAAAAATAAAAATTATTACTCAGCAAGATTGGCTCCTACAAAGTTCACCTCTGTATTTTTTTCTATTTACCACTAGAGCTCTATTAGTAACACGATTTATCCTGATTTTATTAATGAATATAATTTCATGCACTTGCACTTAGTTTAAACAAAGTTGATAGAGCTATGGACTGCTGCTCCTTCCAAAACACATCAAAGAACAAATATTCTGCAGCAATATTAGAGATTTATATATTTGAATGATATTTTTTCCTGCCATGTTAAAAGACAGGCTCCTCCGATCACACACAGCCTCTTTACACATGAAGAAAAGTACCTGGTTTCTGGAAGATTCTGATTTTGTGCTTGATTTAAATGTAAGGCAAAAAAAATAGTTCCTCCCTGGTAACTTCTCTGGGTCTCTAAAACAAAACAATAAAAATAAAATCAATCAGGTTGGTTGATTTAAAATTTAATTTTAAATATGTTTGCTTTGCAAAACAAAATAATAATACTAATACTGCAAAAGTAGCGTTATTAAACAGTGTGGACTTTCTGTTCAAGCTGCTGAAGGATTAATCTTGGTTTGCTGAAGTGTTGAACCGGGTTTTGACAAGCATCTTTTTCTGCAAGCAAGGGGGCAGTATTTCCTTCATTTCTGTTCATTCAACCAGCTCACTTAAATGGATAACCTCCGCTGATATTTTTCATTATTTCCATCCATAAATAAAAAAGAGGTGGAGATGACAGGATGATCTCTACTAGTTCTACACACTTGAAAGACTGAGACATCAAACCAATCACATTCTCTTCCTGCAAGTATGCTTCCAGTTTTTAAAGAAAACCTTTTTCAATGCAAAACATACTTAGATAATCTCTCTAAGAAGAAAGATCAAATAAATTTATAGTAATCTTATTCAACTAAAAGCAACTATAAAAAGGGGTTTTTTCCTCATTATTTTCTTTCAATTCCTGTATTTATCCACTAGGAGTTTGGTATGAACCACAAGTGTAATAATTACCTAGAAAAAAAAAATAAACAGTCCTCATCTTCCAAAACAGTGAAATGTATGTAAAAATTGAGATGTTATGTTAAAGTCTGAAATGTCTCAGATGTATGTAACTACACCACATCCTCTTTGCTAGCAAAAAGAAATGGTAAATTATGCATGAAGACCATAATCAGCACATTTTAATGGTTACCAAACAGCGAAAAATCAGCCTTTAAGACACAATACCACTGTAATTTAATATAAACAATTATTTAAATCAAAGTTTTCTGTTCACTGACTTAAGATTAATTTTCATGACGACTGATTCAAAGCACTCCTCCAAAGTGTTACTGTTTACCCATTCCAAGCTACAGGAAATATTTTTTTTCTGCAAATATTGCTGCCAGACTCCTGGCTTTTTCTAGCTGCAGTCACACAGCGACTTCTGTAAACAGGATTATGGCATTGGTTCCCTTGGACGTGTGGGAAGCTTCTGGAAGCCTCTCACAGAAGCCACCCCTGAGGCCTTCCTCTGCCAAAACCTTGCCGCAGAAACCCTACACAAAGCTCTGGTAGCCTAAAGAAACTGTGAAAAGAGTACATTTTTAGTACAATGTAACTACCTGTTCACGTTACCTAAAGTGACAGCCCCAATTCACAGCCAACTACTCACGTTCTATCTTTACACCACTAAAAACGCTGTTTTAAATGGATATAGCTCTGCCATCTTCCTTCTGTGCTTAGAATACAAGCATTCATGAGTTCTGAAAGCTTTTAAAAGCCTCCATTTACCTCAAATACCTTCTTGCCTCAACTCTCAGCATTTCTTGACTACACAAATCTTCAGACCAACATCTTCAAGACGGTTGATGAAGTGTTTCTCAAGGGTGGAAGGAACAGCTTTTACCACAACATGCTTTTTGTCATTTGTGTTGTACTGAATGGTAACCATTTGTCAAAAAAAAAAAATCCAACCAAGGAAAATATTCTTCCCCAAAATCAGGGACTGCAATGGGATATTCTGGCCAGAATCTGAGGATACATCTTCCACAGCTGCATAAAAAATACTTCTGGTATAACTAAGAAGTGTGACCATTGTGTTGCATGCAGCCCTTTTATCCTTTTTCATTCTACATGGGACAGCGTTAATTAGTTGCATCCACAGGAATTCATTCCACAAACTCAAGTCAGCCCTTCCTTTGCTTGCTCTGCTGTGCTGAGATATTAACCTGCTGCCTGTGCCATCAGCCCATCATTTTTGGGTGCTGCCCACCTGAATGTTGAGCACCTTGAATCTGATGTGGCACTAAATGGAAGGAAAGCCATTAAGGTAGTTAAAATTCCAGCCTTGACCAAAGCTCTCCAGAAGGCAAAATGCTACATGATCACTCCATTTTTGAGGAATAATTATTTCAAACTCAAGCAGACTGCATTTTTGTAGTTCCCTGAGATGCAATGAAGAAATGCAGGTCCTCGGAGTGTACCATCTTTGGCTCATGCATAAAGCACAAAGATGCAGTCAGCTGTAAATAGCATGCAGGAATAATGCAACCATTACTATATTCTGCTATAACTGCACCGCTGTTCTGCACAAAGGACATGAAATCTGGGTCTATTCCTCATCAGCAGAATTAAATCCAAGCTTGTCCACACACACACATCCATAAAAAAAATGGTATCATGGAGGAATTAAACTAAAACTTTAAACAGGCTGTTCAGATTTGGTTCAGAAGGGGTTGTGACAACTCAAACTCTAACATCCTCAGTCTCTCAGGCTGGAGTTTGACAGGACACAAATCTCATCATGGACTACTAAGCAAATAGGCAACTTAAAATATTTTTTTCTAACCAGATCACCCTCTTTTTTTTTTTTTTTAAATTGTGTTCCCTTAAGCATCAGGCTTTATCACCACTATTAATATTCATGCTAGCTAGCTTGAAGTATTTATTTATTAATGCCCCCTAAACTCTTTGGCTTGATCATGTGTTTGAGTTATGATCAGGGAAACACAGAATCATGGAATGGGTTGGATTGAAAGTGACCTTGAAGATCATCTAGTTCCAACCCCTCTGCCATGATGTCCTGGTTTTGGCTGGGATAGAGTTCTTTTTTTTTAGTAGTTGGTACAGTGCTCTGTTTTGGATACAGTATGAGAAAAATACTCTGATGTTTTGGTTGTTGCTAAGTAGTGCTTACCCTTAGTCAAGGACTTTTCAGTGTCTCATGCTCTGCCAGTGAGGAAGTGCACGAAAAGCTGGGAGGGAGCATGGCCAGGATAGCTGACTCACAGAATCATAGAACGGTTTGGGTTGGAAGGGGTTCTAGTTCCAACACCTCTGCCACTGGCAGGGACACCTTGCACTAGGTCAGGTTGCTCAGAGCCCCATGAAATGTAGCCTTGAACAATTCCAGGGATGGGGCATCCACAACTTCTCTGGGGAACCTGTGCCAGTGCCTCACCACCCCCAGAGTAAAGAATTTCTTCCTAGTATCTAATATAAACCTACTCCCTTTCAGTTTAAAGCCATGCCCCCTTCTCCTATTGCTACAGGCAATAAAAAAAATCGCTCTGCAGCTCTCCTGTAGCCCCTTTTAAGCACTGAATGGCTGCAGTAAGGTCTCCCCAGAACCTTCTCCAGGCTGAACAACCCCAGCTCTCTCAGCCTGTCTTCATAGGAGAGGTGCTCTAACCCTCTGAGCATGTCCATGACCCTCCTCTGGACTCACTCCAACATTTCCACATCCTTTTAATGCTGGGGACCCCAGAGCTGGATGCAGCACTGCAGGTGGGGTCTCACCAGAGCAGAGCAGAAGGGCAGAATCCCCTCCCTTGCCCTGCTGCTTTTGAGTTTCCAGTCTGAATAAGCTTTTCAGCCAGGGGAAAAAAATTGAATTTGAATTTGCTACACACTTGCTTACTCTTCTCACAACCTTCCCACTACTGCTTTACAAACATTTCTTCATGTCTGCTGGAGCATTTCTGAGGAAGAGCAACGGCATATGAGAATACACTCTTTGTTTATGGTTATATTTCGGAAATATACACAATTACTGTGGCAGCACGCACGTATCGACGGCACATTTCAACAACTTCTCCTTCTGGCAGCGCAACCGGCTGCGGGGTGTCCCCTCCGACCCGTGTGCCTGTGGGATGATCCCTCTAACCTGTGTGGCTGTGGAGTGATCTCTCCAACATGCGTGGCTGTGGGATGATGCCTCCAACCTGTGTGGTTGTGGGGACGTCCCCTCTAACCTGTGTGGCCGTGGGATGATCCCTCCAACCTGTGTGGCTGTGGGGTGATCCCTCTAACCTGTGTGGCTGTGGTGGGGTGATCTCTCCAACCTGTGTGGCTGTGGTGGGATGATCCCTCCAGCCTGTGTGGCTGTGGGATCATCCCTCCAACCCGTGTGGCTGTGGTGGGATGATCCCTTCAACCTGTGTGGCTGTGGCGTGATCCCTGTGGCCAGCGTGACGCGGGGTGTCCCCTGTTCTATCCTACACCTGTTCCCCCCCGCTGTTACCTCACTAAGAAAAAAATGACCCGTCAGAAAAACGCTTAGAAACGTTTCCCGTTGCACCCCGCAGCTGGAGCGGGGTGTTCCAGCCGGGCTGAACAGCTGATGTAGGCGCTGGCACATGGCAGCTCCCGCCCCTCGCTGGGACCTGCTGGGTGAGGGGAAGGAGAGGTTCCTCGGCTGTACCACTGCGGGCCTTGCGGGTGAGGACGACATGAGGCGACTGCCGCTCGCCTCGGCACCATCCGGCTCCTCCGAGCCGACCGGGGCCGGATCCCAGCGCAGCATCCCAGCGCTACATCCCGCTCGGTGCCCCGGCGCCCGGGCGCGCTCCCCGCTAGCCTCTTCCCCCCCCTTGGCGCCCCCCCGCGCGGCGAATGGTGCGAGCCGCAGGTGTGGCCGGCGGGACAAACCAACAGCGGGCGGGGGGGGATCGGCGCGGCGGGAGGGCGGGACGGGACGGGGCTGGCAGCGGGCGCATCACCGGGAGCGACGCGGGCGGAGCGGCCGCCGCGGGAGATTGAAGTGCCGGGGCCGCGGTGGGGCGAGGAGCGTGGGGCGCTGCCGCCGCTGCCAGCGTCGCCCGTGGGGGGGACAACAGGAGGAGGGGGCCGGTAAGTGCCATGGGCCGGCGGCAGCGGGAGCGCGGCCCCGGCGGCGGCGGTGCCGGTGCCGGGGGGGGTGGCCGGGCGGGCAGGGCACCGCGGGGCTGCGGGCGCGGCTCCGGGAGGCCGGGAGGCCGCCCCCGCCCGGGTGCCTGTCCCCGGCCTGCCCCGCCGAGCCGCCCGTGCCCGACCTGCGGGTGGGAGGAGGCGCGTGGCGAACCGGGAAAGGGCGCGCGCGAGGCCGGGGAACACCGGGCTGCTCTCCCCAAGGTTGCTGGCCCAGGTGTTGGGACGGGCAGGCCGTGACCTGGATCACAAAACCGATCTTGGTTTAAAGATAAAGTTAGGGGTTTTTTTTATTATTTTTGACAAAAAAAATGTTTTCAGCTTGAGTCAGCTTCCTGGGCTGATTCAGGGTATGGGCAGTGAGAGGAGAAACTCGTGGCTGGAGCTACTGCACGTGGTACAAGTGCTGGTTGAAAGTGTTAATAAAGCTACTTGCTAATTAGAACATCTGTATTAACTCTAATTAGAGCATCTGTAGGAACTCTAATTAGAACATCTGTAATAACTCCTGAGTTATAATTTGGTCGTTCTTATCTTGATGGAGCATTTATTTTAATGCTGAGGTGTTTCAGGTGCCTTTGGGTGGGTCCATTTCTCCTTGAGCCTTAGCAAATATGCGTATGAAGTAGATTTCTTCATTGAGAACTAAACCTCTTTAGAAATGGATTGATTCTTGTATAGCAGCACTTCGAAAAAAACTCTGTGGGTCACTATCATTTGGTCAGCTTCAGGAGCTGATTGCAGGAAGAGCAGGATTTTAGAACACTGTTTTAGACAACCAGACGACTTTAATGCTCTCATTTTCTGCGTATTCACTTATGAGAACCACATTTACATCCTGTCACATACTGAATGGCCTGGTGTGTATAGGCATTCTTGAGTCTAACAGATGTGATGAAAGGCATTTGCCCTTCCCCTCACCAGCCTTTAGAATCACAATGACAAAGAGCTGAAATATATGAGAAGACAGATTTGTTAAATATTAGAGCATAGTTCTGCCTCTAAACATGACAAATAGGGTGAGAAAAAATAGGATATTCCTAAGAAACTCTGTAACTAGACACTAGTTTGATAGGTCTCAAAAGCATCTTTCCAAATCACTTTTATCTAGGGAGGAAGCAGCTCTCACATGCAGGACTCTGCTAGCCTGAGTTCCTTGAGTGGATGTGGTAGCTGAGTCAGTGGCAGCAAGTGGCAGTCCTGTTAGATGACCTTTCCCATTTTCTGGGAGAAATTGGAACTTTCCCTCAGCTCCTTGCTGGTATTTTTATCGCCTTCCTTGTCTCAAACATCCATCCCCGTGCTGCCTCACTAGCTGACTGTGTCTTGGAGGTTCGGCTGCAGGTAGAGCTTTGCTTTTACTTCTTTCACTTTCTGTTCTCCTTGTCTACAGAGATCCTGGGAACTGACATTTGTTTCCTATTCCTTTCTGGCAAACCTGAGCTTCTCTTAGGAAAGATGGTTTGATGCTGCTTGTAAGGAGCTGGTAGAGCACTAGACTTGGCCTGGCTTGTAACTTGTGCTTATTAAATAAGTTATTTTTTATTATTACTTAGGGGGTCTCAACTCAAATCACCCCCCTCCCTGGTCTTATTACTATCAGCTGAAAGTAAAAATCATGGTTTCCGTTCTTTCTGTATTCACTTCTCTTTCCTGCATCTGATTTTGTTCATTTAGGCTAAGAAGTAACTAATAGCATCTTATTTGTTGCTAGTGCTACTGAGAGCTTTGTAGCTCTTCCTCCCAGGTAGGTTGCACAACCACAGTAAAAAAATAAACGCCTTACAAGTTTGAAGAGCGTCCTTTTTTGTCACATTTTGTGCATCAAAACCTTCTAAGTCCTGTTTACAATGCCAAGCAAAATTTAATCATGCGATTGCAATACAAATGTTTGGGCTTCTTACAACTAAGAGTGGAATACAAGAAAAGTAATACATTAAAAGTATTGAGTGGCTGTGGCTTTTTAAAATTCCTTTATAAGTAAGCCCCTTTTTACTATCTCTGTTTTATTTCCATCTTCTTTCCTGCAAGTGGATGGAGTTAAAAAATAATCTTACAATCTCATCTGTTGGGGGGGAAACCCCAGACCAAACAAAGCCTAACTAAATGCACACATTCCACCTACTGTGGATTAGGTTTCAGACAAAATCATAGAATGCGAAGGGGTTGGAATGGACCTTAAAGATCATCTAGTCCCAGCCCCACTGCCCTATGCGGGGACACCTCCCACTAGACCAGGTGGCTCAAGGCCTTATCCATCCTGGCCTTGCTGCCAGGGATGGGACATCCACAACCTCCCTGGGCAACCTGTGCAAGTGCCTCACCACCCTCACAGTGGAGAGTTTCTTCCTAATATCTAACCTAAATTTCCACTCTGAACTTGAACCTGTTATTTCTTGTCCTATCACTACAGTTCCAAGTCCCTCTTCTGCTTCCTTTTAGGCCTCCTTCAGATACTGGAAGTTTGTTGTAAGATTTCCACGCAGCCTTCTCTTCTCCAGGCTGAACAGCCCAAACTTTCTCAGCCAGTCTTTGTAGGGGAGGTGCCCCACTCCCCTTATCAACCTCATGGCCTCCTCTGGACTTGCTCCAACAGTTCCATGTCCTCCTTGTGCTGGGAGCACCAGAGCTGGACACAGTATTCCAGGTGGGGTCTCAGCGGAGCAGAGCAGAGGGGGAGAGAATCCTCCCCCTCGCCCTGCTGCCCACGCTGCTTTGGATGCAGCCCAGGATACATCTGGCTTTGTGGGCTGCTAGCGCACACTACCGGGTTGTGTAGAGTTTTTCACCAACCATCCCCCCCGTGCTGGTTCTAAAACTAAGAAGCGGTGGAATGATCCTGATCGGGAGCAAGGCTGACAGCACGGCCCCGGGCGCTGTGTCCGCCTCCCGCCGCTTCCTCCTCCTCCGGGACTACGGCTCCCAGCAGCGCCCGGGCTGAAAGTGAAAATAAGCGCCAGGTTACGCTCCTGTTTGCGCCCTCCCCTCCTTCCCTCCCTCCCGGCGGGCCGCACGTGTCCTTCCTTTCCCTTTTGTTTTCCGCCCGCAGGCCGGCTGCGCGCCCGGGACGCGCCCGCTCCCCCCGGCACCGGGACCCGCCGGAGCTGCCCCCGGCCCTCCGCAGCAGCCGGGAAGCCGCGGCAGTGACGGCGCCGCGAGTCCGGGCTGCGCAGGGAAACTTTGCCGCGTCTCCCCGCGCTCCCCACATGCGAGTGGACAACGTGAAGCCGGCTGCTGCTCTTCCTGCCGCTCCTGTTCCTGCTCCTGCTGCTCCTGCGGCTGCCGGCGGGCCAGCGCTGCCCCCCGCTCCGGCTGCTGCACCTGCGCCCGGCCCCGGAGCTGCGCCGCGGCTTCTCCTCGCCATGTGGGACTAGGAGGGGTGCGGCGTTCTCCTCGGTGAACATGGATGCGGCGGGCAGGGCCGGCGGAGGGGAGCAGAGCCATCCCGGCAGCGGCGGGGACGCCCCCGGGGACACGTCGATGGACCGCTACCTGCGATCTCAGGGCTTGTACAGGAAGAAGGTGGCCAAGGATGGGTCCTGCCTTTTCAGGGCTGTGGCCGAGCAGGTAACTGGTTACATAAACAAAGCTCCTTCTCACGAAAGCATGGGAAGTGGATCTCATTAGTGGGTGGTAATTAGTGTTAAAACGCAGACAGGTATAGGCTAAGGTTATGCAGTCATGTGCCGGTGAAAAACATGACTTTATTAAAATAATTTCCACCTTGCGAGGTGAGAGAACTTCCGTGTGTACGGTTGCCTCCTGCCACCAAGAAATCCTTATCTGTTTTGACCTTCCACCGCCTCCTCAGAGCTTTTTTCAGTGTAAGATCTCAACATTGGAATACAGCTGCTTGGTATGCGACTGTCTGGGAAACGGAATTTGGTGGAAAGAGCTGAAAAGCCATGTTCTTAGTTTTGTTGATTAGTTTACTATAAAATTAGAGAAAGTGAGTAATTTATTTTGTTCTTCCTGTTGAATTCCCCTCCCCCATTTCAGTGTTAGTGTTAAAGGAAAAAAGCGACAGCGTCATCTTGTCTTAAGTACAAGCAAACAGCAGTGGGAGCTCTGGTGCTTCTGATTGTGGGAAACCAGATTCTTGTGCTTATTATACACAGATCACTTTTTAAAAAAAATTCCTTTCCCTACTGTATTGATAAGTTCAGGCAAGCAAACACTATTGATTGGAAGTGGGTGGGGTTTTTTATCTCAAGGGAATATATATATGTAATATATGTTGTTATTCTGACTTTTTAATTAATACATAGGAAGTTTCACACTCCAGTGTTGATAGAACTTTTTGTCAACTATTACATTTTTACAATCCCAGTCTTATTATAGAATCATGTAGGCTGGAAATGACCTCTAAGAAAGTAAAGTCTTTAAGTCAGAGTTATTAAGTGTTTGTCTGCAAATGTGGTATAATTTGTGTACTCTTCATTCAGAAAAACTGAACTGAATTTGGAAGTGATTTATGTTGAGGGTTGTGTGTAAGGACTGCAAGAGATACTGTGACTTAAATTGTCTGGAACTTCCCTATGTTGTAGTGAGGTAACTTGGAAGCTGTGATGAAAGTAATAGTTTTTCCAGTAGAGATTTGAACAGGAGGTAGAATGCAGGTGTCATATTGGGAACTGAATTTGTGGCTTCCAAAAGAGTGTTTGGGCAACAGGCCTCTTGAAATGAAGAGAAGGTAAACATGCACTGTGAGACTTTGCTGGATTTCATTTGAATGAGTGCATGTTGGTAGTTGACTTCCTCATCCACTCCCGCTATAACTTACTTCAATTAACTGAAGTCCTTTACGAAGCAGGCAGTTAAAGATTACCAATAAATGCTGTTCATTTGCTTAGTAAATCCTCATGAAATTGAAGGTTTGAATTTAGCAAACCTGTGAATTCTGCTGTTACTTAATTTTTTATTAAGTAATTGAGGTTTGACTTGCCTGAAGATGTTGCTACTGAATGAGTATGCATATTAAATATTCTTAAAAATAAAACTAGAGTATTTCCAAGCCTGTATTTAGACAGCAGTCATTAATTATTTGTGGCCTGTCATCAAAACTCCTGAGATCCAATGTCACCTTGTTCTCTTTCTCCCTTTGTAGGTATTGCACTCTCAGTCTCGGCACATTGATGTTAGGATGGCTTGTGTAGACTATCTTCGGAAAAATAGGGAGAAATTTGAAGCAGTAAGTATTTTTGTTTTCTTTGTCAGCCTTTAAAAAAAAAGTGACTTTATTCCTTTGACTTCAGTGTATTCTGCACCTCCCTATGTTTGTGGCAGTATTCATCATAGCTAAATACCAGTTGATGCTCTTTAAATTAATTAGCTCATGTGTGGTGGTAACTCATTTTCATAAGCCTGGAGAAACCTATGTACTCCTTGGGCTGGAGTGATGTGAGGTGGGAGAAGTTTTTAATGCTCATGAAGAAAGAAAAGCAAACTTACTTAAACTTTAATAGTCTATAGTGAAGCTACTAAAATCTGGATTTTAGTTTAGTATTATACCTACTTTAATAAAAGTAATAAAGTATTCTTGTTGTGGTAATTAATTGCTTTTCCAGTATATAAGGGATTTGACTGATGAGATTAGTGAAATTTGTTTCAGGGTCTGCAGTTTATTCTGCATTGGCACTGTAGGTTTTTTTCCCTAAACATCTGTAACTAAGCTTGATATTGATTTATACTTGGTCAATGCCATCAGTGTTAACATCATAAAGTCCTTTTTTCACTTTCCTTTTAAAAGAGCATTAATCAATAATGGTGCTTCTGTTTGTATTTGTATGGGTTCTAGTGTATATACTGTTACCTGATTTCCACAATAGACAAAAGGAGAAGTGAGTATGTGTAAGGATTTGCTACTAGAAGGTTGTTACTCAGCTCTCTTTTTCTGTTCTAAATTTACCCAGATTCCAGAATAAAAAGACTGTTTTAGATATGCACTGGCGTAGGGAAGAGAAGGAAAGCAGGAATAAGGGTGTGTCTCTGTGCTATAATTTCTGAATAGTACCCTGTGTTCAAATCTGAGTGATCACATGAGAGTGGAAGTTATCAGGAATTAATGATATAAAATACAGCAGATCTCTCTGGGACAATGCTGCTCTGACTTGACCACTTACAATTGTTTCCAGTCCATCCAGGACTTACCAGCTCCTGGATGTCTCTTCTTACTTTATTTTTTCACTGATGACTTTTTAATCCCTTTCTTTCCAGAATTACCCTGCTCACTCCAGTATCTGCTTCTCTCCAATATCTGCTTCTCTACTTCTGTTCTCTTGTTCCATTGTGTAGTGTTTTGAAATTCCATGCCCTTTTTGACTCTTAAGTGTATGTTGTTTCCCATATTTTTGTTTCCCGTCCCTACTTTGTTAGCCCGAGCTGGTTTTAGTATGGTTTTAGTATTGTTTTGGTCTCTCTCCTCCAAACTCCTGGTCCCAGTGTTCCTTTTTTTCCTTCAGACATTATCTCAAGGTATGACTTCTCATGTGTCCGTCTTTGCTGTCCTTCTGAAAAGTCTCCTTTTTAAAAGTTTCTTGTGGAGGAGGTGTTTGATGTTTGTTGTCATTTCCCAGTGTCCTTCCTCCCTCGGGTGCCTCGCTTCAGCTCTGCTGATCTCCTTTGCTGCCTCTGTCTCTCACTATGCTTTGTGTTTTCTGTCAGGAATACAGCATTGGTATCTCTCGTTGAAAAACCCAAACACACAACCAGCATGAACAACAAATGCCTCTTTCCGTAATCTCCTGGTTCAGCTGTTCACTTGCTGCCTCCTCAGTAGTTATGCTCTATTGACATGTGCTGGTGGTGCTTACTGAACTTCCTCTTCTCTCTGTCTGTTGTAATCACTTCAGCTTGAATTTGTGTCTTTCGTGCCACTGATACTGTTATAACCAAAATTTCAGGAGAGTAACCACCATCTTTATTTCCATCCTCAGCTTTTATTGAAGTGTTATCTTGAATTGCTGCTGTGTTACATTCATTCTCTAACTCTTCAGTTTCCTACAAGAACTTCCTGGTGCCCTTCCTGTCTTCCTCTGTGCAATATCTTCAGGTCATTTAATTTTGACACAAAAAGCAACTGCTGTCTGTGATCACGTTTTACTGAGGCACCTTTTTTAACTTCACACCCGATTGCTTCTATCTAAATTAGAAATCTGGGCCAGGCTTGTTGGTTCTTCTCACTTCAAAATGGCTAAAGCAGAACTTTTAATCTCACTACTCCAGTCAGTTCTCCTTATTTTGTTTCTTAATCACTGTGGGTAAAGAGGCCATCCAGCTTGCAGCTTAAGTTCATAAAGGGATTTCCTTCTTGGTTTGGACATCTGTGGATCTTTGTTTCAAGTAAATCAAGCAGATTGTGACTAAAGAGCAATTTTTAAATGTGGCCTCTCTGTGGCTGAAACACTTTGAAGTTAAGATGTGTCAATTACTGCAGCATCTTTCTCTGCTCTTGGCAAATGTGAATTTGGCCTCTCCATTTGTGTTAGTGAGTCCAGCTGAAGGATCACTTTCTTGGGCTGGCACTTGAAGTGTAGCCTGATTGTTTGCATCCTTTGCAAAGTAAAAGCAGTTTGAAGTGATACAGAAGAGAGAAAAAGTGCTTTATGAGTTGGCTGTACTAGATCCTACTACTGCTTCTCTACTGCGGGTGTGACTCCTGTTCCTGATTGTCCATTGCTGTTTATTGAACAAGATATTTGAATTCAAGTCCACATGTCCTCTCCTCTGTGATGCTCTGCATGCCTGGGATGAATTGCCTATGAACATCTACGTTACATCATCTTTGCTTTCTTCCAGATTCCCCATTTGGCTGCTGAATTTCTTTTTTGGGCTTTTTGTTTGGTTTATTTTGGCTTGTGTGATGACTTTGAAAGCTGTTGATGTGGTTATTTTCTGCAAGGCAAACCAGTGTGTTTGGCTGTTCATTCCTTCATCTTGACATGACTTTGTACTTAGGTTGTAGGCTTTTTGAGGGCAGGGGAGCCTTCAGTTTCCGGTGGTACATTCCCGTTGGTACAGTGGGTCACGGACTGGGAATTCCGTATGCTGCACTGTTAAAAATGACTAATTACTGCTGTTTTGGTTTTTTTAATACAGTTCATAGAGGGGCCATTTGAAGATTATTTAAAAAGTTTGGAAAATCCACAGGTATGTTAAACTTGATTTATAATAGAAAACTTTTCTTGAAGTTGATGGCTAATTGGATTTATTTTCCTCAGAAGTATTTTTGATTGAGCTTAGGAGGTCTTTGAGTTATGTGAATATATAGTTTTATGTATGTACTCTCTACTGTAAAACGGTTTGGGGAATTGTATTTTTATGTCTTGATGAACTCCAGATTCGGTGTTCATATATTTATTTTCAACAATGATTTCTTGCATCTCTTGATATGCTTATGAGGAGGTATAATTGTGTGTTTGTTTGAACTAAGTTTTCTTTTGTTTTCAATGTAGGAATGGGTTGGACAAGTAGAAATAAGTGCCCTTTCTCTTATGTACAAGTAAGAAAATCTTTCAATATGTTTTACTGAGATAATTTCTGTTGTTTTGTTAGTAAATCAGTTGGAATAGCAAAGATGGAATTATGTTATGCCATGCCATAGTATTCAGTCAAATTATAAATATGCTTTGAAAATTTCAGCTGTCAAGGGATCAAATAAAAATAGAAAAGTGAGTTTAGAAAATGACATTTAATCCGGGATGTGAGTACAGGTTTGCAGTAATGCCACGTATCTCACCTGCCCAGCCAGTTGTGGGTAATCTCATGCAGTTTGTATTTTGTTAATTTTAATATTCTAGTTTTCCTGTTAAAATTGCTTTTCTTCCTGTTTCTCTCTAAGGCTTTAGTACTAACCCTCTTGCTAAGCTGTGGACTGTACTCATTTCCTATATACTAAATCTTTCTTCACAAAGTAGTGAAAAACAGCGTGCTGAATATTTGTAACTGCTTTCTAATTATTGTGCAAGGGAGTGAGTAATCCACAGCATCTTCACTGTCTGCATCTTTGTAAAGCCATTAAAAATTCAGTATTTCAAAATGTTTACTGTAAATTAATGGCTTTGTCTATTGGTGAGACAGCTGATAAGAGGAAAGAATCAAACTAGTTGAATATTACCTTTAGGCACTTTGAGTGCTACATGTGGGAAATTGCATGGAATTCTCTCTTTGCATTTTGTGAGGTGAATGGGACAGCTCAGAGTTGCGTGGCTGCAGGGATAGGGGAGGACTGAGCTGAAAGTCAGAGCAAGGTTTGGTTCAAGAGGGTTGGTGAGGAGGTCTGATGGTTACACTGAGCCAGGTTGTAGAGGGATATAACTCAATTAAAGTCAGCAGAATTGGATGCTTAATCACATCAGAAACTGGATGATCATGATCTGTTGTATTTCTGGCCATGAGAAATGTATTCTCATAAATAGGAGAAGTTTATTTTGCAGTCATGCCACATTGGTATCCAGGGCCACAGCTGATAAATGAATAGAGACAAATCCTGGGTGATAATAGTGGGTTTTTTAATTTCCATTGGAAGCATCAGGAGGGTTTTGTGGCACAGATGCAACTCTTATGTGGTATTTCACTGCAGAGGTGAACACACAAGAGTAGTTATTGCCGTGCTTGTTTTGGGAAGACAGGCTTCTATTGAAAAGGCAATTTAGAGCCTCAGGGAAGGTAGGAATGGTGGTGGAGGTAAGGGGAAAGAGTTGCTTTCTTTCCTGCATGCTGGCAGACTTAAGGGAAGCAGAAGTACAAATCTGTTGTGTTCCAAGTGAATAAGTAAGCAAGTTTCAGACTTTCCAGGCATAGGATAGAAATTCAGTATGAATAGGTTTGATTTCACTTTCACTCTTCAGACCTCTCACAAATATAATTTGGTTATCTAGTAAATTTTTCTTTGCTCCCTGAAGTGGGTGGGTCTTCTTTTCCTCTCAGAATTGCTTTTTCTGACTAGCTGTAAATAGTTTTTTGGTTGTTTTTTTTTTTTAATCCAGAAACTATGAATATACTCAATTATTTTGCAAGACTGATAACACTTTTGCCTGTGTGAGAAAGAAGTTGAAGGAAGTGACAGGTTGTTAAGCAAAGAACTGAAAGAGAACATTATGGATGAAAGGGAGAGAGAGAAAATATTTAAGTTTCAAATCATGGTAGAGATTGATGATAGCAGAGAAATCCCTAGGTGTTTTCTGTGGTTATGTATGTTCCTTGAATTTGACTTCAATACTCAAATTTTTATTGATACTAGTTCTAAAATAAATTCTTAACTGCTACCTTTTTTTTTTTTTTTCCCAGGAAAGATTTCATAATATACCAGGAGCCAAATGCTTCTCCTTCACGTGTAACTGAAAATGGCTTTTCTGATAAGGTAAAAAAAACAAAGTTATGGCTATTGTGACAGGCTGCAGTAAGACTGCTTTATAAACAGCAAGTAGTTGCATGTGAGTTTTATTATTCAACACAATGAAATGTTCTGAGAATTCAATTTTAGCAGTTTGTTTTGTATGTATTTAAGGCAGCTATGCTGTTATTACATGTAACACTTCTTTTTAAATAGATGGGATGTATTTAGGGTGCGGCATGTCTTCCTACTTGTATAAAATTCTGTAAAAATAAATATTCAGGCACTAACCTGTCTTAAATTCTTTTTGACTTTTGTTCAAATTCTGCTTGGTTTAAAGGACACCCACCAAACATTTCGATTGTTTTATTGATACATTGAGATGCTGAGAGACAACAAAGCGTGTGGGTGCCTTAAATTGAATTTAAAGGTACTGCTTATGAAAAAACAAGTGAGATGCAAAGCCTAAAATATCTGTGTGGTTTTTTTGATAGGTATTGCTGTGCTTCTCAAATGGAAACCACTATGATATTGTGTATCCTATAGAGTATGCAGAAAAGGCTGCTCTGTGCCAGTGTAAGTATTAAGCTGTTAGTTAAAAGTGTATTTTTACCAAAAATCTTAAAGCTATCAGTGTTAGGTTTCAGGAAAAGGCTCTGTGTGGAAGTTTATTGTAGTCATTTTTAGTAGCTTGGTTTTCAGTTTGAGTTGTCAATGACTTTATGATTACCACCTGTAATGGTGGAACAAAAACTGATTCAGCTGGCAATTGATTTTGCTCTTCCACTTTCTCCTCCTCTTCCCCAGCTCTGCTGTATGAGTTGCTCTATGAGAAAGTGTTCGATGTGGATGTAAAGAAAATCATGGCAGAACTTAGTGCTGTTGGTGTGACAGAGGAAAGTAATGGGAGCAGTGAAGTGTCTGCTTCAGATTCAGAAGACGACAACTACAGGTAAATGAGATTGAAAAGTTAACACAAGATGCCTGTGAACACAAGTTAAATGAGTTTTCTGAATTTCTGATGGGTAGTAGAATCCAACAGTTAGGGTTGAAAACATTTACAAATTACTAAGAGAAGAAGCACAAAGAGGTAGGGTTAGAAGTGTGGAAGAATACAATGTGTAATCTTCACTTACCTAAGGACAGGCTTCTGGCTCCTCTGTTTTTCCTGCAGTCCAGCCTTGAGTCTCTTTACATAAAGGGTTATTGCCTTTGCAACGTGTACCTCTTCCTGTTCAGAATAACAGAATTCCCTGGGAGAACTGTCAGTGTGCCAGTCTGGCACGGTAGACTCTGTGAGAATGACTTGGCTTACTCTGCAGCTGAGTAGAGTTACAGGAATGTAATCCAATTTGTGTGGCTTCCACATTTGGGGGCTGGAATGGCTGCTTGAGGTGAAGCTAGTGGAGACATAGAGATGTAGCTTGCACCATTTTGATCTTGATCTTTATGAAGTGGGTTTATATTCTTTTTGCTGGATGCTCTAGCAAGCTTTGAGATTTTGACCTGACTCCTTTTGCACAGTCGGTCTTTCACAGTGCCATTTTTGCACTTAGGTATTGGTGGGTTTTCTTCTGCTTAATAGGGTTTTTAACTCTGTCTTGTATGAAATTCCATTGAAACCGTAGAGGTGATGCTGTGTTAGTGGATCATGTTCCCTCTTCCCACTGATTTTTACAGTCCTTCCTTAGGGCTCTGCTGTGTGGCACGTGGCAAAAGAAATTCTTTGAGCTGTTGGGAGCTGGTTTCTCCCACAGGTTGAAAACAAGAGAAAGGAAGATGATGGAAAACATCACAGAAAAAAAAAAAAAAGAAGTTCTGGGAAAGGGATTAGCTTATTTTTGTGTTTGGAAAAAAAAATACTAGGGAATGTTGCCAATTAAAATACAAAGTATTTCTGCCTCAGGAAACAATTATTGTAGCTAAATGTCAGCCAGTGGAAATCTTTATTCCTTTCTGCTCTTGGAGCTTTCTTGTGATTCAAAAGCAGTAGCCTTACCCTGTATCTTTGGGATTCCTAAGAAAATATCCTGCTAACCTCCTCAGCACCTTTGGAAATAAGGTCATATGCTCACTGGAGACGGTGGAACTGAATGTTTTTGATTTAAACCATATGTCCTATAACGCAAGGGCTGGTGTGTGTATGTGACTCTTGACCCAGTTAACACAAATTACAAACCCTTTGCTGTGTTTATGAAGTCCTAAATCTTTTGCTTGTCTTAAAGTTGACTTCAGCTTGTTTCATCAGCTAGTTTTCCAGAAGATTCTTTTCATTTTATAAATATAAACTTTTCAGTTATGTTGTTATTAAGTATATTAGTTTTGGGAGAAGTTAATGCTGAGAGTTGCCTACAGCTGCTGTAGGGAAAAATACTTGGGACTTTCTCTGTGGAAAGTATTTTTCCAGTGATGTCAGGTGTAGAAAATAAGAGTAAATTAGAGTGCCTGATGCAAGTTAACTAACAGAGTAGGTTTTGAGGGTTTTTTTATGTCTTCTTTTGCATTGTGGTTGCAAAAATTTTAAGAGGACTTTCGTTTCCCTTGCCTTCCACCCCTTGCTTTTTTTTTTCGAAGTGACAACAAAGTCAGCACACATAAAATAGACTGCGTAAAACTTGTATTTAAACCCAAGATCTTATTTCTACATCATAGAAAGTGAAAAACGTTGTTTTTATTTTAGACAGCTTTTTCACTTCAAGAGATGAAGATGTTCTGTGGGATGCTTATTGTCAGGAAAACATGTAGAGAATTGTGGTTTCAGTATTTTTATCCCCTTTTAGATGTGTCTTACCTGATTTTCACGCCTTAGTAATACTGTAATTCATTATAAAAACATGCCTCTGTCCTATTGCAGAAGTAAAGCTACAACAGTTAGTGATATGAATGGAATGAAGTCTCTTTCTGGCAACAAGGTATTTTTCTGTTGAGATTTATTTTCTTTCTAATAACTTGTATTCTGCTGTATTTTTTAGTATTTTATGTTCATGAGAGACTCTTGAATTGAAGGCTTTCCTAACATGTAACATCCTAAAAACTACCCTCTTCTTTGAAAAGTAATGTATATTTTTGATGTGCTCAGAGGTGGACAGTGTTCTTTCTAGTGCTGCTTAGTTCTTAATTTTGTTCTGGCATGGTTAAAAGAACACCATTTAATTATTTTTTTTCAAAGCTCTTTATGCTCTAGGTATCTTCAGCTTCTCTATATTTCAGTACAAGGCTTGAGCACTTGATTGAAAAATGCAAAACTGGACATGTCTATGTAGTTGACCATTTAGCACTTTGTTCTGTTCCGTGCAGCACCTTGAGAGCAATGGGAATCCCAACTTGTTGGCGTTGCCTAAAAAGGTTCTGAAATCGCTCGATCCCTTGGTTTACAGAAACGTTGAATACGATGTTTGGCTGCGATCCAAATGGGGTGAGTAACAGAATTCTTCAAAGTTGCAGCTTTTGGAAGCTGTGTGAAGTGAAGCCCTCCCGAAGAACTGATGCAAGTGGCAGTTTGAGTTTAGTTTGGTTTTCCTCACATGGGTCAGGGGGCAGATTTAGGGCCTGAACACCTGGTTTGCATTTTTACTGCATCAAGAAAGTAACTCTTTTGTTATATTTAAACTAACAGCATATTACTGCTTCTGTTTTTACAGATCAGCAGAAACAAGATTTCTCTATTGCTGCTGGCATGCAATACTCCATTGGAGATAAATGTAAAGTAAGTAGTATTGAATTGTAGTTTATAGACACATTAACATTTTGCCCAGATATTAATTTTCCCTCTTTGTTAACTATTTTGATATTGCTACTTTCTAAATACACTTGGCTTATGTCTTCAGCTGAGGATATAGTTGTTGAATTGTTGGCAGTGTTCATGACTTACAGTGTACATACAACTCAGCAGTGCAAATTTGCTACATTAAAAAGCCACAAGGTTAACTACAAGAGCACATGTAATAAGATGTCTGGGAGCCTCAATGTTAAGCATGGAATTGTAGATCCATGTATTTATGTTTGACACTGGAGATAGTGATTACTGTTTGTAAATTGACTTTGATGAAATCTCAATACTTCCAAGTAGTGAAGTAGAGCTTGCTTTAGTTACTGCAGATCCTGAAGTCTTGGGCGATTCTTCCTCTTAGGGTGTTTCAAGTGTGTTACAGAGTTGGTCTTTAAATTCTATTAAGATTTGTATTAAGTGTTGCTGCTTAAGAAGAAGCAAGGTTTGCCATTAAATTCTCAAATTGTAGATTAGTCCCCTTAAGTGTGTTAATTAAACTGATGGTACTCAGCTAAACATGTTTCTTTCTAGTACATTTGATCATCTATTAAAATGAACAATATTAATGAGAAAATACTCAGTTTGGGTGATCATGCAGCACAGGGGCTTTTTCAGTTTGTACTTTTTTATTCGTGGCATGGAATCAACCATAGTGAGTAAGCTGCAGGGAAAACACATCTCTAAACCTAAAAAACCCCAACCACAAAATACCCCACAAAGCCCTCAAACCCCTTCTCCCCCAAACAAAAACCAACTTGATGCTGAGTTGATTATTTATTGCTTAATAGTGCAGGCTTAAAATTTGCATTTAAGACCCTAAGGCTGTCTTGTGTAGTATTTATTGAAGGGTACAGGTATTAATTATTAGGAGAAAACGCTCAGGTAATTAACATATTCTCTCTGTCAAATTTCATATGTATGTGGCAAGACAGTAAGTCTGTGGGAAGAAAACATGAAGTAAATAGTGAAAATTAGAGTTGATCGAATGAATACAACTGTAAAGCCAAATATTGTAGTGGAACGTTAAGAATTTTTTTTTTATTCAACAGAAGAATTTTAAGAGCATAGAATGTCAGTTAGACAAGTAACATGATGATCATGTCTAAAGAACTTTTTTTTGTTGTTTTATAAATTAAAAAGACCTTCTGAAGAATAACTCCCAAAGTAATTGGTGTTCATTATGTTCCTAATGAGACTAAATTTCACTGAAGTGCAGTGGATTTTAATATAGAAAAGCTTTGAGTTTTATTGTGAGAGAGAGAGTATTTTCAGAAAAGCTGAAAAGCCTGGCTGCACTGATTGCTTTTAACTTTCTCGTGTGGTTTTGAAAAGCACAGTTCATTAAGTAGCAAGTTCATTGAGCAAGCTGCTTGTTTAGTGTTGTGTGTTTGTTTTAATAGTATTTTTATTTCTTTTTGAAGAAGCAGTAGGGATTGGAGATTGGCTTTTGATTCATTTACTGAATTATGATGTGTATTTCTCAGGTCTGCTGCTGCCCAGAGGAAAAGTTCTGTTTCTAACAGTGTTGATATTTTGAAGAGTTACCTCCTCTCACTGTCATCTTTGGAGCTAATGCAATTTCTTTTTCTTATTCTTTTTCCTTACAGGTGCGCTTAGACCATAATGGGAAATTTTATAATGCCCATATTCAAGAAGTTTTTTCAGAGAATGGGCCAGTTGTTGTATTTGTAGAAGAGCTTGGAGCAAAGTAAGTGCTTAATCTCTTTTTGGAAGGGAGCACCAAACTGAACAAAGCATTACTTTGGTTCAGGGTTAACTTCAGCCCTTGAAATGTGTCTTTTTCTTTACTTGCAGCAGTAGTACCACAAATTTGTTAAGAAAACAGCATACTAATAAAATAAGGAAAAATTCATTAACACTTCATACTTTTTTCTGTAGTGCTGAGTAGTCTGGGTATTACTTGGAGAGTAGAACAGTAACTACATTAGTAGTATTTTCATTTTATTCTTTTTTGCACAAGATTCAATCCTAAACAGATTGACGCCAGGCTAATGAGGTGTTGCTTGTACTTAATAATTAGATGCTAGATTTGTGACAAAGTTTTCATAATGAAAGGTCCATTAAAGCACCGAGCTCCTCTGTTGGTTGAGTAGCTCTGCCTGATTTCATCCAGAGAATGCCAAGTTGCTGTTTAGATCAGCATCATCTTTGCCCTACCTGAGACAAAAAATCGTTTAAAGTTGTTGTTGTGGGTTGCAGATTTGATGGTTTTGGTTGTGTGGGGTGGGTTGTTTTGTTTGTTGGGGTTTTTTGGTGGGGAGGTGGCAGGGAGAGAGCAGTTTGAGATATCCTGACCTCTGCTGTAAGTCCTGTGACTTCTGGGTCAAAAACCCCCACATTGATTGTAGTTTGGGAAGAGGAAACACTCTGTATCAAGGTAAATGAGAAAGATGCCCATTAATCTCATTTGATCTCCATTAAAAAAAGAAAATATTGTGAGATCTGAAGATTATCTCACAGTTTGAACCCTGTTTTAAATTGGAATTTAACCTGTTTGAATGTCTGCCTTTCAAATTATATAAACAATTGCTTGGACCATCCTTACAGCATCCTCAATTAAAAAGGCAGTAATTGTTCTGGGATATTCACCATCAATGTAACATCTTTCAATCCTGGCACCTATTGCAGCGTTGGTAATAAATTTATCTAAGTATATTGCTTTTATCTAAGTATATTGCTTTTTGTGATCATTCTCTTTCTCTGTCTGCCCTGAAGACATTCCAATAGGCACTTCACAAATGGCTGATCATTCTTTACTGGATAAGTTTGTGTCACCTTACCAGTTTTATGTAAAAAGGAAAAAAAAAAGGGTTTGCTGTTCTACACATTGCTTGAGTGTAACCATAAAGACAAAGGACTTTAAATGCAGTGTTCTCAAAAATGGAAAGATCTGTCAGTATTAGTGAACATGTGGTATTGATTTATGCAAGCCCCAGACTGATCTTTTAAGATATTATTCCCTCCGTAATTCCTTGTTTTGTAGGCATGCTGTCTCACTGAAGAGCCTTAAACCTCTTCCACAGACCTCTCCTATGGAGGGCTGGAACACTGTGCCAGGGAAGAAGATAAAAAAGTTTTACCCAACATGGGGGCAGAATGCTCAGCCTGGTAGGACTGTACCTGTCTTTGTGTGGCAGAATCTTCTGTGTCAGATGTTTTGTCCCAAAGAGCTTAAAAAATGATTAAAACAAAAGTCTGACCTGTTTTCACATTGTTACCACAGATGCAGAGTGCAAAGGGCCAAAGAATCAGAGCAAGTCAATCAAACCCCAGTCAGCACTACCTCCTCGACTTCAGCATACTGTGGGAACCAGGCAGCACCAGTTCTTGTGTTCTGGGTCCCAACCTCATCAGACCTCAACTGAGCAAAAAGCTCCAGGCAGGAATCCTTCCCAGTCTGTAAGGTAAAACTGCAAACAGCATCTTCCTTGGCTTGAACTCTGACTGAGCTCCTGGAAGCCCAGGTGCCTACTTCAGATGCTTCCAGCATGCTCTTTTGAAATATGTTGCCATTGAGTTCTTAAGTGTCCCAAGTCCTTAAGAATACACACAAGTACAGGAAAAATAATTATTTCTTTTTCTTGCATGGCAGCAACTGCCTACAAAGCCTCATTTTTTTCTTGGAGAGTGGATGTTGTTGTGGGTTTTTGTTGCAGTTGTTTTTCTTTTTGGTTGGGGCTGAAATAATGTTGCAAGTGCTTCTTGGGCATGGCTAAGATCTTCCCTCAGCTTTTGCTAAACCTGCCATAGGGGACCGCTTCATGTTCTGACTTACCACTTGAAAGGAGTATGAGAACAGCATTTTGCCTGCATTTGTTGGTGGTGATTTTTTGATTCCTTTGGAATTAATTTCCATCATTGCATCTGCTTTCTTCCCCTTAACCCATGAGTTTGTATTGTGTTTGATCCTGAATTTCTTGGTCCAAGTGGTCCTGCTTCCTTTTTTCCTGCGCAGAAAAGTGGAGCGCGAGCGAAGTGAGGAGCTGAGCCATGGCAGCAGGGACTGTAACTACTTTGGGCTGTCCCCGGAGGAGCGCAGGGAGAAGCAGGCCATCGAGGAGTCTCGTTCCCTGTATGAGATCCAGCAGCGGGATGAACAAGCTTTTCCTGCTCTTTGCAATGTATGCTGTATTCATTGTAATTAATAGTGAATTTTCCATGCTTGTGTGTGAACCTATCATTAGTGATTGGTTTGCAGTCCTTGAATCAAAAATTAGGGATATTTATTTTGCACTCACCTGTATTTCTAATTACAAAGTATCTACAACGCTTTATATGTTAAAGATAAAAAAATACACATAGTAGTTTATCCTGGGAATAATTGAACATCCACCACGCACAGTGCTTTAGGCGTGTACATATGGGAGACACATGAACATCTGTAGGATTTTGGAGAGATCATTCTATAGGTGCAATTTTAATGGAAGTGAGTGGGAGTCTCAGTACATCCAGGAAAGTGAGCAGATCCTGTGGGTAAAGAGCTACTCTCCACATACGTTTGTACCAGAGATGTGTGGGGCTTTTTGGGTTTAAATCCTAGGGCAAACAGAAACAAGGACAAGGCTGGAAAGAATGAGTAGGTGCAAGACTGAAGCCTAAAGGACAGAGGTTGCTCTCTCCCTCTGAGCAGTAACAGTTTGCTGTATTTGCTCACCTGCAGGAGGAGGATGTGATTTATTGTCTGAGTGAAGCAGATTTTGTCACGTCAGCTAGTGACACGAATGCTCTTAAAGGGCACTTGGCAAAATGTAGCAATGAATGAGAAAGAGTGGATGAATCTGCAGGACACTGAGCCAGACCTCGCCCCCACCCCACCATTTCTGCCTATCACAGACATAAATATTATTTGTCATGAAGGTGCAATATTGTCATAGCAGATGATGGCAAAGTGTCATTGGACTGATTACATAAAGTGATATTTCTGCTTTTGTCAACGTCTTTAGAATCAGTCAGTCTGTCAGGCTGCTACACAGACTGGGGATACTGTAAACCAGAAAAAGTTCTCAAATAATGAAAGAAGAAACAGCAAGTGGACAGCAGAGGTGGAAGAGCAGAAGGAGAAAGGTAAAACTAAATGGGTTTAGATCATGGCTTTTTTTGTTGTTTGCTTGGTTTTGTTACCAGCCCCAGAATTTATTCAAAATGGGGTATCTGTTTAGGCAATGAGGGGAAACTTATCCTAAGTAGCAGTACCAAACTAAGCTGGGCTGGAGGTAGCAAGGGTGTGGTTTGTCAAGAAAGTACATTTTCCTGCTTTGTGAATGTGGCTGAGAGAGCAGACTCCTGGCTGGGATTTTTGTAGTAAATGGGAAGAGGAATGGGAGAAACTAAAATACTTATCAGAGCTACCCTAAATTAGATCCTTTTGAAATTCTAGAGTGTGTGGCAGAAAGTGGCAGTGGGAGGAGCATTAAGAGTCATTTATGAGAAAAACAGGTAAAAGTATTCAGTGTGGCATGATTAAGAATTAGCATACAATGGTACAGGAAGGGGAGAAGATGGTGTACAGAAGAGTTGGAAAAACAAACCTGTTTACAGTAGAAAGATCTGTCACATGGTCAAAATTCAGTTTGGGTTTTCACCCTCCCCCCAGTCAGTTACACCATTCTTTAGCTTCTCTTCAGGGACTCAAAGCTTTTCCTCTTCTGTGACGAAGTGGAACATGGCAGTAATAGATGAAAGCTGTAGGTGTCAGGAGGTCGTTAGTAAATCTTTGCTAATTGCAATTGATAGTGGTTGGTAGGATTTTTTAATTAGTATTTTTAAAACTTTTTGCCCTGTCAGCTTTGCCGTAACTAAAACTCAAATTTGATCTTGGCTTCTTCCATTTTTTTTTTTCCTGACTAAATAAAATTCAGACTCTTTAGTCTCCTCATAGAAGCTGCTCCTTCCCTCAATTTTTAATTTTTTTTTTTGTTTTGTTCCTTTATCTCTGGCAACAGTAGAGGCATTGCTGTTGTCTGTTTATGGTATGTGTGCTCCTTAGTCCCTCTTACAAGATGGAATCCTTTTGTGAGTGGTCTGAGAAGGGCCCACCTTGGCTATTTTTAATTCTCCAAACATCTAAAAAGTTGTTTCCTTTGCAAACCTGTTTGATCAGCAATGCCAAAGGAACATTCATGTAGAGAAATCTGGAGAGAAAGTAAAGACTCCAGTGTCATGATGGATTTGGCTGAAGGGCATGGCATGTCCAGCTTTCTCTGCTTTTTGTGACACTCTGGATTGCGTTGCCTATTGTGAAACTAGGTTAACAATCCTATGGGAATCTACTTCATTCTGAGTGTTTAGGGATTCCTATTGCTGCTTGGGGAATTGGCAGTAATTCTCAAAATCAATACTGTTTCCATTTATACTGTTGTCTAGTTGTGACAGAGTATATAACAAGCTTTTAAAAAGTCGGTATCTATTATTGATGATCTTCTGGGCATGAGTTTGATTGACAAGCAGTGGTAGCTGGGTCTGAATATAAGCCAGAACGTGAAGAACTTGTTCAGATCTTTTTATATCATGACTGTTTTTTAACACTTCCCCATCGAAGGGTTTGCTGGTGCTTGAGAAATGAAACTTTGTGCAGCAGTCTGAAAACTTTTTTAGATCTTTTTATCCACTGAAACATTCGAAACTGGTTTTTTATGCAGTTAAAAGTAGACAAGACTTTGAGCTTCTCTTATCTTAACACTTGAAAATGAAAATGCAGATCAGAACACTTTCACTTTAAGCAAAGTACAAACTTCTGTTTCATTAGGAGCAATTTAAGATGAATATGTGTAAAGGGACAGCTGCATTTCATTCCTGCTTTCCCCAAGCATCACTGAAATGGTTACCAAACATCAGTAAAGAACTCCTGTAGAGCTTGGAGAACCCAGGTTGAAGTAGCTGCTCTGTTACTGCCCGAACAACTGTTTGTTTTAGGATGCTTTGATCTTTGGTAAAAATAGAAATTTAAGTTTTCTGAAGTAATATATACTGAGGTATAGGTTTGGTTTTGAAAGTTTAATTTTGAAAAGACAAATTAACTGGCTTAAGTTGTGATAGCCATAAGTGGTGTAATGGTTCATTTACTAGGTTATGTCTTGGTGTTGCAGAGTCAAATTCCAGGCAGATCCACTTAAGTCAGAAGCTTGAGCCAAATTCATCTGAGGTAATCTTAAAGAAAAGACCAAATTTTTTTTTAATGTTATTGCTTCTCTGATACATGATTAGCAGAGCAATAGCTGCCTTTAGAGCTGTGATTGCTGCTGCTGCTTTACAGCTTTTAGTGAAATACTCCTAAGGCTGGAGGCTTGTATTTCTGTCACCTATCCTCAGCCCTGTAACCCATACTTATAAGTCTTTCTCTGCAATCTGAGTCCTCAAACCTGGGCTATCGAGAGCACTTACGAATCTGGATTTGTAATTGCTTAGTACAGTCTGTACTTTCAGTATAATGGGACCACAGAAGATTTGATGTTTGCTAATAGCTACTGTGCTAACAGACCATGAGCTCTGAGGTTCAGTGAAGATTTGTGGCCTCTTGTTGGCTTTTAACCTTTGCTGTCCTTTCAATGAGCAAAATGTTACACTAGTGTAATAGTGATGGGTGCTTAGCCCACTTTGTATGAAGTGTGGTTTACTGTTTTTGAATAACTCTTTGTAAAGTTAATCTTACTGTTAGACTAGCTGTGTCTGTTGTTTCTAACTTTGCTTTAGAAGAATAGTCAAGATGAGAGTTATCCAAAAGCTTCATCTCCTTTGGAACAAGTAAAAACAGATTCTCCGATTCTTGCTGAGCAAGTAAGAAATGTTTGTTTGATTTCAAAGTTTTCCAGTCAGGAGACTTCAGACAAAGGGGAGCTTCATCACAGCCACGTATGTATTACAATACTGGCTTTTAATTACACAGTCATTTCTATGGTGATAATGCTAAAGTTGCATATTTACAGTTAGGAATCTGTTATGTCCAACATAAAGAGTGTAAAAGGACAACCCTTGATAGAAAAGTAAAAGTATATCTGTTCTTTTCTGAGAGAGGGGTTGTTTCATATCTTTCTACCAAGGTAACTGGTGCTTTTTCCTTTAAATTCTTTAGCTTTGCCTTTTCAGGTTTCTCCAAGGTTATTGGTAATTGCTTGTGAGGGTGGTTTTTCTTTTGGGTTGGAGATGCTTAAATATAAAGCTTGTGGGGGTGGTTCCAGCACTGATGGCTCTGTGGTACAGGCATGGCTGGATAGAGCTCAGAGTAGAGCTCTCCACACAGTGATGTAGCTCAGGTCTCTTTGGATATGTTCCTAGTTAGTATTTCCCTGTGGGGATGGTAGTAGTCTGGGTAAGACCGAGTCATCAGGGTCACCAAGCATGGTGGGATTTAGATTTGTTTGCTTTTACAGAACCTGACTGAGTGCTTGCCGAGCGTAACTCCGACACCCTCTCCAGTCTTCTCCGAGGTGCATTTACCTCCAGCAGTGCCTTCTGTACCAGCCATTGTGCCAGCTTGGCCAAGTGAGCCAGCAACCTACGGACCAGCAGGTTTGCAGAAACATTAACATTAATCAGAAATTACTAACCCTGGAAAATACGTTAACTCTCTTGCTAAGTTGAAGATTTCCCCAGGATACACCGTCTCGTAGAATTTCACATTCCAAAGGCAGGCATTCATAGGAATGTAGCTTCTCACTGCTGAAAGCTAGTGAGGGTTCTAGCAGATCTTTGATTGCCTGTATGTACAGTTTGCTTTAAGGTATAAAGCAACCTGAAGGTATAAGAGGGTTGTGTACTCAATTAGCCATTTTTCCTCTCGAGTGGGATAGCACTGAGTTTTGAGGATCTGCTTGAGGTAGAACACATTGCCAGCATGTTGAAACCTGATACATGTTTGTGCTCTGTGTCCCATGTGATAACAAGCTCCTTGGTTGACTGAGGACTCAGCTTGGGGCTTGTATGTCTGGAACTAATGGGATCCATTTGGACCTGAGCTGCAAAGCCAGTGTAGTGGGTTTTTGTGTGCTGTGCTTATCTTCTGGTCTGTGGAGTTGGCTTGGAATCAATATTGCTCATTAGATCAGGTGCTGCATTTTCTCTCACACTGCTGTTTCTCTACAAGAACCAGCTTTCAGGTCAGCCTGCTTTGTTCACATGAGACAGTCACAGTCTTGTCACACTTGACTGTGTCTGTGACAGAAGATGTGTAGCCCAGTTCATCTGAGCTCAGATTCAGAGTTGACTGTAAATGACTTGTCAGAATGAGAACTTCAGGGATTCACATAAAAGTTTCAGTTCCTCCATTTTTTCTCCTTCCTATTTCCTTCTGGCATTCATAATTTTAAAAAGAAATATGGGATCAGTTTAGCTGTTTCTGGAAAGCTTAGCTTACCTGTTTAATTCTTTCTGAAAACTATTCTCTGCATTTTGAATCCTGCTTTTCTGATGTCTTTTGGTTTGTGATTATATATCTGTATATACATATATATAGATATGCATTGATACCTGTTATATTTATATATATATATGTATGTATGTTGGGGTTTTTTCCCTCTAGGTATTCCAACCCAAATACCTGCTTCTTCACTGATGCCAGGACCAGCAACGGGACCTGACTCTATTGTATCACAGGCTCAGGTAACATCTGCTTCAGTTGCTGGAGTTCCTGTGTGGCTACAAGCAGTTAACCAGCCTTTAATGCCTTTGCCTCAGACTCTGAATCCCTACCAGGATCCACTATACCCCGGATTCCCTTTTAATGAAAAGGGAGAAAGAGCCGTTGCACCTCCTTACTCCCTGTGCAGTACTGGGGAAGATTTACCTAAAGGTGAGAAGTCTGGATTTTACACCATTTTCCCTGATAGGTCTTCTTTTCTTAAAATGCAGATAAACACAACTTTTTTTAGTCCTGTTATCATTCTTTGTCAAAAGATCCAATAGTTGTCATTCCGTGATTTAAGATGTGGGAGGGAATATTGAATAGAGTTGTAACTCTTTAGTTTGCACTGCCAACATCGTGGCTGTTTCAAGTGGTCACACCTGGAAATCTGGTAGGATCATTTTGTGGTTCTTAGCTTGCCCCACCATAACTTGAGGTTTTGTGCATGTAAAGAATTATCCTTGGAGAACTGCTTCCTGTCTGAATAATAGGTTTGCTCATGTCATTTAAAAGCTTGGAAGCTGTTGAGCATTTCCTTACTGGCCTGGGAAAATACAGGTTTAGGCATACTATGAATGCAAGGTATGCCTCATGTCTGACTGCACAGTGGTGTTTGTTTAGTGAACTGTTTCTTTAAAAACTAGAAGTTTACAGACTGTTAAAACTGAAATTTAAACTGCTGTCGTGTTCTAGATATCTTACTGTGGCAAAAACCCTCAACTAATCAATTGAAGACATGCAAGCAGTAACTTAATAATACCCGTGTTCTCTACTGAAATGGAACTTTATGCAGTTTTTGTATCAAATGAAATATTTTTGGTCTTCATAAATATTTTTGTTGTTGTTTTTTTTTTCTAGACAAGAATATTCTTAGATTTTTCTTCAATCTTGGTGTGAAGGTAACTCTTCAAGCTTATGTTTTCATGTTCGTTACAAAAATCGCTTATAAACAGTTGTTGGAACTTAGAGTGTGGAAGTTTTGTTGCTGCAGCTGTGCATTTCAAGTCCATCTTTCAGTTTGAAATACTTTCTTATTTTGTGTGCTGTTAACTGGGATTCCAGCAGTTGTCCACGGTGCAGTTCAAGTCAGCAGAAAACAAATTCATGTCAACAGCATAGTGAGAACTATTGGCTTCCAACTGTGGCTGCACAGTCACCAAATTGTGCTTTACAAAGTCACAGATAAATTGTGAGTGTGAAGATGCTTCTTTTGAATGCAGTGCATGGGGAATGAGAAAATGTCATCAGACTTCAACCCTGGCTGTGTATTGGCAAAGCCACTGCAGTACAGATCCCAAAATCTTTCCCTGGGGACACTCCCTTAAAAGTAACCTGCATGTCTGTTCTTTCTGCTCAGGTTAATGACAGCAGTTTTTTACTTTTTCAGTAATTATAGTAGTGTGTATGTGTAAATGTGGTGCAAATCTGTGTGTTTGGTTGGGGAAGAGGCTTAGCCAAATGCCAGCGTTTTCCATTGCTTGGGAAGGACTAGTTGTTTGCTTTCTTTCTCCCTTCTGCACGTTTCTTTTGTACCTTCTTACCCCTTCTGTCAGGCAAACGACTTTGGGCAAGGTGCTGAGAGCTCTAGGGCTTATTTCATGGGACTTTGGCTGTAGCAACGATATTCTTTTGTGTCTGGGCATGGAAAGAGGGAATACTCAGCAGGTTCCAATGTAAATTTGATACTTCTGCCTAATATATGTCTCTTTGCTTAATAGAAATCTGTAAGTCATTAATTAGCAAGTGTCACCATAATGTATTTAAACAGCCTGAGTATCATAAGCTGACATGTTTGGGACTCTCCTTACTGGTACTTTGGATTAGTTAGGATCTAGCCTGTCGTTCTGACGCTTCAGCACCATCTGCTGGTCCCAGCCCACGCTCTAGTGGCTGTGCTCCTCCGGTGGTGACTGTCACAGGGTACAGCAGGCCCGGGAAAATACCTTCTGCATGTCTGTCTGCTGCTCTGCTCCGGACCCTGCCCTGCTCACACCCTTCCAGCTGCACACTGAGAGGGAAGGGCCTCCTGGAGAGGAGGTCTGGCTAGGCTTTTCAGGATGGTTTGTTCCGGGGCCTGTTCCTACAGAGGCCAGTTTATTGACATGGAGGTAGAGAAATGGGAAGGGGTTGCCACCTGAGGTGGACAACTTCAGTGTTGTAGTCTTTGCAAAGTGAGCTCTAGTAGAAGAAATGGCTAATTAGTAGGAGTGATCCTGGAAAATGAGTTTGAAATGTTTCTCTTCAAACACATAGCTAGAGCTTAATAGCACTGCATGTTTAACTGTATAGAAACTACTACTATGTTTTCTTGCTGGTCATAACTATTGCCCATTTCAACTGCATTTGGAAGGAAAACAAAAAACAAGAACACCATCCTAGAGTTGTAGGATCTAGAATTGAGGGCAGTCACTGTAAAGAAAATTAACTTTTATCTCCTATAATTAACTGTTTCGAAATGTTAAATGACTAGTGTGCTTTTATGTCTTTCTGAACGTTCAAAAGACCAAATAACTGATTTTTCAATTTTCCCTGCTGTCTTGCAGGCATACAGTTGTCCCATGTGGGCACCCCATTCTTACCTGTACCCCCTGCACCAGGCCTATTTAGCTGCTTGTAGAATGTACCCAAACGTGTCCCTTCCTGTGTATCCACACAACCCCTGGTTCCAGGAGGCTGCTCCGACTCAGAACGAAAATGAAACTGCACGACCAAACAGGCACTTTGCTGTTCCGACCGAGGCCAGGTCCAACGGTCAGATTCCACAGGTTGACAGATCTCCATCACTGCCTCTGATCATCCCTTCAGCTCAGGTGTCAGAAAGTCAAGGACAGGTCTGTGTTGAACCAGAGAATCCAGCGCAAGCTCTACATGTGAACTACGAGGAGTCTCTAAGAGGGAAAAATATGTTCCCGCAGCCGCCCTTTGGACACAATCACTTTCTAGGAGCTGTTCCAATAGCACCTCCTTTCTTTCCTCACTTTTGGTATGGGTACCCAGTTCAGGGTTTCATTGAGAATTCAGTAGCGAGACCGAATGTTGTCTTGTCACCTGAGGACAAAGAGGCAGCAGCTGGGACCTCTGCCAACATGTACGTGGGTAAAGAATGCAGCCCTCCAGTTCCTGGAGTGAACTGTGCAGAGCAGCTCCAGAAGACCAACAGCAGCAGCTCCAACACCGTCCCATTCCCAGTGGCTGCTGCAGGGACCCCGAAGGACACTTCAGCAAGGGCACCCCAGCTGGAGCAAACCTGTCCTTCAGCTGCTCCTAAGCAGAAAACAGCCGGGCAGCAACATCGTCCTCCACAGACACAGGGCCTGGAGAGGCCGACGGCAGGGCCCAGCACACAGCCACTGCTGGCAGAACCTCCCAAAAACGAACTGAAACCCAGCACTCCTGGCCGGAAGGAGAAGCCTGCTAAAGGAAAAGAGTCCAAGGGCACTGGGAACGTGCAGACAGAAAGCAGAGCCCAGAGAACGAGGGAGGAGAGCTCTGAAGATGACAGTGAGGTTTCCGACATGCTGAGGAGTGGCAGATCCAAGCAGTTCTATAACCAGACTTATGGAGGAGGCAGAAGGCCTAGACCTGACAGGGGGTATTCCAGCAGGGGAGGGTATCAGTTCCAAAGAAACGAGGAGGCCTGGAAAGGACCACCCAGCAGAAGCAGAGATGATGGCTACCAGTATCAGAGAAACTTTAGAGGGCAGCCATATAGGAATGACAGGAGAAGGGCAACAATGGGAGATAATCAGAGGGGACAGCAAGCATAGAGTGAGTGGATAATTGGAAAATTTAAGAAGCAAAAAGTAATTTGAAGTAGCAGTTTAAAATCCTAATTTCTTTTTAGTGAAGTTCAATGATATGTTTAATTTTTGGCAAGTAAACAGTAGGAGGATGTCAAGTCCTACCACAGGGTTTTTGGGGGGATTCTAGAGTTTGTTTTGCTTAGCAGTTTTTCCTCAATGTCAAATTAGAAAAAAAAATAGGTTTAGTGTTTGATAATTTTTTTCCCCACAAAGGTTTGCGTTTGTGATAGAAGATGGGTATGTGCGTTTACTAGAGTGACAAATGACAGCATTTGATGTGATCTAGATTCTAAAATTGACAGTAACATTGCACCAAATATAAATGTATATTTTATCATACAATGCCTTAGTTCTGAACTGAGCTAAAGGAATTCTCAGCCTACTGCACTGTTGTCTCTGATATGCTTCCAACCCAAAGGCCTTTCATCTCAAAAAGAAAAAATATCTGTCAAACTTGAATGTTTTCTCTTGTGTGTTACACGTATGGCAGCCAGCTAACCCTGTGTCTTAGGTATGTTGTATATAGTTCTTTTCATAATCATAGGGTATATTTTTGAATTTTAAAAAGCATTTATTTGTTGAAATCAAAATCAAGACAAGCAGTCAAGAATACCTGTGTATGAACTGATAAGAATGGCTGTTTCCACCATGAATTCTTCTTAATGCTGGTGTGACTAGAATGGTGCCTATGCCAACTAAATAATTACAAAGACAATAAAAATGTAGATGCTATGCATTTCCAAAATAATTCTGCATCTGTTATAATAGCAGAAGTTTTTTTAATGCCACTTTAACACTAATGCACTGACAAATCCTAGATATTTTGTGAGGAGATGCATAAAGTACGTGTTACGTTTTTTTAAGTTTGTACGATTGAGCTACTGTTCAGTATTCTTTTGTTGTTGCACTGTTGATGTTTTGCATGTACAACTCCTTGCTGGAACTACTTTTAAAAGCAAGAATGGAGAGTCTCAGTGTGCTCTGCTCTTCCCTACAATTCAGAAGAAAGTGGCTTCTGCCTTATATTTTTACACTGTGTCAGAGTTCTGATGCTGTTTCTTCTGAGCCCGGTTATGATCTCCGCAGTGTTCCTGTTGCCTTTGCAGCCTGGATGTTCCGCTGTCCAGACTCGGAGAGTGCAGTGTGCACAGTATTCACTCAGCTCTGTTGCTCTGTAAAATTGAACTGTTGTGTATATTTTTATATCTCTGTATACAGTAGTGTAGGTGATGGTACCCATTCATTGTGTCTGAGATTGTATACCCTTGGTGCGGAAACCAGATGATAGTTACATGATAAAGAGTTTGTTTTCAGATGCATGCTATGTATAAAACCCTAATTAAAATAAATGTTTTGTCTTTTCACTTGCTTTCTAAATTATATTTATGTATTTAAACCTGTTGCAATGGCATTAAATGAAGTGTTGTTCTTACAGAGCCAGCTGTAGTCAGCAGCAGAATGATGAACAGGGTGTGGCAAGCAGTGAACAAAAAGGGGCCATAAACTGAATTTGCAGTTTTTGTTTGTAGGGGTCATGCTGAAGGCTTTTTGCTTTTTCTTTTTTTAATCTAAATACTTTTTCATTCAGAAATGTATTCAGGATTTCAAAGAGGCAATCTTCACATTTTCAGGTTAGGAATGAAGCAAGCACTGAGGGATTAACTGTTGTTACTTACCATTGTGGTTCTCTGTTTATCTCAACTCCTTTCAAAAACGTAAAGAGGGCTGCTTGTTGAGTTTACTGGTGAATTTTAAACTTGTAACTCCAGCTGTGTCCCAGCTTTGTGCAGCAGTCACTGAACTAATCATTCTGTCCTAGACCAGCCTCTTCATCAAAGCTTTGTTGCAAGAATGAAGGCAGTAACACTTCTACAGAAATTTGTTGGGAAACACTGGGGAAGAGAGGCATGGCAGTAACTAGGAGGGATGTGCTTTTAGAATTTACTTTTAAAAACGAGCTTCGTTCAGCTGGGTCTACACTGCCTTGCTACTCTAGGACAGTGAAGGACTGGAAGCTGTAGATGTATTTTCTCCATTGCTGATCAAGTAAGTCTGGTTTCCTCTCTTGCTGAAAGAGCTGTAGATTGATTGGCCCAACCTTTGGCCTGAGGCATGATGTTTTAGACTGCAGGATCCTCCTGTAAATATATGTAATATTCAGTATATAATGAGCTGTGATACACAGCTTCAGGTATTTGCTGAACCACATCTTTACCTAGCCCTTATTACAACTGATTAAGAGAAGATGCACAACTCCACTCCAAGGGGAGTTAAGCTGTGAGAGGACAACAAGCTTTAGTCAGCCTTTGGAAGTTTTTGTCTGACCAGGGTGGTGGTGTAAGGATATATTCAATACTTGCACTTCCTTATGGAGTCCCTCTGCTGGTGTAGTACGGGTGGATTGCTGTTACAAGACAGAGGGAGGTAGTGTTGTATATAATGCTCAGTACTGCCAAGGTTGTGAAATAACCACGTTACTAACACAGAGAATGCCTTAAAAAAACCCAAAACCACTCCTTTCTGTAGCTCCTGAGGCAAAAATGTAAACAAAGAACAAAGCCGTGTTTTCTCACGTTTTTCACATGCCAATGAAGGCAGAGAACTGTTGAATGGAAAACACCCTTCCTTTTAAGATACATAGCTGAAAGTTGTTTTTACATGTCTGCTTAAGTAAGCAAGGAACCTTTAAATTTTCTTTCTGGTTCCCTGAAGGACCTTAATGTATATGGAAGTAAGTTTTTAACGAGGTATTTCTTATTTACTTTCATTTTTGTCTGTAGTAAGGATCAAGGCTTTTTCTTTAAGAAAAAGTAATTCCTGCATCTTTAACCTTATAAAAACTTCATGGAAGAGTAAATTGGAAAGATGGAAAGGATGTTTATATTTCTTTAAGATTATTTCACTAATTATTTTTGTCTCACTAGGTCTGAAAAGATGCACAGGGACAGATGATTAAAAAAAGATGTAGCTACCTTCTTTTACATTCTTTGTACTGCATCTTCTATGTGCACTACAGTGTGGGAAAAGGGGTGTGTGACATCATATACACACCTCTGAATTAGTTATTGAAGAAATTCTGCAGTGTCACAGAAGAGTTGTAAGTTAGGATATTTTATTTTTGAAACCCTCATCCAGAGAGATTCAACCTTTAAAAAGAGGAGTTGCTCCTGTAGCGTGACATTCTTAGTAAACTTCCCTCTTATACAGAAAACAGCTTCAAAGATTTATTTTAAAATGAGGAAGTTCAGTCAGCACTTGGTACATGAGTAGGATATATTGAATTGAAAACCTCCCTTAAATTTTGAAAAATCAGAAGAGCCATTTGCACAATTTCAAGGTGGTCTATTTTGAAATTATTACACTGAAAATAGGGCTGTGTCACCAAAATATAGAAAGTGGCAGTTTTACTCAGACTAGGATGTTTACTGCTACTGTCTGGGATGTTAAATGCAGCAAGAGAGTTTGAGCTCCAAAAGATTAATTTTTCTAAAACCTGATCTGAGCCATCTCATCACAGCTGTTTAGGTTCCAATATGCATGTCTAGATGCCAGTTGAAAAGATGCTGGGATTCAATATTTAGTCATCCAGGAAGAAGTAGTTTCCACTCTTCTTCTGTTCCACATCCTTGGGAAGAGAAAAAAGGTCACAGTTACTTGAAGTAGTCTTTGGCAGACTTGAACATAACTGAAATAAAAAACACTTATCTAAACTCCTTTCTGCTTCCCTTATTACTCTTACTAGTTTCACATGCTGTTTTTCCAGCACAGCAGAACTCCCGTGTCAATCTTCATTTTGTCCCTTATTTTAAAACCTGGCTTCATATTAAACAATCACAGCTCCTTTACTGTAAAGGTGCTACTCTCTTACCTTGATGGAATTGAGTTTGTTTATTCTTGGTCTGTAATTGTTGGGGTCTCTTCTAAAAGTGATTTCAAGCTGAGATAAAAACTTATTCATTCCAGCCAAAAGAGTCTGCGGACTGTTAAAAGAGAGTATTTTAGCTACATTTTCAAAAGTATTATACTATACAATTACAGGCAACTTTGAGCTCCATCCTGAGTTCACTCAGGGCTGGAAATGCAAATGTGAGCTGCATTTGATGTACCAGGCTGTGCTACATTTTTAGTCAAACCTTGTCTGAGAGGCTGCTGAAAGATGAGAGTAGTACCTCAGTGTGGCTTCCAGCTGTGACCTTTACATTCTTTTCATTTTGTATCTACATGTGTGTGCTGGCACACTCACTTATATTCAAAGAAAAAAACCCCAACCCTTGCACCATAAGCAAAATCTAACAAAGGTCATAACTTTCTCTGCATCAGTGTATGATTGTGATTTTTGAATTCTAACACGTGTGTTCTTGGAAGGAATACCATCAAAACCAGGAGAGCAGGGGGTTGCAGACACATGGCAGACCAATGTGTTTACTTCATCTGGCTTGTGCCAAGTACTCACTGTTCTGATAAGGCTGCTCATCAAAAAGTCTCTTGTAATCTATGTGAAATTATTTACAAAAGTAGACATATCAAATGGGACAGCTTTGAAAGAGTAAAACAATGCACACTGCATGTCGCTGTCAAGACTTGCCCTTCACTACATCTGCATACAGGTACCATTAATACACTGCTTTCTTTTAATACATCTGAAAGTTATTTTCATGAACACATTTTACAGTTGGTACTTTTTTGTTTCCTTACTACTGATGCCACTTATTTGATCTCTTCTGATTGTAATTTAGCCATTGTGCAGTTGGCTTAAGGCTGGTCTAAGCCAGAAGGTGGTCTACTTCTTGAGGGTTTGGTTAGGTTCTCCAACTCTGCCCCAGCTCTGGTCTAGACAGCCTGTAAGTGAGAATCAATCCCATTTTCTGCTCTATGATTCAAAACCAAAGTCAGAACCCTCAGGACAGCCTTGGATGCGTCTTAAATTTCCATAAGCAGGGATGACAATCTTGCTTACTAATCCCAACAACTCTCTTACCTGTTTGCCAGTGTGTTCTTGGAAGGAATGCCATCAAAAACAATCACACGATCAGCAAGATACGTAGCCATGATAAAATCATGTTCTACCACAAAAGCTGTTTTTTTAGCATGGAGAATGAAACTGAAAGGAGGGGGAAAAAAAGAGAGAGTAATGTGATCTCATTGTAATACTACTGCCAATTTCAGTTCCTTCCCCACCATGTGTACTCACCGTTTAATGACTCTGGCAGCCATCAGACGCTGTTCAGAGTCCAAATACGCTGAGGGCTCATCAATCAGATAAACATCTGCAGGTTTACCCAGACAAAGAGCTAACGCCACACGCTGCAACTCACCACCAGACAGTGTCTGAACCTGGTGGTGTGGGGAGAAACAAGGCCATGCTTAGTTCAGGTACAGGTTAAGAGTTAAAACAATTAGGATGTTGATTCAAGCAATTAATACCTCCTGGTCAATGATGTTTTCTATCTGAAGAGGTTTCATCACGTCAGTTACAAACTGGGGGTGTGTATAGGCATCTCTGATCTTCTCGTGCAGCAGCTGACGGACACTTCCCTAGCAAAAGGAAAATGTTGCTATTCAGTTTTATGCACCACAAGAAAACAAGCAGAAATAGAATAAAAAAATTCTATCTAAAATAGATAACAGATATAAAATAAGAATAAAAAAATGTCTATCTCTGTGTTTTGTAGCAAACACGATACTTAATAAATAAGGCTGAAACATACCGTAGATTTAGGGCTGATTTTCTGTGGTTTGTAGCTGACATTTAGGACTGGGACCTCACCTATAAAAAGACAAAATTAATAGTGTAAACAAGAGCCTTTCCAGTATCTTTAAAATAGGTTTCAGCTAAGGTATTACACGTTACCTCCTTCATCAGGTGTAAGTCTTCCTGCAAGCATTCGGATAAATGTCGTTTTGCCAGTTCCTAAGTTAAAATACAAGTTACAGATTAATCACTTTTTAGTAATTTAGACCTCTAACAATTAAGTCACTCATACAACAACAACAACAAGGACTATTTAATAAAGAATACATTTAGAAACTACACTGCTTTGAGAACTCCTATATTAACTTCCAGCACTTATGACTTGCTTTTTCAAATGGAAGAGACATCTTAAAACTCTTAAGTTTTTAAAATGGGTAACAGACAAACAATGGCATTGTTAACACTCAGTAACTTCACATTCTGTCTAGTCAGGGGACTCATGGTGTGGTATCCTGCCCAGGAAACAAGCAGCTCAACCTGACTCAAACCCAGTAATTTTGAAGCCTGGCTCCCAAAGTGATTAAGGGCTTTATGTGCATATTCAGAGTTGGAGAAACAGTTTCCAACATAAATTGCACTCACCATTTTCCCCTAACATCACCATAATTTCAGAATCGGTGAATTCTCCAGCTACTATGGATAGTTCAAATTCTCCCATCTTTTTTTTCATTCCTGGATATTTGTACATACACATCTTTTTAACCTCTTCTTCGTTAGCTGTCTCAGCTACTTTAAATACCAGAGATGCATCTCGAAACCTTAGATTTTCTGTTGGAACATAGCCATCTAGGAAAATGTTTATGCCTATGATGGGAGGAAAAAAGATCATTAAAAAAGGTCTGTAACAAAGTAAAACAAGATTAATTTCAATTCCTGGCTGTGAATTCCATTCAGGTAAGGAGAATGCTGGATTTTAAATGGCATGGTAAAAGAAGCAACAAGATCTCCTCTTTTAAAGTGTGCACATTATGCAAATTGAATGAAGAAAAGCCTTACTAAATTACAGAATGGCTGTAGCAGCTCTTCCTGAAAACCCACAGCTAGTGATGTGTGTGGGGCTTAAAGGAACTACTGCTGTTGGGCCCATTCTCTCAAAACCAGTTTTTACTGAGTCTCAGTACTACAAGTGGGGGTCAATTCAGATGAACACTATGTACCTCTGCACTGTGCAAACTGTCTCCTGACCCTTCTCTACTAATAAGGTCTTTTGTGTAACCCCACTGTTTACAAAACACCTGCAAGTATCACAATTATGTCCATAGCAAGAGAAAAAGGGCATTTCATAATTAAGGCTTTTGGCTTGAGTTACAAATTTAGAATCATGTAACACAGAAATTCTGCAGAAAATCAAACAGTAGTTTTTTTCACTGCTGAACTGTAACAGGAAGAGGACAGGTTTATACAATAAACAATTGGCATTTTGCTATCTTTTTTGGTTATGTTTAGAAAGAGAAATATGGCAAGAATTACCTTCTCTTACACTGAAAGGCATGGTAACAACACCATAAGCACTTGGCACACCATACAGGCAGCAGATAAAGTCAGAGAGATAATCTAACACACTTAGATCATGCTCTACAACAATAATGTACCTGAAAAACAGAGCCAGAGAGATGCTTTTTTACTTCAATGCAAAACATTTTTCCTTTTTTCTTACTCTAGTCTTGCATAAACAAGAGCTATCAACATGATTTTTAGTTAACATGGTTTCTTCACTTTATACTTAAAAAGGAGAGAGTTCAAATCTCTAACAAGCATTTTTTAAACTGTCCAAGAAACTTGTGAATGACATATTGAAAGCCCATCTTCAGTGTAAGCTGACAGCTTCTTTATGTACAGTAAGTGGAAGGATATTGATTGATTTGAATGAAAAGTACTTAGCACATTTTAAGAAAATAAAAATCCTGGTGAGAAAGGGATGAAACAGCAATATTCAGGTGAAAAGTAACCACCAATATTTTCCCATCCTTATTACAAAATTCTGAAACGAGACAAGAAACTACAGGAAGTAAGTTTCCAAAATGCAAAAGAATAGAACATGACTGACTTGGAACATTTGAAACATCTGTTAGTGTACCATACTGAGAAGTGAGCACTTCTTCTAAGGAGATGGACTGGATGTTTCTTCCCTCTGTGAACAGTCATGCATTATTCAGTCTGGCAAAACATTTGAAGCTTGTATTTACCTGTCAGGGTTTATCAGGGACCGAATAGTAATGGCAGCCTTCAATCGCTGCTTGACATCCAAGTAGCTGGAAGGTTCATCAAACATGAAGCTAATCCCAAAAGGAAGAGTGAAGTCTTAGTGAATGCAAACTTTCTACTTATTCAAACATAGTATTAACATTTCAACCATTAAATACATGGAAATAAAAAATTATCATTATTTATACTAAGAAAGGGAGACAAAAAATGAGAATTGTGCACACCTGCCTTCATTCTCTGTAGACTGTCATGTGAAAGTGAGTTAAATATTACTTTGTCATGAGCTCTGACAAAGTTATCAAAAGTTACAAGAAATCAGCAGTTAGGAGTCCCATGCACTCATTCTGAGTTACCTTAATTTAACATGAACTGAAAAGTGCAAAAATACTTTAGAAGACTGGAAGGACATCTTCCAAAAAGAGAAAATTGAACAACCAAACAAAAAACAGCAGCCCAAGCAGAACAAAACCAACCAACCAACCAAAAATTCATCAAAGCAAAAAATCCAAAACCCTGTAACTCTTCTGATCTTGCTTTCTAGGTCCCAAGGAATCAGGAAACAGCATAGATTAGACAATGATTTCCTGCTTCCAAGACAGGAGAGGAGGGACACAAGTTCCAAGAGGTGGGGAAGCAGCTGTACCTTTCTCATTCAGAGAGGCTGAGAGAGGTGTGCTGTCCAACAGGATATATTTAGGTGGGATTAGGGAGCGGTTATGAAGTTGTGATGCTGAAATTTAACACTGGCTTCTGAAATCAGCTATTTCCACAGAGGTAAATAAAAGTATACAAAATCCAGAGATTATACATGAACTAAATATGGCTTTCAGCTGATGAGTTGGCAAAAGTTTTGCGTTTTTTTTAAATCCTTTTAAAACTTTATTTAATAATTAATAAATACTTTTCAATATTTCAAACAGAAGTATTATTGTTAAGAATAAGTGTAAATTTGAGGACCATATTCTGAGACAGATTATTAGAAGCAAAGTGTAACAGAAGTAAATTAAACATACATATCAGCCTTCTGAATGCAAACAACTGCACAAGCAAATCTCTGAAGTTCTCCTCCTGAAAGGTCCTCAACATTTCTTTCTTTCAGGTGTGTTAAGTCTGCAAATAAGTGGTTAATTTTAGGTATGTTATAACCAACACAACAATCCATATTTTTATTACCTACAGAAACATGTATAAAGATAGCAAACATTCTACACAGAGGAAAAGAAAACAGAAGGAGAATAAGCATTCAGTTTATACAGTATCAGTATCATACTGCTAATACTAAGCCACAGCAAGCTATGGCTTCTCTGCAGCGTTAGCTGCATGGCTGCTTCTTATCATGCACAAGGATTACATTTCTATTTCTTCTTCCACCATATATTTGGTAAAGATTTCTGGCCCTAAAAAGAAACTATACCAGGTTTGAAAGTGTTTGTTGTCAGACTTAGCTGAAGAGTTCCGGTTTTCAGGAAAATCAAGTCCCCCAAACCTTACAGCAAAAGGGTGAAGCCAGTATTTTCTAGGCAGTTTAATGAACACCACATTTCAAGAATAGATTGTCACTAATAAATTGAGACCCAAAGCCCATGTTCTTGGTGGCACAATGGCAGCCCCACTTTTACCACCCAGTTCTATCAGAGAATCCTATCGTGAATTTAGCAAAAACTAAATTCAGTAACAACTAAACACAAAACACATAAAAAACATCACCAGGGCTGGACTATGCAGATGTTCCTATTAGTTGTATTAATCTCAGAAGTCAGTGTTGCTCCTACTATAATTAGATATATACAAGCTTTGGCAGGAGTGTGGTACACTAGGATAATATTTTCTACGTGCAGTGGTTCTCCCAAGGGGGATGCTAAGATTTTGCCACACTTGTGAGCAAACAAGAGCAGCAGATGTTAAGTGGAATTTTTCCATATTTAAAAACAAGCACTTCCTACTATGAAACAGAAACTGCATGAGATTCTGTTAACTAGCACATATCAATTAGTTTGCCTTTGCGACCAGGAAGTATTATTTGTGTTATTTATACTACAGCATGCCCTAGGCTTTACATTAAAGCACCTTTACTTTTTCTCTGTTTTTTTTTTTTTTAGTATAGTTTACATGTATAAATTTTTTTTTTTTTATAATTTACATGTTCTATTACACTCTGGTAACTTGATTGTTCCAGTAAATACAAGCTTCTCAAATGCTTTAAAATTTGACTGTACAAAATTACTTACCAAGCTGCTGACATACAACAGTTTGTGTCTTAGTTTCATCCTTCCTATCCAGAATTGATCCCACTGTTCCCTGCATGACAGATAATAAAAAACAAAATAAACATTAAAAATTTCAGACAATTCTGAATTATGCTGCTAAATAAAACCTCTAATCACAAGAGAAGTACTACAGAAGAAGCTTCCAGCTTTCTATTAACTCATGAAAGGTCTCACCTTTGCAGCTTTAGGGATCTGGTCCACATACTGAGGTTTAATGATAGCTTTAAGGTCATCTTCCAGGATCTTGGTAAAATAATTTTGTAATTCAGATCCTCGGAAGTAAGTCAAAATTTCTTGCCAGTCAGGTGGATCCTGTGACAAAATTAAAGCCTGGGTTTACTTATATGGTTAAAAACATAGGAAGAAACCCTAATTTTAAATTCCAACCAATAAGACAAAATAGAATATGCTTGTAAGTTAACAAACAAACAAAAAACCTCCAAAAACATTCTAAAAACAAAGTTTAGAGATTTTTTTTTCCAGGTATCACTAGCCTTAAAAAAAAAATTAAATTTGCACAGTTAAGAAGCTACTGAACTGAAACAACTGAATGGGGAAAATGACGGCATGGATTAGCGTAACTACACTACAGCTAATCCAAAGGAAAAGGATTGGAATGATAAAAGCACAAACTTGCACAGATGTAATAAATTTTGGTAATTTTCTCTGCTTCTAGCAAACATTTCCAAGGAAACAGAATGAGAAGACAAAGGAAAAATGACAAGCTGAAAAAGAAAGGGACTATTCAGAGCACTCACCCAGGAAAAGTCCCCCCTTGCACAGTGTACTACTCTGAGGGGTGCTGAGTTAATTACTTTGATGATAAACAGTATGGAATCAGACTGACACAGTCATATTTCCAAACCAAGCAAATACACAGAGGAAATGCTTCATCAGTTTTAGAGCAGAAGCAACATGGAAGATTCAATTCATACCACGTGTTTCTGTGGTCATACTGATATGGCTCCTTCACAGCAAAGTCTGATTTTGGAAGCCTGGTAATTCAATTAAGTACACATTCAGAAAGTCAAAAGTTTTGCTATTTCTGCAATACTACCAACCTGAAACAAGAAGTCCACAAAATAATATAAACCAAACTTGAAAGAGAATGTAAAATGTAGCTGGGAAATGATTATTTCTTTGCAGCTTTAGGTGGCAGCCATGAAATGAATAGTTTATCAAAACATTACTCTTTCAGGTAAAGAAACTGCTGAAGATAGTTTGAACACACTTATTCTTACAAGTGCTTCTTGAAGGACAAAAGTGTGCGCCAGAATTCAATTGTCCCCGTGCAATTTGAAGGTAAGAAAGTGATATCTGAAATACTGATAAAAGGAGTACTAATAGTAGTTATTTATGTCTTTTCTCTAACAGTATTTACTCTTTGGAGTAGTGGTAAACGTAAAGAAGCCCTGGTAAAATATTTTGCTCGCTGGCTGCAGTTTGACTTGGAGTACATACATAGGAAAATGGATTATGAATTCCCATGAATACCAGCAGTTACAAGTTGTTGTAAGTCTGGTTCTCAAAAAATCTTATCTCTAAGTAACTAGCAACATGAAGAAACTAAGGATTTTTAGAGCTCAGTATTAAACTGTACAGTGGGAAATATCTTCAACCACAACTTACATACTAACAACATACTTCATGAGAAATCCTCCTCAAAAGAATCAAAGATAAAAATGCCTAAGAAATCACAAGGATACATGGCAAGTGCTCATAGACCCGAGAGCTGTTCAGATAAAAACAAAGTTAACTTAGAAGAAACTCCAAAACTTGAGCTATGGAAATCCCTCATAGGAACAGGTAAGTTGTGCAGGGAGAAAAACTTGACATTTTTAAAGACTGGTATTAAAAAAACCCCAAGCCCGTAAGTGTGACTTCAAGACAGAAACCTACCTCTGATATTTATCTTCTGTGAGTTACAATTATAATTAGTATCCTGATCTTTCTTGAGAGATATACACAATTTGCAAGAAAGCCTTTGTTAACAATAACCTTCTACTATTGTTCCTGTGTGGAGTAGGTCACTGGCTGTTAACAGGGAAAGTGCCAAGAGCCTCACAAATACAAACGTTCAGTCCAAATATATAAACACAGCTATCTAGAATGACAACTCTATTTTATTGCTGATACATACATCATATTTTCCAAGATTTGGCTTCTGTTTTCCTGCTAAAATTTTCAAGGCAGTTGATTTTCCAATACCATTGGTTCCAACCAACCCCAGCACTTCACCTGGACGAGGGATAGGCAACCTGTACACAACATTGATAACTTTGTGTTATATTAATGTCATCAGACACCAACATTTAGCGGTCAAGTAAATGTTACAACCCATTTTCAGACTTTCTCATTATTACAGCCTACTTTGTTAACTTGCAAATATCTAACTCAAATAATATCAAATTCCTTACAAATAGAAGATCAAAAGAAATATTTAAGGGCAGTCTGTTTATAAACAGGAGCTCTGTAAAATAATACCTTGCACTTTATTTCATTATAATACTTTTTACTAAGAAAAACATAATTAACATTCTAAAAGGAAGCTACTGGAAATAAGAAACAAGAACACTTGGACGTGCACTATGTTCACACCATCAAAAACTTGGGGGTTTTGTCTCTCTTACATTGATATTTGAAAAATAAAATACCTGTGAAGTTTGAAGGCATTGGCACAGTATCTATGCGTTGTTTCTTTCTCCAGGTTGCTAGGTAAGTTAACAATTGACAAGGCTGCAAAAGGACATTTCTGGAATTGAAATAAATTAGAGATTATTAGTGCACACAACAATTTATAAACAAAAGACTCTGTTTTATATTGCACCCAGCTGTGCATTTACATTTTTACATTGACTTGTACCAAATTTCCTTTACATGATCAACCTGCCAAGTCCTATACCACATTTTTCAAATTAATAGTCAGCAATTCACACTGTCAGTCTACAATACAAATAAGGCACACTGCATATATTCTCCACCTCTCTCACAAAAAACATCATTCTGCTGCTGTCTACAGACACAAACAAAAAACCCAAACAAAGCCAAGCAAAAACAAAGCCACAACAAAACCCACACCCTGCCACCCAACCAGTTCAGTCAAGTGACACAGTTCTTCACTTTCTATGAACAGTAACAGTTAACTTGGTCTGATCAGCCCAGGAAAGAAAACTGCTTTTTCAAGTTACGGTATACATTACTAAATATAATAAGGAACATTTAGCACTTTCAATAAAGCAGTTTAACATTTACCTTGATGCAAATACCACAACCAATACAAAGTGTTTCTGAAATCCATGCTATTTTGCTCTGTGATGTGACCTCTATGCAAAGTTTTCCTGGTGAAAAAAATTAAGATAAGGTCAATAAAGTTTCTGGTGAATCAGAATTCCTGCCTTCTAAATTCCACAGAGGAACATGCAACTGACGAATGTTCACTGAAGCTTTAGATCATCTAAAGAGTTGAAAAGTGTCATTATTACTAAGAATTGTTCAGGCTTTCAGTGATATTTCTAAAGGCTTTATGAAACAAAACTTGAACCATACACAAAAATCAAGCAATTATAAAAAGCTCATTCCTCCTCGTAAACTTGATTTAAAAAGTCTCCAATTGCTCCAATACTTTGTTACACTTTGTTACATTGTATCTCTTACCCATTCGAACCACAGGACAACTCTTCTTGCATTCCTGACGACACTTCTTTGGCTTACACTTGTCATGGTTGACTATAGCAATTCTGGTTAATTTGTCTGCCATAATGCACAATTTAGGGTTAAACACATACACCAATTATGACAAGGAGTAGTGAGAGTCTTCCAGACCTTAAGGAAAAAAAAAGAAAAAAAACCCATGTTACTGGCAGTACAGAGAACACACATGTCCTAAGTTATTAATAGCGGAGTGCAGAGATGAAAAACGCAAAATTATTTGATTCTTTCCTCCTTTAAGCAACGTGGCAAACAGAGCAAAGTCAGAGATACAAATAACAAGGATACCGATGTGTAGATAACTGCACAAATTTTTAACATCAACTTTCCATCCCATTACTATTTTTCCAGGATAAAAATAAAATTGTGATTATATCTGAAAATGGATGTTTCCAAAAAAAGCACGTTGTAGTAAGAACATAAGAGTCTATACAGCTGCAAATTCTAGTTTCACAAGCTGCCTTGTGTAAAGCACCCTTGTTCACACTGTCACATTGTGACTACAACTATTACTCCAAGAATACAATTAGAATTTACATTTACAAACTGTATGCCAATACTCTGTATTAAAGGATTAAAATAGCATAAAATGTAAACCAGTTTTCAAAGTGAAAATTGTGATTGCATATAAAAAGTAAACCAGGCAATGTGAGCAGACATACACGATGATGTTTGATTCTTTAATCTTGAGTTTCATTACTATTTGAATAACTACAGTTACATTCTGCATTTCCTAATATGGTATCAATGCCTATAATAGATTTCAATAAAAATAAGTCAAATTCTTTATAATGAACATCGAAAGGCTCTGCAAAAGGACATGGCCAAGCCAGATCCATGGGCTGAGGATCAGTAAGGCCAAATGCTGGGTCCTGCCCTTGGGGGACAACCCCAGGCAGTGCTACAGGCTGGGGCAGCCTGGTGGAAAAGGAGCTGGGGGAGCTGGTCAACAGTGACTGAACAAGAGTCAGCTGTGCCCAGGGGGCCAAGAAGGCCAATGGCACCTAGCCTGGATCAGCAATAGTGTGGGCAGCAGGACCAGGGCACTGATTGTCCCCTGTACTCAGCACGGGTGAGGCCACACCTCGAGTGCTGTGTCCCATTCTGGGCCCCTCAGCACGAGAAAGACATTGAGGTGCTGGAGAGAGTCTGGAGAAGAGCAGTGGAGCTGGGGAAGGCTCTGGAGCACAGGTCTGAGGAACAGCTGAGGGAGCTGGGGGTGTTTAGAAAGGGAGGCTCAAGAGGGCCCTTATCACTGGCTACAACTGCCTGAAAGGAGGGTGTACCAAGGTGGGGGATTGCGCTCTACTCCAGAATAACAAGAGACAGGACAAGAAGAAACAGCCTCAGATTCAACCAGGGGAGGTTTACATAGGATATTAGGAAAAATATCTTCGCTGAAAGGTGGACAAGCGTTGCAATAGGCAGCTCAGGGAAGTGGTGAAGTCACCATCCCTGGAGGCATTTAAAAGACATGTAGGTGTGGCACTCAGGGACACAGGTTAGGGGGCAGCGCTGGGTTAACGGTTGGACTCAATAATCTTGGAGATCTTTTACAACCTAAAAAATTCTATAATTCTGTGGAGTACAAGATGATTAAATATTCCTGAAATAACAAATAAATGCATGCAAAGATGTGAAATTACAACTTGTATTCTATAACCCTCTCTTTCCTTGCTTAGCTTTTTGTAGTGTACATTGACAAGCACTGGATAGTACTGGGACTTCGTACAGCTGCAGCAAACGGAGGGAAGGGCAGGGAATTTTACATTTAAGTCTTGATGGATAAAAAAGGCGCAATGTGTTTTAAAGTACATTCATATTTCCATTACTATACTCATTCATAGTACTGAAAATAACAATAACTTCTATGTTCCTATGAACAAGGCACACCTAAGGACAACTCCCTCCAGCTCCAAAACAACAAAGACAACTGAATTATGAGGGTCTTGGAAGATTTTAAGATATTACAGATGACAAATATTTTTTTTGGTCAAAAAAATGCCATAAAGTACAAAGCATTTCCATCTCACCACCACTAAATAAAGGGATGGCAGCCCTACAGATGGTGCATGTTCAAAATCATTTCAATGCAGTATCAGTAGTTCAATGATATAACTGGGAAAAAGTCTTGAAATACTTCAGATTTCCGCACAATCCAAAGGTGCAGTTGCAACCAAAGGATTCCTACATTTCTAATCAAAGGAAGTATTTTCTGCTGGATGTCCAGTTCACCTTTGCTTCACCAAACCAAAGTATCCTGCAGTGGTTTACAGACTATATTTACTACATATGGCTACTGGATGAAGAAAGGTTGTGACTTGCAAACTACTGAAGGAAGCAAGAATAAAATAGGTGTATGGCACATTTATCATGTTAAACTCTACTCTTCCATAAACTTCAGTTGGAAGGAATCCTCCAGATATTACTGCAATATGAATGGAAGGAAGATGGATATCTAAAAGTCAGCAAAGGTCAGAAAAGCAGATGTTATTGTATCCTTAAATCCATTACTACCATAGTTATGAATACTTTAAGTGGTTCCTTTAAAAAGTGGTAGTCTTATTCCTTTATTAAATTTCCTAAGTATTTTAAAACTAATGTCAAAAGATATTCCTTATCAGCTATAAATGAATGTAACTACTAGTCATGCTGCCAACCTTATTGTGCTAGATTCTACTTGTATTTCATTTATTTACTTTACTATTTTAAATTTCCTAAGGCAGAAAGTCCTATTAACACAGCTGATGTTTTCAAGTAAATGACTGAATAGTAAAAAAAATATTAAAATTGATTTAGCAGTTCTGTACTGTCAGACCAGACTGACAAAGTAGGGCTGAACATTGAAACGACATCTGCAGGCCAGGCCAACAGGCATGGAATAATGAGTCTGCAGTTCTCACTTTAATACACAAGAAAACAAGAAACTGAAAGCCTTATTTTTAAGGACTACAAAGCTGTCTGAGTCTGGGTAATTTTCTTGGGGACAGATACCAGTTATTGTCATTACTTCAAATAAAGATACATTCTTTGGGAAGACATCCCAGTGCTTTTCATTAAAATCCTGCAGTTTACAGTGCAAAGAGTATTTGGGCGTGAATCACTCCCTCTCTGTTTTCCCACGGGAAGTGCCTAACCTGGGTCAGCCCTTTCTCCAAGGCCTGAGCAGACAGACAGACCACTGGCTCTAAGCAGCAGTGAACCAGTTCTGTGGGTTCCACAGGCGAGCTCCAGAAGACAAACCTGCCGTGGCACAGCAGGCTGCCCTTCCCAGCCCCCAAACCCTGGTCGAGGTTCCTGCTGAGCAGTGCCGAGAGCAGCCCACACATCTCCCCTCAGCCACCCCCACTTCCAGCTGGGGTTTAGCCTGAAGCTGCAAAGGAGAGGAGTGGGACGGGGCTGCTCTCAAACACCAAGGCAAATATGGCTTGAAACAAGCAATTCTTGCCAACTTTCTCAGCAAGCTTTGCACAGTCTTGGCGAGATAATCAGACTGAGTTTACACTCACTGCTGAATCAGACTGTGGCTGGTAAGCAATGAAACAGCCCAAGTTTGGGGTTTTTTTCTAATTCTAACTTACATAGGAAAATGCCCATCTGTGGTGAATAGTTTTGAAGGGGTCACAGACTTAAGCATGTATACTAAGCATTTATTAGAGTACTTGGTGGGGGGGACAGAAGCAATGAAGCAGCATGGAGACACACGCTCCCCTCACTTTGCTCCCACCTACCTGACAGAAGTGTCAGTTTATCCAAAACTCTCTAGTGGTCTTAACTGTTTTCAGAAAAAAATATTTGTGACTCCTGTAACTTCTGCAATATTTCCAGTACTGTGCTGATGTGTACAATGACAACTGTCCACAACAGAAAATAATAATTTCTACTTAGAATTCAGAAACAAATAAACAAACCGTCCAAAATCAGACTGAAGTTACATATTCACGTCCAGTTAGCTGAGGGGCATTTAAATTAACATACGGAATAGGATGGTCTGATTCCGAGGAGCAGAAGCAGAACTCTCAGGACACTGAACACAGATTAGCAATGTTACAGAACAGCACAGCTGTAACTGTGCAGTGCAGTCAGCAGTTTAGGGGCAGGAGAAACTGGTACTCGGAAGCATTTGACTTCATGACTGCACTCCTCCTTTCCATTTCAAGAAGAACAGAATAAACAACAGAGTATGAAAATATTAATTTACTACTAACTACTATAGTAAAGAGTTGCTTTGAATTAGTGAATGATGATGGAGAAGCAGCAGAAAATCTTCCCAGAAAGGACTGACAACACAGGTGAAGCAATGAGAGAATGACTAAAAACTTCTGGCTAGATAAAAAAGATGGTCTAAAAACCTTGACAGTACCATTTGTTGAATCCAAAAGCCATATATTATGTTCAATTATGTCATTTAATACAAAAAATCAAACATGTCTAAAAATAAGACATGAAACATGTTATCACAAGCATTCTAAGTCAGCATTCTTAGGCTGACACAGCTGCTGCACACCCTGACACACCAGATTACAAAAAAAACCCCAAAAGCAGCACATGTGCAGATCCTGCTATCTGTCACAGAAGGCAACAGCCATGTATGAGCTGTAGAACATGTGTAATGTGCTTGCATTAATAATATTTATTTCTTTCACAGGCATTAGAGCTAAATTAGAACTCACTAAGTCAAGGCAATTATGACTGAGAAGGACTTGAAATTGCGCTGAATTATTCAGACTTAAACAAAGAAAAATTAAAGCATTAAAAGTAAACGAAGCCTGAAACAGAACCAGAGACTATTCAACGAAAGATGTGAAAGCAAGGTCTGGGCTCGGAATTGTGCCATACTTTAGTTGCTTTGCACAAAAACAGTGAACATTTTATAAAATTACATTGCATCAGACTGCAGAGAGAAATGCTGTGGAAAGAAGTGAGGATGAGCAGCATTTTCAGCTGCCATTGAAAACAAGATCAAGAACTGCCTCTTAATTCCATTGCTGATGGACTGACAACATACAGTCCATCATAACAAGAACAAGAAAGTTAAGAACTAGAATATCCAGAGAAAATTTAAATGAAAGATAAAACAGATTTTCAAACTGCATATAGGAAATCACTACATCTGTAAGTTTCAAAGCAGAAACAATAGTAAATTATACAAGAACAAACAAAATCTGCCAAGAATTAAGAACTAGCTTAAGGTTTTGATATTTTAGAAACTGAGGCAATGTAAAAAAAGTTTAGACATGCCCAAATATCCCTGCTGTATTAAATCATTATGTTACTCATAAGACACGACATGAATAAGAAAACATGATGTTAACATGAAAGCATATGGTCAAATATACTGACGCTGCACAACGAGTGGGTGTGTTTAGCTTGTGCTGAGCAGCACTAATTATCACTCAATCTTTAACATTTCCCCTTAACATGAAGCGAAATGCGTGAGAATGAACCCATTAATTAGCAATCTAATGAAACTAATGAAAGAATTTTACGACCACTGGTTTAGGACTGCAGTTTAGGGAAGGAACCACAACAGGGAAACTTAAATTAAGGCGTGAAAACTGTCACAGGAACTTGCAGGTGAAACATCCATGTGCATTCCAGGGAGGAAACACCACCATGGTCCTTGAGAAAAGCCCTGCCGACTTCTTCTTTTGTTTCTACACATATCAAGCAGAAAACGGCCTTACCCTACTATCTTATCGCACCTGCAAGAAGGCTTGATCTCCTCACCGCCCCACAAGCACCCACGTGGATATCAGCTTCTCCCAAAAGAAGGCAAAATACGGCTTTCCCCCCCATCCTGAGAAGGAAGTTCCCCGTTTTCACCGGAGCAAAATGCCGGCGTTCCCTTTCCCAGAGCCAGGCCACCACCACCACCGCCAGCAGGCGAGGATCCCGCGCTGCATCCACAGGGAAGCCATTCCCGCGGCCGGAAGCAGCAGCAGCAGGGACGGCGCTCTCTGACCCCCGGCTGGCACAAAACCCGAGGCGCCGGGGATGACGTACCGCGTGTGCAGGCAGTGCCGGCCCGGGCCGTGCCCACGCCGGCAGCGAGCCCCGATTCCCGGGAGCCTCCGGCCCTGAGGCCCGGGCGGGGCGCGGTCGAGCCGACCCTTCTCCCACGGTAGATCGGAGGAGGCCGCCGCCCAGGCCGAGCCCAGCAGCGGCGGCCGGGCCGGCAGCACGGTATGAGGAGGGGGGCCCCTTCCCTACCGCCTCCATTCCCGTGCGGGAAGGTCGGAATTCCCCCGGGCGTTACTTACCGGGAGCTGCGAGGGGGGAGAGGCGGGGCGGGGGGAGGAGGGGTGGGAGCGCGCGCGGCGCCGCCGAGCCGCGCCGGGGGAACGGCGTCCGGTGATCCCGCGCGCGGGCCCGCGCGCGCAACGTGCTCGCGCCGCCGCCGCCGCCACCCGGCCAAGATGGCCGTCGGGCCCGGGAGGCGGGGTCTGGGCGCGCGCCACGGAGAGGAGGGGAGGGAAGGGAAGGGAAGGAAGGGCGGCCCTCGCCAGGGACAGGAGGGAAGGGGAGGGAAGGGCGGCCCTCACCATGGAGACCGCGAGCGCGGGCGTGCGGAGCGAGCGCAGCCTGTCGGGGCGCGGTGCGGGAGGCACCAGCCGTCCTGGTTCCCCAAGCCCGCCCTGCGAGGGGCGACCCCGCTCCGAGGGGAGCCCCCGGTTCGGCACGGCGCGTTCTCAGGACAGAAAGGTCTTGCTGCCCTCTACCTAGATGGTCGCGGGCAGCAGCAACAGTCAGAACGGCTGCTTCTTTCCTCAGGGAAAGATGTTGCCATTCCCTTCCACGACCGCGGTTTCGGCATTAGGAACCGAGCTCCAAAATCGGATCCGCCCGGGGATTGATACAACGCGAAAGGTACCAAGATAGAATGGTCTTGCTGGCCTTCACCTGCCCTGGGCAGCTGTCATCTGCACCTGGAATACTGGGGCTTTCATTCCCATCGGGAAGAACTGTCACTCTCTTTCAAGAGCCCATCACCTCAATAAGGGTACCACTCCCAGTGATAATTATGTCCAAGGATTTGCTCCCTCACAAGCGGTGCCACGGCACCGAGGTCTTGCTGGCCTTTACCTGCCCTGGGCACCGTGTCATCTGCATCTGAAACTCTGGGACTACGCGCTTTCCTTCCCATGGGGAAGCACTTCCAGGAGCCCACCGCGGGAACTCGGGTTCCATAGCCAACACCGAATACGTCCCACGATCACTCCCACACCGGAGGAGCCGGGACGCGGCGCTCCCGCCGGTCCCGCCCCGCCCAGGGCGTCGTGTGAGGGGCGGCCCCGGCGCCTGAGGGAGAGCGGGCGGGGCGGCGCCTGCGCACTGCGGCCCCTCCGCCCTGCGCTGCGGCGGCGGCGGCTCCCGGCGGGATCAGGTGGGAAAGGTGGGTGCTGCGGCTCTACCGGGGGCATGAGGGAACGTGGAAGAGGAGGAGGAGGAAGAAGAAGGTCCAGCTCGGGCAGGAGCTCGGCTGGCTGAGGCGGCGTGTTCGCGCTGGGTGCGGGGTCTGCCCAGCCGGGTCCCTCCCACGGAGCGTGCGGGGGTCTCGCATCGCCCCCGCGGCGGGAGAGCGGAGCCCGGGCTGGGGATGCGGCGAGGCCGGTGTGTGCCGTGAGTAGGTGCTTGCTGCTGCTTTATTTCCGATACTAAAGCCGTTTTTAGGCCTGGGGGACACGGCCGCAATATAGTGTTGTAAACCTGGTTAATTTTAATTATGTTTATTTATATTGTTATAATTAATTTAATTAATATAAATTGAAAGCCTCACAAACAAGTTCGTGGGGGGACGGCTACCAGTTGTTTTTTCAAAGCGGCTTCATACTCTGCTTGCTCTGGGTTTTCACGACAGCTTCCACCTAATGTTTACACTTTACACTCCTTGTAAAGATGTGCTCACCTCCTTTAAGGAACAGCCTGTAGCCTTACCAGGTACCTTAGGAAGTCTGGACTTTCACAAAAATATATTTTAAAAGAAGTAGTTTTTTAGATTGATTAGGAATGCATGTAGAAAATTGCTTATATAATTCTCTTAGTTACCTTTGTTTTTAGTGAAATATATTTGTGACAATGAAAGACTAGAAATTTTCACTAATAGGCTTAAAGCAATGCACTGGAGGCAGGGTAAAAATAATAAGTTTATTAAAGTTGTATTGAGAGAACAATCTGAGGGATCAAATGTACAGGTGAGCTAATTGAAATAGGGTGCTGCTGAATGCTTACTATCATTATTAAATATTAGTTAAACATTAGTAATTTGAACGTTTAATGTTTTATCTTCCATCTGAGTCAAAAATAGGAAGCATAGTGAGAGTCTGGTTTTCAGATATATCTAGAGATCTCTGAAGGCCTTAAACCAGCAAGGATCCAGCCAAAGAAAATGAGAGCAGGGACAAGAGCTTGTGAGGTAAATTGAATAGTGCAGTTAAGAAAATCAGGGAATCTGAGGTATGAAATTCCCTTCTGTTAAGAACAGGAAAAACAGTTTTATGGATGTTGCAAAAAATCCTAAGGTAGTCAGTGCAGCCTTTGTTCAGTTTTCCTGGAAAGGCTGTAGTCAGGTATTTGCTAAAATGGGATAAAATTACATGGTTGGAATGCAATCAGAGTAATACTTATTTAAAAAAAAAAAAAGAGAAAAGCCAGATGAGCTCTGATCCCCTGAAGGATTCTGAGGAGGTGGTTTGGGAAGGGAATCTGTCAGTAAGTAGAGGACAATTAAAATCAGTGTGCGCACAGGAAATATTCTAGTGTGGTTTGTTAAGAGTAGTCTAGATCAAACTTTTTTTACAGTAGCCAATGCACTTAATAAAGAAGGAATGTGAGGAGTCTTTCTTGAGTTTTACAGGATTTCTGCTATTGTTCAAGCTACTGAAGTGTGCTCTAAAAATAATTCTTTTTAAAGATCTTTTGAGAGCTTTTGAAGCTGACTTTTAAATAACTCACTTTTAGACAGGGGTGTCATGAAACATGCTCCTGGAGAGTTCAGTTTTGAGTGTATTTTCACTATTTCCTGTAATGTTGAACACAAAACTGGAAGGATTGCAAGCACTGTACAGCTAAGGGTTCGAATTAAAAACCATCTTGAGAAGATTGGTAGCAGGTTGGAAATCAGTGTAGCTTAGCTCCGTTAACAAGAACTGAGGGAGGAAGAGAACACAGGAATAAAAAAATCAAAGGCCTGATTAGTGGAAAGAGTGTCAGTGAACAGCAAACAATATCCCAAAAAATACTGGGCATATGTGCTGCATTTGAGCACTGTAGTGCATAATAAAACAGATATTAATTGAGAATTATTTTCTTTCACCTAGCCAGGTGTTGCTTTTTCACGTTAACAAGTGTGAGTAAAAATAAAGACAAGGGAAGTGATTACTCTGCTGAAAAAGGGTCTTAGCTAAAATGGTCTGGTTATTTTTTTAAACAATAGTACTGGATACCTAGACTCTGCAAGAATATTGAGTTTATTAAACCATGTGAGGGGAGCTTGAAAGGCATGGACACTCTAGAAAGGAAGAAAGAGCAAATTTGATGAGTGCCCTCACATCAATAAAAGGATTGCTACGTAAAGGCCAGTGATTAACAAGTCTTTGAGTTCTCTGTAGAGCAAGAGATGCTTGTTTTTAGAAGGTGATACTTGATTTGGATTCTAAAGGAAAACATTTAGCTTTTAGGTTGATGAAACCTGAAGCTGGCTGTCCACAGATCTCTTGCTGGAGAAGTAAATGTCTGGGGCACAGTCTGGTCTCTCAAAGGCCTTTACAGGTGTGTGTTTAAACAGTTCTGTGCATACAACATGGTGGAATTAGAAGTTTTAATAGGGGAAAACTGCTTTGGAATCTGCAAGTTTCTTTGAGCCTGGATTTTTATGGAGCTTTAGTAGGAAAGGCCCATGAGGTATCATTCAGTGTCTCCTCTTGGGTACGCTGTGTGCTTACAGAAGGGTTTGCTTGCAGGTGTGCACCTTTTAAAGGCATCTTCTGCTGGTACACTGAGAACAACCTGGCTGGTTTGGTTGGGAAAGGCAGGCTGTCCAACCATTTAAATCCATTTCACTCTGTTCATAAACTGTACTTGCTAAAACATCTTCAATTGGCTGTTACTTCTCAGGGATGGGATGTTTTCCGGAAAAGAGCGAACTTCTCTGAGGAAGATGAGGGATAAAGAGTTCAAGGAGGGGGGAAAAAAGCCGCTGCTTTGTCTTGATCAAAGGATGTGCAAAACACAGAGTGGAAAATGGCAAAATGAAAGTGTGGCCTTGATCATGTCATTAAGACATTCATATATTCATGCTGTTAATAAGGAAACAGCAGCCTGTTAATGATCTTTTGGAATAACTGGATTGGAATATCAGAGTTGTTTCCAGCCAATGCTTCTAAAGATACAGTGTGTCTTTCCATTTTTCAGCACATGTCAAGGAGAAGGGCTTCTAGAAAAATTAGTTGTTTTTACAGAGCCTGAAAAAGCGAAGAAAAATTTTATTAGGTGACTGAAATTCCTTTCAGAACTAAGTATTTGTGTCTCGTTTAAAATGAGGTACTTTTACTTCTGCTAGTAAAATGTCCAGAAGTGTTACTTGAGTGAGCTGGCCTGTTGCTGCACTATTTTTCCTTAGTACTTCTATCAGCTTTCAGGTTTTAAAGTTCTGAGAGTATTTGGGAGCTTCAGCAAAGCTATCCAGAATGTGTTGTTCTTGAGAAGGAGTTCTGTCATGAAAATTTGATTCATTTAGTTCAACTATTGAAAATTTTCAGTCTTTCTTGTCACTAGCACACAATATGTGGCTGATTTATTTGCCAGCAGTGGTTTGCAGTTGAAATTTTGGGGTTTGAGTAGCTTTGCCTGTTAGATAGAAAGAAACAAGCTCAGTTTAAAACAGTAGGAAACTTGAATGGGGTTTCTTGCTTTATGTTTCAGACCCCCAAAAAGTAATGCCTCAAACTTTTGAGAACCGGTGCAATACAGGTCTTGCATTATTAAGTTATTTAGTACTTTGCTGTGTGTGCTGAAGCTTGTAAGAAATCTCAACATCATTGTCTTAAGGGATTCTGCATACTTTAAAAATTCCAGTAATTTTTTCTAAAAGCATGTATAATCAACTTTGTGATGCAATCTGAGTGAACAATGTAATTTCTGTGATTTAGCTCTGGTGGGTTTTGACGGGATGTTTGCATACTCCTTGCATCTTAAGGGTTGGATTTGGAGTTTTTCATTCATTTTCTCTTGAAGTCAAGAGAGTGTCAAGAGTTGCTGGTGATAATATTCAAAAGATGTTTTCTATGATGTTTTTGAGATGTGATCACTTGAATTACAAGTGAACAATTTAGCTTTACTTTGTGAGGCTGAATTTTCTGTGTATATTTTTAGAGGTCGGAAGAACAGTATTTTTGGTGTCTATATAAATCTGAGAATTAAAATGATTGCTACTCAACCTCTCTTAGTTCATTGTCACAAAAGTAAAAATAACAAAACTGCACAGAGTTTGGACTTGTCATTTGAGCTTTAAAATTCACAAGTCCAGGAAAATAGTCTCCCCAGTGCTTAAAAAACATACTTTGAATTTTGGTGCAGCATGGGGGTTGGACTAGATGATTTTTAGGTCCCTTCCACCAGTCCAAACCATTCTCTGAAAAATGTTTGTTTTTCAAGTAGCTGTGAAGTAGATGTTTTGTAATTTTTTCCAAGATGTTTTTATTTAGATGGCATTAGGATTAATATATCTGTGGATATATATGTGATATCTGTACAATTAGCTGTGTAGTGTCCAACTTCTGAGAGGATGGTGTTTGAACAAGGGTTTTGTCTGCAGCCTTTTGTTTTGTGACACTCGCTGTTGTCAGTATTTAGGTTTTTCTACACGTGCAATTATTTTTTCAGGTTTTGTTTATGGTAGTTAGGACTGCAGTCTTGTATGTGAGAAAGCAGGTAAAATATCTGTGTGGAGTCTTATGTTTGAAAAATTTAAAAAAAATACCCAAGGGACAGTAGAAAGTGTTTGGTGCACTACAGAATGCAGATTTCCTGTGTCCCACAAAGAATTTTTAGCTGCAGTCATTGGTACATAGAAAATGTTGTCTCTGCCTTGTGTCAGTTCTGTAGTGGGAAAGGCCTGGATCCTATGGGTACCAGCCTAACTCAGTCTCTTATTTGCTCCCTGGGAGAGGCACTGGAAGACTCTCTCTGAGATTAGCAGGGCATGACATGATGTCATGCATGTAAGCAAAGGATGAGAGGTCAGCTCTAATTCCCTGACTCTTTAGTGCTCTAGGTTTAATTTTAAGCTTTAATGTAGTTCTTTTCATGGAACTTATGTTTCTTTGGAATTTTTTTTTTAGTCTTTTAAGCTACTTCCTAGGAAATAGTGATGTGCTCTGTACTACACAAAACCCAACTTAATGAGGTTGTTGTATATGTGGTGATAATCTGGGTGTTGAGACTGAGTGTGATTACTTGAACAATGCAAGTCACAAGTTAATGATTCCAGATGAAGTTGTGAAGTTGAGGATATGGTCCGTGAATAAATGTGGCTGTAACCAATTGCTACAAATTATACAATTTGTTTAAACTCCCATTTCCTATTTTAGGGAGAAGTATCTCTTGCTCTAGTTTCTGAATTTGCAGATTAAGAGAACTTTTAAGTGTAACTGTTGGAGAGAATGAAGTTGTATTGGTAGCCTTTAAACCAACATTTTTAATTTCTTAAAAACCAAACAGAACTGTAAAAACCAAATTCTGAAACCCTGACTAACTCTGTGTGCATAAATTAGAAGGATACAAGTAAAATATGTCTTAAGAGTATTCCAAGTATAAGTTGAATTCTTAAGGACACAAAATTTACATGTATGTGGTACCTCTTAGATATATGACACATGTATTTTCTATGTATTTATACATATTACTTTACATATATATATAAATAAAAGGTTCTACAGGCATGCAAGAATGTATGCTTATGTGTGTATATGTATAAACCACATATTCTGTGGGCTGTTATAATAAGTGTGAGGCCAAAGAATTAAACTGACTATGTGAACAAACAAAATCCTTTAATTTTCCCATCAAGCTAAATATATGTCAACTAACTCACTTGTTTTCTCTCACTAGAAATGACTACCCCAAACAAGACCCCACCTGGTGCTGATCCAAAGCAGTTAGAGAGGACTGGTACTGTTAGAGAAATAGGCTCACAAGCAGTTTGGTCTCTTTCATCCTGTAAGCCAGGTAAAATCACAACAATGATGTAAAAAGTTGAATGTACATTTATGTTTTGGGAGGAAGACACCCACAGCAGTAAAACTGTTGTAGTGTAGGCTGTAGTCACTACAAATAATTTTGTCCTTTTCTATATGTGATACAGTATGAAAGTTACAACTGTATCAGAAATCCTACTATGAGGAGCTATCCCATGTGAACTAAACAGAACTCTTACCTATTTTATATTAACTTTTTTCTTTTTTCCTTGCACAGTGAACAAACTAAACCATGTGAGCAGAATCACAGCCGGCACTCTGTAATTTGTTTCTATGCTTTGGCATTTTGTCTGGCTGTCTTCCATTTTTAACTAAGGATGACCACGCAGCTGGGTGACCTGAATGTTCTGCCTGAACTTTGTGTGGGCTTAGCCATTACAGGGTGGCCCTAAAACCCTGCAAGTAAAATGAGCCCATGGTCCTGAGCTGTAGTTAGTGATACCTGCTCAAAATATCTGAAAATCTGTATTCTTTCCCTTTGGGGTGGTTGAGTTGCTATTTCAGAAATATCTGTTGGGAATCAATCTGCTGTCTTGCTGCAGCCTAGGGTCAATGATCCCTTTATGTCACAATATCATGCCCAGGCTAAATGACTTTGGTCTGATATCCTGGGATATTAAAGAAAAATACCATATGGTTTTGTTGCTTAAACAGGCTGAAGGAAATTTTGTTTTGCAGATTAAACTTCACCTGCTGTATTAGAACTGCAGCTAGTGTGGACAGTCAATAAAAGGATGTGATTAGTAAAAGGACGGACAATGGGGCAGTGGCAAATACAGATTTGGAGTTGTTTCTTTAAATGTGATGGCATTAACTTTTAGGAATACTGTTTTTGCCACCTGCTGCTTGTTCTAGCTTGTTCTAGTAACTTGAAAAAAAATATTTCAGGAGACTACTTGAAAAGAAAATGTCACATTTGGCTAAGATTTTATAATAAATGAATGATCTCTGCTAATGATTTTTCTTTAGTTCAGCAGTTAAGTTACAGAATAGCTGGAAAAGTCTAAACATTGATTGTTCTGGGAATCACTATGAACTACTACTTAACCACTTGAAATTCCAGGACATATTGACGTGGTTTCACACCCCACAGACCTCAACAGTATTGAGCTTTTGCAGACTCCCCTATTTCAGTTTTGTGTCAGAAAAGCATAGGTGCAACTTGGATATCTAGGAATATTTCCTAATATGTTATAACTTGGGAGACATTAATTTGTAACAGTTGAAGAAAAGCTACATTTGCATCACAGAAATGGGACATTCAAGATTATCACATTTTCTTTTTCTTAGGGTTTGGAGTGGATCAGTTACGAGATGATAATCTAGAAACTTACTGGCAGTCAGATGGATCACAGCCTCATTTGGTGAACATCCAATTTAGGTATTAAAATATACTCCCTTATGGGTTAGGGTGCTTTGTGTAACTTTATATTGATTACTGTTCACCAAGATAGGAATTCTGGAAGTGCAAGAACTCCTGGGTTAGTTCTGTTACCCACCTGGTAAGAAGTCAGATAGCATTTATAAAGATGAGATTTTCAAATGTTATGATCATTAAATGCCTAAATAAGCAACAAAAAGGAATGTTTAATGGTATGTCAGTTGTGACAGCATCACATTTGCTCATGTAAGGTGACTTCTGTCCTGATTTTGTGTTTTTGAGTGTCATTTGGAGGGTAGATGACTGCTGTTAAAGTAGTCCTGTATAACCTGATAGCTGAGTTGGAGAAAACTTTTTATTCTGTCCTGTGTAGGATGCTTTTTTTTTAACCAAACTTGAGATGAGATGTTTGTCACCTTTTTTTGTTTACTTTCTTGAGAAGGGCTTGGTCTAATAAGAGAGGCCATATTTGAAAAGCAAAACTTAAGCTTTGTTACATACAAGTTGTTTATTTGGCATCTGTTTCTTGCTATACTGACATTTCTGAAGGCAGGCAAAGGAGAATGGTGAAAATCAACTGTGTGCATAATGTAATGTGGAAAATCACCTAGTTCTTTAACAGCAAGGTTCTCATGAATCGTTAGGCACACTTACATTCATTTTCATTTAAATCCTTAGTTATTGCAAGCTAGCAACAAACTCATCCTGAATATTTTTCTTTATGATGCTTACATAGCTTGTTTTGCTTCTTGCAGAAGAAAAACGACAGTGAAGACCTTATGTATTTATGCAGACTACAAATCTGATGAAAGTTACACTCCAAGCAAAATCTCTGTCAGAGTAGGAAATAATTTCCATAATCTCCAGGAAATCCGGGTAGGTCAATGATGCTTTGCTTTCTGTCTTAAGGCAGTTCTCTCTTGTTAGGACATCTGATGTAATGAAGTGGTTTTTGGAGGTAAAATGTGGCATTGTGCTTGAAGGGGGAAGATGGCTGGGTTTATTTGATATTTGCTTTTAGTTTTTGTCGTGTAAATTTAGTAGACTGGTTTCTGTTTTTTTTTAATCAGGCTCTTTTACCAAATGTCATTATAATTGAATATATTCATAAATTAAGTTTTACTTTTGAGTATAGTTTTTAATCTTTCTCTTTTTAATACTGGACATTCACTGAGTGTAAAAATTTTGGATGGGATGCAGTTTTTTAACAATATGAAGCAAAATCCAATTTTTGGTTCTGCAGATATGCTTAAGACTTTGAATGAGACAGAGTTGGAGTGTTTTGTTAGTGTTTTTATTTATAAAATAATAAAATCTAGTATTTTTTTATGGTGGTGCTTCTAGCCAGAACTGTGATAAGATTTGAGTTGCTTTAAGTGCTTGGTTTTGCTTACCTTTTGGTAAACAGTAAAAGCAGATTTGAAATTATCTATGATCTTGGTAGAAGTCCACCTTGGAAACTCGGATCAGGTTATTCATAAGCAGGTATTTTGCTCATTCTGAGTCAGGGTAGCCTCATGTTTCAAATTCCTTTTCTCTGGAGCTCAGAAGTTACTGGCTGGTTTTTTGGGAATGTTTAACTTACCAGCCTTATATGGCAGGTATTACAATAACAGAAGGATTGGGATGATGAGAAAAGGGTGGTGCTAAATGGTGGCTTGAATTTTTACTTCTGGGATTTTTATTGTTTTCACTTTGGTTTTCGGTCCCAACAATTCAAAGTCCCAACAGCAAGCTGTAACTAGAAGGTTGTAGATGGTATGGGAATAAAAAAAGTGTAGTAGAGATGTCTGTTAGCATTATGTATCCACCTACATCCCTTTAATGATTTGTGATGTTCTCTTAACATATATATTTTGACTTACACTTTTATCCTAAATTTTAAATGGAAGGGTCTTGACGTGTTCTGTTTTTCTTTAATTTAATTAATTAAATATTCTTTTGGAAGAAATTAGTCACTACATTATTTTGACTTTCATCAGCTGCAAATTCTGCCTTTCAATCTTCCTAATTGTATCGTAGCATTTTGGGAATTGCACAGTATATGAAAAATGACAGCTGGATCTTTTCCCTGCTAGGCTGCGGGTCAGTTTCCCGAGTGTCCACTAGATGTCATTGTTGTCCTTAATGATCAGTGTGATTTTTGCACTTTTATTTGCCCTTTCAATAACTGATTATTATCCTTGTTGTAATCATGCTTAGTACAGCACTATACATATAGCTGCCTAAGTTTCTCATACAGTGGTAGACTCCCATTCTCGAGGGTTTTTGTGTTATTAACATACTAAAGATCTATAAAGCAATGAAATGTATAGCAAGTGTATTGGTTTTCTCCAGTGTCTCAGGCAGTATTTCTTTAGCTCTTTTCTTGTTAAACACGGGATTCTATGCATAAATTTATGTAGTTAAAAATGGTACTTCTAAATGAAACAAGTTACTAAGTTTTTTTATGGTATGTGAATGTGACTATAATATGATGCATGACAGTAATTCTTATGCATACCACATGCTCATGTGCTTTTTTTACTTCCAAATTTAGGAGAAAATACGGTCACACTTCTTATTAATGAGATACAATACTTTGATGCTGTAAAATGCTTGTGACTGTCATGATGTTACATGTTGCTATCAATTTTCATATTTCCTAAACTGCTTGATACTGTTTCTTAAATTTTCCTTCAGTCCTGAAACTTTCTCCTTTTTTTGGCTTCCCTGACACATGGGGAGGTTATTAAAGCAGTGTGAACTGTTATGAGCTCTTTACAGAAATCTGCTTAATTATACAATGATTCCATTGGCTTCAGTACTGATTAACTGGGTGGAAAATCAGGCTAAAGCATTTTATATTTTTCCATGGATGCTTGCCCAACTCATAGTGTCTAATGAATGTGTTTTCTTTCCTAATGGTCTAATTTTCAACACAATGCAATATGCTGTTAGGCTAAGTTTTGTCACAAATATAAGATTAGCGTTAGTTTGCATTCTAGTATGTAGGCGTATCTTTTTTGGAACCTAAGATGAAATTATTTTCTGAATAATTCTCCCCCCTCGTTTGTACCCCATTGTAAGGGATTGTGATGGGAACAGCCATCACAATCTAGCAGGACTATTCCCTTGCTCACTGCAGTTAAGGTGTGTGCAGTCAGCCTTCTCCTATGACTTAAGTGCCTTTGTATCACAGCTGTCAAGCTTGGAGGGCAAATGTTTTCTCATTTCCAGTCATAGAGTTTTCCCACACGATGGTACAAACAGTCTGGATGGACACGATAGTCTGTAGAGGCATTTTTGGAACAGCATCCAGACTCCCCAGGGTTTCAGTTATTACACTTTTTCATGATATGAAAATCACCCACTGCAAAGGATTTGAGTGAAGTACTGTCTGTGAGAGATCTCTGGTCTCTTCAAGTGACGCTCACCTGCTTATTGCATTTGTACTTCTGTGAGACATTTAGATCTTCAGCAGTTCATCTTGCTGTGAGAATATTAAGTGTTTTGATGCTAAGTGCGCATAGCATTTCAGGGTATAGTCTCTATCCATAAATTTTATTTATATATATAGATATATATATATATACACACACCTCGTAGTTACAGTGGTTTCTGCTGTCAGCCTATAATGTAGACTCAGATGAAAGCCCTGTAATCTTAATACACCTTTGATGGCAGCAGTGAGAGGTCTTTGTTTTAGGTTTTTGTTGGGGTTTTTTGTTTGTTTGCTTTTCCTTTGGATTGCTGTCTGGTTTGTTTTTAGTTTGTTTTCCGTCCTTTTTGGTCTTGCCTGGTGTTTTGTAACCAGGTGCAAGCACAGCAGCCTCCCTGGTGGTCGGGGGTTGTGGCTGAGCACCACGGACAGGGCTCCTTCTTCTCTGAAGAGGTTCTGCACTAGAGAGGAATTACCAACTGGAGGAATGCCCAAGCTGGGGAACTTTTCCAAGAAATAGTTAAGGAAGAGTGACCCTACTCTAATGCCTTTACTCCTGCAGTGTCCAGTGACTGTAGTGAAGAGGTTGGACTTAGCCAGATGTTTTCTGAAATCCAGCAGTGAGCAATCTTCACCCGTTTCCTGTATGTGGGGTAAACTTAGATCCTGAGGAGCGAGGACATGCTAGCTTGTCATAAGGCTGTTGCAAGGTACTCAATCAAGAAAATGTGTTCTTGTGAGTCTCAAACATCTCTAAGGTGCATTTTAAACTGCTTGCCACTGAAGGTGGAGTACTGAGTCGTTACTCCTTTAGATTCCTGACTAGGCTTCAGGTAGTTTGGTTAGAAACCATTCCTGTGTTCTTTCTTCCATTCAAGAAAAGAGGCATTTCTGACCCCTAATTATTCCTTGGGTTTAGAATGTCAATTAAAAACAGTCTGCTTTCTGCAAACTACTCTTGATGCTAAGAAAAGACTGAGTAAACTTTAGTTTTATAGAATTTCAATCCTGTCTGTCTCTAAGATGCTCCATAGATACAATCATCACACAAGTTGTTCATTTTGATTATCTTCCTGTTAATGCTGGCTGAATATGGATTTGTTTCATCAGAATGCACACAGGACCTGTTCCTTACATCTAAAATGCATGGTATTGGAAATCTGCAAAGCAGGGGAGTAGAATGCTCCACTGGTATGGGTTAGTTTTCAAACCTTGTGATTGATGTCAAGGGTAGGAATAAAATTTTGGAAGCAGGGTTATTTCCATTTGATGCAGTTGGTGCTCCATACATATTTCCACCTTCCAGCAGTGGATATTTTGTGAATCCCCAACTGGGATGTTCACATGAACTCATCTTTACAAAAAGAAGGCAAATTAAATGACGTAACATCACTGTTCCCTGCCAATGTCATCATCACTGTAGGTGATATGACCTTTTCATCATTCATATGCTTGTGGAAATAACTAATGTATTAGTTATTTCAGTGCTTCAAACTGTGGAAATTATGAACAGGATTACAATTTTCCTGCTCTTTTATACTGTGGCATGGTAATACATTAAAGCAGAGCTTAAAGTGCAGTCATGAGAAATGCAGTTATTGAAATAGCCTGTTATGCATATGAGGTGTGTGCATACAAATAGGGACGTCCACATTAGAGCTAGTAGAGCAGTGGAAGATTATTTTGGCCCACACATTATAAAATTGTTAAACATTTTTATCTTACCCTGCTATGAAATGGTATTTTAAGAGAAATAAGCATCTCTTCTGTAGAGGAAAACTAAACATGGTTTTTATGCTGTGGTATGTGTTGCATGTAAAAGATATTTTTTCTTTTGTATCTGAGCATTCAGAAACAAATCTATGAAGGAACCTTTTCTTGCCACAGAAGGGCTCAATTAGGCAAGGGTACCTTAAAGAGGCCCTGTATTTTTAATACTGTCAATCTGACTTTACTTTCTGAAGCACAGGAAAAGCCATGTGAAACAATATGGCAACAGCTTCTGTGGAAGGCAGCAAGTTGATGAAGTACAGAGCTTTCCTCGAGGGAACTCCAGTACAGAGAGCCTAGGAACTGATTGAAGCACTGAGTGTTACATATGTGTGAAAGCCTCTCCTGCAGTTACAGCCTTTTTCGTGATTATTCATTTAAGTTCCACCATGGAAAAGAAATTGGAAAATCACCACCCTCACAGTAAAGAATTTCTTCCTAATATCTAATCTAAACTTTAGTTTAAAGCTGTTCCTCCTTGTCCTATCACTACGTGTCCTTGTAAAATGTCTCTCTTTCTTAAAGGCTCCCTTAGGTACTGGAAGGCCACAATTAGGTCACACTGCCACCTTCTCTTCCTATAGCGTTTGATTACATTGTTTCATCTCTTTTCTGTTCATGAAGTTCTAGTAGGAGGATTTGAAGAGATTTCCCCAAAATCTTTGTTTGTTAAATATATTACTTATGTAAAAATCTTTCTGGTACCAGTGGCTTAAAAATTCAGATTTTTAAAACTGTATGTTATCAATGCAGTTAAAATGTCCTCCAGCATGATGAGGGAATCTTTCATTGGCTTTAATGCAAGCTTTCACTACTGTATTCTAATTACAACACTGTAAACACATTCCAGTCCTTTCTCTGCTGGACCATGAGCAGGTTGCACACAGTGCTCTGTGTGTGAGGGCGAAAGAGTCAGATGTTTGAACTTTTTATATTAGTGTTTTTTAAAAAAAGCAGGGATAGACTTGTGGCCTTACAGCAGATATAGAATGATGTAGAGCACATTAGGTGAGCATATTGTCTGGCACTCTTTTGAAGTTTGTAGGATAATACTACTGTTGTTGAATAGCAATCATGTAATAGTAATCATATACTACTGTTGTAGAATAGTAATCATCTTGTAGGAAAGTGAAGTAGTTTGTTTGTAGTTTATGCAGGTTATCTCTGCTGTTGAACCAGTATCCCAAGTCAAAGTCCACGTTGAGTTTTGTCCAGTTTATACCTGACTGAAACTTGCAATTGTGTTGTTCATTTTGGTACCAGATTGTAGCTGCTTGACATTTTTTTGTTAAAGTGAATTAGTTCTGTGTAGGATTGCCTGGCTTCAACTGGTATCATTTACTTAAAAATTCCCCAGAAAAAGCACCATACACACTTAAGTATAAAGTTCCTTCCCATTAAGAACAGTCCTTAAAACCTATTGTTCCCATTTGCTCATCACTTTGTTATACTGAGTCAGCTTTTCTTGGTGACATTTTTCAGAAAAGTATGATTTTAGTGGTGCTTTAATATTGATTAGGTAGATGTTAGAGATTTAATATACCGTGTATACTTCTGTGGTGTTCACCAAGTTTATTGCTTTATGGAATCCATATTTCCTTATTGATTATCTCTGATTGTCTACTGTACTACAGACTTCCCAGATTATTTCAGTAGGCTTTTCAATCTTTGTAGTGTCTCTAGAACACCCAAAGCAGTAGAAGAGAGCTGTGAAAAACTGCTGGTTTTGCTTGATAGTTTCTTACCTTCTCTCTATCTCTGAAAGATTTATTCAGGGAAGACTTCAATAATGAAGATCAATGTACCAATAGACTAACCCCTTTAGCATTCCTAATTAGTAAAAATGAAGAATCTGTTCTTCACAAGAAGATACTGTTATGAAGGGAGTACATGTATGGTGAAGGGAGCCCATGTATGTGTTAATAAAAGTTCTGTGAGCGTAGGGTCTGTCACTTTTCTCCTCTGCAGATGTTGCCAGTGGCACGGCCATGCTGCTCATGTACAAAAATTCTAGCTAGAGCTGTGGAATAGTCTTGGGATTTTGCCCTAATTTTATTTTTAACTCTACCAACTTCTGCACCTGATTTACACAGACACACACATGCACATACACATATTGTGCTTTTGGCTTTTGTGAAAGCATTTTATGTAGCCTTTAGCCCTTAGAGCTGCATATAGCTTTGTTTCTTTTAAACCATGGCTTTTTCTTTCTAATGCCTGGATGGGAGTGGAGATGCTGATCTGTCTCCCTTTGATAGCATTACCAAATTTTTGGAGCTCTTAGAGAGATCAGATGTCTGTGTTCTTTAGCTCCTAGGAATTGGTCCAAATATGTATATTGATGTACAGTAGATCATATCTATCTAAAACAGTAGCCCCCATGCCCTTCACTCCCTGAAATTTCCAAGTTGTAATCAAACTTATGTGCTATCAGGCTGAGGGAAGCAAAGCATGTTTTTCTTTTACATGCTCAAAATGTAGCGAAAATCCCTGTGGACAGTCGTGTTTACAAGGGTAACTGTCTGCATTCAATTGTGGGTTATAAAAGTGCTTGCTTGAATAAATACACAGAGCTATCAGACAGAACAACCAATAGTTCGTTGGACTAATTGACCTTGTCAGTAGAATAGAAACACTTGCAAATAAAATTCCCATTGCCAGCAAAGCTGCAACTGAAAACCCCTGAAGAAACTGTGTATATCCTCTAACTATCTTGGAATGCAATGATTCAGGCAGCAGACATGTGCAGTGGGAGGGGGCAGGAGGGGGGAATCATTAACCAAGAAAGTTGTACGTACCAGCAGTTTTCAGTGGGCTCTTTTTGCAGCATGAGGCTGTATGCATTCCTCAAATCATTAAGTAGTTCACTTTCCATATTCAGAGTTATGTTTTTCTACCAATTGTTACTACTTTTACCATCCCTCGGGTCTCCTTGTATGATTTGTTTTGCTGGTCTGCTTTTATTATAATGTAGCCTTTTCAGAAAAGGCGAAGGTGTTTGGCTGGTAACCACAGCATGTTGTAATGAGGGTGGAGTGTGTTTGTCATTCTGCAGCAATGGTTGACTTTCATGAATGCCAGTGTCTATAACCACACAGGCTGTGGCAGTTTATCTTTTTGAATATATTCGGATTGCATAACAGTGGAAAAGAATCACAGTAAATATCAGAATATCTGGTCTTCCAATCAAAAACACGATGGAACCATTTTTTTTTTTTACTTTACCCAGTGATGAGTCATGTATCTTCCCATTAAAAAAGGAAAATATTTCGCTCCAGAAATAAGTCTTCACAAGTGAATTAGTCATATATCAGACATTTCCTTTTAAAAGTTTGGATAATGTCACACAGGTGGAAGTAGTATTTTAAAAAAAAAGCAACAGTGAAAGACACAACAGGCTTCACTGTGCACTATAAAAACATGATTTTATTTTGGTTAGAAAACAAAACAGGAAAAACGGCATTTGAAAAATAAAGTCTGAAAAATGGTTTAGTTAGCTGCTAAATAAACTTCAGAGATGAAGGTTTAAAAAAAACCACCAAGATTTGTAAAAGGAGGAGGGGGGGAATAGTGTATTTCACCTTAAGTAAGGGACAATGTGTAATAAGGGATTTTGTGGTTTTACAGCTCGGTGCATGTGTTTGAAAGCTGTTCTCTCAGCAACGTGGGTGGCAGGTTATGCTACCATATAATGTATTGTAGTTGGCTCTCCACACTTGTCAGGGTTAGCGTTCAACCATTCGGAAAATTTTCCCATTGTTCTATCATGTGAACCAAGGCTAGTGTTGAATTCCCAATAACCTTCTGCAGGAAAAAGAGGTTTAATTAGAAAGTTTGAAATTTGATTACTTCTGTTATTGTCTTAATGCACTTCTCTCTAATTTAGGTGCTTATCTGCAAATGCAATCAATTTTTGCTCAGAAAGATGAAAAGCAAACTTAACTCTGTGCTGCAGTTGCTTCCACACTTTAAAAAGAAAACTTGTATACTCAATTCTGTCTTTCTTCAGCATTAACACTCTATTTCCATCTTAAACATGTTTGCTTTAGATGGATCATAGCTTTTGGCAGCTACTGCATTTTTAGCAAATAATACTGTTTCTAGTAAGAGTTGCAAAAAAAAAAACTTTGTGTGAGGTCCTTGTAAACTGAACCTTGGGAACGTTATGTTATTTCTGTATTTTCCCTTCTTTTGTGCTTCTTCTCTATTTGTGTCATGGTTATAAATTACATCGTTTGAACTAGAGAATTAAAAACATTTCATTTTGTGATTCCTGTAATTTTAAAAAAGAGAATGTTTGTTTTATGTGTATTTTTTTTTCTTTTTACCTGTTATTTCAGAGGCTGGCACACAGAGAAATAAGCAATTATGGTATTGAAATTCCATTGTGCCAGCACCTCCGGGGCATAATCCAAAAAAACCAGAAAAATCGCCTGCTGGGTTGTATGCAGTAAGCTTGTGTGAACATCAGTGTCTGCTGTTCACACATCATTTTTTACTGGAAGTTCCTGTTGGAATAAAGGTTCTGTGTTTGGAGAGTGAACTGGGATACTTGTTGGTCAATGGTTTTTCAAAGTTTGTAGGGATTTCTAATTACAGTTTACCAGTGTAGGCTCACTAGATACTTCTTGCAGATAATCATTAATGTTTCGGAAGTAAGAGAAGCAAGCAGGGATTTGGCAACATAAAAACTGTAACAAGAAAGATCTTGGTGCTCTTCTCTTCATTTAAGCATTCTCTCGAAGACTGAACATGGGAGTGAGGAATAAGGTGGGTGGACGGAGGGGGAGGTGACAGCATGACAGAAGACACTCACATACTTAGTTTCCCCACTTCAATATTTAACCCCTTCCCTTCCTTCCCCCTCCTTTTTTAATGCAAGTATGATGTCTAGTTGACATTTTAAAACATACGAGTGCCTCCAGCATTACAGCTTATAGTGGGTGTCAGTGTGATGCTCCCCTAGAACATCTTCATGGTGCTCAGTCAGGTGAACCCCCTCAGTTGATCAGAATTCATTTGAACTGTGGTTTACAAAACGTGATACTGTTCACTTGCAAACTGGAGCACGTAGCAACATCTATTTTATCTCTTGTGTTTGATCTCTCTGCACTTGGACAGAAGGATGGAGACCCTGGTAGGCAAACTGTTTATTGCAGTTTTTTACTTGGGTGTTTGAAGGGGTTCCTGGTCACATAAGGCTTCAAGGTTTGAAGTAGGAAAATGAATATCTTTGTTGTCTTCATTGGCTGGGTGTATCATTTATTGGCTTTTGGGGGAGTGGATTCTAGACACCTGACTTCACAGTTGTGTAGCAGAGCAAGGAGGTAGGTACCATGGAAGAAACTGTCTGGAACAAGGGACACTTCTTTGATCTCAAGAAGGCAGCATGTTAGGAAGGAGGTCTTGGAAAAGTGCAGCAGACCTGTATTTGGAAGGGAAATTATATTTTTCTGTAGTAAAGGGCCCTGCATAGTGCATGGAAATTGTTAAATAAAGGGCTATTTCTCTATCCCATTTTTCTTCTTCTTCTACCCTACCACATTCTACAGTCATGCTCTTTCCCATGCTATAAGTTCCGAAGGCCTGAGTAATCCAAAATTATCTCCTCTGGTTTTGGATTCCAAATGTGAAAACATCGTGGGAGTCACACCACCATCTTTTGCTTGAAGGATGTTAAACAGACCTGTGTCAAAACTGACAGTAAGATGCTGCTCACTCACTCCTGCTTTCCTCTTTCTGGAGAGGTTGCTCACCATGGGGAAACTTCTTGCCTTTAAGCTACTTTTTTCTACACTGTGAAATAGGATTGGGAGGATAAAGTCAGTGAATTATAAACAATCATCTTTGATTTACCTGATTGCCTTCATAGACTTAATTGTGGAGAGTAATCCTTGGAGGGAGCACTAGATATTTTCAAACATTAAGAAGTGCCAAATACATGCAGCAAGGTCAAGTCCAAGGTTGATTCTGATCCCTCTGGGTGCTGATACTAGCATTGTATCAAAATCCTCCAAAGAGTAAAGCCAGCAGTCAACATTTAATTTGGTTTAAGCATAAGAAAAGATTTGAAAGGAATGGGAATTTTCTTGGATACCTAGGAAAGTTTTATGCTGTCATCTCAACTGGTGCTGGTCAGCTGGCACAGCACACCTTATTTTCTGTTTCACTTAAACAACTTGTAGGCACCAGCAGCTGGAAACATCCTGTGACTGTGTTCACCACCCTTTGCCAAACCAACAGTTTGGCACTTGGGTGGAGGGAGGAAGTGGCCCCAATTTAGAAGAAATTAGGAGCCAATTGGCCCACCACTTATTCTCTGTATGGGTGGCTTCCATGTTACAATACTTTTATTTGCATCCATACAAATGCAGTCACACTTGGCTATTTGCAGTACATACTGTCTTGTGGCAAAGTTATCAGGTGTTGCTATTAATTAGGATTAAAAAAACCCCAAAACAAATCCATTAAATGCACTGGATGTGCCATGCTTTGTCAAGTCAGCACCAAAAAAATCCAACCAAAAATTTCCATAAATTCAGGTAGAAATAAAGGAACAAGGGTATTTTATGTAGGCATATGGGAGGATTTTATAATTACAGTCAGCCTTTTTAAAATTTTTTTTCCTCATTCCTGAAGCCTAACATTCTAGTGGAAAGCTGAGATTATTCATGGTGTCACTAGGAAAGTAGCTCCGGAAAGGAATTCTGTTGATGTGGTAAATTAAAGCAATCCTCAGTGTTCAGAAGAAAATGCTACCTGGCAGGTGGTAGAGATCTAGAACAAATCCAGGGTTCTTAAGCAAGAGACTCAGTTGCTTGAGAGCTGCTCTCATGGCAGTTCTTTCCAGAGTAAGGTCTTGGTTCCATGATTATGGAAATGTTGTTTTGGTCAGGGATCACATGTCTGCGTGTAGCTTTGATGAGAACACTGCTACACAGGGTATAAATTCAGTTCTTTGCTAAGTTTTATTGGGTGGGAAGGGATTGAATGTGGTGTTATCCTGTTCCTTATCTCAAGTAGTGCATGGAAATGTTTCTATAGATATGAAGTATAAATTTATTTCTTTCTGAGGGCTGTTCTCTGTCTTAATCTGTCATAAGATAACCGAGATCATGTGTTTGAGTCGGAAAAACCTTTCCCAGGATTTTTCCATTTTCTGTGCGAACACACAGGAGAGGGTGGAGTGAGAATAATAATGTAGCATATGTGTCTGGCTTGAGGGCCTGTGCTCTCTAGCTGCCTTCATCCAATTCCTAAAGTAGGTTTATCTAACAGTCCTATTTTATTTCAAAATGAATTCTGGAGTGTTTTATGTCTCATGTTAAAGGAATGTTAATGAATACAGTTTTTATTGAAGCTTTTTATTAATGCTGTTCTCAGTCACAGTTTTTGAGTGAATCATGAGGCCTAGCCCCTAATACTTCTTTTTTAATTATTATTTTTTCCCCCCTCTGTATCTGTCAGAGATCAAATTCAGCTGTGGGTATGAAGGAGTTTTTTGGATTATTTCTACTAGCAAATGCAGAAAACCCTAATTTTTTTCTCTTAGCTGAGATTAATTTGTTACTTCTTCGTAAGATGGTGTTGCTGAGCATAATTAGTAAGGTAAAAATCAAATCATGTTTTGTTTGTTTTTTTTTTTGTTTCAAAAAGAGTTGCAATTCCGTATCAGGAGAAATGATGTAGTAAAATTTTGAAGTAGACTTGCATCTGCTTGAACAGGTCTCTGTTGTGATTATGATGATCACCATGGTTAAAAGAGGTTTTCATAAATCAGCTTTCGGTAAATCCGGCACTGCTGGGGTAGGAACTTCTATTGTGGAATTATTGGACTTTCTTCTTTTTCTTTATACTGTCATGAGGAATTAGAGATTTACTTGCATAGCAGAAATAAATTAAGCAGAGGAGCATATGTAGCCACAGGACTTGTGGATATACAGTAAGTCACATAGATTTGCAATCCAATTCCATCTGCTTGTTGTTGACTGCACTTTGTTAAGCAGTAAGATGACACCCCACAGTAGCTCTAGACTTAGGACATAGCGGGCCTGCTGGTAAACAAGTTTTTAATTATCTCATTCTCGTGCTTTGTTTTTTTTTCCCCTGTGCCCTCATTTTTCAGGAGCATACTTCGGATGTAATTTTATTTGGATTCTTATACAGTTCATGCTGACGAGCTCATGTTCTTGGTCTGTAGGATGTAGGCTATTCCAGATGCTGTTTGTAGCAGAAGTGCTGGTGCAGTGAGGGAGTCGTTAGCCCAACGGTGTACAGCACCACTGAATACCTTTTTAAACTGTACATTCTTTGAGTAAATGGTGACTTGAGGAACCTTTGACTCCCAGAAAGAAGTCAAGAAATAAAATTCATCTAGATTGAAAGAAGCAGAGTCTAGAGTCTGACCTCCACATAAAACAACGGAAAAAAGCCTTGCATTTTTTTTTTTGGACATGCTTTCTTATTGATTTGTAAGAAAACACAAGCAAAAGGTAAAAACTCTACTGCATTTGTTACAGCACATTAAAGAAATTCTGTTTAGATGTAAAATTAAATGCTTCCATTGGGCAACAGACCTGATTCCATCTTTGCAAATTTATGGAAGTGTATTCTGGCTCACATAAAACTACCCAGCTGAACCTCTGACAGATATACTCATATTTCTTCCCTTTTAAAGTTCATTCCTATGAAAATATATCTCCAGTGAGACATGTTTATGAATTTGGGATCTTTCTCAGATGAAACTCTGCATTGCATTTTAAATTTGCACAAATAGTTTTCACAAGTCTTTTGCATTTGTTTCCAAAGAGTAAATATTCCTTGAGCTGAGCATTACACTCTGGATCCTGTGAAATGTTACTCTACAGTTGCTTGTTGAAACCTGGCGTGCTACAACACACTTGAGTAATCTTGAAGTTTATCAGGTTTTGCCCCACTCGCTTTTACTGAGCATCCACAGAGTCCTTATCCAGACACAGAAATGTTTTACTTGTTTGCATACTGTACTTCTGCAGGATTTGGGGATTATTTACATCGGTTTAGGGTCTTTAAATTCCTTGATTTTTGGGAGAGGCAACCCGCTGCAATTCTCAGAAACAAGCCACTCCTGTGAAAACAGGAGAAATGCTTTCCCTTAACTCCAGTGCTTTTTGTGTCTTAAGGCAACAACTTGTCCTCTTGCTGGTAAAGAATGAGTAGGGTTTTTTTAATTTGGTAGCACTCAGGTATAATTTGTTCCTGTCTTTTCCTGACAAATAAAGTCACTCAGGAACTGCAATCTTGTGTAACAGATAAAAAGTTACAGCCATGCAGTTTTGTGGGCCTGTCTTCTGGTAGAAGATCAGGAATCTAGTTCTCTTCAAGATGTAGTAATAGCCCTTTTCAGTGAGGGGAATGTTGCTCTTTTTTTTGGTTTAGATGTACTTTCTTCCCCTCACCTATAAAAAATTCTTGAGAGCTAGCAGCTGGCTGCTACTACTACTATGGACTAATTTTTAAATATTATGATACTCCTATTTTTTTACATTTGTTTATTTCCCATATTAATTTTCTGCATTCTCTGGGATGCAAAGTGCGTGGCATGAAATGTGGTCACTAGGTTATTGCCACTAAGTTATTTGAGATGGTTTGATAGACAATTAACTCAGTGTGGCCAGTTTTCAGACACTTAAATCTTTAATATTCCTTGCATAATTTTTTTTTCAAATACTTTCTTTGTATAATTTAACTGTAGCTATGTCTAGACATATTTCCTGGATATGGCTAAACAATTTTGAAGGTAAATTATGACCTGGGTTTTTTTGCACTTTCACACAAACATAGTATCATTCCATTATATGTGTTAGGAGAAATGGGAACTGTAGACATCTGCAGTACAGTTTTCATCCAATTCACAAACTTCTGCCCCTTTGTAAAATTAGTTATTTCCCAGAAATGTTTTCCAGCCTTAACTTCCATTTACAGTCAGTATGTGCAGTGCACCCATAGAATACATTTATATTGTTCCTACTTGTACCCAGTGGTTCTAGCTCAAAAAAAATTCGTAGGACTTCTCTGTTTATGCTTTGCTATCTTCTGGGTTTTACTGTGTTCATTCTATTTGCCTCTTGTATAAGAGGCATTGTTCAAAGCACTTGTTTCTTGCTTGCAGAAAATTCTGTCCATACTCTCCTTGAAGATCCTGTGGTGTTAATCATAGAATCATTTAGGTTGGAAAAGACCTCCAAGACCATCAAGTCCAGCCTGTTCTGTTACTATTTATAAAGGGCAGCTGCCCTGTCCCGTTCTGCCGTCAGCAGTTCCATTTGTAATGCAAATTCACCTGAACTTCAGAACGGTTTTTTAAATATATATTCAGACTTCTTTGCAGTAGCCCTCGTTCAGTCTGTTTCTGTTCTCTCTGTGTAGCTGTCTCTGGTTTCCCCTGCCTCTCTTCAGTAGATGAAGTGGTACTCTCTTCCCTGAGAGCAGCCTGACTCACCTGGAAGTTGTAGGAGATGATGTCTTTATTTTGGGTGGGTACTGCTCTGAAGAGGGACTAAGATTTTGATATCTCAGTACAGGAAAATCTTAGGGCTTTTTGGTGCTTGGGCAGAGAGAACTCAAATTTATGACTAAGATAAAACTTAAACAGAAGGGCTAGTAATGTGTTGTATTAAGTAATTTTTCAGAACTATGTGCCCTATCTCCTTTGTTATGTAAACCTTAGTCCAGATGCTTAACCAGATGGGGTTTTTTTGATAGTTTCATGACTATTTTGTATTTTGTGTTATGTCTAAAAACTTTGAATGCAGATGGTACTATTTGTTTGAGTGAACGTGGGAAGTTGTAGTGGCTTTTGTTATGTTTGACGGGTGTTTTTTTCCAATCTTCAGATCAGGCAAAAGTTACTGAGGGTTTTCAAAAGCGCTGCAAAAGTTACTTGTATCAGTTGGTCATCATTTTCCAGATTCCTACTTAGTAGCGTCCTTACACAGTTACCTTGTGCATATGGGGCCTCCTCCTTAGTTACTTACTTTTCCATAAAATGAAGAAACATTGCAGTGAGATAAACTTTGATTTGAAGTGCTTCCCTAAAGGTGTAAAACATTTATTTTTGCTAAATGAGATTTGCACTTCTTTCTAAATGTGCTATGTGCAGGGTTTGCTATATATTTTACAGTAATTTGTTTTGTTTTTAAATGTACTGTTTCTTTTCTCACATCTGCATCTATAATATTCTGAGTCACCGATAATTTGAGTTGCAAAGTACCCTGGTTTAAAAAAAAAAAATTAAAAAATCCCTCATTCTTCTTTCAGAATGCTGAAATTTTGAAAAGACTTGCAGGAAACCATGGATTTTCTACCATTCATTTTTAATGCCAGACTGTCCAGATGCAGTCTGTTGCAGTATGTCTGCAACTAAATCTTCACACAACTTGGGTACCAGAAATAGGCAAACTGCAGCTGAAGGCTTGTTTTGGGCTGCATGACCTATTTTTTGATACTGTCAGCCAGGCCACCACTCCAGAGCCTAAGCTCAAGAATTTTTTTGTACCTTTTTCATCTTCAGTGTGCTGTCTGCCAAGCTCAAGGGCAGTAACAGGTTCACATTGGAGCCGAGTCCCTGTAGATCTGAAGGATTCTCTCTGATACCAGGAATCTTCTCAGAGTTGCAGTGCCCTTGCAAAGACACTGCTATGGCATTCATGTGGGTTGTGACAGCTATGGAGTGAGACTAGGTCCCTGCAGGAGAATGCTGCTGCACTTAGGATGTATTTGTCTTCCCTTCCTCCATTCTTGACTAATTCTTAAATGAGTTATGAAACCCATTTTTTTTTTTTTTAATCAGAGATTCAAAATTTCACAGCTGTTATGGCTGATTTCAGTTGAAGACAGTATTCCTTCTGGAGCAACAGATTCCTGTTACAATGGAATCTCTTTTAGCTGATACTAAACTAAACTTAGATGGCTTCCTGCTGTGGGTAGAAGGTTTGCTTTGGGATTTTAGGCCTTATTTCATACTTGCACATATGAAACTCCATTCTAGACTGCATTGTCATTCTGTATTTGCTGGCTTGATCATTGTGCTTTTCAAAAGGACAGGGAGAAGGTTTTTGTATTTTTTTTCTGAAGTTCCAGTGGATAGGATGGTTGCCACTTAAAGCATACACAGCATGGCAATCCTTAAATCATGTCAAGATTTAATTTGTGGATGTGTCCAGCATAAACTGTTATGTGAAAGTTCAAATGACCTCACTTTACAATAGGATTTCAAAAATGTGGGACTGAAAAGCAAATTGTCCAAGCCTGTTCAACATTTTTGTCCTTCTCTGAAGCATTATATACCTCTTGAGATATGTATTTTTGTAATAAGTGTTGAGCTGCCTATGCATTGTTCCTCACGGAACATACTGGAAAAAAAGTGCATATGGCACAGCAAATGGGAAAACAGTGTTCCTTTCTTTCCAGAGAGACTTTCCTAGTAAACAGCCTGTGACAAATTCCTGATGGTTTCTGCAGGTAAATTTTCTAGAATGAAGAGTTGTTTTCAGCCACATTCTAGAGAATGAAGTATTCAAAGACTGCTGTCAATTTTTTTTTCTTTTTTCCTTTCCTTTTGCTTTTTTTCCTGCCACCCAGAGTTAAGCAGACAATATTTTCTGAAACTGCAATTGAGTCAGACAGTTCTGGCTGACAATTTCACAGTAGTTGAGCATTTGGCAGGTTATTTATTTGCCTCTCAGGCTGGATGTACCTGACTGTGCAAGCGCTGTGAGCAGATGCAGTGGTGGGAGTGTGATGGGCAGGGCGGAGGTTGCTTAAGTACCACGGACAGGGGCCCCTCCACACGTGTCCAGACCATCCATGACTTCATCTGTCAGGAGTTTTGTATGTGGGCAGTTCAGCACAGCCTTGACCCTTTTGCAGGCATCATTACGTGGGATTCTTCATCACTTGGTGCTTTTGAAAGAGCTGTTTTTCCTGTGAATCCATGTTCTAAAACTCTTGGTATTCCCCGGTGTGTACCATTGTACCCCATTTCCTCCATCTGACAATAGGCTCACGTGCATACTCACTCACCAGAGGCTCCCCATCGTGTCTAAGACTTAATCGTTGTCCTCTTATGTGTTCTTCATCTGACTTCAGAAGATTTCAAAGACAGACTATGAAGGCATTCATAATGACAAAGCTGACTTTCCATGTTTCTCATTCCTAACTTTACCATACTTCCTAACTTTATTCCTGTTGTAATATTGAAATTCTGTCTGAATCAACTATGTACATCTTGGAAGGTATTGCACTGGTTTCTCAGCAGAATCAAAAGGGTTCCTGTTTAGCTGTGTGGGGAAATTATAATCAGGACACCCAATTCTGAAGAATATCAAAATGGACCAGTCACTGAGACCATTTCATGAGTTGGCTGGTGAGTCATTCTGCCAAATGAATTTTTTGTTGCATCATACATGGCTCAATTGGCATCATCTGCTCCCCTCAGAAAGTGGCACTGTGACACAACCCACTGACATTGTCCAACGTGTGTTGTGCTGCTTAAGTAATCCAAATAGGAAATTTGGAAAGGCAGTATAAGAATCTGTATTTGAGCATTGTGAATACTAATCCTTGACCCACGAAGGATTTGCTTTTCTAGATTTACTTTTCTTCCTTTTCTACGTATTCTTCCTAGCTTGGTTTGAGTGTTTAGTTGTCTTTATTTTAATTGGATACAACTTTCTAACACCTGGGCATTGATTAATTTTTGCTGTTTTAATCTGGAGCAGAATAGTCTGAAGGAGGTTCTATAAAACTTCTTGCAAGGATCTTTTGGACCTTTTTCAACCTTCCCAGTCCTCCCAAAAGCTATTTCTTTCACTATATTTGAACAAAGAGCTTATAGGATACTTTAGCATATAGGATGCTAAAAGATAGGAACTTTTAGTGTTTGCAGGTTTCACTCTCTAATATAGCTTATTCTGCAACTAGTCTCCTGTCTACCCAAATCCACAGCTGACTCTTCCTGAGGGATGGATTGTGTTCCTTTAGACTCTTCAGGAACTGCTGTTTAAAAGAATGGAAAACTTCTCTTGCCTAATGGACTGAAATGAGATTTCTTGACCGTTTAAGGAGGTGGCTGATTAAGACCACAGAGGCACCTCCTTAGGTGGTCGTTGCTTCATCCGAGCACAGGAGTGTGCTGTTCACAGTGGGTCCTTTGAGCCTGTTGCTGTGTTCCCTGTTAGAGCTGCTAATGTGGTGTCCCTCCTTTGGCTCACTTGGAACTCGCCAAGTTTCTTTTGGACATGCTTCATTTTTTCTGCTGGAACTGGTGCATCACTGCTATTAACTGGTTCTCTTCCTTCCTAAGTGAAGTGATGGCTGAAGCCCAAGCTCTGCTACTTCATGTGTTGACAGTTCCAATACTTGGAATTATGCAGAGGCACACAGATTCTCAGTCCTGGTAACTACATGGTAGGACATGGCAGTTATGGAAACAGAAGTTTGGAATTCAAGCCAGCCTTCTTTCTCCTTGCCAGTTGTTGTGAAAACATATTTGCATAGCTGTAAAAAACAATGGCTAAACAGGAAAAAGCCTTTCCCTACATGAGAAAGTTTGTGTATTGATAAATATTTAATTTCTGAGCATAGTATTTCTTTTCCCTGAAACTTAGTTTTATAATCTGCTGCTTGGAAGAATACATTATTTATTGAGAACACCTGTTTGAAAAGCTTAGGTTTTTATAATAACTGTAAGAACTAGCTAAGCACATAGAGAGAAAAATTTGTATGTGTGAAGAAGAGTCTAGCCACTACTTTTAATTTCATAGTTGGCTGAGTCACTAAAACAAAAAGCAGCTTTAACAGTTTTATGAAAAAAGTAGGAGTAAAATCAAATGCTGTTTGATTTCACAACCATTTGAATCTAGTAGTAGAGTTGATGAAATGGAAAGTTGATGAGGTACCAACATCTCAGAATCATGTTGTCCTGCTGAAGCTGTGATGGCAGCAAGAATTCTCAGCTTTCTGTCAGTATGTAGGTCATCTTCTGCACACTCTTCCCAGAGCAAAAAAACGGGCTGCTTTTTCTTCCTATATATGTTTATTCCCCTGAGCTGGGAGCCCTGTCTAGCATATATCTGGGATGTTTTTGTAATTACCCTGAATGTGAAACTACTTACAGTGAGTTTTTTCCTTTCTGTATCTTCACAAAAGATACCTTTAAAGGGCAAGAAAAATCATGTCTTATTTCAAGGATGTTAGCCTGCTGTAAATGTAGCCAAAAACTTGGGTTGCATTTGTAACCCTAGTAGAAGTAGCAGTTAGAGTTACATGCCATTTGGAGACACCACAGAATGTGAACAAAATATTACTGATTATGGAAAAGAGATCAATATTCAATTTAAGTAGGATTAATACAATAGAAAAGTATTCTTTGGGTAAATAACTTCCTAGCCTATAAGGAGGCTAGTGATTGTAGAACAAGCTTCCTCCTAAAAGCTCTGGTCTTGTGTTCAGTCATCTCTCTGAAGTGTAGCCTCAAGTTGCTTTGGTCTTATTTTCTTTTTTAAATTTTAATTTTGTTGTGTGGTTTGCATCTTCTATGGTAGGACACCCATTAGTTGCAATAGTGGCCTTGCCAAATATATATGGAATTGTGTAGAACCTCTGGACTGTACGATAAAATGAAGAAACAGGACCGTTAAATAGGCTGGGAAGGAGACTTCCATTGAGAACATTAATTTTGCTTTGGCTTTTCAAATAATGTGGATTCCTGGAGTTGGGAGTATATGTCTGTAGGTAAAGCTGTAGCACGCAGAGGACAGGAAAAATAAGAAAGCAATGGAGAAAAAGCAGAAGAGCTAGAGTATAACAGCAGCAAGGAAAAGTGAGTGATTTTTCCATTTCAATTTTTATGCCTTTGTTCTTTTATTTTGACTTTCATGGTCTTCTTGTTTTCCAATTGTCATAAAATTTATAGTATTAGAAGCAAATTAAAAAAAGCCACAAACCCTGGGCTTTTAGTATATTGTACAGTAAGATTAGTCTAGAGCTGCAGGAACTGTCCTGAGTTACCAACACTGAACTTGCACTGATTCATTCCTATGTTTTCCTTTTTTAAAAAAAAAAAACTTTTCTGGAAAAACACATAACAGAAAGAAATTTTGAATTTTTAATTTCACTCAGGTGATTAGTCATAAAGCTGATTTTTAAAACATTTATTGGAAGACAGTTAATTGTGACTGAGTCTTAATGATGTGCATAAGATTAAAAATACAGGAGGAAACTTCATCTGGTATTTGCTCATAGTGGACTGATGCTATAGAATTGAGGTGAAATATATATATGTGTGTGTGTGTGTGTCTGTATGTATATACAGTAGTCTGTGCTTTTAAAGAACAGGCTTCACCTTGATCAAAGTCGACTGAAATGGATTTCAAGTGTAGTATTTACTGTAGGTGGAGCTGCCAGTGCCTCCTGTATGTAAGGTTACGTGACCCTTTCCATTTTAAGGCTTAACTCTTAGTTACTTTAACTTTTGCCGAAGTTCAGTTCAGACAGATTTTTCCATGCCAGATATCTGCTTTGGGTTGCATTTTTTGAAAGTTTCAGCCAAAGAGTTCTGTTCCAAGAATAAGGCTAGTGAAAAGTACGCTGTTTTGCTTGTGTGAGAATATTCTGGTGTCCTTCTTTGATGCTCCAGTGCCCCCAAGCTCTAAGCAAGGATTTGAAATTTGGCAATAGTTCAGCCTTTGTGTTGAGGATGTGCCTTTTGCCTCCCTGTAAAAATCCACCCAAATTTCCAGACCGGTTTACAAGGCTTTGAAACATTGCCATTTGCATGGGCTTAATAGGAATTTCTTAAAACTTCACAGTAAGCTTCCTTTAGATTCTGTTCACACTGGGAATGCTCCAGGCAGAGTAGGGCTCCATATTTCATCCCACTTCTGTGAGGAGTTGTGACGGTTGGGTCTGGGTGCTGACATTGAGCTAGGAGTGGGCAGCATTGTGTCTTATATCACCCCTGCCTATTCCCATGTCCTGTTCCTTCTCCCTCGTGACAGACCTGCGCCCTCTGGAAAAAGAAACTGTCTCACTCATCTGAAAGAGCATGACAGATATGGAAGAGAAGAATTTGGGAGTGTGTGTGTGTCTGGTTTATGCCATTCCTTTGGTCACAGAAAATGTGTGTATCGTACTGGCAAAACAATACTTCCTTTTCTACTGAATGTTCAGTTTGGTTTTGTTACATTTAAACTTCAGTAGTTGAGCGGGTATCAAGGTTTTAATGAACTGTGTGAGCATCAATTAAAAAAAAAAAGATTAGACTCAAATGTCAGAACAGGAATGTTATTTAGAGGGCAGAAATCAAGAGCTCACCTTTTTCAAACATTTAAGTCTAATCTGACCTCTTGCACTTTGTACACTGTAACCTCCAACTTCATCACAAGTGTTGTGTGCTTTGTCCAAGAGGCAACTGTTTGACTGGAATGGGGAAAGGGGCCTGTTTTGAGGATGAGTCCAGAATTTGTACAAGTTAAGGTTGTGTATTCATCTGTTAGGGAAGTTGAAAAATGTGGAGTGAGTGAAGCTGAGACTTGGGGAATTAAAAAAAAGGCTTTGTGGCTAAGACAGTGGTGCTTGATGAATTGTCTTCTGTCTGTGCTCAGTCATGGTATTTCTACAAGAGGCACTCAAGTGACTGTTCCTAGGTGGCTGCTCAGACTGTGTTCGAGTGGCTGTGTTGAGAACTTGGATCTACTTGCAGAAATGCAGAACTGCAAGTGAACTCAGTGGGAGCTAAACCTCCTGCAAAATCCTGTATTTCACTTAAGACTGTAAAAACCGGCTCAGAGTACGTGAAATTTGACATCTGGAGCCAGGGAACCTTTTAGTCTAATTAACCTAATGCCTCAGTTGCCAATTTTACAGGTGAAGGAATGACTTGTCCCATCTCTGTAGAAAGGCTTGGGAAGAAATTGGTTGCCTTTATAGCAGGACTGGAAAACAACATGCTGTAAATAGATCATATAACCACCTCCCTTGATCAGGGAGGAAACAAAGCTTTGAAAAATATGCCATACATGTATTTTTGGTACCTTTTTTTTCCCCACTCTGTTAACTAATCAATTTCATATTGATCCAAGCATAGCTCTTGAACTCAAATTTTCCACTTTGAATTAGCAGTCAAAATTTGTAGATGCTGAGAATAATATTAAAATGCAAGTTTAATTAACAATAGCCTTTTAGTTCTCTTCAAAATCACAGTCAGTTGACCTTAGTAGTAGTTGAATAAAATGTGAGGAGGATCCTCCTCCTCTGTTTACTATGAAGATGGAAAGCATCCTTGCTCAAGCTGTTTACTGCCACCTCACCATGATAAATTTCCCCTTTGTAAAGCTGCTTCAACAAGACATCTTTTTTTCATCCCTTTGTAAAGTCAGCCATTACCTGAAGTTTCCTATGCAAAAAAAAAAAAAAAAGATTTTTAAAGTTTTTTGAAAGGAAGAGCACTACAACAACTAAGTGACTGTGTTTGTGGAAATGTCTAGCTGCCAGAGTGAAATGATTTGCTGCTAAGGTTTAGTGAATTTAATGCTTTGGAAATAATTTGTTGGAGAGTCTGCAGCAGTGGAGAGTTTTGGGTTGTGGTTTTCTGTGGTTTTTTTTTCTTGTTCTTCCTTTTAAGGTGGAGGTGTAAAAGATTTTTTTGTTTGCTACTTTAAGCTGAAGTAGTCATCAAACTTTTTTACTTGTTTCTTGAGTAATTTTCTTAGGGTGTTTGCTGCCTCTGAACCAGTAGCTCTCAGATGGGTCTTTTGAAAGCTTCAGCATAAACAAGGCATTTGACAGGATGTGCCATGTGGTATTTTCAGGAGAAAGATGGGAATTTTGAGCTGCTCAAAGCACAGTCTTCTTCCTTAGGGGAACTCAGCTGCTAAGAGCAGCACTCTTATTTGCTTAGCTGTGTGAAATCCGCTTGCTAGTGGACAGTTGTTTTGTGTTTTGCTTTCTTTCCCCCCCAAGACTTCTGTTTACTTGTGTGCTCTTCCATGTGTGTTTTGAGCTGTGCTTTGAAGTTGGGCAGCTAGCTTTAAACAAAAGCTGTTACCATGCTCTGCATAGCATCCAGCTTGATTTCACCAATCTGATGTGTCAGTGATGTGGTTTAAAGTTAACAAAATGCTGTTCTTTGCTTGCCTTGGCATTGGTTTGTGTAGGATTAAAATTAAAAAAGAAAAAAATATCATCGCACTGGGTATGCTGTAAAAAACGCAAGTCAAAATGTGATTAGAATGTGATTAAATGGCTGTGCAGCAATTATTAATTGGCCAGGCATCTGTCTTGATACATGAGATATTTTATCCTCTGTCACCTTCCTTTTCCTCCCCTCAGTCCCCCTAATAATCTAAAGAATTTCTGAAAATCCAGACTTTGTGTGCACCTAATATCCTACATAAGTCATTTAGGTATGTTGTAGTTCAGAGTGCCTAGATAAAACAATTTAAAATGCATCCTTTCTGTCATCTTTGAGCATTATTCTTCAGTGAGAAGGTCCAAATACTACTGCTTTTTCTTTATTGAGTTTACACTGAATTCTATGTTCTTTTATATTGATTTTATTTTAAGGTTCGGGCACAAAATGAGGAGTAGATTCTGAAAGGCAAAAGCAAACACAACTGCAGACAACCAAATTAATTTGTATTCAATTACATGAGCAGTAAATTAGCTATGAGTATTCAACTGTGTTATTTCAAATTAACTTGAAGAAGTAACTAAAATCTGATTAACAAGACTGCTTTATTAAATGGGTTTAATATGGGATCATTTATATGAAGTATGTGAACTGTTTCTGAGTGTTTTGCTCTCCTGTCTTGTTTTTGGCAGCAACTGGAATTAGTGGAACCGAGCGGCTGGATCCACGTTCCTCTGACAGATACTCACAAGAAGCCCATTCGCACCTTTATGATCCAGATTGCTGTTCTAGCGAATCACCAAAATGGAAGAGACACTCACATGAGGCAAATCAAAGTGTACACCCCTGTGGAGGAGAGCTCCATTGGTAAATTTCCCAGATGTACAACAATTGATTTCATGATGTATCGCTCCATCAGATAAAATTTCCTAAAGAGAAATAATAAAGTTATTTTTTCATGACCATATCATTGCTAAAGTATTCAGATACTTAAAGAGCAGGGTTTACTTCAGTGTAATTATATCTTTATGTTTATACTTTGTACAATTTTGAAATAAAGATAATCTTGTGTTACAGTATGTTGTAGTCTGTAATTTTGTTTCTTTTTCTAGGAGTCTGAGTTCTCTTTACTCTCTGAGAGGGGAAAAAACAATCCAGGTGCTCTTAAAAGAATGTATTTGACTGGGTGGGAATCAATAATTAATTTGATATCATATGGGTATTTTGGGCTGGTGATTTCTTCCCCTAATGATCGTGCATGGAAATAGTTTGTTCCTTTACCTAAAAATTGCTCTTTTAAAAGTTGCTCTTCTTCTTGAACAGACATGATTTAAAGTCATTATCAGTAGTATTTTCCCATCACTACTTGTGCTAATGTGTTGTACCCTTTTCTCTAGAGGGTTGTTTCTGCTTAGTGGCCACATGCATGGATTTAGCCTTCTTTGTAACTGCAAAGTAAATAATAGAATTATAGAATATCTCCAGTTGGAAGGGACCTGGAAGGATCATCAAGTCCAATGCAGCTTCTTGCATGACTATCTAAAACTAATCCTTATGACTAAGTGTTGTCCAGATGCTCCTTGAACTGTGGTTGGTACCATAACCATTTTCCTGGGGAGCCTGTTCTAATGACTGATAATTCAGTGAAGATGACAATGGCATGAAAAAAACCAAACCTTTCCAAATTATTTCCAAATTATTCAATATAGTATATACATTAATATAGATGTGCTGAGTGTAGGTCATCTAGCCATGATAGCTGTTGAAAACAGCAGAGTTAGAAATGCTGTGGCATCCTGCAGCAATGTAGGAATAAATGTGGTGGTCCAATGCACCTTCTAAAGTAATGAGAACTCAAGTGTGTAACACAAGTAATCTCAGGTTCAGAGCACAGAATTCTTTTAATGTGTGTTTTAAAGTAAAGAGCATTGCGAGGAAAATGTCTGCTTGCTGTGAGTAGGAATATTTAACACCTCTACTAATGTCTCATAATCTAGTCATTAGTTATTTAATCTTTTAAAAAATTGAGTAGATTTTAGAAAGAGAGGTTGTTGAAGTTCAGAGGTTTCTTTTGAAATGTTCAGTACTGATTAAACCCATTCTTCCTCATAGGGCCATGAAAGTTGATGGTCAATCCACACTAATCTCAGCCAAGGAAAACTTTTGTCACTCTTCTTAATTGTGAGCAAGGAAAGGCTGATAATAGTGGAGGCTCATCAAACAATGATACATAATCCTGCAGAGGAGAAAGGAGGTGAAATAAAGGAAAATAGGAAGCTTGTCAAAGAAGGAGGAAGATTTAACTGTTGATATTCATTTTATATACTTGATGAATTTGTTGTTTACTGAAAAGTTTTATCTGTGGCTGAATTCCACAGTCTTTAGGAGGGTCATTAAACAGGGCATTTCCTGATAATGAACCTTGTAGAGAAGTGCTTGACTAGTTTGGGGTTTCTATTTAAATGTGGATTCAATCATTTCAGGAGGACCTTAATGGTGTTTTACCTTTCCATGTAAAGGATAGATCAACTGCAGAATTCCTGCTCAGCAGAAGCTGGCTGAACTTGTGCCTTTCACCAAGTCTGTCTCTTCAGTGGATTTTCTTATATAGTGTCAGGGAATTGTACATTCCCATTCACTTAACTGAAGCAAATTACATACTTTTGATGTCCACTTCATAGCCTGCTGTTAAAAAACAACAAAAAACCTCTCCTGGATTTATCTAGTTATTTTTGATAAGTTATGGATGGTTTTTAAGAAAGCAGATTATTAGGCATGGAATTTTCCTGTTTTTCTCCCAGAAGTTAAGATGGCAGTTTTCCATCCTAGCTTTGCATCATCCAGCCACTGTTTCCTACTTAAGGATTTTACCACAGATAATTCTGTGGTAGTTTTGTGCTTTGGTCAGTAACATTTATCTTTTCATACATGTCACTCTGCAAGTAAAGTCTAGCATAATACTGCTCTGTGCCAAACATTATCCAGTAAACTAGGAACAAGCCTGTCAGCACAGTCTTGTTCTTATTTCTGTCCTGCCTTCAGCAGGCATCGTTTTTGGATCTTTAGAGAACTATTCTTGCTTTTATGGATTTTTTTCAGGTCATCAGTGCTCGTACAGGATAGGGCCCAGCATTTGTGTCAAAAATTTGGAATTTCTGGTTATTTCTGGCAGTGTAGTTGAATAAACTGAAATGTAGCTTGAGTATGTATCCTGCTATTCTGAAATTATGGATTGTGTTCAAGTGGTTTTAAGAACCCACGATACCCATGGTAAGCTGGGTTTTGTTAAGCTTTACTGTTGGGGAAGGAATCTGTACTTAACCTGAAAACAAGTGCAGTGGCCATTCTAAATCCATAAGAAATCTTTTCTGTGTTGTTTTGTAATAATTGTAGATACTTTGCATTGCATTGGTATTTAACATCTGTGGAAGTATGTTTGGTTTTTAACATTTTTGGCACTTGGTCACATAAGGCTGCTGATTTTTAAGTGATGAGATCCTAGATGAGTGTGTCTGAAAATAAAACAAGTTGCTGCCTTTGTGTATGAATGTACTACTTAGTACTTGAATTGAGATAAACAAACTGGGCTGCCAAGTCGTTCAGGAAGTTACTTACATGTATGTTGTGTTTAGCTGCTGCCTCTTTTCCTTGCTTGTTGTTTTCAGACATGCAGTTGTCTGGGATCTTATCACTTTCTCTTTTCTCTTGCATAAGAAGCACCTGATAAATATCGAGTAGTAAAAGTAATATTGGAATAAATGACAGACAAAATGGAAGATGTATTTGTCCTAAAAAATCACTACTTGGCAGTGATCTGACTCATCACTTCAAATAGTGGTAATTTAGGGGGTTTAAAACTTTTTCTTGGAAGATACCACACTAGGCCTTTCTGCCTCACAGAACAGAAATTTAATTCCCAGTGTAAGTGTGAAAACCTTCCTTTTAATTAAACTTTAGCTTATTTCCTTTGCAGACATGAAGAAGAGGGAGGTATCTGAGTGACCAGGATCTTGAGGAACTCCTGTTGAAATGAAGGAGAGTACCTGTGTTTTGACTAAGTCATGTCTGTGTGTCTTCTTAGCACCACAGTGTAAATAAAAAAGGCAGATGGCAGGAGAGGGAGAAAAGAAGTATTTGCTGCTCCTGGTTTCTAAAATGGAGAACAGCAAAACATTTATGTTTTGTTTAAGTTCACATAGGGAATCTCTGGCAGAGCTGGAAGTTCAAGCCATATCATCAGTCTATCTTCTCCTTCCACTGTGAAGCTGATTTTCAGATAATGATCCTGTTTCAAAGACAAATTTTTCAGTAATGCAATTTCTGTATGTAATTCCATTTAAAAGTTTAAACTATATTTTGGGTTCTGCTGTTCTGGTTTAGTCTGTAGGGGAGATGCTTTTGCCAGCACTCTGACTATAGATGCACCACTGAAACTCTTCAGCTGTGCCTTGGTACTTGTTCCTACCTCCCTGAAGCGAGTCTTACTGTTGGTGCTTGTTTTTCTTCACCTGTGTTAAAACAGTTTAAAGGAAGTAATTGAAACATTATTTAGGTTTGAAATCTGTTTATACATTAGAGAGAGCCAGATGCTGAGATTGCCAGTACTGATTAGCAAAAACTCGTGAACTTGGGCATAATGAATGAAGTGATGGAAGAGACTGAAGGACCATGGAGAGCTACCGGATATTGGGAAGGCAAATTGTTGCCTCACGTAATAGGGCAAGCCACGGCTCTAGGCTGTCGGTCATTGCTTGAAAAATCCCCACCTTTCACACAGCAGTAGCCAGCAATAATTGTAATTGCCTGGACTCAAGAACTGCAAGCAAAGCAGGTGCTCAGGCAATTGGTGCCACCTGGAGTGAGTCAGGGTGATAAGACTGGGCCTAGTACTTAGAGCTGAATTGCACTACACCCTGTAAAGAAAGAACGAGAGCCAGAAGCTACTCTACTAGTAAACTTCTCATGAAATCCTGAAGACATTACCAATTTGTCAACCATAAATATGTGCCTTTGTTTCAAAATGTCGGTGGGTTTTTCTATAACCTGTATTTTCAGGATGGGTCTGCTCAGTAATATACAAAAGAAGAGTTCATTGCTCTGCCAGGCCTAAATGAAAGAATAAATGGTCATCATGGTGTTACTGTGTTTTGCTGTGTAAATGAATTATGGACATAATTTTTAGTGGATATTTTTCTTGAATTAACCACTAAACTCTGCAGCTTTAGGAGAATGCATCTGAATTCTTGGGGATTATTGGATGACCCAGACTGACCTCAGCACATGCTTGCCTGCATGGGGGAAGTAGAAGTTTGGGGCTCTGAAGAGCCCATGGTTATAGCATGCAGTGCTGTGCTTTGAGGGCCTGACTTGTTTAATTCCTGGTAACCTTTGCGCTCTTATTCCTAAATTTTGTCATTCTGTGTTAATGGTTAATTAACACTGATGCATTGATTACAAGAATGCTTTGCATTCCTTTTCATATATACAAAAAAAAGCTGTTTATTTAATATTCAACTACCATATTACTTTACTTCTTTAATTAAATGCATTAGTTTTTTGCTGGAGCATGAGATAATAATCTAAATGCAATTAAAATGCTCATAATATTAAAAGTATGTCCCTCTAAAGATGGGATTGCTGAGGCTTCCAGGCAAAGGTATTGGGTGGTCTGCTGTTGGTTTGGAATACTTAAGTGTTCTGGTTTAGATCAGAAAGGTGTTAAGGTGCTTTTATAAAGCTGCATGAAGCATCATTAAACATTGTTCATGGAAGCAAATTTAAAGTCATCCTTCACATGACATACTTGCTGTAGCTCCAGGCTGACATTTCAATGAGCTGTTTTACGTCAGCCTAACAATTGCCTGTGACAGTTTCTCCATTTGCACCAAGGAATAAACCTCTCTTGCAGCAGTCAACAGCATTAGCATGGTTTAGTTTAATGGAAGAATGAAAAAAAAAACCAACCCAACCCCAAGGCCCAGGTAATGAAAATTATGCTAATACTTGATGCTGCTAGAGGATATAATCCAGACATAATTATATATGAAGTGAGAAAGTAAGTTTGGGATCACTGGAAACATTAAATACCTGAACTCTGATCCCACTGAAGTGAATTACTGCTGTTAATTATAAATAACTATATAATTATAATAATAATTATAAATAACTGTAGGGGAACAGTTTAGCCAATATTTAGCACTCTAATTTAAGGAAATTAAATGGGATCGGTGACTTCCCAGTTATATAGATAAAAAGGGGCAAGCCTAGAGCAGTTTTGGAAGTTTCTTTCTCAAATGCTTCTTTCAATATCCAAAATTGGGAGTAAATTCTATACACATGCAATGCAGTATTGAACATGTAATTCGTTGAAATCTTTTAAAATTAGAAGGTAAAAATTCCTTGCATAAGATGAAAGCATCAGAGCTCTGCAACACTTCACTTGTTGGATGTTTAATATTATTCTTGAGTATATGACTGAAATTGCGTGGGTGATGATGTCTAGCTTACAGAATGATCTAAACAAAATTCCTCATGGCTGTTTCATTTCAATATTTACCATATTTTTATACTGGCATATAATCTGTAATGTGAAGCAGCAGAGAGGAAAGCATCCATAAATGAATATCATTCACCCTAGAAAAACTCTACCATGATAAGTAATTAATTTATGAGAAAATAATGTCTAGGCATTTTAATCAGAAAATACCTCAGGAAAGGAATTATCTTGTTCTCTGCATTTGTGCATTTCCTTTAAAAATGTGTTTCTTACTTTGTTTAAACTGAATAGAAATTTCAAGTAAAAGGTGAACTATAAACTCTTACTGCTCTTTTGCAAAGGTTTTACCTGTTTTTCTACACAACTGCTTCAGGTTGCTCTCCTGTTGCCATTGAAAATCAGTATAAAATAAAGAGGTGTTCATTCTGGTGCTTCAGAGTAGAATCTTTAGTCTGGGGCACACATCTCTGAAGAGAATTTCTATTAGGAACAAATAAAACCATACAATCTAATCTTTCAATTCTATTTAATTTAATCCTCATGTTTTGTTTGATGTGATTTTTGATTTCTTACAATGTTTTTATCTTTAAATGCAATGTAATTTTTAATGTAAGACCTACTGCTAGGCCAGGATCTTGTGACCTCTTGTATTCAGTTTTAAAGCTTATTCTACTTTTAGTTGAGACTAGTCTTAAATATTTCAGATGTTATGCTTTATCTGTTCTGTCTGGTACTATTTCCCATTATTTGGCAGTTGACAGTGGAGAATTACAGCACTTTCTAAAGGTACATTTTTCCATTGGAAAACCAGTGGGAACACTAGTGGAACAAAGGTTTAAACTGAAATCTTACTGAAAGCTTCCAGGCTATTGTTAATCTTCTGGCAGAGATAGCTCATCTTGCAGTACAAGATATGTGTATCTTCATTATGTTTGATTTTCTGTCTGTTAATTTATTGAAAAACCAGGAGTCTTTCTATTCTGTCGTATCTCAACTAAGTCTCAAGTTATTCTAAAACTTCCTCGTAGGTAGATATGTAACTCTCAGTGGGAGCACATGTACCACATGTGCTCATATGCTGCTGTATCCCCCATTCCCAATCCTACTGTATTTTCATACTCTGATTATTCAATGTAGTTTTTTAAGGCCTTGCAAAAAAGCAGTGAGGTAGGTCATCAAAAAATAATTTTTCTTTTAATTCTTCCCTAACCTTGTCTTTCTAACTGTGGTAACAATTTGGTTTTAATTCTTCCTTGTTTGTGATTTTTTAAAATTTGTTTGTTTCCTTCATTTTCGTATTTTATGAAGGCTTTTTATGAAGTAGTTGTACTTCTAAAAGGAGAAAAGTTCATCTGGGTATGTCTGAAAAAACCAGGAAATTATTTGTCTATGATATTTGCCAACGAAGTGTTTGTGTCATCCCTGGATCTCTGAATATTTTTTGAGTATATCATTCCCATCAAATGGCTGCAGTTTTCATTTCTTCTAGATAGAAGAATTAACTGTGTTCTCATGTTAATATAAAGCAAAGGCAACCTCATTAAACCAGTGGAACAGTGCATGCCAGGAGAGACTCAGGCCTTGCATATTAAATGGAAAAAGATTGATACATATATCTTGCAAAGTTTGCAATGACAGGCTTATCTATGTTGTCAAAAGTCAAGATCATCCAAATTGTTTGTACAATCCTCCTGTTCCCATAATTTATGCTGCCTTTTGTATATGATTATATGTTCTTTTTCCCCCACCCTATTTTAGGAATGAATCAAAATAGCATAGCGAAAAGAGTCTGTGACTTCTGGCTCTTCTGGAAATTTGAGAAGTATGGAGTGAATGAGGTGAAGTCTTGCAGAAAGGGAGGACATGGTTTTTTGATTAAGATAGATTGCTGTTTGGAAAGTTGGACTCCATCTTTATTTTCCCACACAATGACTCTAGCAAAGTCACTTGAATATTTTTATAGGTGATAACTAATTGTCTGTTTCTTGGAGGATTTACTCTGAAAGCTCTGGTTCAGATTTTCTAAAGTATTAGTGAAAGTACCTGGCATTCTCAGATGTTCCTGCAGGCAGAGGATTGCTTGCATCATTCATTCTGTTCAGCTCATGAGATAACATAAAAAAAAAAAAAAATTCTTTGCATAAAAACAATGTAATTCACTTATTGAGGACAAAAGCTTGCATTCAATTAGGTGATCTCTCTGGCTTCTAATGGCAGCCCTAAATTTTTTTCTCTAGAAGTTGTCATGTCTGAACCCTGCTTCACTCATTTGCAGTGCTTGCTTCCTCCCTAGTCTTCAGTCCGGGCCCAGTTTCATCTCCAAGTCTAAGTGCTTTTCCACCCTAGCCTTTAGTTTTCCTCTCACCCCTGTTTTCCTTCCCTGGAATTCTCTGTCTCTGTCTCTTTCCCAGAGTCACTGTAGCAGCATTTTGTATCCTATTCAGTCATACATTTTCTCACCCACTGCTCATTTTCTCAATATCCCCCCAGAATCCCCTAATTTTCCATTTTCCCTCCACTAATCCTGAAGATTTTCCTTTCTTTCCCAGCTAGTCCCAACTAATACCACATGCTTCCTCCCCACATTGCATAATACATATTCTGCCTGTCAGCTCTCTTCCCATCCTGCTGAAGTCGCAGATGATGAGATTATTGAGAGCACAGGGGAGAGATTTTTCTGCTTTTAGTTATAATACTCAACCCAGCCCAAGGATACAATACCTGAAAGCAGCTGTTACAGCAAAAGGTTGACTTTGCCCCATAGCTTCACACCAGATCATGTTCAGAATTGTTCTGTGGGGTGTGCATTTTTAGGCTTGGCCAAAATTGGGCAGACTTTCATGAATGGTTCTATGTATATCTCCTGCTCTCTCTCTGTTCCCATCTAATTTCAGAAACTCTACTGTAAAGCATTGGAGTGCTAAAAGTTTCCAAATAAAAGATTGTGAGAGTATTTCTCTGAAATGGCTGAATAGTTTTGGCTGGAGTTTTCAAAAATAAATTCAGCCTGAGGCAGACAGCTGGTACGGGAAATTTCAGCTAACAGAGTTGCAATTTGACTCAGTTTTGAGAAACTCGGAAGAGATTTGCGAGGGAATGAACCCTGGGTAATGGTTCACATTTCACCAAATAGTGTCTTCTGGGCAATGTGCTTTGTCACTTTGTGTGGACCTTCCCATTTGGTTTAAAATTCATTCTCTACAGAAACTAGCTAAGCTTCAGTACTTTAGAACAGCTATTTTTATTTGGGGTTTATAGACTCAGAGTGTTTTTAAAATAATTTATTTGCTTCCCCAGTCTAGTTGAAGTATCTTTCTATATAGGTACAGCCTGCCAAGGGTATTTGTACTAAAAAGATCTCTGTTCTTTTATGCTTGTTTATAGCTTCCACCAGGGATTTGTGCTAGAGTAGCAGTGTCCCAGGGTGAGCTCTGAGAGGGTTTTAACCTAGCACTGTCTGTAGCACCCTGCTGGGAATCTGCTTCCCCAGCCTGCAGTCTGTATGGTAATAAAAGGAGCAGAGTAACTCCTCCTGCCCAGTTCTCCTGAACTGCTCGTGTGAGCCAGGCTTATTCACGCTCTTGTTTTTCAAGCTCTGTCATTATTAAACTTTTCTTTGTTCTTTCTTGCGCCCTCTGCGTGTCACCCCTCCCCCCCCCCCCCCCCCCCCCCCAGATTTGCACTGGGTTTCAACCCAGGCTTACCTTCATTACTGCAGGCCTTTTTTTGGGCTATTTGATGATTCGTGATTCCTGGTGTACGTGACCTGCCCAATCAATTCAAAAATGTTAAAAAGCCAGTCTTTTCTCTCATGCAAGGTTCTCTTTGCTAGATAGATCTTTCAACCATCTTTACTGTCTTGAAATACAAATATCTGTCAGGCCTTCAAATACCAGGGCACATCAGGTCTATCAGGAGTTTCTAAACTCAGCTTCCTAAATCCAAAAGCTCTGCTGAAGGCAAGAAAGGACTTGACAAAAGCAGTTTGGATCATATGGAGCCTTTTTGTGCTCTGGTGGTCCTGAAGCACTCAACCCAAAATAAGAGCAGCCAAAGAAAAAAACAACCCAAGCCAGTCTGTTCATCCTGGTAGATAATTAAGGCACAGAAACTCTTTCCCCACCTAATTCATGGTAGCTCCTATTACCATCTGGGTGGGTGAATTGGGATAGAAAGGAGTGCTACCTCAAGACAAATCCCTTCTCTGAATGTAATTCCTTGTTTCACACACCTGTTCAAAAGCAGCCTGCTAAAAACTGAGCACAGTCAAATGAACTGATTAAAATCATGAATATTGTGGAGTGAGTAGGGGTTGGTTTTATTCCCCCTCCCCATGTCTTTTCTATAAAAAAATGAGAGGGTATCAGGTTATGTCAGCAGAAGTTCAAAATAAAGAAAAGTATATTGTTCTTAAAGCTGTATTTAAGCTGTGTAGCTTAAACCTGGCTGAAGCAGGTTGGAGACATTTAAAGCTTTTCATAGTTTCTAAACAGGACTGAACAAATTCATGGAAGAAAAATCCTCTGAAGATTATGAAATCCAAAAGACAAGCCATAAATTGTTGGAGATTACTGGAGTACTGGGTGAAAAACCATTACATACTTGTCCTCTTACACTGTTCCCTTGGGAATTGCTTGCTGGCATTGGTCTATCCCAGTGCCTTTTTAGGAGCAGGATGGTGTCAAGCCCTAACAAGACCAAACAACTTGTGCTTGGAAAGGGATAAGGGAAACAAGAATTTGGAGAAACAAAGTGACTACAGGGGACAGACAACAAATGTGGCAAAAGGAAGGTGTGTTAGGTTCAAAGGGTCAAAGATGAAGATTTTTCTCTCCTGTTCAGAGCACCCTCCAAAGCACTAGAAAGTGCTTGAAAATACTGAAGGACCCAGTGGATACTTCCCTGGGCTCCTGTCAGGGACAGGTTGTTGAACTAAATGGACCTCATGGATTTACTTGTTGCTGCCATTTGTACATTTTTCAGTGATTAAGTTCTTCAACATTTTGCTCTTGCCAAAACTTGTGTAGAATGTGAAGCCAACTGAGAGTAGAAACATAGTGATTTGATAATTAAATATTGCATTTCAGTAACACCAAAAAGCAAAATTTTGAGGAGGAGTATGTTTAAGAAAGAAGCAGGGGAAAAGACCCTAACTGTTTTCTCATCACAGTACACTGAGAAAATGTTTAGACTGATACATAACCTTCGTAGTGTTATGTTCTATAAAATTGGCAAGAGCTTAGTTCTTAGTCTGAATGCTATGCTTGTTTTGAAATTTAAATAATAAACAATTTATATATGTATATATTTTAGCTTAAAATCACATCTTGTCGGATTTGGCTGTTAATAAAAGCTTATGGTGGAATCAGCACTCTGTCCATCCAGTGAAAATATGAACAGGACCACACAAAATGCTTCCACTGTGTCATTCCTTTTACTGCTGTTCCATTAAAATAAACTCCTTGCCACAGAACTTACTTGTCATTTCCCGCTTCTCAAAAATATCACAAGTAATGTAGTTTCTAAATCTTTTCCACTTCTAGCTCTGGTATCTACTTGATTGTGTTTGCAGAAGATCTCTTCATATTCCTGCCTGCCATTCCTTTTGAAACACATGCAGAACTGGATCTTAGATATACTCTATTAAATGCACTTTTTGGCCAACATTGCTTACAACTAAACCTAGGCCAGTCAGATAGTGTTGTATTCATCTTGGTTTCTGTCTTCACAGATTCTGAAAAGAAAGTACTTTAGCTCTTAATGTATGTATTCTTCTGTCCACGTCTACTTTAGCATTTATTGAGATAAATTCTTTTTGAATTGTATCTGCTTCTGCTTGCAGTATGCTTTTTCTCCTGGATTTCATAGCTTACTGAGCTCCACCAAAGTAAGAAGAAAAAGAATTTATGGGCATTTGTTGGACTGGATAATTAGCTCATCTTGCTTGTATGTTTGTGCTGTCACCTATAATGTTGTCCTGTGTCATTATTAGGTCTGCTGGGCTTTCTTAAGTCATAAAAACCATGTGTTCATTATTATTCAACTTCATTGATTCAGAGCTATTTTTGTTTTGTCTGACAACAGGATTTTCCCGTTTTTCACAAAGCATGATAGTAATTCTTTAATATGTGTTTTCACTTCCTGAAGTTTTTCTAATTTACTTCCTGAAGGCATGTGCATAACTAGGATTTGTTTAAAAAGCAGAGGAACCTCTTTGCCAGAGAGATATTTTGCTATTTCCTCTTCATATGTTCACGTAAAAATTCACAAAATTTCTTTGAATGTCATCTTAAAATTCAAATTGTCAGTAGTGATACCTTCAAATCACTAATGCCCAAGTATTAAGTGAACTGGGACTCTGGAGATTTAAGATGAGTTGTTGTCATACAAATTTATTATTCAGTACCACCAACTTCACTATTTCCTTTGGTGCTGTATCACCTGATGGAGTCTATCACCACACAGAATTATGAAGGTGCTCTCCCTAAGACTCAACTACAGTATTGTGATCCAGTGGTGTTCCCGTAAATGATAAAAATAGATCAGATTGGTGTCCTAATAGGGCTGTAATTCTGTTCTGGTAACAAAACACAATCAAACATTACAGGTGCTGTAAACATCCTTAGCAGTTTTTGTTTTAAGCATGATAGACAGTGCATTTTAGTTTGCAAATCGACTTCACCTCTTAAAATCCTGGGCTCAAATAACAGCACTCACTTGCTCATACAATTGATGAATGCTTAATACATTTTGCTATGTTTTTGTGTGCAGTTAGTTTCCAACACCTTCTCTTAGTTTTCAGGGGTGTGAATAATCTGCATTTGCATGCACTGGCAGCAGTGTTCCCAAGCTGGCAGGCAAGGAATGCTAACTCACAGGGCTGTGCTTGAATGCATCACTTCTGCTGTGCTCTTCCCCTCCCCTGTGCCAGCAGCTGAGAGAGCTGTGAGTTTTCCCTACACTCAACATCTTTCTGGCTCATTGTCAGTCAAGCCATGCCAACTGCACCAGCCAGTAAAAGCATATAGGAAAAATAAATTTGTCATAGGAAAAGTACAGAAAAATTATTACTTTCATGCAAGACTACAGTAAAGGCACTGTTAAGCTATACTTCACTAACGAGAAAAAAATAGCTTTCAAAATCAGGGGGTTTTGTCAATGATAGTGTGCTTGAGGACACTTCCATTCAAAGGGTTAGGACCAAAATTTGGCTTTTTAAAAACTGCTATAACAGTAACATTTTTATTAACTCTGTGAGGGGATGAGACAACGTGATACCACTGTGCTCTATCATTCTCAAAAAAATCTGTGTGAATAATAGTAAAGGGATGTGCTGGCTGATACACAGGAAGATACAAGAGATGTGTGTAGTGAAAATTATGTTTGATGATGAGCCGCACTTTCTACAGTGGTTTATTCATTAAGCCTCCAAACACAGTGTGTTTTTTAGGTTATTTATAATGTAATATAAAATAATAGAAAGTAAAATAGTTGTTGAAATACCTTTGTGGCTGGTAAAGAAACTCAGCAGACTTCTGGTTTTTAATCTTCCCTAAACACACACTTGCCATTTCCTCTTATTATAGGGAGGCAAAAATCAAACAGGCTCCTTTTTCTTGTAGCACTTTGCTTCTAATTACAAATTACAACTTCAGGATTCATGTGATTATTTTGTGTCTAATGCTTCCAAAGAACTTTGCAGGACCATGCAGAAAGCATTGTGATACTGAATGCTTCAGCTTATGCTTAAAACAGCTTAGTCTTGGCACACTAATCTAAATAGTGACAGTTTGCATTTTTTGTTACTCATACATGTTTAGCAGAATCAATCTCATAAAAGCCATAGTGCAACTAAAATTAACATTAAATAATACACACAAAATTTGTCAGAGCTGTCTTGAAGGACTGTTGCAAGTGCATCAATTATTTAACTTAAAGACCAAGATCAAGCTCAGTAATCTCTACTTAATATATTGTATTGACATACCAGAGACCTAATTTTGCTCAAGGCTTATTCCATGCGTCAGAGGTGGCTATTGAGAAGAAAATTCTTTTTATTGCTCTGGAAATAACTATTACATGTCATAAAATGGTGTCAGGTTTTCTGAAGTCAAAATGTTCAGAGAGTATAAAACGTGCAGAACGTTACAGATGCTTAATTTTGACATTTATGGACAATCAAAACTGATGTACAGCCAAAACTTGAAGAAACAAATCTGTACCAAAATCAAAGACTATATTTTCTGTCCTGCTGAGGAGGCTTTCAGTACCACAAGCAGTTAGGAGTAGGAGTTTTCATGGGAAGAATATTCCCTGTGTGGTAGAAAGCTAACAAACTATGCCTTCTCTTACACCTGCTATCTCCGAGATCCTGATACAAGGTGAGGAAGGGACTATGATGCCAAACTCCAAAAGACAAGAGATTGGTGCTGGTAAATTGCACCATATCAACTCCTTTCCTGACATGAAATGCAGAATCTGTTTTAATCTAATGACAGAAAAGGAGTGAGTCACCCATTGTTCTGTTAGTTGAATGTGCACAGCACATATGAAGGCATATATAACTCACAGAAAGTTATTTATGGGAAATAAGAAGCCATGAGAAGAATAAAATTTCTGCAATACAAAAATGTAAGTAATTATAAAAGCAATATTGGCATATTTAGTGTAAGATACTCTGAAGGCCAGGCTATTGCCAGTCTAGTTTATGACAGTTTGTCTTGAAGAGAGGGGACAATGCTCTTCTGCCTTCACAAGATAGGAAAAAGCTGAGTTTCTATTAATGTCACATCAATTTTGTTCAATTGATCAGGGATTCTTTTTTAGGTGTACTTATGCATGGGAGGTGAACCTAGGAATGCCAGAAAAATGCTGTTTTGCTAGATTTTTGTTGGCCCTTCAGGTACTTTAGTTGAAGCTATCTCTTCCCCTGTGATAATTTAGAACTTGGCAGAAATGCTGTATAGAGTAGGCGTAACAACAGTGATAAATTACTCTATCTTTTGGAATGGAGTTTAGCTGTGCAAAATTCCAAGAGATGCCTGTACCAGAAAACCTGCAATGATCTTTCCTTGGGCTCATCTGAGCCCTGAGAAGCCCCAGGAATTTCATGTATTCCTATATCTATGTGAGCGCTGGCTTAGGTCATGAAGTTAATTTAAAGGCTTAAATAAGAGCCATCCTTTGCTTCTTAATACAGTTTTTTAATCTGCAGGATGCCCACTCTGTTATCTGACTATGTCAGAAAACCATAGGACCTGTATTTTCACTGGTTCATTTCCTCTGGCTATCTATGGAATCACCCACATCTGATTTTAATTAGCAGTTATGAGTCACTGGTGTGTGTGTTTATGAAAGAGCAGAGGAAAATACTCTAGTCTGGTTGTTTGGGCACGTCTCTAGGAATTGGGAAAAACTGTGTTCTCTTCCCTCTGCTGGCCTGATGAATGTTTCCTTCAAGTGGGTCAGCTTAACATGAAAAATCTATAAACTGTTTTCCTCTCTTTACTTTCCTCATTCTTGCATCCTTTCTGACCCACCACACAAGTGATAGATGTAGGTTGAAATCACTCTGGATTGGAAAGGTTGGTGAGCTCTGGCCCTGCACGTGGGGGGTGGGTGGGTGAGGGAGAGGGAAATCCACTGTCCTCTGTAGTCCAGAGAGAGGTGTTTAGGAGCACATCAGCACCACCATCTCAGACTCTGGGCTGGCTATGTCTGCACCCCAGTCCTGAAGTATCCCTGTGCTGGAAACCACAGCACATATACTGGTGGTGTAGGTGTACTGGCTGGAATTCTATTTGTGTTGTGTCAACATATTCTAGTTTCAGGAATAAAGCAAATCCATCTCTAAGGCATTTGCTGTAGATGAGTCTTACACAGCCCCAAGCTCAGCTTGCTCCCTTTGAGGACTCTTTCTTGAAGTCTCTCACCAAACATTGCCAAGGGAACTGAGATCACCAGCTTGGGACTCTGGTTTCCACTGGCTGGCAAAACAACAAGCTTTTGGGAGCTGTTTCAGGGAATACCTTCTGTGATATAGCTCTGATTCTCTGTGACAGTATCTTTACGTTTATTGAGACTCAGGCTCAATGTTGTTGTCTTGCAAGCTCTGGCAAAGGGAGAACAATTTGAATTTTTGGACCCTTTCTTCATTTAGAGCCCCGATGTTACTGAAGTGACAAGTGAGACCTCATCTGTAAATGAGCAGAAGCCAAAGCACAGAAAATCCTTCTCAAGGATGGATCTTGGGGATGGTCCTCGCAGCCCTACTTGTAGGAGAAAGATATGTTCAAAGGGAAGAAGGAAAGCCCCATTGTAATGTGTCTCTATACACAATTGTGCTGTGGAGTGGTAATTCCTGGGCTGTGCCGCTGAAATGTGTTTTAATAGAGTTCATATATTTCTGGGATTACGGTAAGCATGGCTGCTTCTCCTGAAAAGTAAACAAATACATTCCTCAGCGTGAAATCCCACACAAATGGACTAAACACAGATTGTGACTTTCACTTAAACTCGCTGTCTTTAGAAAGAATTCTAATTTTTCTTTTGAATTGGCGTAAACTGTTCTTGAGCAACTAACTTCTTTTCAGTTTACTCCACCCTCTTTTCCTGATTCCTCATACTTCTAAAGGGCAATGGGAATACAGTTAGCCATTTAATCACCAGCTAAGAGGTTTTTAAGTCCTTTGCTAGAAGAGTTTTTTGTGCAGATGGGTTTTTCTTGGACCAAATGGGCTAAATAAGCCTGTACTTACCAACATATCGTCTGTCCTGTATCTTTTATGTACAAATAGAACAAGTCTCTCAATAATTGAAAAATCCCTCTTTCTCACTGCAGAAGACCAGGCTGACTGTAATTATAGGCTGGAATCAGTGGGGATTTAGCCACATCACTCACACAGAATTTGTGTGTCAAGACTTAGTCTAATTGATAGGAATGAAGAAGTCAGAATGTGGACTTAAATTTCCTTCATTCACAAGTGTATCTAATATCAATGAACTTTTAAACATAATTGTTATTTGCATAAGCTTCTGTGGTTGTGGACTTTTCTCATGTCCACTTTCTAGACAATTGTTCCAAATCTCTAGTCAGGCCTCCTTGGATAGAGGAGTAATATTACCAATAGCTGGAGAATTTCCAGGTGTTACTTTCCTTACACACTCAGCAGGCATTAGGCCTGCTGCTAAGCTGCCAGGCACTACTGTGGCATATTTATGCAGGCATAAAAGCCAGATAGAAGTTAGTTCCTCCTGTGTGTGTACCAGAGTGGCCCCTGCCTCACCTCTGCTTGAATTCCAGTAAGATTCGTGAAAACTGAGATGGTGCGGGCACATGGCACAGCAGCCACCAGCTGCTGAAACAGCTCTAGTTACTGCTGGGAGATGGGGTGAGACTGAATACTTAGTATTTAAAACTGAATTTTCATCTCTCCCTCAGTTGTGTGAAGTGCTGTTCTCTAGCGGTTCAGAATTCAGGATCTGGATTAACTGGAGTAATGGGCAGTTGGTGAAAGTGTAAGACTTAGCTGGTGATGCCTCCAGAACCCATTTTCTCCCAAGAGGGCATGTCCTCTGACATACTGTCATTAAGTCCAGAATTTCTAATGTTTCTACTGCTTAGAAAAAGAAGGCAGAAAGAGATTTTTAAAAAAAATCCAACAAACAACTTTAATAGAAATACCTAATACTTTAAAGTGTTTTTTCAAGCTGTAAAATTTACTAGACAAGTATATCATTTTATGGGATACTTACTTTCCTTCCATATTCTGTGGAGGAATATCATTCTCCATATAATTTCGAAAATATTTTTGTAGCATCTTTCCAATTGTCTGGTTCTCAAACAAGGAGACAGACCATGAATTAGAACTCACAATGAATTTTGTTCCTATTTTTTGTCAATACTGCTGACTCACAAGCAAATCAACATTGTTACATTTCATTTGACAATCACAGTCATGGAAACTTTTTTTTTTTGAGGGGTAATGATAGAGATACAGGATTGAAGACACTTTTTAAGTCATCAGCTCCAGTCCTCACTTCCTTCTTATGTATGCCTATAGAAGTAAATTGATTTTATGTATACTAACTTGGTTAACATCAGTTCATATAGCTGAAGGAATATTAAGCTAGACTAAACTTCTCATAGTTGATACTAGATTTACACTGTGACATCAGTTGAAGAGGCTTCTGTCATGGTTTGACATTGGCCCAACACCAGGCACCCACGAGAGCCGCTTGCTCACCCTCCCCTGCCACAGCTGGGCAGAGGAGGGAGAAGGAAAAAAAAATTAACAAAGGCTTCATGAATGAGATAAGGACCGGGAGAAACGCTTCAGGGGCGAAACAGGCTCCACTTCAGTTGTGAAGTGAATTTTTTACTACCAGAATCAGAGGAGGATAATGAGAAGTAAAATAAGCCCTTAGAACACCTTTTCCCCCCAGGCCCTCCCTCCTTCCCACCAACAGCGCAGGCAGACAGGGCATGGGAGTTTGGTTAGTTCATCGCCGAGATTTCCTTCTGCTGCTCCGGGAGAGGAATCCTTCCCCTGTGAGGTCGTGGGGTCCCTCCCATGGGAGACACTTCTCCTGAACTTCCCTGCTCATGGGTCTGCCCTCATGAGCAGCAGCCACACCGCACCTGCTGCGGCAATGTGAGCCCCTCCCACGGGCACACAGCCCTCCCAAAGCTGCTGCGCCGTGGGTCTCTCTTTCCACGGGGTGCAGTGCTCCAGGGCCAGGCTGCTCCAGCCTGGAAGCAGGGCCCTCTCTCTGCACCGGGACTCCCAGTGGATCACAGCCTCCTCCAGGCATCCACCCGCTCCGGCACGGGCACCTCCCCACGGGCTGTGGGTGGATCTCTGCATCCCCCATGGATCCCCACGGGCTGCGGGTGGATCTCTGCATCCCCCGTGGATCCCCATGGGCTGCGGGTGGATCTCTGCATCCCCCGTGGATCCCCATGGGCTGTGGGTGGATCTCTGCATCCCCCGTGGATCCCCATGGGCTGTGGATGGATCTCTGCACCCCCCGTGGATCCCCATGGGCTGCAGGGCACAGCTGCTTCACCATGGTCCTCACCACGGCCTGCAGAGGCACTTCGGCTCCGGTGCCTGGAGCACCTCCTGCCCCTCCTTCTCCACTGACCTTGGTGTCTCCGTGTTGTTTCCCTCACATGTTCTCACCTCCTCCTGTTCTCTGACTACAATCCAAAGCCTTGTGACTTTGTTTCTATTTTCTTCTTAAATCCGTCACCACAGAGGTGTTACCAGCCTCTCTCATTGGCCCCGTTTTGGCCAGCAGCCTGTCCATCTTCAGAGCCATCAGCCACTGGCTCTGCCAGACACGGTGGGAAGCTTCCAGCAGCTTCCTCACAGGAGCCACCTCTGTGGCCCCCCTGCTACCGAAAACCAGGCCATGCCAAACCAACACAGCTTCACTGAGTGCCCCAGAATTGCGATAATTCGCAGCAGCCAAGGAGAGCAGGTACAGCAGTCATGCATTGTTGTGCTGCTTTCTGCACATCGGTGGAACAAGACTGGTTGCTGAGAACAGTGATTTATTTCCTCCAAGAATACTGTAAAATAGCCTTTAAACTACATTGCGTGATTTCTGCACTTAGTAAAACACAGTCTTGTAAGCGGCATTTAACAGTAAGACACTGTTATTTGTGCCTGGATTCTCTCTGTTCTTGAGTGCACAATAAAAACCATGGCTGACCAATTTTCTATATGGAGCTTGTGTTATTTAGTATGAAAGAAATCTACAGCCAGTCTGTGCTCTGTGTCTAGGAGTTCTGCAGTCTTAATAAGGTGCAAAATCCCTCACTTTAAGGAGATTAAGCCCTTTAAAGAAACGTGCATTTTCCTTGAATATCTATGTATTTGCTTTTATCTGTGATGTCACTTTACTTCTCAGGGTTGTTTTTTTTTTTCATTTTGGCAGCTCCACCGATGTTTCGCAATTAACAAATACTATTTATACATTTTTCAATACTGTGCCACTGTGAAACTTTGGACTATGCAGTGCTCTAAGATGCAACTCCTTGATATTCCGTCCTAGAAAAATTAATGCAATTTTCATTGATAAATATTTGTTAATCATATTTTAGAATGTACTCAAATATCAAATTACTTGTACTTTTGCACTCTTGGGGGAATGTTAAGTTAGAGCTTGATTCTACATCAGAAAAATATAGTAACAGTTCCATCAGAGGCACTTTAGTAAAGATGCCATCTTACTTATGTGGGATACGAAGAGCTTACTGAGCTTGCACTGAAAGTTTTAAAAAGTCGCCTTTCCAACAGAAAGTGGAAGTCAATGAGTAATTAACTTCATTTTAATGGAATACGAGTTTATCCACTGATAAGAAACACGCTGTGATTGTTGTCTATTAGGAATGTTAGCAATTCTTTGAGATAACTTGAACGTACATTACTTTAGAATTAATTAAGCTGTAATAATTGGGTTATGCATCAGCTACCCAAACCTATAGGGCCTGGTCTGTCTCACAGTGAAGCTAACACACTTCTCAGCTGACAGCAGGTTCTAAATTAAGTTGTTGTGAGTTGAAAGTTTTGAATTATACTTCCTTTTTTTTTTTTTCTTTATTTTTTTTCTTTTTTTTTTCTTTATGTAATTTGAATCTCTTTCCTTTTTGGGACCATCATAAATTCATGATCTCCACTGAATTCAGAGGATGAAGGATAACCTGAATAGCCCAGAAACTCTCTTTAAGTCACACATGGCTAGATGTGGGACAATGTGTCCAGGAAATATCACTTGTGCTTGCCTGTTTCTTGTATTTGTTTTTCCATAAACATTTATCTACATGACTACTTTCAGGTACTGAGCTATAGTATGTGCATCTATATATGTATTTAAAATTTTCAGTACAAAAAATTACATGGACCCTAGAATGTATCTAATTCATCACTGACATTGCAGATCTTTTCATGTCAACAAAGGTAATTTAAAGCTTTTGTTTTGTACACGTAGCCTTCCTCTTGGACAGAAGCTTAATTTGGAACTGCAGGACTGCTGAGACACAGTCATAAAATACTGACATAAAGCACTCTCTTAGCAGCCATATCAAGAGATGATTAGGAAAGATAGCAGCAGTAGTGCTGAGCTTTTGTGCTCCCAAACCAGCACAGTGGTTCCTTGAATGCCCTTATAAACTATGACTAGTCCTGAACTATTTTAAATTCTTGTGGGAACCATGTTGGCAGTGATCTGCCTAAAGGATTATGCAGAGATAACACATTCCCTACAGAGTCCAGCTAGGCTAGCTCCCAAAACTGTAAGACCAGGAGCTTATTTTATGAGGTCTTATACTGTAATTTTGAAGTGCATGTTGATCTTTCAAAACCTCTGGAGGACAATTTGAGCTTTACCAATCACAGACATCAAAAAGTCTTCAGTCGGAACTCCGAAAGTAGATTTGGTGAATGCCTGTCCTGCTTAAACACTATTGCACCCACCACTATATGGTGTCATGGGGACATTAGCCCTAATATCCCCTATAGATTGCTCTTCCCAAAGCCAAGGGGGCTCTGTGCTTCACTGAGCAGCTCTCCATTACACTACATGGAATTACTCTATATGGGATTTAAGAGGAAGAGTCTCGTGGGAGAGCTAAGCTGGTTTCATTAGATAAGCTGATAAAGCTGGAACTCTTTTCAAGGTCTCTTCTGAAATATTAAAAAGTTCAGAACTCCTCCAATCCATGATCACGACATGATTTTATGGTAGATTGGTAAACAAGAGACACTGTGTAAATTTACCCTTTAATTTATTACTTAAATAATATATGGGGGAGAAGTAGGTAAGTTACTTAGAGTTTAGATGACTTCAGCAGTTTTTTAAAATATGTCTCATCTCATGATAGCTCTGAAAAATGTTTTCAAAGCTGGGAAGACATTGTTGTGTCTGAGTTGTTCTTTGGGAACAATTGAGCAGCCTAGAAATCACCATTATGGGCAGATTTTTTTTTCCACTCATCCATCCCTTTCTCTTTATCCTGTGCTGGAATATTCTTACTAATGACACATATAATGCTACTTATAGTGGTTTTACTGCTAATAGTTTGGGTTATGGATGCTGTTGGTCTGCACCTTTATACGTGAAAATGTGATTTTTAAGTTAGAAAATAAAAGCTGAAAAGAAATGAATTAACAACAAAGTGCATGGAAGTTTTCAGTATTCTAAGATAATATCTGTTCACATAAACCACCAGGCTACAAAGGATTTCAGCATTTTACAAAGCTTCTGCTCAGCTTCCAGCTGGCAAAAAGAATGGTATTTTCAATAGTAGGAAAGGTGGTGGTTATGCTGTTTTGCATTGCAGAGTGTTCTTATCCCATGTTGTGTCATGTCTCAGAGTAGGTCAGTACAAAATCAAGAATGAAAGAAATGAAACTTTGAAGATATTTGTTTTTTCCAGCTCAGTAACTTAATATTTCATCAAGGGTCTTCTGGGAGCTGATCTGAATATGTTGCAGTGAAGAGAGCAGCCAGGGAGGAACTCTAATGAGTCCTCAGTATACATTCCTGACTGCCTTCAAACAATTTGGCGGCCATAATTTTTTAAAACATTCCAAGCACTCATCTCTCATTGTCTTTTGTGGTTTGGACCGAGTATTGTTGATTGTTGGACTGGTTTTGAGGTAGTCCCCTGAGTGAAATTGTGGATCCTACCTCACACATTATCATCTGCATTTGCATATAATTGAGACATAAGCTCTCTGGCAATCTGCAAAAGGAATGCTGTAGAGCTCTTGTTAAATTTTCTAAGAACAAACACAATAGGAATGCCAGCCTAGGATGTAGGTCAAGAATTTGTCCATGGAATATTCTTTGTTAAATCCAGTGAAATCCTCTGGAGGTTGTTAGATATGAGTTAAAGGAAAGACCTGTATCCAAGACTTCCTTACTATGGGGATTAAGATGAAATGAGATTTGGATCTCTTTTGCCTCTACACTTGTTTGTTTGAAGCTAAAATAATTCCAGATTTTTTCATTTTTTCTTTTCAACTTTTTTTTTTTTAATATTTTTGAAAAGAGCATCAAACCACACAAAGCCAGGGTGTCCTTTTTGTAAATAACATCCATGCACGAGAGTGTGTGAGTGTGTTTTGGGGGTGGGGGCTGAGTGAGACAGAGAGTGAGAAACCACAGAGGTTCTTTACACTGAACACTGCTCCTGCAGCAGCTCACAGGGTGAGAGGTGACTTTAGCAATGACTTGCATTACATAATACCTCCCATCTCTCTGCAGATGTGTGAGTTTGTTTAAATGTTTTACGAGGTTTTTATTACACTGTAATATAGTCCCAACCCCTCTGCAGTTGCCAGTTTGGTCACAAAATATAATAAATTTTAAAATACCTAATGCTTCAGCTATTCAATAATTTTCTGACAGGCCCCCCCGATGCAATTACAGTACCGCTGTGTCGCTGAACTACTTTTGTTTGGGATGTGTAGAACAGCAGGTTTAGTTCACTAATCCTGTTTTACAAAATCCCTGTGTTTAAGCAGATTTGAATGTTCTGTACACTTGTAAAAAATTACTGTTCTCTGTCCCTGTCTCCCACGTGCTGTGATACAACAGCAGGCTCTGTAATGATGACCAGTGCTTCTTCCATGCTTTCTTTTGGGGTTACCATGCCTCCTTGATTTGTGGTGTAAGCTGCAACTTTCTGAAAATCTTTTTCTCAAGGTTCTTAAAGAAACCGAATTCTTGGGAAGCATCTCCATTCTATGCTGATATGCTACTTTTCACCCATACAATAAAGTTTATATTGGAGGCCACTGAATATTAAACACTAACTCAAGAGAGACCTGAGTACAGGCCAGTGGAGTCTTCCCTTTACACTAAGGCAGTGCTCAAGTAGCCCATTCCTTCAAAAACAATTTCTAATTCTTTTTAAAATGGAGGAAATTAAATTTGTGAAAGAAAAAGCCTCAACCCTACACTTAAAAATAATCTTAGTGTGTAAACAGATGGCAATTTTAAGCTAAGTAACTCAAAGAGAACCAAGGGAAGAGATACATGTGTAAGGAAAATGATTCCCTTTTTCCAGTTTCCCGTTTCTAGTTCAACCAAGGCAACTTCCTGCCAGACTCTGAACATTGTATGGAGGGTCCAATGGTCAAATCTTCACTGAGAAAACCAATTTTGAAATCCGTCTCAGAAGGGAATGGCTCCTGAGATGCAGAAGCAAATGAGCAAATAGAACTTGAGTCTTTGAGTGGAGTTATGCTCCTGAGGAACTTGTGCGACTGAGAGGGAGATAAACACGGAGATAGGATGTTGAAAAAGAGAAGTCTTAATTTTGTGTGAACTCTTTCAATTTAGGAAGATAGAAAGTGGCTGCATTTACAGAAATAAGAGGTATATAAAAATTCTGTACAATTTTTTTTATATGATTGCTTCTTTAGGGATGACAGGTAGGAAAAGGTAGGAAAAGAAACATCTGATTTCTGGCATTCAGGCCCATATGGAACCCCAGAATTCTAGAAGAGGAAAGATGTGTGTTTTTTCATATTTATTCTTCAATGGACTTTCCAGCAGAAATTACTATCTTCCATACTAAACCAAATTCTTTGTGGTTCCCTGTTAAGAAAACTTCTATTAAAAATACACTGGCAAGATGCAATTAAAAATCCCATATTGAAGCTCATTTAAATTTGAAGTGTCCAATTTTCAAGGATACTGGTCATGTAAAACAAATGGTCTTTGGCCTACAGCTTTCTGAGGGGTCTTTGTAATGACAGGATACTCAAAAATGGATTTGGGCCTCAATATGTCTCGTCTATATCTTCTATATAAGTGTCTATCTATAGTCTGGAATATAAAAGTTGTTTCCCTAACATAGCTTGGTCAATTTTTAAACTTATTTGTGAATTGCTCAGGTCACCTCAGCAATGGTAATATCTTACATTTCATTCAGAGGTCACAGAAGGTAGTTTTTTACCAGCAGGGGTTACTACAGGGATTAATAGACTTTGCTGATTTCACACAAGTAGCCAATGACTCGGGAGGGATAAGAACCTAAATCCCTACATCAAGCTGGATCTTCTGGGCTGTAAAAAAAATGGCAAAATAGCCAGCTGTGGTGTCTACTTTGTATGTCAGGTATCTCAAATTCAACACAGTAATGTCAGATGGGTAGCAGGGTGGAATGTTCCAAAGAACTGCAGGAGTTCACTTGAAACAATGCAGTGCTGCTTTTTCCTCTGGATAATTGCGTAATTAATTGCATGCCTATGCCCTCCAAGTTATCGGTAAGATATGAAAGCATTGCTCACACATTTCAAACATTTTATATATATTGTGTGCATGTATTTGTGCCAACCGAAATTATAATTTGAATAATTAAATTATCCTTGTGATAACTCAGGTATAATATATTTTCATTTTTTTTCTGCTCTTCTATGAGTTGGTTTTTGTCTGTGCAAATAGTCCTTTTCCCTTGGTTTGTAGCTAGCTTTGTTGGTTGAATACTTGCGTATTTGTGCAATGCTCAGCTTTTGGGGTAAAAGATGACATATAGTTATACTTTTTAACGTTAACACATGAAACACAATTATCCTTACATGGATAGGAGCCAGTGAGACATACAGTTCAGTGGAGAGTGTAAGCTAATATGGAATACATTGGTAATTTGCTGGGTTTTTACCCCCTGTGGACATGATATATTAGAAATATCAATCTAAACTGAGAAGAAATAATTTTAATTTTAGCCAGACGAAAAGAGTTTATAAGCCAGGGTGAGGTGGGAGAGATGTTTCTGTAATTGTGGCTTTTGTGACTTGGGTGAAGAGCAAGTGTCCTACCTACGAGGAAAAGAGGTGAAGGTGACATTTCTCACTTCCAAGGTGTCGGGATTGAAGGTACTGAAAAAAGATTGTGAAGGCACCATCAGTACCTCAGGGGGGACACTGGTTTGTGAAACAGATGTGAACAGAGTGAGATATTCCCGTCCTTAACTGGAATATAGTTCAGTGGGAGTTAACTCCAGCTGACATCAGGGTTCAGAGAAAGCAAGGGCAGAGATTTTTGGCTGTTGCTTTATTTTCTTCTGTGTAGCTTTGTGAAGAAAGGAGCCTAATTTTGCTAGAAGCTTTCCTCAATTCAGAAGGATCCAGCCATCTCCTGTGCTGCTTTCCACCATCTGAATAGGAATGGGCAGGGGGCCCAGGAGCCACATTCTCTACCTTAACCCAGTGACGCCTGAAGAAGCCAAGAGTCCTTCCAAGCAGTTGCAGTGGGAAAGGGCCAACAGCTACTTAAGAGTGCCCCTTACTCACATCACAGATACTTTGGGGGCTAGAAGGGAAGTAGTAGAAGGCAGCTGGGAGAGCTGCCAGGTGTCACACTTTTGGCAGCTTTGTCACACATTCCTTTAATTTTGGATTTGGCTCCGCCGCAAGAAGACTTGCAGGTTTCTGCTTGAAGTTTTCCCTATTTACCGCTTGGGGCCACTGTGGCACTCTTGAGCAGGAAACATGGGGCATCTCCTCCCTGTTGGATCCCAGGCAGGAAGGAGCTCTTGGGAGGTAGAGATTGCAGCGGCATAGAGGCAGGACATTTCCTGTTGTCCTCACTGCCTTTGCTTCGCTCCAGGTGGCTGAAACAACCTCGAGCATCCCAGGAGCTTCCTATCACTCCTCAGCTGAGCAGGTTCCCTGGCAGCTCTGGGCTGGTGCTGATGGATCCCCATTCCAGCTCTCTATTCATTGGGAGCACCTGTTCCGGGCTGGGGTTTTGTAGTTCTTTACTTTGCCCTTACTCTCTTCTGGGTAGGGTATGTTGACAACAGGATTAGGTGTTTGGTCATCAAAAATAGCACAAGGGGACAAGCAGAAGGTGAAATTACAGAGAATTGTTATACAGTGAAAGCCCAGGCAGTGGGACTAGTGAAAAAAGTCATATCATCACTGCTGAAGATACACACATATCCTGAAGTAGTAAAGTTCTCTGATGGTGGCAGGAACACTGGAATTTTTAGTTTAAAACATGGAACACGTGTTATCTCTTACTCTGCTAAGCAAATGCTTTGGTATTGAATCCATCTAAACTCTTGTTTTCTCAACAGCAGTACCTGAAAGAAAATACCACTTTACTTCTGCCATACTACATTACTCTTTCAATCTGTAGTTAGGACCATAATTTTCTCGTTCACTTGCATTTGAAATGTTGTGGGGTTCAGTCTAAATAACATTCCTTTTTCTACTTGGATGGATACTGGTTAGGGTGGTTAATTTAATTTAATTTAATATATTTTTTGGGTAACACTAAATTGGAGTGCTGGGATGGGGGTTTATACTGTTCTCTATATATTTCATGCAAATTAAAATATATTTCGGGTAACTTCACACTGACTCTCACTTTTGTCACGAGCATTAAGTAACTTCTCTCAGAGAGAACAGGCAGTGGAGGTCACTTCTCTGAAGGGGTTGGAGGGAAAGAGAAACTTGCTGTTCTCTCCCATTTCAGTGATTGTGGGTGACCTACTCAGCCCGGAGCAGCAAATCCCTGGGGCCCAGACACCCCCTGGAAGCAAAGCTGACCACAGTGACCCACCACAGCTCCGCTGCAGGGGTGTGGATTGGTATTGGTTTTCAATTTAGACAAGATGTTGTGTGAGTCACCCTGCCCCCTGCCCTCCCACCAGTGCTATGAATAATAAACTCAGGCAGAAGCTGTGAGCCAACTGATGTGCTGCCAGGGCACGGCTCCTTCTCCCCGTGCTCCTTTCCCTCTCTGCGCTTTGCTGGACCTGCAGGGCCTGTTGTGGGTGGAGGTGAAACACATCTGGAAGGGGCCGATTCAAATGGCACTCGTAAGTGAAGAAGGAGGTTCTAAATCCGACCCACCCTGGGGAAAAGGGGCTGAGGTCATAGGAGGGCAGAATGCAGAGTATTATTATAGTGAAAAAGTGAAAAAAAATTACATCAAATGTTTGCTTAAGGATCAGGAGTCCTGACCCAGCCCGTTTGGTTTGCCAAATATTACATGAAGCTACATAAAAAACCAACTCTAACCTCTTACAGCTCTCCCATTAGGTCACATTAAGCTTTGGCAGGGAGGATGGTCCTACTTGGTGGTTTTTTTGATTTGTGGTTTGCATTTGGCCAACATGACTTATTTAAATTTATTTTATTTTGTAAATGCTCAATGATAGAGTAAAACTCTAGAGTAAACTTGTTCTGGCCAACATTTATTGTGGAAAAATTCTGTATTATCAAGAGATCTTTGCAGAACAGCTAACAAATTAAAACAAAGCATTTCAAGCACATATTGAAGTTCTTTTTGTAAATGAAGGAAATGTACTGATGGCTTCAAGCCATTACTTTTGGTTGTTATCCACTTTTGGCCCTCTGGGCTTTTATAAGCCTGGTGTCTTTTGACTCTCCCCATGAGGACAGCAGTGCCTTTGGCTGTGGTGCAGCCAGGGGAATGAATCAGAATATGTTCTCCTCCTTATAACTTTGTTAACCTTTTAACAAGTTTGTCTTTCCTGCCTTTCTGAATAACTTGGTGAGCCTGTTTGCTCACATGGAGGCTCAGTTTGACTGCTGCCATTGAACTAGGAAAACCTGGTTCCAAGGAGGGATTTTCCTAACCTAAAAGAATATTAAGTACACCATATGTAAGCTTTTTTTTGCCCACTAAAAACTGAATTTAAAATAATGTGGAGAATGACATGCTCTCTTTCTGTCTTCTGAATGAAAAATGTGCTTTCTCTATGCATAATGTTTTCTTTATTGAAAATACCTTAACAAGGAAATAAATTTAAAAAATATCAGTTGTATTTTCCTTAATGGGGCATTTTTGATTAGTTCAAAATAACAGAAATACTTTATTTTGCCATCAGATTGGTAGTTGTCTACTTGTGGTAGAACAATCGTCCCGTTCCTTCTGAGGGCTACAGTCTTGTGGCATACATTTAAAGCCTTTTCTAGTGAAGTTGCCAAGCTTTATCATTGAAATATAATTTTGTCACAGATAAAAATTTGTGCTTCATGAAACCCAAGGAGCTGGAGCTATGGAGCCCTTGAAGAAGCCTTCAAGTGAACCTACTGCCTTCTAACTTTTGCAATTTTGTATGTTGAAAATTTCATTTAGATGAACAACATGCACAGAAACCATTTGCTATGTTTGTAATATTTTTCATAACTTCCCCAATCTGAGGGATAAAAATGGCACACTGCTTTTCTCTTTGAAAATAAATTTTGTAGCTGTTTTAAAAATAAGTGACAGTAATGCAGAGAGCAATAGCTTAATTATGATTTTATCTATAAGCTGTGTATCAGAAATATGTCTCTTAGATGGTTTTAAAAAGTGTGAATACAGGTTTGACTCAGAAATTACAATGGTATCCTGCCAAAATTCATTATTTTGTTCTGTGCACAGATCTTGTGTAGACCAGATTTTCCACCATTTGGCGTATGAATTCAGGCTCTTGTGGTGGGTTGACCCTGGTGGGATGCCAGATGCCCACCCAAGCTACTCCATCGCTCCCTTCCTCGGCAGGACAGGGGACAGAAAATATAGCAAAAGTTTGGTGGGTGGTGATGAGGACAGGGAGAGATCGCTCACCAGCTCCTGTCACAGACAAAACAGAAAAGGCTCGGGTTAATTCATTCAATTTATTGCCAAGCAAATCAGAGTAGGATAAACAAAATCAAATCTTAGAAACACCTTCAACCCAGCCTTCCTTTTTTCTTGGTCTTAACTTTATTCTTGATTCCCAGCTTCCTCTCCATCCAGCAGTGCAGAGGGACAGGGAAGGGGCATTGCAGTCTCTTCATCACACGTTGTCTTTGCCACTCCTTCCTGCTCAGAGGGAGGACTCCTCAGAGTCTTCCTCTGCTTCAGTGTGGGGTCCCTCCCACGGGGGATGCTTCTCCATGTACTTCTCCAACTTGAGTCCTTCCCACAAGCTGCAGTTCTTCAAGAACTGCTCCAGCGTGGGTCCCCAACGAGGTCACTAGTCCTGCCAGCAAACCTGCTCCAGCCTGGGCTCCTCTCTCCCCAGGTCCAGCCAGGAGCCTGTTCCAGTGCAGGCTTCCCACAGGGTCATATCCTCCTTCAGGCATCCCCCTGCTCCAGTGTGGGCTTCTCCAGGGGCTGCAGGTGGATCTCTGCTCTACCATGGTCCTCCCTGGGCTGCAGGGGCACAGCTGCCTCACCATGGGCTGCAGGGGAATCTCTTCTTCAGCACCTGGAGCACCTCCTGCCCCTCCTTCTTCACTGGCCTGGGTGTCTGCAGGGCTGCTCCTCTCACACATTCTCACTCCTCTCTTCTCTGGCTGCAATTTGCTTCTGCGCAGTAGCTCTTTCCCCTTCTTAAACACATTCTCCCAGAGGTGTTACCACCATGGCTGCCTTGGCCAGCAGCTGCTCCGTCCTGGAGCTGGCTGGCACTGGCTCCATCACACAGCAGCTTCTCCCAGAAGCCACCCCTGTAGCCCCCCTGTAACCAAAGGCTTGCCACACAAACCCAGTTCAGCTCTGCACGTAGCAGACTGACAGCCCTGTAATCTGGTAATTGTATGGCACAGGCTCAATGCATGTAGCACTGTTTATACAATGTTCCCTGCATTTGGCACTTAGCTAAGCTAATCACTCTGCTTTTTGGCAGGGTAATTAACCAAATACCATGCTTGCTGATACCTCAACAGAACTTCTTCTCATCCTGGAGTTAGCTTGTTGAAACAAGTTTAAATGTTCTTATCCTTAAGCTGTAGCGCCGTCAGCAGTGAAGATTTAAAATAAATTATAAAAGTCACTTGAAAAAATACAATGTCTGGTGGGTTTTTTAATGCCCATGTAGTTTTTGAACTCTTAATTGGCTTTTTCACAAACGCTGGCCACTATAGCAATAATTCTATTGATATGGTTGATTATCTGATAGTTACTGTTAAAACACCAATCTGTTCTATAGGACGGCCTGACTGGAGGTCAAGCATGACCTAAAGATGAAAAATTCCCATATTGTCTGATACTCTTGAAACATTTTGTTCTGCTGTGCATTTTTGATAGCGAAACCACCTTTAAATGCCAAAGCCATATTGTCATAGCTGTCACTGACTCTATAATACAGAGTTGGAGACACATTTTACAAGGAGATGTGTCAATGACATTTGTATTGTTGGTGGAGAATGATGCTGAATTATTGAAAAAACACAAGCTGAAGATTGTTGCAGGGAAAGTTTTTCAAATCTGTGTGTACGCTGTACAAATTGGCAGGTATATGACAACATTATTTCCATTTGTTTTTCAAGTATCTAGATAAAATTGGCAATGAAAAGACCTGCACAAAATCTCAATAATTTGTTGGATGGAAAGGATCTTTCTTGTTCACTAACTGTAATTTTCTGTTATAGTTTATGACTTTGCATTTGTGGGTTTACAGATTTTCAGAAGTGACAGAAGAGGTAGTATACAATGTTCCTTATTGCAGGGTCAGCCTGTTCCTCAGTTCCTCCAATTTGTGATTAGCTATGCTTATAGCTTGCCAGAGGTTTGGATTAAATACTTAATCACCATTATGCTAAAGCTGAGAAGAGGTCATTACTTCCAGTTGTATGAATGAGTAAAACCAAGGCATCTAAAAAGAGTTTTTTGTGTCAGTACTGGGTCAATCCTGGTGACGGTTCCCCAAAATAAGTATTTTGTCAATCTGCTCATATTTGATGTGCTTTTGGCATAGGAAGCTGTATACTTAGCTCCCTCAAAAACTGAAATATGAATCTACTAGAGAATTGCATAGGTTTTCCTCACAGATTATGCTACCCATTTGCATTATTATGCTGTATTTTGATTTCTCAACAAGCTTCTATCGTAATAGCATTTATACTCATCTTGGATATTATTGTGCCAGGTTTAGGCACTCTAGTTAGTATAGACTGGCTGATGTCACAACCAACCAGCACAGTTTGAGTAATGTCAGTATCCTGAATTTAGATTTACTGCCATTCCTCATCTGTGATACTTCCCAGTTATGAAGAGGTTCTACATCTTTACCTGGTCCCTTAAAATTCTCAACCTTTGTGTTACAGTTGCTTCTTGGTATATAGGGATATAAGAAATGTTTTGTCAGGGTAAGTTACGATGCCAGGGCTCCCTTTTCTTATTTGACTCCAGATATCGATTAACAATACTCAAGTTTTGTTGGTATAAACATGGAGTTTGTATGTCTAAGTTCATGGTGCTGAATTCAGTACAAATAATTCACTGGAAGAAGCTAACAAGAAGGAGAAAAGAAGAAGAGAGCATTTCTGCAGGAAAGGATCTTGGAGTCCTGATGGCTGACAAGTTGACCATGAGCTGGCAGTGTGTCCTTGCAGCCAGGAAGGACAAAGGCATCCTGGGGTGCATCAGGAAGAGCATGGCCAGCCGGTTGAGGGAGGTGATCTTGCCCCTCTTCTCGGCCCTAGTGAGGTCACATCTGGAATGCTGTGTCCAGGTCTGGGCTATTTAGGACAAGAAAGTCAAAGAGCTGTTGGAGAGGGTCCAGTGGAGGGCCACAAAGATGATAAGGGGTCTGGAACATCTCTCTTTCGATGAGAGACTGTGGGAGCTGGGCGTGTTTAGTCTGGAGAAGACTGAATGGGATCTCATCAATGCATATAAATATCATAAATATCTTAAAGGCAGGTGCCAAGAGGTGCCAGACACTTTTCAGTGGTGCCCAGTGACAGGACGAGGAGCAATGGCCATAAACTAAAACACAACAAGTTCCACCTAAACCTGAAGAAGAACTTTTTTACATTGAGGGTGGCAGAGCACTGGAACAGCTGCCCAGGGATGTTGTGGAGTCTCCCTCTCTGGAGACATTCCAAACCCACCTGGATGCGTTCCTGTGTCACCCGCTCCAGGTGCCCCTGCCTTGGCAGGGGGGTTGGACTGGACGATCTCCAGAGGTCCCTTCCAACCCCAACTAATCTGTGATTCTGTGAAAGAAGTCTCCCTGAATTACCATTAATGTGAAAACTACAAAAGAATAGCGATTGGCAGAACAGGTACAATGTTGGATTTGAGAAGAAAGGACTCAAAAAGTTCACAAAAAAAATTTGAAATGCCACAAATTCGTTCCAAATAGTGTATTGGCATTAAGATAGGCACAGAAGTGTTAAGTCCATTGCCTGGATATGTGATGATAAACATTAGTGACTTGAGGATGATCATAACAGGTACTGGTTTGTTTCCCCTGGAACACTTTTTTATGCTTTTAAACTTTAGGTACATGTTTATTACAGATCATGAGTGTGCTTTTAAACAACCTCACAGTAGTCTCCACTTGCTGCATTTTTGGTTTGTATCACAGTGAAGTCCCAGAGGACAAAAACTGGATTCCTTTCAAGACAAACTTGTACTCCAGGAGTGCACACTCCAGACTCTACTGGTGTTCTATCTAAAGCCCCAAACTAAAGCAATTCTAGAACAGAAAGTCTGAAGAAGCGAATTTGTGCAGGGATGTCAGGTTCTTGGGGCTGTCAGTGTAGTAACTGCTCTGTCAATAGGTGAGTGACTTCAGTAACACTGCTTGCTAATGTAGATGTAGTTATTGTGCCTCTTACCTTTTCTTCGTGGTGTACTACTTTATTCAGAGTGTGCTCAGTGAGGCAGATAAGCTCAGATAAGCTGACAAATGCACTTTTCCGGGCTAACAGTGTTTATTTTATGTCTGCAATCATTCTCAAGCAACAATGAGATACCAGCACAATGCTAAGAAACAGCTTAAATTTCTACTGAGAAACATTCTGCTCTTACACGAGTTTTGTGTGGTAGTATTTGCTTTTTCTTTGAATGTCAGAGCTACCACTTTTCCCTTTTAGGACTCCCCTGTGGTGACAGTAAGCATTGCCAGTCACATGGCTGAGATTCAGAGCTGGGAGAACTGCCATAGTAAACTGAATTTGAACTCTGGTCTTCCCATGCCTCCACTGGGATCTATAACTGTCTGAAAGGCAGGTCTGGCCAGAAAATTTTTGTGTTGCAAAATTACTTTTGATGTGCAGCTGGCTATGTAAAATGGTTCTTATTTGTTTGTCCAAATTCCATAGCTGATTTAAACCACACAGTCCAATCGATAGTGCGAGTTAGTTTTAAAAAATAAATGTATTTATATTTTTTATTAGTTGATTGGATGATAATTGAACCCAAGTGTTTTTGAACCCTGGATGCAGCTGAAGCTCTCTTAATTCGTTATAGATTGGCCAGCAGGGTGGTGAATCACTGTAAAGCCGTGTTGGGGCACTGACAAACCTCAGATAAATCGCGCTTGTCAGGGGTTTGTATGTAATCCTAAAAAATGCATGTAATTTCTGTGTTATTACATGTTAATTTAATTGTAACAGGATTACTTTTAAAGGACAATATTTTGTGCACAGCATCACCAGAGTTGCTGGCCTAATGCTGTGGAGCTTCACTGCATTCAAATATTCATCAATTGAAACCCTGTCCAGGCTCCTTGTTTTCAGGAACTCTGTATTAGAAACCTGGCAGCACAGCAAGACACAGAAAAAGGGTGTAGGAAAATTTAAATCAGTGACATGTGTACTTGTTTTGATAGTGCATTTGTTGGCCTAATTTAATAATGTATATTCTTGGAGGAAATGTGAACAAAATCTGTTGTTAAAACAGATGAAAACAAATGGGATTAATTTGCATGAGTTTCAGTATTTGTCTATAAATTGGTCAGTATGTTGTCATTTAAAAGTTGTGAAAAGGTTGCCAATAGAGTCTCACAGCTCAAAGAGCTGTAAGATTTAGAGTAGGTGGCATCATTCTTCTACTAGACATGAAAAGAAAGCTACTTGTCAACCTCTTTACTCTCCAATGTCTAGTAAGGCCAACAGAAATTGAAATGCAGCCAGAAGGTATATGAAATTTATTTTTCTATGCATGGAAACAGTCATTTGTACTTACTACATTTTTCACTATATTCACAATTTAACATGTGATATTTTTTTAAAAACACTGCCTAATTTAAAATCTGTTTGGCAGAAGGATAGAGATTTGAGGGATGCCTTGTTCCTACAATTCTTGGGGAAATCAGTGACTGCATGGAGACCACCATTAGTGCTCTTGTTGAAGGAACAGCATTTGTTTGAGCTTGATGGTCATTTGTATTATTTGTCCCAGCAACTGATCAGTCAACAAACATGTACTGACTGTAGAACATCTGTATCACCAAGCCAGCTGTGGCATGTGCTGCTGTTGAATCATCTACTAAAGATAGATGGCATAGATGATGTGACATATCTCCAGCTGGTGAGGGGTAGGAGAGAAAATTTTAATAATGCTTTGAAAAAGTGTCCTAAAATGTTTGAGAGAATAAGAAGTTCAGGGAAGAGGTCAGAAGAAAGTGATGGAGGAAAGAGGGGAAAGGGTATAGGAGAGAGCCAGAGTACTACAGAGCAGAGGAAAGGACAGTAGGGACAGGGGACACAGAACTGGGAATGAGCAGGGCTTCATTTGCATCTCTGATCACTGAATACAGGAGGATACATCACAGCTGGGGCCTCAGATATGTCTGATGGAGGCAATTTTAGTTTCCTTGCATGACTGAAGATGTCTCTTGGATTTGCAGTCTATATTTTAGACTGGTCAGCTTTACTGGGGAAGAGGTATTGGAGGTCAGAGTAAATGTGTCTTCTACAGACAACCTTGATGGTTACAGGCATTCTACCACCGTGGTTTTGAGCTTTCTGGTTCAGATATATCTATAAATGAAATACCTGGATGGCACTTTTTCATTTTTCAACAGAACTAGGATTTTTTCCCTAGTTTTAAATGAAAAAGTCACAGTAATATCTAAACTCAAAAGTGTTTCCCTCTAATTTTTTAGTTGCTTTTTCCTTACTGATTTTGTAGTTCATATATAAAGAAACAGTACCTTTTCTTGAATGATTTTGTTAGGACTCAAAGATGTTGGACAGATTCAGGGTTTTATTTTGGCATACTACAGTGCTGTGGTCTGACTTGTAGATTTTATTCATATTTTCTTTGAATAATTCCAGTATTTTGTTTTGAATTTATGAGGCCGTATTATAAAATGAACTGTGGAAATTAATACTGTAATTTTAAGGTAACCTAAATTGTTCTCTAAATAATTATTTTCTAAACTATGTGGGTTAAATTGATTCTAAATAAAAATAGAAACTTTCCTTATTAGCAGGGCTAATAAAACTCTTTGCCCATGCTCATGCAGCCTCACTTTTTTTACCAGACAACCTCATGACTCACATTTTATAAAGCTCTTTATTCATTAATGTATTTTTGCATTTAGCACACAGGAAAAAATTGATGAACTACCTATGATAGCATGAAGTATTCAAGCATGTTCTGCATAATCCACTTTTCCTTATGAGTTTCCAGTACAACTCTCACCCATTTGAATACTGAACAAAATAATGATAAACCTGTCCCTGCTAGGACCCCTGAAAGGTACCAGCATGACTGTTCAGATGGTGTTGGAACCAGGTGCAATTTGGTTTAGTATAAAATTTGTCCAAAGAAGGTAACAAAGACCCACTCCCCCACCCAAGCCCTGTAAGCCTGTGGTCTTAAGAACTGCACACAGCTGCAGGAAAGAACTGCCAATTAATGTAATTTACAACAGGTTTCTACTTAGATTGTGAGTTGAGTAGTGGGGGGAAACACAGAAGGGAATGGTGGAGAAGTTCAGGCAAAGGATGCTGTGTGGCAGGGAAAAATCGGGTAAGCAACATCTGGAAACTTATCTTGAAAGAGGAAACAACCAAAATTGCAATGGGTAAGAGAGAATCCAGGCTACAGTAGATTGGAAAAGAACAGAAGGAGCCAAGAGGAGACCTTTGTGGTAATGTGTCACACAGCAGGATGCAAACATGATTGTTCCTTTTGACTTGGGAAGTTCTATCACTTTCTCTGAGTACGATACCTGCGTAATTTGTTTGGCATGTTGTGCTGGTTGCAAGGTCTGAGATTATTTAATAGAGATTTGTTCCCAAAAGCGGGAATTGAGTAAAATCCACTACTTTCTTCACAGTTCTGATACCTGTGATTGCCTTGTGGCTGCAAAAGTTCTTTGCTTACATGAGTATTGAGGTGATTTTATAATCACCTCACTAAATTGTGTGTTTAACTACTGTGTGATGTGCCTCTAGAGGAGCATCTTTGCTGGTGTACACCTCATATATCGCAAGATAAATGCTTTTTGTGGCAGGTTGCTCATAAGTCATGTTATCATCACCTTTGCCAGTCATATGGAGCCAATCACAGCTTTGCCTGTTCATTGCAAAAGAATGCAGAGCAACCCATTCAAAGCAGCCTGTGAACACTTGCTTTAACTGTTACCAGTTGCTTTTCTCATCCCTTGTTAATTGTTGATGGATGCTCTGGTCTGGGCTCGCTGCAGTGGGAATGTGTGTGTCACAGCACAGGCTAGCTGTGGGCACTGACAGTGCTGGACAACTCAGGGAAAATGTGTATGAGGAAACCATTGGAGGTGTGATGACTAATTTGCTTATTCTTTCTCCTTAAAATTGGCTCTTCATTTTTGATTAGATTTTTTTTTTCCCCAGCTGACACAAACTTGAGGAATCTGTAATTTCTTGTGAGAGAAAATTGAGTTGAACAAAATTCTGAAATACTGTGGCTCTGCTTATACTTACACCAGAACACCAAATATTCTTACAAGAAGAGGAAATCACCATTTGACAATCTGGAAGCAAAGGAAATTAATCTTCATGAATCTAGTTAGGTAATTTTGCAGCTGCCATGATATTATAGAATAATTTATTAATCTTTGCACCTGCCTAAGGTGAAAGAATTTTACCTTTCCAATCTACAAGCTAAGGTCCTGGCAGCAGAAGTGTATAGGCTTTGGGGACAGGAGGGGGAAAAAAATAACCACCTGAATTTATTTTTTACAAGAAATGACAAATATAGCCTATTTTTGTTCTCCAGAACATGCTGTATCTTGAGGTGAGGAGGTGTGTCTCTGTGTCTCACCTAAGAAAACCAACCTTCTTTTCCAGGGGTTTTCTTTTTGTTTCAGGGCGTGAAAGCATTCTGTAGCTTTTTGTCCAATTGAGTCTTTTAGACTGGATACATGGCAAGAATTTATCTTTGGTTGGTTGGTTTTTTGTTAGTTCAAATAAAGCAGCTGCAACTCAAGTGGAGCATTTGGGCTCTACCGCAGCACAGGGGGCAACACGATAAAAATCTAGCTGATGTTCATTTTCCTCAGCAGATGCTTAATATCAATCCTTGTGATCCTAAAACATGGATGTTTTCTGAAATGCCTGCATTCCCCTGTTATCACCAAACCTCGTCTGTTTTCTCTGGACAGACTGCTCCTTCTCAAAGCACAAACAAGGAGAGTTTAACAGAGCCCTGATGGGATCTGTGTTAGAAACCTGTGCACTGCCATAAATCTCCAACTGGTAAAACAATGTCTATACTTACACATCTTCCAAGAAGACATAATTGTAAGAGTAATGTGTTGGACTAGAGTCCCAGTGGTTCCAGGCAGTGCTTTCTGGGGGGAGGGTTATGTTCCTTTGCTTCTTCACTGTTAAATTTACTTACAACTAGTTTTGAAGAAGAGAGGGGAAAAAGGTCTGTAAGTGATTTTTCAAAGGTCTATATGGGTCTTGTGTTGTTAGAAATGCACATTGGTGCAGCTGTCAGAGAATCTCAATATATATAACCATATTTCATATTTCTCTGGATATTTTTTCTACTTCTATTGAAATTTCTTATGTTTATTGCCTACTATACCTTTCTCTAAGTGAAGTAAAGATCCTTAAACTCAGAAAATTTCATGCAAAAGAAAAGTGTACAGTGAAACTACACCTCACTGTCAGTTATTTGTTGTTTTAGTACCCTTGAGTTTTCCTGCAATTAGAAAAGAGGTAAGGGCACAGAACAACTTTCAGAGTATTTTGGGATCTATGAACATGTCTTGTATTATTCTTCTAAGAGAGATTCAGCACTGAGAACTTCACACTTTTAACTGAATATTGTGTACAGCTCATAACTTGCATATTTTTGAAGTACTGTAATTTTTGTTTCTTCCCATAGTGCCTTCTGTCCTGGACTATTCCTATAACTAATACAATTATGCTTCATAAAAAAAAAAGTCTACTTTTTAATTATAACGTAAGATTAAAAGAACCTATGTATTTTGGTATTCACATTTAAAAAAAAGAATCAATTAGTTTTTGGTGAAAGGTGAAGGTGATTTGGTTTGTACTATAAATTTGTAAGAACAATTAGCTAGTACTGACATCAGAAATGCTGGGGGTCTTTGCAAAATAAAGTCATCCTGTGCAAAATTGCATATTAAGGTAAAATTTAGACTCAGAAGTTACTCTCTTCTAGACAGCTGAAATTGGATGTTATTTGGTCTCATCTGCCTTCAATCTCCAGATTAATTTTCCCAGCTGTTTCCTCAGGCATGTGAGTTATGTGTGTGTCAGTCTTCCTGTTTAGCAGTGAATAGCTCTTTTCTCATCATCTCAACCCTCTACTTCTGGTTAGGGGAAAAGACTCAGGATTATCCTCTATTGGAATAATGTCTCTTGCAGATTCCACTCTTAGGCAGACAGCCGAGAAAGTGCTGCGTTTGATTTTTCCTGTTGGCACATTCTTCTGTGCTCAACTAATTTTGGTATTGGTGCAGGGTTTACTTAGGTGTTTTTAGTCATGAGTAGCAGGTATTCTAGAAATCTTTTGGTTAAACTGTAAGCAGAGCAAGTTGTGCAGGGAGGGCAGAGGAGGATGGGTGGTTTGCAGTGAGAGGAACGGGAAATGCAGAGCAGCTCTCCCAGGCAAGGTAGCAGAAGGCACCAGAGCAGATCCGGCTGTTTCTGGATTGCAGGACGTGGGCGTAGGCTCCACTAGGTGGCACGTTTTCGGGGACTTGGTGGCATGGTGTTGACAACACATCAATGAAATTGGATGGACCTTTTTTTCTTTAATCCATGTATAGCATGCATTGTGTGCTTTTACAAGTCGTGAATTCTGCTCTCGGAGCGAGCGTTATTAATCCCGTATTTCCTTCCCTGCAGCGGAGGTGCATTTTCAGAGCAGCCATGCATTCGGAATGTGTTCCTGTGCTTTGGACTGTGGTATGCTATCCAAATGGGAAAGTCAGCTATTTTAATATCAGTCATGCAAACTTCCTTTGCTTTACAATCTTCTGAGGCTTCATAGAACTTTAGCAATGCTCCATTTTAGCTTTCCTTCATTTGGAATCTGTTTGAAACATGTGGCTTATGCAATGTAGGATAAAGAAGTACAGCAATGGTTCTTGGTTTGTTTTCCCCTTAGAGTTTTTAAAAATAGAATCATAGAACCATTTAGATTGGAAAAAGATTTTAAAAATAGAGTCATAGAACCATTTAGGTTGAAATGGTTTAATCTTAAACCATTAAGAACATCAAGTTTAGTCATTAGCACTTCCAAGTCCACCACAAATAGTCCTCTTATTCTCCTTTAACTTTAGGTAATTCAGTAAATCTCATATATTGCATGAAAATTGTTTTTTATATCACATCAAGTTAAGTTTTCCAATTTTAAAGAGGATGAATATACTTTTACTAAGCTCTAAGGGTAAGAAATTCGAGGACTACTATTTGCACACTAATCTGAGTAGAACTATTTGGCTTTAAGTATCTTCTTGAATCAAATCTCAGTGCTAAAGTGTCCCACCATCTTAAATATCAACCTATGTTGTTTCGAATATTTATATAAAAAAAAATCAAATGGAATGATCCGTGATATAAGAATGTAATTAAATAACTACCTTATGTGTCTTTTTAGGGAGTTCTGCCTCACTGCAATTGTTGATCAGATAACTGGGCAGTAAGTTTTGTTAAGCAGGTTAGCTGATGGGTGGTCTCAAGGATATTAATATTAAAAGATAAAATCAAAGAATAGAAGCAGATAGAATGAAATCAGTTAACCTCCCACTCTGTTTAGAGAAGGATTCTGTTTCAGTGGAGGCTGACTTTTTAAAGACCGTGACAGCTTTTGGATATCTCAACGGGCAAATAGTTTGTGGGCATAGGTACGACAGACTCCCACAGATGTTTAGAAAAGCCTTCTGCTTCACCTGGGGTTTTGTATTAAACTTACCGAGAAGTGTGGTGAGGTGTGCCAGCACAAGTGAATAAATATCTCAGACTTTTTTTTGTAAGTCATGCACTTGTGCTCTGGGGAATCTGCAGAGTGGAGCGAGACAGGCTTCTGCAAAGAGCAGGGGTTTGTGCCACAAAATGTGTTTGTGAGTGGTGGATGTTCATACACAATAATGAGGATACATTAATGATTGAGATAATGCAGAGAAAGAAGTAGTCATTGGATAATGCTAATCATGTTTTTTCCACATCTCTTGAGTACCATTTTAGTGTATATTTTTCAAACTTAGTGGTTGTTATTCAGAATCTATATTAATAGTTTTCCAGTAGCAGAAATGGCATGTTTCCAGAGCTTAGACTAGTCAGCATGAAAAATCAGGTTCAGATTTGTTGTGCCAGCTTCATTTTTGGTTCCTTTTCTGTAAGATGTAACTAATATTCATTATGCATTTAAAGAATTAATTGGCCCCTTCAAAGTTACCTGAAACTTTAGGTAGAAGGTGACATAAAGGTATACATTTTGAATGTCAATATTTAATTTTAGAACATAAAATTTGGCCCAGGACTTTTAGCCAAGTGCCAAGAAGAAAAAGAAGAGAGACAGAATAGTTTTGATGTCAATACTCTTATCTGTGTCTTGCAATTAAAAGAGCTGTGAGAGGGCTCATGGAAAAGAGATGTGTTACACCTTAGCAGAGATTGTTAATTCTAAGCAAACCTGCAAAATAGTGGCAGTTTGTAAAACCAGGCAAAGCAAGAGAGAAACCCCTTTTTTTTTCTTTCCTGGAATTGTAATACTAATTGGGAAAAAAAAAGTGGGAGAGAGAAAGAGTTCTGAAAGTTTGTTCTGTTGTAGCCTTTTCCATCTAAGTCTGTTAATAAATCTCTCTATATTCTGTCAAGTTGTGTGCCTGCTTTGCTTTTTCTCCTAATGCTTATCTCACAGAAAAAACATCAAGAAAGTATGTATATCTTTTAGCTTAAAAAAGCCCACTACACAAATTGTTTATTTCTGGTATTACCAGCAGATTTAATGTGCAGGAGGCAGTGTTGACTTGCTATTAATTTATCTGAATAAAGCATCTGTACAATTGTTCTAGTAGCTATTGAAAGGTAATTCATTAAATCTTAATTTCCTTCTGTAGCTGAGATTTAGGTTTGTTGGCCAGTTACACTGAAAGCCCTGTAGCATTGGAAAGATTTTGAGAACTCTTGTCATTTGCTCTTGCAAGAGATGTGGAATTCACAGAGGCTTTGTCTTTTTGCTTCCGGAATCTGTAACAACAGTTGCATTTTTAAGTGATGAAGGGTATTTCTGATAGTCTCCAAGACCATCAAGTGGGAATCCCTTTCCTGACTACTAGCCTAAATTGTTGCAATAATGTGTTGTGTTCTGAGTTATTGCCTAATTATTTTAAGATAGTTGATGTTAAATACACAATCCTCAGAACATCATTTCTCACATGGGAAGCATAAAGACTGTGGAAATACAAAATACAAGTTGTAAATTTCATTCTCCACATATCAGTGAACTTTTGAGAGGAAAACCTGGCTCAGAATAGCTCTTGCATTATTTCTTATGTAACTAATTTGATAAGTGTATCAGAAAGCATATAAATCTTCAAGTTTTCAAAACATTGAAAGTAATCTAAGCTTTCAAATTCCTGCAGTATCATTTGGAATAGAACGGAATGGAATCATAGAATCCGTCATAGAATGGCTTGGATTGGAAGAGACCTTAAAGATTATCCAGTTCCAACTTCACTGCCATGGGTGGGGACACCTCCCACTACACCAGGTTGCTCAGAGCCCCGTCCAATCTGGCCTTGAACACTGCCAGGAATGGGGCATCCACAGCTTCTCTGGGGAATCTGATCCAGTTCCTCACCACCCTCAGAGTAAAGAATGTTTTCATAATATCTAATCTAAAATTGCTTTCTCTTTCAGCTTGAAACCATAACTGGTTCCTGATTATTGCAACTAAGGCTGCAGCCAGTTTCTGTAATTTTCATTCTTGTGGACAGAATTTTCCACTTTATGTTTTCCTGAAGTATGAGTATGTTTTCTTGATCTGTTCTACCAGTTATTTTCATGATGGATCCAAGTTTTTGTGCAGCCTGGGATTAAGTAACTAATTCATTAATGGGTTTGGGTCCACCTTTACCTGAAATGATTGACCAGAGATGTACCATCATGCTTGGGTCTAGTGAATTTTTTAGTGAATGTAGCATTAGTATAGAAAGAGGCCTACAGGCTTCAGTAGTTCAGTGAAAATGTTGGCTAGGCATCAAGGGAATTTAAATTTCATTCCTGGTCTTGAAATGTGATAAATCTGGCTATTGCTGGAAAAAAAAAAGGTCCAAATGTGGTGAATATTGTGTCAGTTTTGGAGTACTTTTGTTTCACAACTACTGCTTTCTTAAATATTTATCTAACAAGAAACATTTCTTTCTTTGCCAAATGCCTTTCTTGCGATAGGGAACAGTCTGGAAAGGCTGAGAGATCAGGATAAAGCTTTGGTGGCACACCTCTAGCAAAAGCAAGAACTCTTGTGTCAAATTATCTTGCAAGGCAGGAATTGATCCAGAACTGATGTAGTGTTAACTCAGGGCAGGAATGCAATGTTAACTGAGGAAGTTGCAACATACCTTGACCGTTGCTAAATTAATTCTTCTTGTGGGATATTTAATTTGATGTACATCACCTTTTCTTCTCTTTGTGAGTGAGTTCAAAGTAATTCTGAAGATTTAAGATATTCTCAATTGGTTGGAGTGAGTCATTTAATATTTTTATATGTTTCATTCAATTAATGTAGTTAAATAAGAGATATATAGTTAAATTAATGGTAAGGGCCAGGGCTATTCAGCCTGGAGAAGAGAAAGCTCTGGAGAGACCTGAGGGCAGCTTCCAGCACCTAAGGGGGAGCTACAAAAGAGCTGGAGAGGGTCTTTTCACAAGGGCATGGACTGGTAGGACAAGGGATAATGTCTTCAAAATGAAAGACAGCAGGTTTAGATTAGATAACAGGAAGAAATTATTTGCTGTGATGATGGTGAGGCACTGGCACAGGTTGCCCAGAGAAGTTGAGGATGCCTGGAAGTGTTCAAGGCCGGCTTAGATGGGGCTTTGAGTAACCTGGTCTAGAGAAAAGTGTCCCTGCCCACAGCAGGAAGGTGAGAAGTAGATGATCCTTAAGATGCCTTCCAACCCAAACCATTCTATGGTTCTGTGATAATCAGCCAAGTAATCAGTGCAGTACTTACTTGATATCGTATTTGAACTTAGCTTGATGGATAACCTAGCCAAAAGTGAAATTTCTAATCCAATGGATGAATACAATTCTAAAAATCTGGTTTCTTGTTAAATACATGATTCGCTTTCGGGGAAAGTCCATCAGTATCTGCCTAATCACTTCCACAAGTAAATTGCCAGAATATTTGCAAAAACTACTTGAACGACCTGAGCATAAATGCAGTAAATCCATTAGACATTTAAGATTTTAGGTATAATGTTCTTCTGCAGACTAATTCCAGTGCATTCCTATCTATTTACTGATGTAATTTCTCTTCTAAAGATAGTGTTCAGTGACTGGGGCCATGCACGTTAAGACAGAAATCCAAGCTATCCGATCTGTCTGTTTGCAGTTCCACGATCTTTTTTACTATTCTATCCTGTCTTTTTCACTTTGTCCATGAGGAGTTCGGGAAGAGCTAGGCAGAATCGCTTCTGAAATGAACAGGAGAGAATTTAATACTGTAATAATAACAACAATTTAAAAAAAAAATAGAAAGACAAGTTAAAAACAGGAGCCTTCTCCTGATAACTTTTTCATGGTCAGAAGAAAATGCAGGGCTAGTCTTGCTCTGCACTCTTTCCTAGAAGTTTCAAAAGGTAGTACAAAGATTGCCCAAACTCTTATATTTCTGAGAAGATCTGTCTTTTGTTTCCAGGGTAGATACAGTAGGAACTATCTTTGAACTCAAAATTTATCCTTTGTAGCTGGATAAAAGTAATCAAATCAAATTATCTTTGAAAATCAACCAGTTTTGCACTGTTGCAATAACCGACTTGGTTATGATTCACAGAGAGCAAATCTACCTAGTGGCCTAGCTTGTTTTAGGATGTGGAGTTCAATGTTGCATGGATGCAAAATGCTAAATCATGGCATGTATAAAAACTTGTTTCACATTTTCTTTCCATATTTAAAAAACGTCTGTTTGTTTTTCAACTCGAGAATATGAGTTTCATTCACAAAGTCTCTTCTGTTGCCATGACAGGGATGAGTTTCAAAGTCTTACTTTTACTCAGTATATATTCCACATGTGCTGTTAATGACGTAAAATTGGGTAAGAACATTTATCAGTTTATGTTGAGATTTGAATTAATGATGTGGAAATGGTGAGTTTCCCTTCTGTTTGGTCTGATCTGATGGTGCCCATTTTGTGTTGAAAAGTTATAATTATTCATTAAAAAAAAAAAAAAAGAGAATAAATTGTCCCAACCAAATTAAAGCCTTGTTTTGATCAAGTTATAACGTGTGTGTAAATTGGAGCACTTGCCACTCTGTGTTCTGAGCCTGATGTTGCTTTCTCCACTAGCTAAGACCCCGATATTTAAAATGCTCCTTTTTTTTTCATACGTAAAAATGTACCTCCAGCCCATCAAACCATTTCCTTGGGAAGTTGTGGTTCATGACAGCATGACCAAGTTAGTGTTCTAACCTGGAAATGAAAGGAAAGCAGAAGCTGAGCTGTTTGAGAAACACTGGCACGGCAAGGGATTACCCTGTCTCATTTTCCCCAAACCACATTTTTCTGGAATTACGCTTCCAGCGAGAGTCCCCACCCAGGCAGTCATTCTCCCAGATGAGGTAAAGGAAGCCACCATCAAGCTGAGCTGAGAGCTGTGTTAGGCTTCTCTGAACTGGAAGCCTCTCTTCATTACATCACACCTGGCCGTATTTCAGAGATTAATGAACAGCATCTTGTCAGGTTTAATATATCGCAGTGCTTGAGTTCGCATTGGAGATGTAATCATAAATTCCCTGAGCTGTGAACTACACCTTAAGGACTCGCAGGGAGTTCTAAGAAGGCAAGAAAAAGAAATGACTGTAAACTACAGAGTGTGCCAGCTTTGAGAGAAACCTGCAGATTTTCTAGGACATTAGGTTTCAAAAGAAGGATTACACACAGACTAAACAGAGTAGAAGTCATAAAAATTTAAAGACATCACAAAAATAAGATCCTTTTTAGGTATGACAGAATACTAAAGGAAATTTATACTGAATTATACCACCCAAGCAGACCCATTAATTAACGTAATGAGAAAATATGTTCCATTTCCATGGACCCAAGCGTGTCAGGAAGCATTTGACACTTTTAAAAGGGGGAGAGGTGAAAGCATGCACTTCACTGCTCTTGAAATTCTCAGGTTTTAGCTTATCTGTTCACGTTCATGTTTGGGCTGCTGAGGCATTAGGATATGTACCAATCGAGAGAGAAAGAAAAAACTACTGCAAGTGACTGATATGCCTAAAAAAATGTAAACACATTTGTGCTGAAAAACTCTTAAAGTTCTATCTTTAAAGTATCCTGAATATTGGAGAGATTGTCATGTCATATCACTGGAAGTCAGGAATGAAAAGAATCTTTTTATTGTCAAGATATGATTCTGAAAATATTACATATGTGAAATTTTAAAATCCATAAGCAGATGCTCTGTGCTCATTCCAATGGCTCACACTTGTAAAGCTGGCAAGTAGGGCACTTTGCAGGAAATAAAAGCCAGATTTTCAAGGTTGTTCAGACATCATTTTTCTATGCAAAGGATTTAAAAAATCAGAGTCTAATTCATTTTCTCAGAGTTGTATTCCATTGCTGGTATTCAAATATTCCCCTGCATATTGCTTGGAAATTCTTATGGTCATTCCTTGATAGAAGCAAGCTGAAAAAATTAGTTTGAGCCTTAATCTTTTTTTAGCATGTAAAATAGGTCCCTGTTCTTTCATTTCTTATCTGTGAAGTAAGAGCTGGTTGATGTTGGGAATGGGACATTGCACATAGCGTCTTCTGCAATGTGTCTTGTAATTTTTCGGTTTGAATAGCAATTTCCAGATGTTTTCACTCCTATTTAGTTCTTGATAGATGGGAATACCCCCTCCAGATGTATTCTCAGACTTAATATGTTGAACCATCTACATTTCTGAGGCATCACTTTAATATTTTTTAATAAATGTGTATTTTGTACGTATATAGCTGGTGCTTAAGGATTGTCTAGTTTACAAATAAGTATAATTTTTATGCATGCAAAATTTTAAGAGTTAAATACACTTGTGTACAGAAGTGTGCACATCTGATACAGAACATTGTTGATTTTTTGGGTTAAACTTCGTTTCTTTTCACTTGGTGGCAGGATTTGGGCCTGCAGATCCCTTTTCTCTTTTGTGCTAAGCAGCTTGCATGCTGCGTGTGCAAAACTGTGCTGTGGCCAAAATAATACTTGAAATATTTGGTCACCAAGAATCAACGGAAAGAAGGCCAAACCTTATGCTTTTGTGACCACATAAAAAGCAGGAGGTAAGTAATAATAGCTAACCTATCTATGTGGTTGAAATGCATTCTAGCAGTTGTTTTATCATAGTAGGAAATATAGGCAGAAGATGCAGGAGAATTTTAGATTTAATTGAAATCGGTGAAAATATTTTACATGGGCAAAATCCAGTTTATTTACTTCAAACATTATCCTATAGTGCACTGTCATTTTATAGGAGTGCTGATCATTACTCTGATTATAGTAATCTAAATATTTGCAATGCAGAGAATATTAATTTGTTTAAAATTTCTTGTCTCTGATAGTTGTGGAAATTTTGTCAGCATTATCTATTTCTAAGGAGAAATTTACTGAGGAAAATGTGCTAATAATCCCATTACAGGTAATTGAAAGAAAGCTCTTTCTGAGCAGGCAGCTTTCAAAACAGGCAGAGGATGGAATCTCATTTGCTTCTTTTTGCTCTTTATAAAAAGGTTAATATGAATTATTAATTCATCCCTATTAATTTGAGGGATCATTTTCTGCTCTCTGGAAGGCGCTGCTTGAGTAATGATACTGAAGATGAGCCTTCTGCTGTGCCTGTGCTGCAGTTAACAGTGGCTGCAGCAGCCAGAATACGTTTCTGAATGAGGTGTCTCTAAGCACTTTAGGATGCAGGTCGCAGTTAAAACAGTCATGCAGAGCTTCACAGGCTTTCCTGGGATGGCTCTTTGCTGCCCTAGGCTTCCTGATGCCACCACTGGACTACTGCTCATACTCCAGCTGACTCAAAGCTGTCTCCCAGACCTCTCTTCAACTCTGTAGTCACTCAAAACTTCGGCAAAGACTTGTCTTCACTTGCATTTCCTTTTTTAATATAGGAAACGCTTCAGCACTTTCTGTTATCTGTTCAAAAGACACGTGGAAGGGTTCATATAATCCTGTGGGGTTTTAACGTCTCGTTGCCATAATCTGGCAAATCTTTTGTTTTGAGCTTTTCGTAGGGGTATTCATTTGCCAGGGGACTGAAGCTCAAAACTCACAGTGATAGCCACACGCTCCACTGAAGCCCATTGCTGTCTGGACTTGCCTTTCTAAAGTCTCTGTTCAGCTTCATCAGGTTTTAATCTCTCGGTGGGTTGATATGCTGGCACCACTGAAAGCACAGGCAGAGCTCCTGTGGACATCAACAGATCTAGATCTACTCTGTGACTTTCTTCTGGCAGGTGGGTTTTGAAAACCAAAAATTTGTAGCTCTCAGGTGGTAATTTTTATGTTGGCACTGTTTTCTTAGGAGTTCGTGTGATGGGTTTGTGCTTTTTCTGTTTAGTCTTCTCTGCTCTGTAAATCACAGAGTCACAGAATAGTCTGGGTTGGGAGAGGCCTTTAAAGGCCATCCAGTCCAAGCACCCTGCAACAAGCAGGGATGTCTTCTACTGCATCAGGCTGCTCAGAGCCCTGTCCAGCCTTGAACATTTCCAGCGATAGGGCACTCACAACTTCTCCCAGCAACCCGTGCCAGTGTTTCACCACAATCTTTGTAAAAAAACTTCTTCCTTGTATCTCATCTAAATTGACCCTCCTTCAGTTTGAAACCAATGCCCCTCCTCCTGTCACAACAGGCCCTGCTCAACAGTTTGTTCCCATCTTTCTTAAAGTACTGAAATATTTCCGTAGGGTCTCCCCAGAGGGTTATCTTTTCCAGTCTGAGCAACCCCAGCTCTCTCAGCCTTTCCTCATAGGAGGGGTGCTCCATCCCTCTAATCATGTTCGTGTCCCTCCTCTGGACAGGTCTGTGTCTTTCCTGTGCTGGGTTCCCCAGAGCTGGATGCAGCACTGCAGGTGGGGTCTCACCAGAGTGGAGGAGATGCTCTGCCTGTGGGATGAACTGGGGCTTTTATAATTTGTGAAAGAGTAATAATTAAAAAAAAGTCCCTGATTTTTCCCTATAAACAAACACTTTGGGTTTTGTCCCTAAACTCTTTTACAAAACCTCTTGGAGATTTCAGAGGTGTTCTGCCCCAGTAAGGGGTAAGTGAAGAAGTGTGGAAGGGGCAGTGTTGTCGATGCTGCCTGTTGCAAATAGACCACTTGGAAAAGCAGAGCACAGAAGCAGGAAAGGGAGTGTGACTCATCTGGAAGGAGGCACTGGGGCACTCGGTCCTGCTTTCTCGAGTGTGTATATCTAAATTGTTTAGCAGGACTAATTTAGTGGGCTAATTTACACTTTCAAATAAGCTTTCTAGGCCAGAAAATTCTGACTCTGCTCTTCCCCTTCTTCTTTTGATCCACTGCTTTTTATCACTTCTGGCTTCACTGTACCTTGGATTCGACCAGAATGACTGCAGTCAAAACAATTTCTTGGGAAGTAACCAGAAGTTAGATCCACCTCTTTGTGAATCGTAGTGGTGTTCTTATCATTAAACTGGCACCACCACCCATGAAGTTAATTGAGGTGCTGGCTATGACTAACTTTTCAGGATTCTCCAAGGTCTCAAGCAAGCTTTGGCAGTTGTCTGTCTTATCCTGCATTGCTTTTAGAAGGAGATAATTATCTATCTCCATATTGTTCAGGTACTTCTGAGCATATATGCCAGCCAGAAAAAAAAAATTTAGCCATGTTAAAACAAACACAGTGAGTTCAGGTGCCAGGATATTTAAGTAGTACTGGAAATTGGGTAGATGGAGTTGTTCTTTGGGACTCAGAAGGGTTTACAGGCCTGGGACACGCTTTGGGTAGACATCAAAACCCTGTAACTTGAAAACTGCTGTCTTCTTGCAGGAAAAAGTGGTCCTAAACACAACAGAACAAACCAAAACAATCCTGTCTAATCTGTGTTTGAGTGACATCAACACCAAGGCTGTGGGTTCAGTCCTCATGTGGGCCTTGTCCTGAAGGGTTGGACTCAATCCTCATTGGTTGAACTCAGAATACTCTGTGAATATTCAGAGTGTTCCATCTGGGGTAATTTTGGGTGAATCTGCAGTCTCAGCAGCCTCTGCTGCCGGAGTATTATGTGAGGGATTTCATTTCCAGGCTAAGAGAAGATGTGAAGAATTTGCAAGACAATTAGCTTAGAAAATATTAAAATGCGGTTTATCTGCATACTGAAAATCTGATAATTCCATAGAAGTTCCATCAGAAACAAAAAGCTGTAATTATAAATGCAAAGTAAAAATTATTCTAGTAATTTACAGGGGCCTCCTAGACATGAATTCATATTAATACTAAGTTATTTAAATAAGAAACCCAAGAAAATGCCAGACAGCTGTATTCTTTGGAATAATTTTAATAATCTAACATGGTAATGAGTTTACTGGTTGCATCCTGTTGCCCATACTGAAGTCTGTGCAATTCAGTCACTTCGCTATATTTTTTTTCTTGCAGAACCATCTTAAAAACTGCCTGTTGTTTACCTTTTCTTGTTTTCTTATTTATTTATTGTTACTGCTTATTTGCATCAATCTAGAACCAAATAGCTTTTAGTAAGTGCAGAAATGATGCATGAGGTATTAGCATGTGTGTGTGGCTGCAGGTTTCTGTTTCAAATATAATAAGCAAGCAGTATATATATATATATATATATGTATATGTAGGCTGCACAGCTATACATCTTGGAAACCTCAGGGTTAGGCTGACATAAGTGCCTTCTGATGGCTTGCTAGCTAAGATCTAGCACGAGGCTCTCTGGGGATGAATTTCTTAAAAAAATAAAAGTGGGCTCGGCCACATTTATTTGATATTACATTCATAGGTGTAAAATAGCAGTTTATAGTTTCACTTGTCCATTTCCCTTGCTCTGGACCTGCCTCCCTGATCAAGAAATTCAATAGCTATTAAAAGCTGCAGCTGTACTAACAGTCTTATGCTTTATAGGAGGCATTTTGCAGCTATTACTTTAGAGCAGGGGTTCTGTGCCAGTACAGATGTTACGTCCACCTTTTTCATGAGCACTTTATCTGCACCATGGGCATTGCACTTCTAATGTTTGCTTGAAATTGCTAAACATGCTCCGTAGCTGTAATTTATTTGGGCTGGTGTAGTTTAGAGGCCTGAAAGCTGTATCTGCACCTGTTCTATTCATCTGACCAGGAAAGCACGAATTCCACTGCAGGAGAGTTTGTGGAGCTTGGATCTCTTCTTTATAGATCTCCTGAACCAAATGCAGCCATTTGATTCATGTGTACATTCCCTTTTCCTGAGGTGGAAATAGCTTGCACATATATCACAGAATTCCAATTTTCTAATACTAAAAGGAGAAAATACCTCTTGTTCTAGTGAAGGACAGGCATGCAACTCCTACATTCCTTCCCTCGTCTATCTCTGAGTAATCAAATGTGCACAGTGAAAGGTGCAACACGTAGAAGTTGCTCCAGTGTGTACAACTGGAGCAAACTGTGCTGGAAAAATGACACCAGTTTCATTGTGGGACAATGTGACAGACATTTCTGAGTGAAATGTATTTGAAGTGATATAAAATGGGTGAAAAGGAAAAGCCACTGCTTCGCCTGATTCACCTCCTGGCAACACTGATATCTGTGGATTTGTGCTAATGGAAGATGAGCAACAGTTGGAGATGACTGAAACATTGGCAATATCTGAAATTTTGAATATTGAATGTTGAACCAGTGTAAGAGCCATTCATTCAACTGTTTTAGCCCAAAATTTTGGAATTCATGCGAAATCCAGGAGTAGTCCTAGCTCTGAAAGACAAAAAAATAAACAAAAAAAAAAAAGAACTTAAAAAAACCCCAGAAACCACCCCAAACCAAGCAAACAAGGAAGCCACTGTTGAGTGAGGTTTTCCAAACCAAAGCTATGTCCCACTTTGCCCAGTTCTGCCAGAGACGTATGTCATCCGTAGACATGTCATCAAATCTGACTCAAACCAACCCTTCCCCCAGAGTAAATAAATCCAACCACATAGACCGAAATGATTCTTTGGCATCCTAAAGATTCTAACCTACTTACTTGTGGTGCATTTTTAATTTACAGCTAAACCAGGGGCTGATCCATTACTTAGTGTTTTCATTAAAGTAAAATAGAGAAAAAGCACTTGTGCCATAATCAGTCTCATGAAACACTTGTAAATATGCAGTGAATTTAGTGCAGTAGGATGGAGAAGCAGCATATCTCTAAGAAAACAAAGAAAGAACCAAGAACTTAAGGAACAGAGATGTATGTGGAAATAAAGAGAAGGCAATAAAAGGACAGGAGATTGTTCAAAGTATATATTTTAGGAATAGTGATCGAATATAATCAAATATATTAGTACTAACTGTATTACTAACATGAAATGCTCCTGAATTGTGCATTTAGGCTTTGGATTCCTTTTGAAAGTTCTGATGGCTTTTGGCAAACCACACAAGCCTTGTTCAAGAGGCCAAAGATACCTCCTTTGGTAAATCCAAAAACAGATCCAGAATTTGGCCCTTCAGGTTTAGGATATCATCAGAAGCTCTAGGTAGAGTTACAGTCCTGCTGTACACAGCTGAGTGTATATAATTCTCTAGGTAAAATTCATGTCTTATGTGTTGTAAAAGGAATGAAAGGTAGCTGTTAATTCTAAGGCTTATAAATATGTCAGTGGGTTTTCATAATGTCTTAATAAATTACAAGAACAAACTCAGTGACTCATGATGTCACCAGAACTACACGCTACACTGTATTTATTGTAATTATGTACAAAGCTCACAGAATTCTTTTTACTCTCTTCATGAATACATAGGTCCCACTAAAAAATCAAAACAATCCTCATGGATTTCTTTATTATTTATTTGCCATCTTTCAGCTGTTTTCTTGTTCTGAGCACTTCTTCAAATGAAGAAAATTTTCAGGAAAATGCATTTAAAAGAACATTGCTGCAACTGCTATATTTATTCATTGAAAAGCTGAAGTAAAATACAGTTTCCAAATATCCTTGAATTTGGGTGAAGTTCAAATTTTCCTTGGATCCTAGCTCTCTGGCTGGCCACCAGCCCATATCACTAATGGTATAGCTAGCTGAAAAATGGAAAGACAATTTTGTGAAAAATTCAAGATTATTTTGGCTTTGATCTGAAATGTAGAGATAGCATCAATATCATAGAGTTGGTCATGCTTCATTCTTTAGTTTAGGAAATAAACACAGGACAGGCTAAAGGCTTCGGGTAAGTTAAATGCATAAGACTAATTCAACAGCATTTCAAACCACCAAAGTAAACTTAGTGTGTGAGGAAGCCCTTGGCTCTTCAGTGCTCCCTGTCCCAACTGGTTCTTGCTGTCCCAGATGCAAGTGTAGTTTGCATTTCAGTGATTAATTGTTCTTTTGTATCATAAAACATGGTGGGTTGATCTATGGAGCTGGCCCTGCTCCCATGTGTATGCTCAGGTGTTGAGTTCAATGGAACAGGACCTGTTACTTAGGATGGGGAGAAAAGGAAAGAATTCCACACTGCATCCAGTTTTTATGGCCCTCATTTAAATCACTGGAGATGGTACCTCTGAATTTAACATGTGTTGATTTGATGATGTGCTTCTCTGAAGACAGGAAATAAACAAAACAAATAAGTGATCCCAATGTTTCTCCCATTGTTGCTGAACTAATTCTCCAAGATATCTGTACTTCCAAAGCCTGTGCACGAAATCCCCTTGGTCCAGCTGCTTGTCCACTCACATACTGCTTGCAATGCAACAGGTATCTTTTCAATATGGATGTCTTAATTTTCTGTCCAGGAAACCCCATTCCAAACTTCCCATTCCAAAAATAATAGCAGTGTTCAGTCACGTTTTATGAAAGCATCTTAGAATTTATATAAATAAAACTAGTGTACATTTCAAAGAATATATAAAATGCTGGTGTTTTGCTTTTACTGCAAAGATCAAAGAGCCGATTAAAATTAAAATTTCATGAACTTTAAATTATGCATTTAGTCATAAAAAAATATTAAAACAAAAAAAAATTTAAAGCAGCAGGTGTACCTTATATAGTAAGATAAAGTTTAATATATTTTATTAGCTTAAGGGACACAGAATAACTATCTAATCAGAACTTCAGGCATGCATTTACATAAATATATTAAATTAAGAAAAGCAATTATACACTTAAACATCCTTTTGTCTAAAAAAATCATTAAATCCACAGATTAACAATAAATCCAACTCTATGTATTTATCACTTCCAGATACAACTGTTCCATTTCTCAGATATTACACAAATACATTTGTTAGAATTTATATGCATTATACATATATTATATATTACATAATAGTGTGTATACATACATGGTGTTCAATAATATAATAATAATTTGTAGTTTTTATAGCACTTTTCATTTGAAGAGCTCAAAGCGCTTTACAAGGATTGATTTCACTGATTTTCGGATGGAGAGTGGAGGCACAAAGATGCAATTATTTCAGGTTATACAGAATTTGTGACAGACAGCAACTGAATTCTCTTGTTGTGAACCTCAGTCCTGCTGTCTCCCTAGAAAGAACTGCACATACAGCATATGGAGTCCATGTAGGTAGGCTTGCAAAGACTTGTAAGGTCTCGAAACAAGAAAGCACTTAATTATATTAATAATGTTAAGCACATGACTTCAGTGTGGCTCACATGCTTAAAATTACTTGTGTGCTCCCATCTAGATTGGTGCCTGTATATGCTTAGTAGTATAATTCAGTTTATAGAAGATGCTTAAGCCTAGTTTGAGTGATATTTTCTAAGCTGTTTTCCCACATTTCAAATGCACCTACAGTACCTGACAGCCACTATGAAATAAAGCTTGCTGAACAGGGGAATGTCACAACAGTGATGTTCTCAAGTGACAGAAGTTTGTTATTTCCTTTGCTGCTTGGCTCCCATTACAATCTAATTGTTCTCAAAGGGGAATTGAAGTTTTAATTCTGCAGTATATTTTTTGGGGGACAGCTAATAGCACTTCTGGAAAATTCACGGGGTAGGGTTACTGTTCCTGGTACTAATGGAGACCACTACAAGCTACATCTGGTGACTTAATACCAGATGGTTTCTGGTCTCAGCATATCTTGGTATGAATGAAGTTCAGTCTGCACACCCGTTTTGACTGCCTAGAACATTTTCTTTTTAGCAGCAGGAACATTCAGAAAATGGGGTTGTTTGCTACTGCCTTGTGATGCAAAACGCCCTTTTGTCCTACTGGAAAATGTATCCTACATAAAAAAACCCGTCTCCAAACCAGCCAACTCTCTCTGCCTTCTTTCCAATAATACCGGGAGCACACCATTGTGTATGCTCACATGCTTTGGCTGATGCTGCCTTTCTGAAATTTCCTGGGAATTTAAGCACTTTTTAATTTAAAATATTTTTTACTTTTTTATTTCATTGCAAAACGAAAATAAATAGGAAAATCTTATAGACTGTAAAAGGAACTTTAAGATGTGAGACACTGGACCCTCTTGGTAACGTGTAGCACATGGGAAGTTGGTTTTTATCAGTAGAAATAAAACTCTTCTCCAGTAATGCAGCTTGCTGTCTGTGCAATAATGCCTGACAATTTTGTTTATGGAAGCCTGTCTGTGTGCAGTAAACAGTAGGTAAAGACACACATTATTTGCATTTAACCCAGAATACGAAATGTTTGTGAATGTCTGCAGCACGGAATGATCACTAAACGATACCTTATCAGTCCTGAGAGCTCAGGGAAGCAGGTGAGACACTCGGCTTTCACGTCAGCTGATTGCTGGACACTTTTAAAGAAGTATCAAGAAGTCAGGCAGATTTTGTGTAAGTGCTGGCAATACCTATAAGGAAACCCAGGAGAACTGGATATGCTCTGTAGGGCTTTCTGCAGGGCTGGATCTGCAGTCTTATTCCACAAAACATTGGCCTAATGACTGCAGATGCAGACACGGAGAGGTCATGTGTGCACTGATGTCTGAAGTTAAGATCTTCTGCCAGCTAAGTGGATATCTTTTAAGGACTTAATCCTATAACTAATGAAGTCAATAGGAGATTATCAGTTGACATCAATGGACTTGGAGTCAGGGCCTCAAAGATTAAAGTAATCCTGTACTAAGATTTCAGGTGGCTGCTGCTGTTTCACACCTATATCCCAAAAAGTACGTGCCTTATTTCACTGAATTTCTCTGTGGTGGAAAACAAAAATCTTTTCAGCAAAACAGTCTTAAATTTTTTTCAATGTTTCCAAAACATTTTGTCCTGAAACTACTTAGGGAAATACATATTGATTATTTTTTTTGTAGCCAGAATCCAGATTATTTGGTACAAATTTTCTGCAAATTTGAATTGGAATGAATTTAAAAGGTTGGCTGCATTTTTTATGAGAATGTTACTTTTTCTTTTTTAATTGACAAAATATTAGTGAATTTTTAATATTGCAAAATGGAAATAATTAGTTTTTATTTACCACTTAGCTTTCTTCTGTTTTTTTTCCAAGACAAAGGACAGCTTTAAGTTGGACAGAAGATCAAAATGGTATAATTCCTAATTAAACTGATACACAGATACTCTAAACCATTAAAATTAAAATTTTAATTAAAATGAATGAATGTCTTTTAAAGAATTTACATAATTAAGGAAAAATTAGCAGAACAGGGCATCCTTGGACTTTTTTTTTCCATGTAGAACTAATCTTATAAATGCCTATTTCATGAATGCAATTTGAATTACATGTATGAACACTCATTTTCACTGTAGCATGACTTTGCACCTGTGAAATTACTTGTTCATATTTTCAGCATCTCCATTTTGCATAATTTTACAAGAAAAGGTCCTTGTTTCTCAACCCAAATTAGAGAAAATGTGTATGGAAAAGCTACATTTCATCATGTCAGGAATATCATTCTGCTTTTTAGTTAAGTTAAAGCATCTGATCCCTGGATTGCAACGGGTAACTTTCTGATAAGCACAGTGACTGAAGTGATTTCTGCCTTCCTCCAGCTTCAGTCTGTCTGTGCCTGAGCTGTGTGAGGCTGGTACTTCTGAACTGTAAATGCCCAGCTAAGACACAGTGCTAGAAGTCACTATAAAATAACAAAATCCTGTGGAATGACCAAAAGATAAAGTTCTCAGCCAGCTGGGAAGCTTTTTTGGTGCACATATATGTCAGGCAGTTTCAAAAAAAATAAGCACCTGCAGCAAGCAGGAATTGTTGATGTTTGCTGTGGGTCTAGAAGGAAAGGAGCTGCAAAACCAAATGTGGACAAGTGAATGAAAGAAGGAGATAAACAGAGGTGTCATGTCAGTGATACAGAGTTTATACTCTTAGTTATACCTAACTTACACTTTGTTTTCATGAAATAGAATAACGTGTGAGATTTAAAGGTAAAAGGGGGTTGGATCTGTGTCCCTGACTGTTGACGAAAGAAATTTATTCCCAGAGGGGGAGGCTTTGAGTTAGTATTTCTTATTGGGTGCAGTAGAAAAATGAGTTTACTGTTTTTCTGAAATGGAGTGAAACGATTTGGAGCCGATTTTGCATAACATCTTTTTGTCTCCCTGCTTATCTGTGGAGTAAAGATATTTTTCCGTATATTCCAGTAATATTCCTTCTTTCTGATCAGTGGCATACAAAAAGAGAAAGATGAGTTTTCTGCCCCAAAATATTAAAGCAGGGGTTTAAAACTAGCAGGCATCAGGGAGAGTCATGTTTCTTGCAACAGGTACATTTGTTCTCCTTTAGCAGCAGAAAGGCTGAAAGAATGCTTGAAATGTACAATGTGTTGGGAACAGAGAGGCAGTATCTCCGAATAAAGGAAGAAATGAATGGAATAAAAGATTAGGAGAGAGAGACACAGAGGCAGAGACAACTTGAACACACACATAAAATCCCTTCTGGAGGCCCTTATCTAATTGCCTCATTTACCTAGTTTCATTTATAAGCTCAGTTTTATTCTGGGACACTCTCAGAGGTTGTGTGAGAATGGCTGCAGAATGACCTAACTGGCAACAGGCTTTCTACAGACCCTTTTTTTTTTTTTTTTGTATGCCAATTCTCCGGGCAATTACTGCAGTTGCCCTTTTTATATCAGCATCTTGGGTGGCTAGGCCTGGGGTTTGCTCACTCTTTTTTATAGTATAATTTCTTTTGATAAATAAGCAGCTAGGATTTTTTGTGTCTTTTTTTTTTTTTATGAGAATACTTCTTTTCCACTGGGACTTCCTATGTACATGTGGGCTTAATGCAGATGCCTGCTTTCACACAATATAAAAGATGATTTAAGAATGAATCAAAACAGTTTCACAAACTATCTCCCCTCTCCCTCTAACCTTGACTTAGATTATTTCTTAGTTTTAAAGTTTTTATGGAATGACTCAGAGCAGAAATTTTTTAAAAAATAAAACAAACTGTAGAATTTTGCTTACATTTTGAAGGTGATTTTCTGGGTGCAGCACAGTTGATGTGAGTTTTTGCTGTTGATTTGAATAAGGCCTGGATTTAATTCTTAGCTCTTACTGGAGTTTTATTTTCAGATTTCACTATTAAACGAAACTGTCTTTATTATTAAGATCAGAACTCTAAGATCATTGTTTTCTGTTCTCTGCATGACTGTGGTGTATATATTATTGTGAATCTTCAATTTAGGTGCCATCTGTGGCATTTTTTAAGGAACTAAGCCGTGAGAAAACAGCTATCACATCTCCCCAGCTGGTTTTTGAAAATAACATGTCACAATGGAGTTAAAGTTGGGTTTATTTTTAAATATATTTCATTGAAGAAAGTGTTAAAGATGTTATCTCTGTCAGATATTTAAACGTTGCTAAAATACTTCAGCGACTTTCTTGCTTTGCTGATTATGAAGAGTGTAATAAAACCGTGCTATGTGACAGATTTAGACAGCTGGCTCATTCATGAGAAGTTCACATTTTTGTCACCCACGTTGAATAAGGAAAGATTAGATGCTAAGGTCAATTTACAAAAATGGTTGTCAGGACATTTTTTAATTGTAAAACTTTTTGTGATGGAATTCAGGGGAAAGACTAAAGGCAGAAAGCAGCGGAGACAAAGAGCTGCTATTAACCTACAGATGCTACCACAGGGTTCATTTTAAGATTGGTCACACTGCTTAGCCAATGAAGTGTTCGTGTGACTATAAGGGACCACCCTTTTCTGGGGTGAGAGGGCAATTTGGTCTTCATGCTCATTTAATCCCAAGATGTCTTTCAATGGACTGTCAGTTGAATCTACATTGTGCAAAATTATGCATGCACTTTTTAATGCAGACCATTGTTCTCTGAGCACTTAACCAAGATTTCTCAACCAATTTCCATTTGGCATGAGGTCACTCGAAACCCAGGCAAACATATATGGAAGGCAAATGTAATCGTCTGTTCCTCGGAGCTGGAATGTGTGAAACACAGAAATGCCAGTATCGGTTATGCTGTAATTTCAGATTTAATATTCACTAAATGAAGACTGACAAATTTCTATAAGGGAAAATTCACTGCATGTTGCTGCCCTGGAGAGATGATTTTACTACTGGAGAGTAACATGGCGAAAAAGACTTTTAGATCTGTTTGGCTAAAGCGTTGTCAGTTGTTGATGCACAAGCAGCTGCTTCTAAGGACCACAGGATGTGCACACTGGGGCTGCTCTGCTTTCTTTTCTTAGGCAAGATTTTGTGAAAGCTGCAGTAGGTAGTTTGCAGGTAGTGCAAAAGAAACCTGATAGATGGTAAGTAGTGAACAAAGAAACTGCCAGTAGAGCTGGAGATAAGAGGGCACCAGTTCTGCAGATACATCTAATTAATTAATACCTTAGAAAACCTGACTACAGCATGTACACCACATTTATTGATGCATTTACAAAGACTCAGCTTTCTGTTAGCTCTCCAAGGAACATTTAGAACTGCATTTGGCAAGAACTGCTGTAGGTTTTGTACAAGTGACACCACACACAGTCAGCACGTGCTCGTGTGCGCTCTCGCCCCGGGACGTTCCATTCAGTGTGGCATCAGCAGAGTCTGCCCCTGTATAACCTCTTACACTGTCCTGCTACAGTGAAAATCACTTTATGGACACTTTTAATACATGCTGGAATTTTATTATGGTTGGTGGACGTTTGCTTTTTTTCTCATCTGGCGTAAATGAACACAAGTTGACACAAGGGTACATTTCTAGATTAGATCCACAACACATTAAAGTGTGTGTGTGTTTGCTCTCTCTTTCCCCACCTTTCCAATTAAGTTAGTGAAAATGTAACTTTAGTATTTTACAGGACATGGTAAAGCTGTCTCATCTAGGTGATGTCTACATTATAAAAATAAAACAATATAAATATGTAACATGAACCCAGTGCCCATTGTTAAATAAAATATATGATAAAAAGCAGACCTTCTAGGATGACTGGTTTTGAAATATGCGAATATAATTTAATTATTAAACACTTGAAACAATCTTGATATTAAGCTGCGATAACCAGATTTTTGCATCTATGCTAGATAAAGAAATAACATTCTGTAATAGAGTTACATTGATGAAAGTGAAGGTTACAGTCTTACAATGAATTGCCTAGATAGGAATGCATTAAGTAGTTCTGAAATATTGTCTCAGGATGGAGTTCAGTTTACCTTAGAAACTGTTACAACTGGATTTTATTAAGTCCAGCAGTTTATACAGCGGTGTTTGGAAACTGCTTTCTCACTGCTATAATCAGATAGGTGCAGGAACGAGATTTCTGGGATGTCAAAGAAGCCATTAAGACATCAGGAAAGTCCTTTGACGAAAATGTGTTTTACAGTGGAATTGCTTCGTAAACTATTTCTCACGAAGAAATAAATATTAAAAAAGATTCCACTCTCTGCAAAGCCGTGACGGCGGCTGCGTGTGTATGTGTGCACATATTGGATATCGGGACGTCTGTGGAGACGTGCAGGAATATTTACACACATACAAGGGATTTTTCTGCACATTTGTGGGTATTACACTTAAATTAATAAAGTAAATCAAATCACCGGTGTTTGTCGCAGGATAACAGTCTTTCAAAAATGACAGGATTCAAAACAAATGCCCGTTGAAAGTGGAGTTTCCAAATAGTCCCAGAAACTATACAATGTAGCTGGTGAGATCCAGCAAATAGGATGTCATGTCTAGGATCTGATCAAGAATACCTGCCCTTGTCACTCTTCGGATGTTTCTATCCACTTGTTCACACTGGGGGCCGAGATAGCCTTTTTTACATAAGCATTTATTGGGCCTTACACAGACACCTCCATGTCGACAGGCTGGGTCACATTTTGCTGTGGGTGAAAAAACAGTGATTTTCCAATTTGTTTAGAGCATCACAAACCAAAAAAGATACAGTACACATTCATTTAGAGCTTTTCTAACCTTGCCATGATAAAGCATATAAATTAAAAACAACATAGAAAGTATGAAATATTAGGAGTGTTGAAAGCACATTTTTTAAAGTTTTAGAATATTAGGGAGAGGAAGTAATTTTGTATGTCTGACAGGATGTCACCCGGGAAAGACTGATAAACTCAAATAACAGACTTTTTAAAAATGTTCAATTCTCATATTCAGGTCTCATTTAGAATCTCAGGCAAAATCCTCTGTATACTCAGAATTCTGCCCTACACACGTATCTTAGCAAAGCAGACTGCACCTGATGAGAGATGCACTCCTGTGGCTCTTGAATCACTTAATGCTGGGACCAAAATTGAATTGCTTTTAGAGGAAAGAGAGCCAGAGTATTTTTTCAACCATTTTTTATCAGTTATATAAGGTTCAAAGTTTTCTCTCTCTTTAGCAGATGCCTGATTTATCTATAGAGTTCTAGGTTATCAGCTTGCTTCAGTTTTTCAAATATAGCTCCTATTTTATATTGTAGCCAGTGTTAGGAAAATTAATAATAACTTTAGTTGTGGAAGTATTGTCTTCTGGGGTAGTCACGGCACCTTTATATATATAATATATTTATAATATATCTTTCTTTTTCTGCAGGTGTTATGCTGTTTAATGTTATCTATTGCAATAAGATTTAATATGGATTTATGGATATTTATAATACACTATAGAAATATAGGTTTCTTGATTCTGTCCATGAGTTTCTTAATTACACAAAAAGGAAACTCATACCTTGTAAGGTAAATTTTCTTGTTTAAACTATAATAGTAGCTTGATGTTCAACTTAGAGCATCCCTATTAATCGTTGTGTGGGATACAGGGAAGGAAGATCCTTAGTCTATATATTTTCTGTGGCTTTCCTGCTCATTGTGTCCATCAAATTATCTATCATAAAGCTGTGATCTTTTAAACAAAACAGGTTATTCAAGACCTATTTATGCTCATATTGGAGGCATTTTTTACTTTAAGTTCCACTTGGACAAAGGCTGTAGAATGGGGCTCATTCTCTAAATGTGGGAGGGCTCTGACTGACAAGTGAGGACAATTGAAGTTGGACTATTTGGCCAGATTACCTCATCCATTTCTCTAACCTGCCTTCCTTGCTGGGTTGTAGAAGGCCAGCTCATGAATCTTTGCCAGTAAAATACATTATTAGCGATTAATTAATTTCATTTCATTCCAAAGTCACTCCTACTCATCACTAAAAACCCGGAGGTTGCTGAAATTTACGCTCCAGGACTTCATAGATGGCCCTGATTTGCCAGGGCCCTCCTGCCCTTCCAACCTGAATTATCCATGGGATCCTTGTTTTCTCTTAGTCCCTGCTATTCTTTTGAGTTCTGCTGCCATTATGTTAATGTTATCTCTGTGGGCATCTGGTCAAACTCGCCAGCCAAATACGCCCAGTCAGAGGACCCTGCTGGGGCTGAGGAACAGCATCTTTGTAATAACATCTCCTGGTACCCAGGCAGGCTCTGGAGTATCTGCACTGGCCAAAATTACACAGCTCAGACAGAACCACAGCCTCCGAGACAGTGGCACTCCAGGCTCATTCAGCTCACCCCTTTGCTGGCACACCTATCATCTTAGTTTGATCACAGTCACTTTTCCAGGTGACGTTTAAAATCTAAAGCAACAAGATAGGAGTTGATGAAATCACTGTAATAATGGATCACAATAACATTGATTATTAGCTGCTTTGTGGTAAGTTGTACATAGAATTCTCTTTAGCAAACTGGAGCCATTTCATTTTGTAGGATCAAAAGCAAGCATGTACCAAAACAAAAAAATCTGCATTAAGTTAGTGAAGTGCAAAACATGCAATGGAGGCCTGCAGTTCTAATTTACCATCTTTCCTGACAAGTCTATTTGACACTGACAGTGGTAATACTGCAAGTGGAAGGTGAATGTCCAAACACAGGATGTGTATTGACTGCATCTCCTTTCATTTTAAAATCTTGGTGAAAAAAAAAAAAAAAGAATCCTTTTCTCATATTTATGCTATCAATTGCATTCTGCACTGGCTCACAGTGCATTACATGTTTTAGAGTTTTACTAATCTAAAGACTTACTATTCTACCACTCACGAAATCAGTATTTTTTAATGTTGTCTTAGAACCGAAGGCCAATATATTGGTCAACATATACCTGAAAATTTCTCTGAGCAAATAATTAAAAGCTAATTATGACATGTCACTGCTTTTTTCACTTGTTGCTATGAATCTATAATACAAACCAGTTCTGCAGAACTCTCCTTCCCAGCCTTGATTACAGCAGCATTTTCCTGTGGGAGTGCAGTGCCCATTCCGACAATGCCTTGAGCATTCAGATGTCAGTATCTGTGCAGGCTGAGCTGTTCTTTTGCATTCTTCAGGGACTAAAGGCCTGAATAAAACCATAAAAACCAATCAAAGAGTTAAAAGTCAGGATCAAGGAGAAAAATTTTGATTTTTTTATTAAAGGCCTGATTCTCTGCTGTAGTATTATCAGTGGGAGAAATCATGAGATTTCTTTTTTTCTCAGAAAAAACAGTAAGCATAGACATGTTACAATATAGAAATATACGGTGCAAGTTGCTATTATTTCATATAACTGCCTTCAGAGATCTTCTACAAGATTAAGCAGTAGTCCTTGAGAATTCTTGAAGCATGAACCTGCCAAAACCAGCTTGCTGAAGGCTCATTAAGCTGCCATCTTATCGCAGGCAGTATCTGATGGTGTCTTTTTGCACTTCTAGCTGGTCTAGATTTCCCCTAAGAAAGGGGGAAGAGTAACCTGAACAAGTTTTATGTCACACATTATGACGTGTAATAATTTGGCAGAAGTACTACCTCTGTCTACAAATTCAGTTTTACACTGCTGGCTTTTTATTTCCACATTTTCATGGCATGATATTTGGATTGTGCATTCTGGATGCCTATTTAGGCCTCTGAACATCAGGAAAGACACTGTCATTCTGAGAGTGACCAAGCACTAGCAGAAGTTGCCCAGAGAGTTGTGGAGTCTCCATCATTGAAAATTCTTGGAAGTTGTCTGGACATGGTCCTGGGAAACTGGCTGTAGGCGTCCCTGCTTGAGCAGGGGGGTTGGACCAGGTGCCCTCCAGAGGTGCCTTCCAAACTCAGCCATTCACCATCAGGTGACTCTGTGGAACGTATGCATGAAGGAAATTCTAGTTCAGCTGACTTAGAATATTTCTGATACTGGATGTTTTGGTTGGGGTGATAGGATTATCCAAAAGCTACAGGTTCCCAGTAGAGGTACCATGTTTTGTCTCTGCTGTAGGTTTGGTTGCACAGGGACAAGTTTGGAAAAGAATGTCAGGATCTCCCAAGTGATCTAATCAAGTCATTGAATAGGAGCATCATGGAAAATTAAGTTAATTAGTGACAAATACAAAATTACTCATTTTCAAAGAAATCATCTGAACTACTGCCATACATACTAAGCTTGAAATGAGCAGGAAGAAGAATCTAAGAGTTTTGTGGAGAGCTTACAGAAACCTCGACTAAGGTTTCAGCGAGAATCCAAACAAACCAAAACAAAATTGTATGAGATAGAATAGAAAATAACATTGTTCAATATACCGACATCGGTATTACACCCCAGTTATATGCAAATAGCTGGAATAGCAGCTTGTGCACTGATTACCCTGTCAAATATTAAATTCCTAGAGCGATACTCCTGAGTGGAGGAAAGGATAGTTTTTGGAGCCTGAGAAAGAACGGGTATAACGGAGGTGCAGAAAACTGTGACAGAAGAAAAAGAGGAGAAAAACTGGGCATTCTTGTTCATCTCCCATTTCAACATGAGAAGAAACATCAAAGGAAAAAAATTAAGCTAAAGGAAATAAAATTACTGGGTGAACTCATGGCTTCTAAGATATCAAAAATATCTGAAGCCCATGTTCTACTAGGATTTTAAATAGATATTTCTGTGCACAATGGGGCCATACGAAGTAATATTAGATAGTGTAAAAATAATTTTTTAAAAAATAAGCATTCGTACCTAAGTCCCTCACTAGCTGACTGGGCTTACGTTTCCCCCTCCCATTTTGGCAAGCATCTTGTTAATGGTCCATTACAGGGTTTCTTGCATTTTTCTTTGAAACAGAGTAATACAGTACAGGCCCACTGGTTTGTTTCAGCATAGCACTTTCTCTGCTCAGTCTTAATTACTACCATGATTATTTAAACATCCACACTCGAGAACTGGTTCCCCAAAGATGTTAAGGACAGAAAGAATGTGTAGATGCTTCTTTACTGTCGCACCACGTCCTGATTTCCAAAGCATTTCTGAGAATCAGACTGAAGGTCCTGTATTATTTAAAGGCTTTGAAACATGTTTTGACACCTTTGGTGCAGCATATTTGAAACCCTTTCAGTCTGACTGTTTACATATTTCCACAGCTGTCTTTTAAATATAATGCATTATTTTTTTGACCTGTAAGGAATTCCAGTTCTGTAGTAATGAGTGTATTACATGGGATCTGGTTAGAAAGTTTCTACACTTCAAAAGTTATATGCAATATTCACACACAATGCTATTTGGGAAACGGTTCTAGAAAATAATATGATCTTCAGTGGACACTTACTCAGATTTAAAGTAAAAAGATCTGTCTTCTAATTCCTACGTGTGGAAAAAAAGTCTACATTTGAAATTTTTTCTGTATAGCCAACTGCATAGGAGGCAACATTCTTTATCTGTCACTGTTAAAGCCCATTTATTTCAAGTTACTTTAAATGGTAGGCTTCTCTTTTTCTTGCCCAACCACAAGAACAGTACAGTGTTTAGCAGGAAGCGTAGCCACCTCAGGCTCCTGGAGCATCTCTTGGAAAAGAGCTCTAGTGGCATATCTTTAGCAAAGAATGACCTCGTAAGTCACAGAGGTATTTTATTTGGGAAGATAATGATTCATTTTATTAATAGATGTGAAGTATTTCTCTATGATAGTGCTACAATATATGGTTCTTTTTGCATTTAATTAGGAAGGCAGAAGTCACACTTTTTTGTATCCAGCTGAGCATGGCTGGTCACTTTTATGATTTAAAGTTTTCTACTGCTCTCGGTACTTGTGAATATAACCTTGCCTTTTATTCTACCATCAATCAATAACTTGCACTCATCAGCCTTGGATAATATTTATTAATGGTGGGGTGGAGTAGAAACAAAGATGGAAAAAATTCTGGTTGGCAGGGCGCCTTAGGAGAAGAGGAATACAAATGCAGCTGCAGCGGAATCCTCGTGTGTGAGAATCGCTGGCTCTCCTTAGCTGTGCTCTGGGAAAAGCCACACTTCTTTCCCAGGATTTGAGTGCTGCTCTGGGACCAACACGTATTGAGAGAAAGTCTCTGCCCCACAGTGCTCACACTTTGCATTCTTAGGGCTTGAAAGGGAAATGTTCAGGCTCAGCACAAGCCGAAGTGAATCTCACAAAGATAACGTAAGTCCCGAAACTGACTGCTGGGACTCGATCTCTCCTGCACTTAGACAGGACCATGATTTTGTTTGTATAACCAGTGCTTCGCTGTGTCTCCTGATGTGGAAAATGGAGGGGAATAGATGGAGCCACACTCTGGGCTGGAGAGAATTTTTGTCCTTGTATCCCTCAATCTATAAAACTCTAAAGGGTACAGCTTGATTACTCTTACAGTAAGCACTATTTGGTCCGCAGAAAGTCAGCCAAAAATGTAGCTGATAATGACTATTTATATGGTCTGTACAATTCTAGTTATCTTAAAGAGCTGTTCATATATACAGTACAGTACAGTATATCTTGCTTGTTAAAACAGGCTTTCATGAAACTGTATAACAACTCTAAATGTATGGAACATGGAGGAAAAGTTGTACTGGGGGCTGGGGCCTCGCTGGATCCCTTCGCTGACGTGTGCAGTGAGCTGGGAATTCTTGACTGTGCAATGTGTGAAATAATTTTTGCTGCCTTACCATAGCTAGTAGAAGAAAGCAGCCTCTACTGTTAGTTTAGAAGCATATAAAAGTCCAACATGCTTTAATAGATTAAAACTCATCCTGGCATAGCTCAGGACTTCATGCTTTCTTTAGTGCATCTCTTCACAGCTTCACTAAACACACAGAGTGATTTAGTTGCTGTATGTGCTATCTGTAACTCAGATGTGCATAAATCAATGCAAATGGAGGGCCAAACTCAGCAGTAAAACAATGGTAATGAATAGAAAACAATTCCTCTACCAGGCTTTTGACACAATATCAAAAATCTCTACTTCCCCACTAAAGTGAGGAAAAAAAAAGCCAGACGAAATTCCTGGATGTTCAGATTCAAACAAGAGACACTGCTGTAGAAATCTTGATACAAAATACATGGAATGTTATGCTTCAGTTACCTGCACATAAGATATTAGGTATTAGAATGATGCTTAAGTATATCACCAACACTTATGCATTAGTTGTTGAGGTTTTTTCCTTTATAAGGGAAAATGTCAAGAAAAAATAATTTTGTTTCACTCCTTGTCATAGCCTAAATTTACTACTTGTCATAGAATAAATATAGCATCTCTTCAGGTACAGCTTCTTGTCTTGGGGTGACTCTATCATGTGTATCCCCTATCATGCTCTATGCCCAAAAAGTAATATTGTGCCTTTTCTGTGCCTTTAAACTGAGCTGGAGAAAAGAAAAAAACCAAACGAACGTTTCAAAACAGTTTCCCAAGGACACAGAGATTACACTCCTCTGCGTTCTCTGGCTGCAGGAGCAGGAGGGAGCACCCTGCTTGCTTTCTTCAGCCAGCGGTTTGGGGTTTTTTTTTTCTTCTCTTCCCGGCGTGAGACGGAAAGCTGCATTTTGTTTCCTGAGACTTTAGTTTTTTCCCTTCTTCTCTTCTGGACTGTTCAACAACATCAGAACACATCGGGAGAATTTTTCCCCGAGGCTCGGGGGGTGGGCCCTCGCCGACCCAGCTCCGAGGAGGAGAGAGACCACACCTACAGAAGGACTCTGAAATCTTCCCAGGTTTCTCTCTATAGCGAGAGATTTCATTTCATTATTTAGCATTATTATCCTTTTCCTGTGTGTTTGTTAAATAAAATAGTTCTTATCTCATTCACTTTCCTTCGAGGAAAATATCTTTTTTTCCCCGAACCCTGTGGGTGGAAGGGTGGTTGTAACCTGGTTTCCTCTCAGAGGATATATTGCTAGATTTTGGCCAAACCAGCACAAATTCTTATTGGCGTAGTCGGCAGGATTCGAAGGAAAGTGAAAAAACCTGCTCGAAAAATCCAATTCCTGAGAGTGAAATAGCAAGATAGACGACGTCAAATTCCCACTGAAGTCGTCAATAAGATCACAGCAATGTCTCCACCAACTAACAAGAAGGAAACACAAGCTTTCCTAAGCGTCATAAGCTTTTGGAGAATGCATATTCCTAAATATAGCCAGATTGTGAGTCCTCTCTATGTGGTTACCCGCAAAAAGAACAATTTCCACTGGGGCCCTGAACAGCAACAAGCCTTTGCCCAGATCAAGCAGGAAATTGCTCATGCGGTAGCCCTTGGCCCAGTCAGAACAAGACCAGGAGTGAAGAACGTGCTCTACTCTGCAGCTGAGAGCCATGGTCTGTCCTAGAGCCTTTGGCAGAAGGTGTCTGATGAGACTCGAAGCCGACCACTGAGATTCTGGAGTCGAAGCTACAGAGGGTCTGAAGCCAACTACACCCCAACAGAAAAAGAAATCTTAGCCGCCTATAAAGGAATCCAAGCTGCCTCAGAGGTAATCGGCACTGAAGCACAGCTCCTCCTGGCACCCCGGCTACCGGTGCTGAGGTAGATGTTCAAAGCAGAGGTTCCCTCTACCCACCATGCCACCAATGCCACATGGAGCAAGTGGATTGCTCTCATCACACAGCGCGCCCGTATTAAAAAACTGAATCGCCCTGAGATTTTAGAAATAATTACAAATTAGCCTAAAGGTGAAAACTTTGGTCTCAGTGACGAGGATGAACAAGAACAAGTGACACGTGCTGAAGAAGCTCCACCGTACAACCAACTGCCAGCAAAAAACACATGCTACGCTCTTTTCACCGATAGTTCTTGTCGCATTGTAAGGATGAAACGAAAGTAGAAAGCAGCCGTATGGAGTCCCACACGCCGGGTTGCAGAAGCTATTGAAAGAGAAAGTAAATCAAGCCAACTTGCTGAACTCAAAGCTGTTCAACTAGCCCTGGACATTGCTGAAAGAGAGGAGTGGCCAAAGCTCTACCTCTATACTGATTCGTGGATGGTAGCCAATGCTCTGTGAAGATGGCTAGAAAAGTAAGAAAAGACTAATTAGCAGCGTAAGAGAAAACTCATCTGGGCTGCTGAAGAGTGGAAAGACATTGCTGCCCGAGTGAAAAAGCTGCTCGTAAAAGTCCGCCATGTAGATGCTCATGTCCCCAAGAGTAGAGCTAATAAAAAACATCGAAACAACGAACAGGTAGATCAGGCTGCAAAGATAGAGGTGTCACAGACAGACTTAAATTAGAAACACAAGAGAGAGTTGTTCCTAGCTCGATGGGCCCATGATGCCTCAGGTCATCAAAGCAGAGATGCCACCTCTAAGTGAGCACGAGACCAAAGAGTGGATCTAACCATAGACAGTATCTCCCAGGTGATCCATGACTGTGAGACATGCGCTGCAATCAAGCAGGCCAAGCGAGTGAAACCCCTATGGTATGGTGAGCGATGGTCCAAATACAAGTATGGGGAGGCCTGGCAGATTGATTACATCACACTGCCTCAAACACGCCAAGGCAAGCGCTACGTGCTCACAATAGTAGAAGCCACCACTGGATGGCTGGAGACCTACCCTGTGCCTCATGCTACTGCCCGGAACACCATCCTGGGCCTTAAAAAACAAGTCCTTTGGAGACATAGTACCCCTGAAAGAATCGAATCTGATAATGAGACTCACTTCAAGAACAGCCTTATAAACACCTGAGCTAGAAAACACAGCATTGAGTGAGTGTACCATATCCCTTACCATGCACCAGCAGCTGGGAAAGTGAAACGGTGCAACGGATTGTTGAAAACCACCTTGAAGGCACTGGGTGGGGGAACTTTCAAAAATTGGGAACAGCATCTAGCAAAGGCCACTTGGTTAGTCAACACTCGAGGTTCCACCAATAGGGCTGGTCCAGCCCAATCTGAATCCCTGCACACAGTAGATAGAGACAAAGTTCCAGTAGTGCATGCCAGAAGACTGTTAAGAAAGACTGTTTGGGTTAATTCTGCCTTAAGTACAGACAAACCCGTCCGTGGGGTTGTCTTTGCTCAGGAACCTAGTTGCACATGGTAGGTAATGCAGAGAGATAGAACAACACGTTGTGTACCGCAGAGAGATCTGATTGTCGAGTGAAAACCACATGTAATGTGAAATGCCTGTACACCACTGCTTGCTGAGTGTCACTGTCACTGTTTGTACATAGCTGTATATAAGTATTAATGTGTGTATGTGTAGAGTTAGAATATATTAATTTGGGCATTGAGCCGATGATATGTGATAAGAGGTGGAATGTCTTGGGGTGACTCTATCATGTGTATCCCCTATCATGCTCTATGCCCAAAAAGTAATATTGTGCCTTTTCTGTGCCTTTAAACTGAGCTGGAGAAAAGAAAAAAACCAAACGAACGTTTCAAAACAGTTTCCCAAGGACACAGAGATTACACTCCTCTGCGTTCTCTGGCTGCAGGAGCACGGAGGGAGCACCCTGCTTGCTTTCTTCAGCCAGCGGTTTGGGGTTTTTTTTTTCTTCTCTTCCCGGCGTGAGACGGAAAGCTGCATTTTGTTTCCTGAGACTTTAGTTTTTTCCCTTCTTCTCTTCTGGACTGTTCAACAACATCAGAACACATCGGGAGAATTTTTCCCCGAGGCTCGGGGGGTGGGCCCTCGCCGACCCAGCTCCGAGGAAGAGAGAGACCACACCTACAGAAGGACTCTGAAATCTTCCCAGGTTTCTCTCTATAGCGAGAGATTTCATTTCATTATTTAGCATTATTATCCTTTTCCTGTGTGTTTGTTAAATAAAATAGTTCTTATCTCATTCACTTTCCTTCGAGGAAAATATCTTTTTTTCCCCGAACCCTGTGGGTGGAAGGGTGGTTGTAACCTGGTTTCCTCTCAGAGGATATATTGCTAGATTTTAGCCAAACCAGCACACTTCTAAAATTAAAAAGTATACCTTTAGTCCTGGGAGAGATGCCAAAAGCTCGTTACTTGTCTCCAGATTTACTACATGGGAATAATGTGGAAAAAACTCACGGCTTTTAAGATTTAAACTCAGCAGCATATCAAATTTATTCTTATATGGTATACTTGTTCATGACCTCTAGTCTTAAGAAATTCTGTCATGTTTGAAAACTAGTCCCTAGTGAAGCCTGTATCAATGTTAATAGCTAAGAGGTCAATGCAACTGCTAAACAGTTTGTATTACTGTCAGGGTGGTCATGAAAACAACACCTGCTGCATGAGCACTTGGCAGCTGGGTCAACAGGCACTGTGGGAATTTATCAATTTAGGGGGCCACTTGCATAACACTTTGACTGATGAATTGGGAAAGACTGGCTTACTGGGCTAAAGCTGCTCTATTATGTGTGACTTTCTTTAGGATGGCAGAGGCTTCCTGCAGGCTCCAGAAAATAAGCAAAAGATAAACTGAGCTGGTTTTTTTCCTTATAAAGTGATAAAAAGTGAGAACTCCTTAATAGCCAATGCTAGAAAGACTTTAAGAAAAGGGGGAAAAAATACGAAACCAAAACAAAAACTTTTACAGTCAGTGAGCTGTGATGTGATTGAAAAAAATCCTTAGGTTTTTTCCATCGTGGTTACAAAGGAGTTTTTGTGAAGTACTTCTGTAAAGTGAAACTCTCTAGACTGGTATTCGCAAAAAGCTCTAATTTCTCTTTAGTGTCTCTTGTGGGAATAGTAACTGCATGTGGGTAGGTAAATGAGATAAGAATTTTGCATGCTCTGGCTAAACTAAACATAATTAGACATTAATTCTGGCTTTCCATTCCCTCAAATGACTTAAGGGATAGTAACTTTCTGAACAGAAAGAAATCATATGGCCCACCTGGGTTGGTGAGGGCATTCACCAACAAAATTGGCTCCTTCTACAGAGAATTTCCAGTAGGAGCTTTGGAGTTTATCTATAACCCATCAGAACTGAGTATCTTGATGCAGATTACTCTAAAACTGTGTGTTTCCATTTCCATAGTAATTAAAGTCTCAAACAGGGCTCCACTTTCATAAATGCTTTTCTTTTGTCATACCACCAAACACTCCTGACTCATACTTAAAAAATTAAATCACTAATGGTTTTCTAAAGAGCCTGAACAACGTCAGAATGAAGCATGACCTAGATACTGTCCCTTCGTGTTTGAAATCAGTCTGTTTGGAAATGCTCTCCGGCAGAGGAAATCCCAGAAGGTGATGATGGAAAGGATGATAAGTGGAATTATATACTCTGGGGGGGGGGCATGAAAGAGGAGTGAGATGGTTTGAATCAAGTTCAAGTTTCAATCCAAGGGGAAGCAGCTATTCCGGCTGTTGATATGAAACACATTGAAATCCAGATCTATAAGGTGTTACAAGGAGAGGAAGAGGAAATCTTCTTCTGTGTGCAGGAACACGTACTCAGGCTCTGCCCTCTTTCATAAAAATCACCTGCTGGTTTCAGTGAGCCATCCTGGTCAAAACAATTACTCATCCCCTTTGGAATCACCGCATTGATGGTGGCAAACTCTTAAAGCTTCACACTTAAAACTTCACAAGAGATACAGAACATCTTTTAAATGGAAAACTTCTGCATTGTCTGTCATTTTGAGAACTCTTCTCTGAATATCATTCCGTTTATCTGTAGTTCCCTTAGAAATTAAAGTGATTATATTATAAGTACTCTAAAAGAAGACTTACAAAGCCAATTTATAGCTGTTCTCCCACCATCCAAAGTTTATTTTCTTACTTCTTGGTCTAGTAATAATGTTTAAATTACAGACTGCATGGACCTATCAACAGATCTTACTTATTTAAATATTCATTTTCACAGTTGATTTTCTCCTCTCATCATGCTAGAAAAGTGATTACTTTTTCTTTTCTAATGGGTTTGTCTCCTATTTTCTCTGTTATCAACTAACTGGAATCTTTGGACCTCTATACATTTTCTGCATCACTGTTTACTTAGTTACTGTTTTCTTTTGAATTCATCAATACTTTTGTGATTGATATTAGTATGTATTTTTAGAAACAGAAAACACAACAGAAAAGTTAGGAAACAGAAAGTAGAAAACTAGAAAATAAAAAGGTTTTTGTTTTTGGCCACAAAAACAAATTATAAAATGCTAGTATTTGCATTGACCTTCAGGATATCTGACTGACCCCACCTCTTAGTTGACAAGAACGTGAGTCTTTCTCCCTATTTTTTCTCACTAGTTCCAACCTCTGGAAAGTAGTGGTAATGGTTTTTTTTTGATAATCATCAAAAAATAGATATATTTTTCAGAGACACACTTTTACCTGAAGAACTTCTCTTAACTGCCAGTTTAACTAATGTGCCCAATGTTGGTTTTATGTGCTTTTAATTTTAATGTTTCCTGCATCTCCTCCAACCTCAAAGCTAAATATGCTGTTGGCTGTACTCCTCTCTCTATGGGATTTTTGGTAATGTGCAGTATATCTACATTTTGCAGCATCTCACATGCTTAGGGCTTTTTTTAATCACTTCATTGTCCATGAGCTCTCAGGCACTAATGTATCCTCATAACAACCTTTTTACAAAGAGAAGGATTATTTCACTTGGTGCTTACAGTGGGAGTCTATTTAGTTATTGACATGAAGTATTTGGAAGAACTGAACAAAAGTTTTAGTGTGGTACCTGGAATGCTGTATTTCAAACTGCTTTGATGGCTGTGGGATTCAGAACCTCCGTGTTGATCATGTTCATCAATTTGTCATATATCTCCTCAGTTTAATGCCTCATTTCTGTTACATTTGAAGGATTGTTTTAGGATGAGACTTTCCCATTGCTGAGTATTGAAGACTAATGCAAAGAGTTCTCTGGATTACTCTCATCTTCTGATCTCCTAATGTTTTAACCTGCTCACTTAATTTGATTTTTTTCTGTATCCAAGTAGTAGATTTCTGTCTTAAGCTCCATTTGGTACAAGAAAAATAGGAGTCATGGTTATGTTTGAGAACAACTTTGATTATGCAGCAGTTTTCCGCAAGACAAGAGGACATAGCCTCAAGCTGTGCCAGGGGAGGTTCAGGTTGGACATCAGGAAGAATTTTTTCACTGAAAGGATTTTTAAGCATTGGAATGAAATGTGCAGGGAAGTGGTGGATTCACCATCCCTGGAGGTGTTCAAGAAACACCTGGACATGGCACTCAGTGCTATGGTTTAGTTGACAAGGTGGTGATCTGTCAAAGGTTGGACTTGATGATCTTGGAGGTCTTTTCCAACCTTAATGTTTCTATGATTCTAGAAAGATCAAAAGAAATCAAATCCTGCACCTTCATGTAATGTTCATTTTTTAAAATAAAAGAATAATTTTGTACGTTTGCAGCAGTGTACAAATGACCACCTGCAGGAGAAGGATGGGTTTGCATGGAATTATTGATTTCCAGCAAGGGGCTACTGCAAGAAATTATAATTTTGTTTTTCACACTGCCCCAGGCATGGAAGATTCTCTTTGCAAATTAACATGTCTGCCAGGGGCCACCTCTCACTGGGTTTTTTTGATAAGTAATGAATTTCTAAGACATGACAAATCAATAGTTTGACGATTTTACTTTTACCTGCTACTCATAGTCAACCTGTAGCATCTTTACTTCGTGTTCTAGAAAGCTTAGCATGGTAGGGTTTATGTGTATATTTGCTGTATTGGTATGGTGCACACCACGAGGAGAAGCAACAAAATACTAACATGGAAAAGAAAATTATCTTGTAAATAAAAATATTTTGTTACTAAAACTTTACATGAACATTTGCCAAAGCCGTGGAATTTTTAAGTTTTTTACAGGGGTGGTATGAACTTAGCATGGAATGATAAATAGAGCTGCAATGCTCTTTTGTGGAAGTCACTCATCATCATTCCCTTAAAATCTGCAATGGTGTGAGACTGAAAAACAACAAAACTCAAAACTTTGCCTGAATGAAAATTATCCCATGTTTCTGAGAAGCGTTACCAAAAACGATATCCCTTTGCCACAGTCTGTTTAATTTCAACTGTGTGGCAATTTACAAAAGTATTTTATAGTTTTCTGGTTACTTTCACCAGTAACCAAACACAGTCTTGACCCTTTTCCATGCATGAAAACAGCCAACCGTGAGTGCAGCAATGGGAGGTCTGGCCTTTCAGGTATGTCAGCTGAAGACCACCCTACTGGAAGAGGTAACAAGAACAAAAAGCTGAGGTCAAAAAAGGCAGCCCATGTAATTAGATACTAATAGTGGATTTAGGGTGTAAAATTCACTTAAAACCATACACCAACAGACTAAACAATCCCAGGAAGAATGGCAAGTTTTGTTCTAAAAAAATGTTTTCAATACCAGAAAGCATAAATAAAACATATATAATAACCTTGACTGACAGACTGCACTAATCTGCAGTAACATCTGCTTCCAAATTATTTGCTGTAGTTTTGGGATAGTACAATTACAAAACACTGAAACTCCACTACCACTGAAACTCTACCATAACTTATGTACAGTGTGCATCCAATGTCATGATTTCATTGTTGGATTCACTTGTTATCCCAGTAACAATGTTTAGAATTTCAGTTTGACAAGAAAATAAATTCCTCTCTTAACAGCAAAGCCAAAAATGGAAGTCCAGCTGTATCTGATACTCATGGAGGAACATGCTGAAGTAGGTGCTGAACAAATAGGCAGCTGCTTTTGCAGGGTATGATGGGGTCAAAGTAATTACACAGCACACTTCATTTCTGTTGGCTGTTTCATTTGGAACTGATTTCTGATACTTTTGCAGGATGGATGTGCTACTTTTACACATCAGAACTTGGTCTGATAGAGCAGCAAGATCCATAATGAAGAAAATGGTATTCCCCCAGCTAAAGTGAGTATCTGCTGGTCATCAGCTCTTGTTGCTGCTGGGGCCCTGGGTCATGTTGGGAACTGGCTTTTTGCTGTCCTTCCAGATTCCTTAATATTTTCATAGCTCCAGCTGCTCTGCAAAGATCACGCCTTGAGGAGCTTTGGTTTGATAATTTTCATTTATCCTCATTTTACAACTGGTAAATTAGTCTAAATAATTAGACCGATCCTATTAATTCCATGTCTTATAAATCACTCGAGTGGGATTTGTAAGCCCTTTGGAAGCAGTTCCTTAAGAACTGTTAAAGAATTTTGTGTATTTCTGGCACAGAGTCCAAGGACACAGGATTTCCCTCCTTGGTGCTCCAAGTCTGCCCAGGGAGAGACAGGTAATGGGAGGGGTATTGGAGGATGTTGAATACCAGAAAGCAGTGACAACTCACACCCACTGAGAACTGATTCCTCTCTACTATTCTCCATTGGTGGTGTCTCCTGTACAACAGAAGAGATGTTTGGGAAAGACTGAACGAGTTCTTTAGAGTTTACTTGTGGCAAAACTGACAGTGGCTAGGACTGCCAAGCTGCTTTTCAGTGCACAGCACAGGTATTGTCACACAGTGCTGATCTTTGGAGCCAGCTCCTGTTGTGCACTGTCCCATCACAGTAGCAGGTGAGGAAGCAGAAGCACAGGGGAGAATTCCAGCATCTGCCTTCCATTGATGCTGTGTAACTTCTGTGGTACTTACAAATCATTTGGCTTCAGAACTACCAGGAGCATCTTTTACCAGTCCATATGGTTCCACATTAAGTATGTCTACATCTCTATGAAAACAAACTAACAATATACATCTAGGTGGGAAAGTGGGCAGCTTTCAGCACAATGTCAAAGTGTAAAAATTCCCAGAAGTTAGTGCTGGTTACTCCTCTGTTGTTCTGACATTCACTTCCTCTGAGACAGTGAATCAATCCTGCTTGTTGCTGCTGGAACATGTGCATTTAGAGAGCCCCCTGCATTGAGAATTTTCCTTTTTATTGATTGCATAATTCAGCCACATGAAAAGAGCTGCATTTACCTTCTGGTTTTTAACCTACTGAAGGAAAGGCTAGTCTTACAGAGAAATGCAGTGCTCACCTTTTTGGGTCAACAATCTTGTAGAGTTTTCCACTGTGAGGCTGTGTCATACTTTTACTGCTTGATAATATGTAAATCTCACCTGTAAGGGAAACCAGAGCAACAAATTAGTTCTCCTTTCCTAAGATGTCAAATAAATGACTCTTGTGATCTAGTTGTATTTGCCAAATGAAATTAATAAAACTTCAGAAGAAACACTGAAATATACAACAGAATCATTTGCCATTTGAAAATTTGTGTAAGAACTTTCCCCAAACTGATGCTAAAATGTGAAAAATATTCTATCATGAGAGTTTTTTCTTTCATATAGTATAGAATTGGTTAAAAAAAATTAAATCGGTGAGGAAGGGAGAAGAGGGGGATCAGTCTGCTCGTGCAATATCTTTGCCCCTTATTTCTGTAATGTTGGGAATAAAAGCAAGTATTTTATACATTGTGTCATAGTGAGTGACACGGTTCATAGCATGTGAGACACAGTAAGGACTTTTGCCCCTTGCAACAACACATTCTCTTCTCAGTTCTTCCTACAAGGCTGCTGAGGTGTAGCTGAGAGCAGTGTAGACAGCTGTGGCAAAGGACAGATAGCCTTCTTTTTAAACATTTACTATAATTATGAATACTTCAGCAGGAATTACTGATAAGCCTTATGATTTAAGAACAATTCTTTTAGTATTTACCTAATTCATCTTCTCCAAATCCCAAGACAGGGCCTGAAAAGAAACCTCTACATGAGCCAGTGTTGCCAAGACAGAGGGGTTTCTCTTGCCACTGTTTCGTTGCAGGACTCTGTTGCAGCGTTAAAAAATTTCTATATTCAAAAACACATAAAACAAATTGTTATATTACATTTTGAGCAGAGAGTTTTCATTTTCCAGATAAATAAGTAAACACTTACTGCAAGTAGCTTCATAGATACCTCTGTGCAGTTCCTTGTCTTATGATTCTCTGTACTTTTTTCCAAGGATTAGGTATGTTCTGTATGTCACCATTCATCAGAATGCTGGGCTATTTTATTCCCAAATCTAGAATCTAATCTGCGTTACCACGCTGCCAAACTGTCAAAGTGACACAATATACAAGACTGTAGGTGTTGCTTTCTACAGGCAGCTGAGTGACTACACCTTACACTTTACACACCTTTTTGTTTAAGAGTGAGTCGTACAAAACCTACCCATTGCGGTCTCCAAACACGTAACTTCCATAGAGCCTCTCCGACTGGCAGCCCCGATACACAAACCCACCAACCAGGGATCCACTGCTAAATGGTTTGAATTCTAGAAGTGAGGGCTCACTCTCTGAAAAGGAACTACCATAGCATTAGATCATATGCTTTTTCATATTGATGCACATTTATGAAAAAGTTACTGCTTCAAGAAAAGAGATTAATTCCATTTAAAGATTCCTCAGAATTCAAGATATGTTGCCGGAAATGAAATGTTAAAAAAAAAATCAGAAAATTATAACAAAGCCTGGTTGTGAAACAATCCACTAGAGATTTCCAAAGAAGAGGCTATAATTGTTTTCTTCCATGTGTACAAGCAGGGAGAATAAAACTACGTAAAGATTAGGTTGGACTTCCATTGAAATCAGTGTAATTACTGCTATTAATTTCTACATGTCAATCCAGTCTGCAGAATGGATCTCTTGAACTTCAGGAATAAAATAACCCCCATTCACTGTAGAGTCCAGTATCTAAAAGCAGGAATTCCAGTGATTTTCAGTAGAACTTGTTTTGAAAGCTTTTCAATAGTTTGAGAAACTTTTCAAATCACAGTTTTAAGCATGGCATGTGTGTTACATCCCATAAAACGTTGGTATTACTGGCTGTACCTTCTCATGGTAATTTATTTTATGCTGCTGTAGTAGTTGTTGCAATTCCTATACTTTTTTTCCCCTTTTTTATTTCACTAAACCACAGAGTTTAGTCCTATCAAATACTTCTTCAAGGAAGTTTCATTGTTCATGTTCCTATTCATGCAGTCAAATATTGCTTAGGGTACAAGTAGGCTCCATTTGACATGCTAGCTGCGTAATTTTAAAAAAAGTCATAGCCAATAGACCATTTTTTAATAGGAATTTTTTTTAGTCAGAGGGCTATCTGCAAGTCTTTGATAAATGCATTTCCCGGATTGTTCTACATGAGTTAGAACTGAAATTTTATGGGGGAGAAAAGGATGGTGAGCTCTTTTTATTGAAGCCATTGACCCACAGCCTAGTATTAATATTGGCAAGCTGCTCTGGATAGACACAATATTGCTTAGTTTACACTCTGCAATAAGGATGCAGTCAAAATTCCATTGGAGCAGTGGTTAACCAAATATTATTCTTTGGTTTGGCTTTTACAAAATGGACACAGAAAATACATGCAATAACTGAAGCAGTACAATTGCGTTATGCTATTGTGCACTGTTGTGCCAGCCAGCACAGCTGCTTTGCTTTTAAGGGAAGTACAGGTGGGAGAACCTAGGGATGTGAATTAGAAAGGGAAATGCTGCATTCCAGGAGACAGGCCAGTTCTTGCTGCCTTTACACACCGTTGGCATTTATCACATGTTACCACCAGGAATTTACAAGCTGCTAAATGGGCAGCCAAGGCAGGTGATAGCTCAGAGGAAGGGTCACCTGGCTTGCCTGAACTAGCAAGCGATCTTGGTAAGCAGCAGAGTTAAACATCAAACTGAAATTGTTACTGACAATCATACTGATTCAGAGGGAACATGCAGCCCTTTAATATATTAAAGTCCCTAACTGAGTATATTTATCTTTTTGTAATCTAATCTAAACTAGTCATTTATTATGAAGTAGTAGCATAGTGCCTTTTTCTAAGTTTTTTATTTTTAGTAACATTTAAACAGAGCTCAGTCATTTCCCTGTTTGGTTGTGGTCTGTTGTTGTCTATCTCACTTTTTCCATTATAAGAGGCACATTACATGAGGTTTCCATTCTCTGTCTTAAAAGGTTATTTGTGAAACACTAAGAATACATTTTCATCATTTCCTGATATTCCAAAATATTCCCTTTATGAGCCAAAATATACAGCAACAGTGAGATCTTTGACAGACTAGCAACTGTCAAGTTTGTGAAATCTTATTTACATGATATTCTACACCAACAAGAACAAAGTTGAGTCATTTCAATTTGATTTTGTCCTGCAGCTTTTATCCACTTCTACACTGAAGTTTTCTCTTGAAAAGATAGAACTTTTCAGTTCTATGACTGGTAAGTTATCTATCCTATGTATGCTGTAAGTTTCCTATCATGGCTATACAGTCCTTTATGTATTCTCTTCTGCTTTCTATTTATTATTCCATGGACATGGAAACTGTTGCCAGCAGCTTTACCCTGGATAGAACTTACCATAGTCTTTACCCTTTATTATTTGTAAGATTCTTGCTGAAGATCTGTTCTTTCCATTTGAATCTGAACAAAGTATAGTTAAATTGATGTTTACATCTGTTGGGTGCCGGTCCACAGCACAACTATAAAACAACAAGAGAAAAAAAGAGAAAATCCATGAGAAAGGTGAGTTCATAACATATAATTATCAATATGAAGCATTACATTTCGAAGTATTATGGTTTCTTTGTGGTACCTACTCATTTGAGGGACCTATTTCATGCTGAGCCAAAATACCTGAGAAATGTGTTAGATTTATATGCAAGAGATAGTACAACTTTCCTATTCCTACACCATTTCTATGTAATGTGAAGTAAAACAGTTTTTCCCTAGTGATAAAATGTAGTCTGCTCTATAGCACCTGAAAAGAATAGTGCCTTCACCAAGCTAAATGAACTTACATGGTGTAGGAATTTTGGACTGTTAAAAAGTCCAAGAATCAACTCCTTATCTGAGCAACTTGACTTTCTGATTTTTTTCAAACCATGACTTTAAATGTGGCTTCAGTACTACCACCCACCTAATTTGCTGAATTATGTGTTGTTTAGTTAAAGCATTGTTCTCCTCCTTGCTATTGTTTAGATATCACCAGATGTTCTCATTTGTTTTCCACGTGCCTTTTTTTCCCGGTCAAGATTCCCATCTCAGCTGTACTTTACCAACTCTCTGCTTCAAGCTCTTTGCTTTCACAAAGGTAGTAATTTTATTATTTATTAAAACTAAAAATGCTGTACTTTGTTTCTGTCATTTTGGTCTTGACTTGTAGTAGTTGTGCATGCTCTTCTCTTTCCCCTTTGCCAATGTACATTTGTTTCTAACAGTGACATATGTGTGGAGGTGGAGGAGTGGAAGATTCAAAAAGTTCATGAGTGCTTTTATTATTGAAATATTGCTGCCTGAGTGTATAAAAAAATGTCTGGTTGAAAACAGTGTCTACTCTAGAGTAATTTCAGTTTAATTGAAACTTACTTACCGGCCTGGATTGTGGAGTCCATGTGCAAAAATCTCAGGAGGTTGGTTTGTGCTATTGAAGTGTGGGTTGCTCCGTGGGATGGAGTAAGGGACATTGCACAGGTCAGTATTGACGTCGAGGCGCAATACAGAACCTGTAAAATCACTGAGAGAGTTGGAGGGTAAAATAATTGGGTTTTCAAAAGTATTTTACTGGTAGGCTTAATCCATATAGTACTAGAGTGAACCAGCAAAATAAACGACCCACTTTACTGATTAAACACATAGAGATTGATTTCATGGTGGATGCAAATCCAAAGAAGAGTAGCAGAGCCTATCCAAGATTCAGTTTGACAAATACCTTGCCTTGTTGTGTGCAGGCTAAAACGCCTCTGACCATGTTGTTGGAAAGCAACTTGATCATAAGAACAGCTTTCCAAACATCAAAATTGTTTATGGCTTCAAATACAAGGCTACTAACTCTTTTATACTGTGTGTCATCTAGAGTAACTATGGATATTATCACTTTGTAATTACATAATGCTTTTTGCTCACACTTTGGATCCTACTCTTGAATTCAATGATTTCTAGTCACAGTACAATCCAAAGACTAATTATAGAGAAAGCAAGTGAGAAAAAAATTGCATTGTTTGAATGGAGATGTTGATACTTTTTTGTAAGGATTCAGAACTTTCTTGTTATGTGAAACAAGAGAAACTAAAATGTTTTAACTTACATTTGTGATTGTGATGGAAGAAAAAAGAAATAGAAGAAAAGTGCCTAAGCTCTTTTTATAAACATGAAAAGATGTGATGTTTAAATTCATTCCTTTCTGTCTTTCTTCATCATTAATCTGTTTCAGTCTCCCCTTGATTTACATCAATTTAAAACCCAGTATTACGATTGCCTTCTGGTCTGGGTTTTAAGTATATCCTTATACTTAAAAAAATACTTAAAAACCGCAGGATCACCTGCAATTCTGCTGAGCCACAGAAGCCTTTAAGCACAACGATAGAAGTTTGTCCACTGGTAGTTTTTGTACCTTAAGCCATCCATCTCCTCCATGTCATCTAGAGTGATCATGCCATCTCCAAGGAAAATGTATAGGAAGCCATCTGGGCCAAAGAGCAGCTGTCCTCCTAGATGTTTTCGATGTAGTTCTGCTACTTCTAAAAACACCCTTGCTGTCCTCATGTCAACTTGGTGTGGATTTTTCCTGCAAGTTAAAGATATGAACACAGTTTTCACGTTTCACTATTATTGTTCTTCTTTCTAAAAATACACTTGACTCATTCAAATGATACTTTGAGATGTGGATGTTGTAACTTGATGGAAAAATGCGTAAAAGTTATTTCTGAGAAATTTCAATCTTCTAGCATTCACAAACAATTCTTTTGCTGCCTATATACAATAAGTAGGAAGTAATTATAATTTAAAAAATGACAGAATAACTGAAAAAAAGTCTTAAAAATAAAAAAAACTGTGTACTTACTGTCATTCCAAAACCAAAGTTTGAAATAAAATCCACACTAGTTTTTCTGCAGGTGCCTAAGTTTATACATTGTAAACCTTGTATTCATTTTTGAAATCAGAAATACTAAAATGCAGAGGTTGTTGAGAAATAGAGAGTTTGTGAATTTTAGACTTCTACTGATACCTGGATACTGTGTACTCTACGACCCTAAGGATGTGGTCATGAGGTCCAATAGCCCACCGTTCTTGGTTGGTGGTATAAGACACATACAGCTTTCCATTTTTCTTGTAATTGGGATGGAATGCAAGGCTTAACAGTCCTCTTTCATCTCCTCCCTGCAGTCAAATGAAAAACACAAAGAATTGTGAAGTTAATTATGTTCTTTATTGTGTTTCAGCTGGAACCCAAAAAAAAAAAAGTTTCTTTCTTGTGGATAATCTTTGCCCAAACTCTTTTATTTCTTTCCTGACTACTGCACAAAAAGGATTATAAAACATTTCACTTTGGGGAAGTCTTTAAGAGTTAGAACAAGACAATTGCCTTATGTAGTTATCTATGCACAAGTCTGTTACGCCACTTTTGTGGAGTGATTTGTGTATGTAATCTTTGGGAAGCCATGAAGACAAGTTTAAGTGCTGTGAAGGATTCTTTGCTGGGTTACTAGGTTGCTTGTAATTCGTAGAAGACGAATAAAAAGGTCTATAATCAGCAGTCACTTCTAATCCAAGTATCCAAAACCTAAAACATAGTGCTGGCTGCCAGCTCCCACTGTCTTGGCAATATGTTTAGAAAACAGTTAAATTGCTTGTGTAATATGTAAACCTTTGTTTTACCCTGGAGGCAGCAACATCAGTTGTCACAACTATGGTGGTCTGTTCATCATAGCTGGTGTACTGTAGGTAATAAGCAGCCTTGGTCTGTGTGCAGAGAAACCATAGTTTTACATGTGGTCCCTCACTGGAAAGGTTTTTTGTTATTTTTTAAAGTAAAAATAGCAAAATCTCAGAACAACTTTCTTTTGTTATTATGTTTGCCATGAAGACTAGTACAGTTATATGTTAAGCAGCCAATCCATGTAATGTACTGTGACAATGCAAATACCCTGTGAACTTAAATAGAAGGCAATTTTCTTTTTGGCTTCTAAAAAGCTTCTAAAAATGTATGTACTATTACTATGCCTAAAACTGCGTTTGTATAAATGAAGAATAAAACTTAGATTAATTTGTTGCTCTTGAGGCAATACAGGGAGCGAAGCTGAGGCACAGAAATAAACACAGCATACAGATAGCAATTCAAATTCAATTCATATATGTGATTATTCACAAGCTGATAGTTGTTTAACTCAGGGCTTGCCAGCCCTTCAAAACTAGAACCAGTGACTCTGTTGTAGATTCAAGTGCTCCAGTAATGCACCCGTGAGGAGACAATGTTTTGCAACTCTAACCACACCCAAGATAACTAATTATGAAATTTTAAATTGTAAGAGAGAATGAAGCTTTTAAAATGTATTTGCACTTCAGAGTGATGGATGGGCCTGTCTTCCTGTTGAAAGTCATCCCACAAAGGGCCTAATTGGGAAAGTGCACAGCTTTAATTTATTTTAATTCAACATGATTGCTGTACTTCCTTTTTAATCACAACCACCAAATAGAAACCTGAGTCAGAAATGGAGATGTAAATAGGTCAAGAGATTTCCATACAAACAGATTTGTACAATGAAATCTGGATCCTGCTAATTTAGAGGCAGGCAAAATTTGCTAGTTTGTTTGCTAGAAAAATTTAGTTTCAGGGGGTTATCAGAGAGGTTAGTTTTGAAAGTCTAGTTAGAGCTGCCAAATCAGTTGCAGTCATCATGGATGAAGGGACTGGCAATCCAGCTCTTTCTCCCTTATGAGCCAAAAATAATTCTGCAGCTGAGTCTGAACTGATTGTAGATATTATTGTTTGAGTTTCTAAGAGTTTTGACCAAGTTGCTCTGATAAAGTCTGAAGCAAAGGGAGGCAAATCAGTTGCTTTGGGAACAGGAAGGCATATTTCAAAGATTCCTGATGAATGATTCTATCTGTTGTGCCCAGACAAAGACAGTCCTATTTCTTCTCCTGAGAGATGAGTTCAACTCATTTAAGGGCCCAGGAATGTCAATGAGTCACACTAGGTCTGCCATGCAAGGTGAGTTATTGAAAGTATTAGTGAGAAAAGATCTTTTTGTTACTAAGCTGAAGATTTTATTTACTGCTTGATGCCATGGCAGCCGTCTCAGTGTGAAAGCAAAGTTGTTGAAAGTGTAAACAGGTGAAAATTAAATTAAGAGCTTTTAATGAAGTACACATGCAGAAAGAACTTGAAAAATGGATGAAACACGGGACCTGCAAGGTAGTAACTATGGCAAGTTGCATTCATAGGACTTTCACTCATTGCTGTCTTGCATGATTCTGTTAGACTGCAATATATCTCTTTGTACATTGTTTCTATTGCTTCTTGAAAAGTCACACTGCTGTTTTTCAAAGTCAGATAGACATTTTGTTCTAAAAAGTCCATTTACTCATGCAGTTAATAAAAACTTTGTGAATATCTCTCCAAGATACTGAAATCAGGGCAGCATCATGCCGTTAGCTGGCTTACGTTCAAGTAGAAATCCAGATGAGTTTTTCCATATTTAATTTTCCTGGTTTTAGAAACTGATTGTTCATGTTTATTTTCAACTTTATCACTTACTGGCAAACCTGTTCTTTCCAAGCAAATCACTGCCACAACTTCCATAGCTTTTGAAATGCCCTCTGTGCCAGAAAGTATATAGTTTTCTGCAGTGTTGTTCATATGTTGTGTGGTAAATGGAGAGATATCCAGCAAAATCCCTTAGCAGTAGTTATTTTAGTACTGTCAAACCAAATGTACAAATTTTCTCTATAGAATATTCCTCACTTTTACTTTTTTTATCAATGGACTTTTGATGTGAAACCAGCATCCCAGGCTGTTCAGTCTTTCCTGGGGATACCGTATGTCAAATATCTGTATCTTTTTCCTGGCAGGTTAATAAGTTATTGACATCCTTTATTTTTGAAAGTTTCCCTTTAGATGAAACCAGCACCAACAAACTGTAGATGATAAAGCAGCTTGTACGAGATTCTGCACTGCACTATTTGATGGAATAACCATTAATGTTTGTCAGTTGTATAAGGAAGGGCAAGAAGAATGAGGCAAATCTTTGTATTCCATTGGGATGTCTGTTGAAGACAAAGAATGATGGTTGGCTGAAATGAGTATTAATTACTTAAACATACTGTGGACTGGGGCCAATGTGAAATTTGTGTCATAACTAAATCTGGCAGCTCCCACTTTCGAGGTCTGCCTGTGCTGCTCTGTAGCTTGAACGCTCCCCTCTCCTGTTCATGGCAGTGACAACTTCTGCACCAATACTACACTTCTTCCAAAACTGATTTCCTTGGGCCAGGAACCTTGGACCTTTAAACCCCAGTTTGGTCTAGTTTAAGACCATAGCCATGAAAATAATTGAATCAGAATTCTAAAAAGTCAGTACAAAGCCAAGTAAACATTAAAACAAAGTGTTTCTATATTTTTACTTTTAAGTGGCTGTTTCTTTTTGCATTGTAATTTCTGACATAATATATTTACACTTGTAAAAATTTTAACCAAGTGCACAACATGATCCACTTTGTATTTTGACTCACACTAAGAGAAGTCACTTGCATTGTGAATACTGCATGTGAAGCACATGAATACCGGATTTTTATAGAATGGTGCTATTTTCGTGTAACCACTCCTTAGAAGTGGGCTCTGCTTCCAATTTGTGTGCTTTCAAATGTACTCTGGTATATCTCTGATATTATAGACAGAAGTTTAATTATATTATTAAGGTACTATACTTTTTCTATAATACAGAAACATATGCTGCACTTATTTTTAAGACGTGCTGCCATTTAATTATGTCAATATATGTGTTATTATATATAGTAAATACAGAGAAATAGAAAAAGGAATGCTTTAACTGGTATTTTAAACTATTCAATTTAAAATAGATCATATTGTAAGTATGACCCTTAATTACGTATCCTTAGTAGTAATTAATGCTAGTAAGCAAAACCAGACATGACCATTTATTTCCATTACTCTGTGTGGCTTAATAGTAAACAATGTAGGTAGCATATTCCAAGTTTTCCTTCAAAATTGATTTCAGAATGCACTCTTTATATAATACTTATAAAATAATGGTATTTATACTTAACAATACTATTATGGTGTATATGGTATATATGGTATAGAACAGTATTTATACTTAACATTTTTGTCTGGACAAACCCACTCTCATGTTGGAATGGAGTAACAACCTTTTTTAAAAGGGGTAGTGCTTAAATTATGCAAATTCAACACTGACTTAATATCTTGACCCTAATATCTTTATATCATTTGTTTTCATCTATTATTATAGTGCAAATGCTGGGTAAGTTGTTGAAGTAATATAGTCACCTATTTATGTAATTTATGCTATTTATGCTATTTATTATTATGCTATTTATGTAATGCCTTACCAAGTGTTTGATCTTAAGGAGATTTATTTGTAAAAAACAGGGGTGAGGGGTGTAAAATCTCTTATCAGGCAGCACCATCTGAACTCTTCAGAAAGGGATTCAGGAGGGCTGAAGATCAGTGTCAGGTATTCTTCTCAGCGGGAAGTGTTTGCTTAATCGCCATGTTTTGGAAATTTGGCCCCAGCACAGGATAGAAACGTGACTCCAGCAGAAGCAGAAGCCTGCCAAGGTCTGCTGCAGGGGTACACCCTGCCCTTCAAGCTGCACCACCTATTCTGAGCTGCACAAGAGGGAATTGCCCCTTCCTGGTGGAAATACAGCAAATATAGAATGAAAGGAACAGAAGTTGTCTGGGCTGCAGGCAGGCTGAAGGAGCAGAGCTCCTATTAGACCTCTTGGGTGTTGAGGACTCGAGTGCTTTGCTATCTGTGGGGCCTGAGGCCTCTGGCAAGGGAAGGATTTGTAACCTAAGACATTTACCTTAGGGGAAAATAATTACACTGATGTCATGGCTCAGTATGGTCTACATACTAGACCCTATCTCCAAAGCATTTCCTTTTTCCTCTTGTGTTGCAGAGCTTCACTTTTTCCCTTGTTTATAAAGGGCTTTACAGTTATCTAAGGATTTTTTAAAAACATTTTCGTTATTTTTTACTGATTTCAACAAATGCACTATTTTAATACTTGACTTTAAAATAACTTTAGGTACAGGAATGCTTGACAATTAAATGTATACATGAGAAATACTTGAAGGGCTGTACTCTGACTTGGAATTTAAGCACAAAACCTACTGAAGTTAGAGATGCTTTTTATTCATTTAGGTGCAGGGCAGGATTTAGCTGAAAATGGCCAAAGTGCATCCATCACGAAGCTTTCCGTTCTGATGTTTGATAGCACTAGAATTTAAACCCTGATTCTTTTTTTCTTCTTACTTCTGTTGCAGCAAAGACAAAATTTTGACATGGGGGGGGATCATTTTTTTTCTTTTCCTTACCTTCACAGTCCTTTGAAGATACCAGTCACTAAATGCAGGACCTTTCACTTCTAGTCCTAGTCCTCTGTACTTATTTTTTTAATTTCTCAACTCCAGATTTTGCTGTTCTGCTGGGCAAGTCTTTAGTTTAATCCAAATGACAATCCTCGTCCCCTGATAATACAATTCTTTCTTCCCGTCCTCCTAAAGAAAGTACATGAAACTTATAAATGCAGACGCCAACCCAACACAAACCCACAGCTTGCCTCCTTCACACTCTTCTGGTACAACAGAAATCCTGCTTTCGCAACTCTCCCAATTATTGGGTGGGAGCAGCTGAAAGCTTTGAGACTGCCCAGAGCCAGCCAATAATTGAGAGGTTCTGGGCAGAGTGACATACGGCTGTGAGTGTGCTTGCGAGGAGGTGGCCATGAGCCCATGTGAGGTCTGCATCTGGACTGAGAAACTTTATGTACTGCACTGCTTTAGGAGAATTGGAATAACAGAAGACAGTGGAAATCAGTCCCGGAAGAGGGAGATTCAAATAAAGACCAGATGATTATTGCATTCAGTAAAGCTGGCTCAGGAAGGTGTGAATTACACACTTTCCTGCACCACAGAGGCCTCTTGAGCTGTAAGCAGCATTTATCCTCTGGGAACACAGGTGGTGATTCCACCTCTGTCCCCAGCTGGATTTATTTTCAGGGAAGCTTTACATTCCACCAGCAACTCAGTGAGTGGTTCACCAGCGGAGGCCACTATGGGAAGGTGAAAAATAAGCATGCTCCTTCTCAGTTCCCTGGCACGCCTCCACTTTCTGGTCTTTTATTTATTTATTTGGCATATCTGCTCTCCTACATTTTTCCTCTTCAGCATTCTTCCACTACAGACTCTTTCCCTGACAGGTTTTCTGCTGCATTGGTTTGAGGTCTATTGTGTTGCAGAATTAGCCTTCCAGGACAGCGAGAAAGCTTCCTTCCAGTGAATGAGAATGCAGTAAGTGTTCAGAAATTTACTGAGCATGAAAATCCTTCATTAATAGGGGAGAATAGAGCTGATGACCTTTTGTATTTTTTCTCCTCCTTTCTGTTGCTCTGAAGTTTTACCCACCTTTCCACGCCACTTCTGTGATAAAGACAAATTTTACAACTCTTTTTCAGTGGGCAGTCCAATAAAATTGGCTCAGATGATGCCCCACAGAGAACAGACTACATTCCAATTAACATTCACAAGCACATGACATGATGACAAGACACTAATAATCCTTTCCCAGTCACCAAAACTGTGGCTTTACCTCTTCTGATCAAGAATGACTTTTTTAAACTTACACCCTGTTTTGATGCTGTCTGACTTTATTTTTCTGTAAACACACAAACCATACAAATTAATCTTATTAGTGATCTGCTGTTCTACCAATGCTCTAATTTGACTATGGTCCTTTCAGCCATCTGTTCTGGTTTTCTCATGCTCTCATTCCTTCACTATGTATATAAAACTTATCTTTACTTTTCAGTAGGACGTTCAATAGAATTTTTCATTTTGCTTAAAATACAGATTAATGGCAGAGAGTTGTCAAAAGACTCTAAGAATTATAATTCAATACATAAGTTGCCTTTTTTATGGTGTGACATCTCAGCCAATCACTGCTGTCCCTTCTGTCCTTCCTAAGGATAAAAATATGCTATGGAAAAACAAAAATCCTACTATCCTGCAAAGATCTTCTTGAGCTGCTAATTTTAATAAATGTTGACAAAAAAGTCTACAGCACTTTAAAATGAGCTGTAAGACTTATTTTCTTTTCTGCTGAGAGAGGGAAAAAAAGAGGATGAATGGTGACACAGAGCAAATTTGACAGTGCTTATGTAAAATGAACGAACCTACAACAAATTCTATACTCCAATAACCGAAAACAAATTCATGCTGTTTTACCGTGACCACTTTATATGGAAATTTAGGGATATAATTCAGAACAGAGTAACAGCAATTATCATACTCTCTGCATTAAATTAAAACCAGAAATGTTGATCTGTCTAATTGTAGGCATTAAAAAATAACTAGTTTCAAAAAAGAGGGATGCAAATGGGAAGATGCCATGATGACATTACTCTTGCAAACAATTCTGCCTTTCTCCCTTGGCTCTCAGTGCTAAATTGTCACCTATTAGAGCAGATACTTGCTTTTTCTGGTTGCAAGAGGAATGGTACATTCACCTGAGCTATGTATTTACATATTGTGGGGCTGGGGGAGAAAACAGAAAACCACAGTCGGCTTGAAGGAAAAAAGCTACGGATTTCCACTTAGATTGGTCTCCATGTCCTTACTGTTGTCTGCACGCTAATGGATATTAAAACTTGCTCAGCAAGTGACAAAAGTTACTAACAGTCTGCATCTTGCAAAAGAAATGGTTAAAAAAGAATTTAAAATCAACCCTTCAACAGGATACATTTTGGCAGAGGGTAATAAAGGGCTAGAGGAACTTTATTCAGTCCACACCATTAGTGTTTCTTTGCCAAGTATTACTATGATAACCATTCATGTTTGCAACATAACCTGGATTAAACTGTGGCCTTTATGAGCTCTGTCACTGTTTTGAGAGAAGAGTGAATTCCATGGCTTATCAAAATGATGCTCATCTTCGCTGTAAAATAATCTTCTTCATTGAAGGTTATTTCTTAAGCAAATTTCTGGCTTTAGTCACTAGGGCTCTGAAGGTACTTATCAAAGGCTCTAAAGTGATTTCTGCAAGATATTTTAAATCTCCTTTTCTTCTTATTGTAAGAAACTAGAAAATTGCATTATCTGAATGGTTTTAGTACGGGAGTGGGAGAAAATTTGAAGGATTCAAGTAACATAAAAACACAGGAGAGAGATGGGAAGGATATAAAAGTTTAACTGCAATTGATGCTTATATTCCACCTATGATCTTGTCTGAGATTCTCTCCTGAGGGCAGAGACCCCCCGTAGAACTTGAGGCTTTGCCTGCAGGCCCGAAAGATGGGAACACGTCACTATTTTTCAGCTGCCAAAAAATATGTGTGCAAATCCTAGCGATAAAGCAAATGCTATTCTGCTCTCTAATAGCCAAAGAACTTTCGGACTCTGAAATCTGGATGCATGGAGAGGCATATTTCAGCCTATATTTAGCATCAGCATTCAGCATAGTTTTGATAATAACGTGTCATATCTTCAAAGCAAATGCTGGTTGCATGTGTTGCTGGTTTTCGCAGCAATAAGCGAAGTCAGACTTTGTATTTAGAAGCTCTGTAAGTGTTCTTCAACATTTTACCAGTAGACATACAACAGCACTACTGGATGAAGGCTAGCCCACTCTGTTATGTCTTCTTGCTCCAGTACTGAAATTCTTTATACCTACGTTCTTTGGCCATTCAGCTGTTCCAAGAAGTAAACAGTCTTGTCTTATTGGCACAAATGCAAACAGAAAATCCATTTGGATGTCCAGCGTCTGCTACTGAGTTTTAAGGTTCCACATGTGAGTGTGAGCATTGGAACTGTATTTGTTATCTGAAATCAAACTCCTTGAAATACAAAGACTGCACTTTTTGAAGTCCTGATACAAACACAGCTAGAAAAAATCCAAAAAAAGGCTATGATTGCATTTTTTCAACAAAAATCATGCATGTGCACCATGTGTGTACCTGAGTCAGAAACACATTTAAGCATTGAACCCCCACATTTCTGAAAAGGCACTGAATGGGAGCAGAGAAGAAAAAAAAGGATTTCAATTCTCTGATACTGCCCAAGGATTTTTCTCACTCGTTCTCTGCCAATCCCATCAGCCTCCTGGTGCCCCAGGAGCTCTGCAGCCCGAGGGCGGAAAGGCCAGCGAGCGACTTACCTGCACTACTGCAGTTAAGCTTGGCTTTAAATACTGACTTAAGCAATTATTTTCATTCTTTCAGTAAGTCTGAAAAATATATGTAATGTGCCAGCTACCTGAAAATGAGGAGTAAATAAATCCAGAGATATCCAGATTTTTTTCCACAGACATTTTGTGAACACCAGGGGAAGCTAAAATAATCAAGCATTTTTTGTGGATCCCTCATATAGGTCTTGTCTTTACCTCTCAGCTAAAATAGTGAGAAAAATATTAATATTTTGGAGAGAGACGTGAATATTTTTATGAAATGTGCCAAGTGGAAAAACCAGGGTGGTGGAAGATATACAGTTTGCTCTCCATGACTAGAATCTGTATATAAGAGGAGAATGATGGCAATCCACAGCCGTGTTGACAATTCAGACATACAGGAAATACCCTTGTAGGAAACTAATACCATCTGGGTTTGGCCCAAGATGTGTGAATGAGAAATATGTTTCTTGTTGAGAATGCAAAGATAGTTTTGGACATTGCAAAGAAGGAATGTGTTAAGCATGCACAGTTATAAAAATGAAATAGGGTGAGGCACTGCATGCATATGGAATAATTGGAGGAATATGTTTGTGTGCGTCAATAGCTGATGCAGACATGGAACTTCAGAACTCATTTGTCCTAAGACATCCAGTAAATTACTATGAAAAATGTCTTCAGTACAAATGGCTGGAAGCTCTCTGGATAAAGACAGCATTGGAAAATGCTGATTTGTCCAAGCCCCCGCTTTCCCTGATGGAAAAGGAGGTTTGCTTGTGACACATGTTGTATTTGGGGGGCAGAAAGTGAGATAGTTTTGAAATTCTTGAAACATCCAGTTCTAATACGTGTAAAAGTGGGAACTTTGATTATTTCAGCGGGTTGTTTTCAGTTTAGAAATTAGTTTTAGTTAAAAGAATGTCAACACTGAAATGAAATATTTCATTTGACCCTTTCTGAGAACCTTTCAGTCCACACTTGGTGAGAGTATGTTTTCAAAATCTCAGAATATTCTCACTTCTCTCTATCCTGTTCTTGCATTAACTGTCTGAGATTTTAGTGTCTGTTCTTGGCATAGGAAGGCTCTCTGGTTTCTAACGAAGCCATTGCCAGCATTCTGAGGTTCCTAAGACTCGCTGCCTGCGGGATGGATTTTTGCCTCTCCCTTGACACCCTCATCTACTTGTGAAAGCCTCAGCAGTGCTGATTTTTCTGTTATTTGTGAGGATAATGAATGCCTTGCATGGATAGGAAAAAGTTCCAGGCTCTCTTTTTGGTGCACATTTGCCTTCTTCTCCAGACTAGCCTTGAGTAATATCATCCTTCCTCTAAGTTCAGGCTCTAAATGCTCTTTTTAAAGAAAATTATTGAGAAAATAAAAGGTTTGCTGGTCTTTCATGTCTGTCAAGATTCTGGATTAACCCTGTTCCAGGCTCAAACACACTCATTATACAAATTACCTGTTCCTTAACTGAGCAATCCTCATAGGATGACAGTAAAGTGGCTGTTGTTTAACTTTGGTCTTCATTTGGTTTTCAGCAGATTTTTGACACATCTGATTTCACTGTTAAACCCTCCTGAAGGTATTTATTTAGCATGTATTAATTGTTTCAGTGCTTATCCAGAAGTCAGAATGCAAAAAAAAAAAAAAAAAAAATCATTCTTGTATTTTCCATTCTTTCTTAGTACGCATTGAACCTGCATAGCACCTGAGAGGTCTGGACAAGATGACCAAAATCTCTTGAACCAAATGTTGTTAAGACACTAAAGGCACACTATCGGGTATCTTTGATTGATGGGTTACATTCAGGTTGACATGGGCTGTCTGGAGAAGCAGTGAGGCTGGAGGCACAAACAGCAGCCTTTTACAGAGCCCACTGCAACTGCAAGTGTGAGCAGGTCAGCAGGGCTGAGTTCTCCGCTTGTTAGCTCGTAGCCTATGGATGTATGACCTGATGGTGAATCCATCCCTTGTTCCTTGGAAATGAATCATTAGTACCCTGAACTTTCAGCTTCATTATAGAATTGTGTTTTGTTTGTTCATAGAATCCTAAAATGGTTTGGGTTGGAAGGGACCTTAAAGATCTTCTCGTCCCAACCCCCCTGCTATTCTCAGACACCTCCCACTACACCGGGTTGCTCAGAGCCCCATCCAGCCTGGCCTTGAACACTTCCAGTGATGGGGCATCCACAGCTTCTCTGGCCAGCCTGTGCCAGTGCCTCAGCACCCTCATGGTAAAGAATTTCTTCCTAATTTCAATCTAAAGCTGCCCTCATGCTTTGCTAGGCTGGACACACAAAGCACTGCTTTCACTTGCATCTCCTGTGGAACGTGCACATCTGCCTTGCACATCTGCCTCTCCGGCGAGGATTTATGACTGTGCAGAGCTTGGATTTTCCAAGCTGTTTATGCTTAGTTGTTATGCACATACTCACTACATACACTTGCATACAGCATTTAGGTGAATGCAGTTTTTCTTGGCCTTGTAGATTAAATTCTCATCAAATGTAATTGTTTTTGTAGCCCCAGAAGTGGAACATGAGTGGGTATAAACAGTGCACACATGCTTGATTTGCATATCTTAAGGCTTAAATAAATGGTCTTTGAACTACCTAGAAGAATTTATTTTATAGGAAAGAATAAACGAATGTTGTTATGCCTACAACATTCAATTCCACTGTTGGGGAAAAACGGTTTTGAAAACTGTGCACTTCACGTATGTGCCTGTGTATTTTTAAAGAACTCATTAAATTATGGTTGTACTACGTATTTTAAATATTGACATTTCTGAGTGGGGTTTAATTCTTATTCTGCCAAGTGTTGTAAATTCCTGTTTTGGATTCTGAGGATTTCAGTGGAGGTGGAAAACCACTAATAATTTCTTCTTGTTCACGCAACTTATATTCACTTGCATGTTTTAACTTGAGGCAGACCTTTTCTGTTGATGCTGATAACACTGTTCTGAGTGTAAACCAAACTCTTTTGGAGTTGGAAAGAGAAAAATTTCCTCAAAGTGACGGCAATGATCATTACCTTAATATAAAATTTTGTTTCATAAGGGCCTAATTCAGCAAGTATTTAGGCACATGCCCAAACTCCACTGATTTTTTTTTTTCTAGTACAAAACAGGATAACGTGAGGCAGCCAATTCTCCCCACTTCAGCGTTTACTTGACTTTTGGTGTCAGGAAATGAGATCTGATACAATGGTGATGAGGGGATTTATCAATCAAAAATGCTTCTCACTGAGGAGGAAAAAAAATACTGGGAAAAATCGAGTATTTTTTCTCTTAATTGATCTTACCCTGAGATTTCATAAAGATTATTTTATGGTCTGTAGCTAACGTGGTGGTTATGCAGCTGAAGGCATTATCTTCACATCATTATAATGAAACATAACACTGGTATCCTTGACTTTATTAGCCAGGCTTCATTGGTATCTGACATTATATATTTCCTATTATAAATCTAAATAAGAACTTACATTGACCTGCATTAGACCAAACATTAAACAATTTACTAAGATTACAACTTCAGAAAAAAAAAAAGAAAAGAAAAAAAAAGAAGTCTTGTAGACCACCAAGAAACAACCATAAATTTAAGGAAATATGAGGTTTCCACCATGTGACTTCCCCTGCAGAGTTATGCAACAGACTGCTGTTACTTAAAGGTCATACATAAAAAATTTATGGTACATTTTTTAAGAGATTTATGGTGTTTCTATTTATACAACTTATATGTCAACAATTTAAAGGTATAGTATACTAAAATAACAAATTAAACTCTAATCCCTTTGAATCCTTGATAAAATAGAATGCTTTAATGTAAGTCATATATAAAAGAGGTTTAATAAATGTATCAATATTAATTGATGTGGTATGTGTGATGTAATGATTAGCTGTTTATTATCTGTTACAGATCATTTGCTCATTTTTATCCTGAAAATCATTTGCAAATGGGGCTGGTTAGGGGAGCGTTCCTTGGAGCACAGGCCCATTACGTGGTGGCATAGCTCTCTTTAGAATTGCTCTGCAAACCAGTCTCAGAGCTAACTTTCCCTCTGTGTTGAGATGAAGTGGTACGACCTAGACCTCTTGTTTTGGGATGTCTTTGAACTCAAATAGACATCATTCGTGGAAGATGTTGCTGGATTTTCTGGAAGTAAAAATGTGTGACACTGTGCGATGGTACCAAGCCTTAGTTATTTGCTGAACTTTATTTGCTTTGCACTGGAATGAAATGAGAGCAGTTAGACATTTACTCAGCATTGCCGAGGCAAGAGGGTGGCATAGACTGAGAGGGGGAAATTTCTTGAAAGCTTTACCAGCAGGACTTGAACTCAGCCACAGAAGTCACATTGTGAACCTTGCCTTTGCACACCTAATGTAAATATATTTATGTGGGAGTTGAGACTGAGAATCCATCACTTTATGCCAGAGGTCAGAGCCATGTATGCAGGTCTGGCAGGGATTATTGATGCTAAATTCATCCCGGAATTTTGCATATTAAATTAATTCATGAATACGAAGGCTCCACTGGGGCACAGCATTTAAGTACCTTAAAGTTTGTAAGCACTTTGACACCATAAATATTAATTTCTCGTGGAAACAGTCTTCACGGATAAAGAAAGGTCCTAATATCTATGAACATGCTCAACCATAAACATGTTGATAGGACCATTGCCTTTGAGGTCAGCCATAAACACTGTGCTGAATGGGGTAATACCGTTTGGAGAAAGATACTAATAGGGTCATGGAGATTAGGGACATTGTGGCCTAATCTTGTCCTCAGTAAAGAGCCTAGGAATGCAGTTTGGTGGTGCTAAGTTCCTAAAAATAGGGAGGGGAATTCTCCACAATTCTTTGGCTTGCTGTGCCACCCACCAGATTTTAGTTGTGGAGTCTCTACTGACTCAACTCATCATATCTCGTCCCTTGATGACTCTCGCAGTATTCCTGTCGGGATGCCCTTTGTCTGGGCTTGAAAAATGTTTCTTGCCTTGCTGTGGGAGACGCTGTTTTATTGGTGTCCTTGGCTGCTGCTGTCTCCAGCCCTGAAGATAACACAGAGCACCTGAGCTGTCCTGCAGAGCTGGAGCTGATCCTGTAAGAGGTCCTCAGCAAAATTACCCAACAGACCTTTGTAAAAAGTACTTATGCAACCCTGGATTACCACATTTCTTGCTGTAAAATAGAGCTGTACAGGTTCTGTGGATTTTGGATGTTTACAAAGTTGTGGCACCCTGTGATTTGTCTTTGCTGACTGCAGAAACATATCGCTATTCCTAAGCTGGTCATCACCCCTTCATCAGCATAATTCATTTCCATAGTAAGAAACTGTTGTAAAGAAATTAGCTACAACTGTTCCAGCAGAGTTTATAGGTTCTTAGGCCGACCCAAGCAGCAATTAATTTAAAAGAAGATGTGATCATTTCCTATCTTTTATGAGCATTAAATAATAACTTTTTTTTTTTGTTTTTGACAAAAAATATTTGACATGGTAAAGAAGTAGAATAAGAGCTGATAGTATCTATGGTATTTTAAAATATGAATATCTTTTATAAATAAGAAAATCACAAAGTGTTAGAAAAGAATAACAGATACGGCATTTTAAAAGCTGTTTTTCTTTATAACTCTGAGTCTAGAGTTTCAGAGAGAAAACACTAATAAAAATTAGTCAGTCATCATTATGATGTCATTCTCATAATTTCCCTTGAAGTAAACTAGCAAGTACAAATAATATTTGTAATGTCTGACATCATCTATGTAGCTTTCCATATGCTCAGACTTTGGGTTAAATTTAGTGATGTTTCCCATTTGTTAGAGAGAACACCTTCTGGGTGGAATGGATTTCATTAAGAAAATCTCTCTGAAGTTAAGCCATCTTTGTAACTTGTTTGAAACAAAACAAGACCAAACCCCAAACAGTCCAGGAATGATAGGAGTACAGCAGTAGCAATTTGTCAAATATGTGATTGTCTGTAAGAACCGAAGTTTCAGTCCCAAGTCTGAGGGCTTACATAAAAAAAAGGAACCATGCTTTTCAGTGTTGCTCTCTTCAAAAAGAAGTAAGCATCATCATAATTGTTTCATGTAGGAAACAATTTTCCCTTCCATGTGACAAATGCACATTTATCACAGTTGGTCTGCAAAGGCTTCTTGGGATCAAACTTAAAAAATGTTTTGGAGGAGTCATGTACTCTTTTTTTGTTGCTTCATCATGACTGGCTCATCAGCATCCTTGTCCTTAGACAAATGTGTACCAGTTGAGTTAATTTGTAATTTAATTTGAATTATCAACTGGAATTATATCTTTCAAGTCATCTTTCAAAAATATGAAGTACACAAATGATGTGGACTAATTTAACCCAAAGACCCCTGACAACTTTTTCAAATAGTACATTGCATTACTTAATATAAACTTGAAATTTAAGTAAATATTATTCATTATTCCTGATTTTGTTGTTGTTGTTGTAAGACTTGGGCATCTGTTTTAAATGATGTCATTATTTACACATGGTGACTTTTGCATTTGAATGGACATTAGCTAAATGTGACAGTTATTCAAATTCAAAGTAGAAAAAATTACTAGAGTTGTCAGAATATTGTAATACACTGATATATTATCCCTTGATAAATGCCAGCATTTTCTATTACCATCCCTTCCCCCCAGAAAGGAATAGGAAATTCACACATTTGCAATCTATACTTAAGTACTGAATGGAACAATTTCTGAAAGAAAAATAGCTAGCATAAACATAATTTCTTCTTTAGAAATATGAGGTATGTAATAATTAGTAGAGCCTCACTAAAGCTACAGAAACCATATTCCCTTAGGAGAAAAAGAACAATAACTTCTGAGAAAATGATAGGCTATACACAGTTTGCTATATCTGAGGAATAAAAATGTAACTGCTTAAACATATTTAAAAGCGGTAAATTCGCTTCCTCTACAAATTCATAAACTCAGAAATATTTCCTTCCAATTGTTCTTGGAACTGATAGAGGAAAATCTCCCAGGGACACACAAAATGTAATAAGTGTAATATGAAAATTGCCATTTCTGCTATGAAGATTGAAACAAAGCAGATATTCTCCAGAACACCAGCAGGTTCCCCTGCTCTCTGCCCATATGGGCTCTTCCCACAGTCTCACTGCATGAGGGACTTATGAGCCCCGTCAGAGCTGACTGTATGGAAGGAATGCGGGCTCAAACATCTGCAGGCGTGCCACAGAACCTCAGCAATCCAGCCTCTTGTTAATTACAACTAATATTTCATTATGTTGTGGAATTTTCAGCTACATAGCTGTGTGCACACATCTTAGTAAGTCGTGTAGCCAATGCTTGCAATTAAATTACAAGCCTTGCAAAGTATAAGAGGTACATTGAAAGCCGAAATTAGTAGAATAAAGGGTTGCGAGAAGGTTTTCAGCTTTTTAATTTGAAGCCTTCAGACTTCTTGATTGCAGGAAGAAGTCTGAGAACACAAATCAAACTAAAAAGTAAGGAGGCAGTGAATTTCCACTCCCCCTGTTTTCAAATGGATTTTTTAACCACGTGTCTTTTAAGCCAATTTCGTGATTTTGGAGTCTGCCTCATGCGTGTGTGAATGGACAGGATTGAAGGTACTTTACATGGCTTATTTAAAAATAACATCCTAACCCAAGCTATAAATCACAATAAGTATTTAATGCCTTACGTATATAATAAATATTCAAGTCTAAGTATCTGGTTACAGCAGTGATTAAGAGTTCTGAAAATCAACCCCTTAAAGGACAGTCTTCAGTGGAAATAGTGTGAGCAGTGAGGCTTCTTTCTCACCCTTCTATGCACATGTGCAGTTCACAGCCATTAAGTCAATAGCATCACAGCATCTGCTATTTCTGAACTCTGATGCACATCCATGCACTTGGCAAATCTCATTTGAATACTGCTTTTGGAGGAATTAAAGCAAATCTTAAGATAGAGAGGAGCCAGCCTGATAGGAAGTTCTAAACCTTACAGTGTTTAAAGCAGCTGGATGGGTTTCATGGTGGGAAGAGGGACAAAAGGATAAGAAAGATAACTCGGGGGGGCTATCTCTAGATTCTAGTTTTTAAACAGAAACCTTGATCTTCGTTGAGTTGGGGAAGAACTACCTCTGACTGGGTAGCCCAGCCAGAAGGAATGAATCAGAACTACAGATACAGATTCCTGCAGACTTTTTCTTTTCCAAACCCCATTACATTTGCAACAATGCAGGCAGGGAACTGACTGGCTGGGGACAGCTCTGCTGAAAGGGAGTGTGGGGTCTCGGCAGACAGCAAATTGAACATGAGCCAGCAGAGTGCCCTGGCAGCGGAGAAAACCAGCCGCAGACTGGGCTGTTTAACAAGAGCACAGGCAGCAGAGAAACCCATCATCCTCCCTTCTCTCTGCACTCAGGAGGCTGCAGAGAGGATACTGCACCTGGTTCTACAGCCCCTCAGTACCAGAGTGGTGTCACTGCACCACAGGGAGTCCAGGGAAGGGGGGCTGGGGACTGGAGCGTTTGCCCTCTGCAAAGAGGCCGCCAGAGTGGGGCTTGTTCAGCCCAGGGAATAGAAGACTTCGGGACCTTGTGCTGCAAGTGGGGTAGTTAAATGTGGCAATGAAATTAGAGAATGACATCCCCATTGTAATTGTCCTCTGCAGGAGTCTGGGACTCTTATGCTAGTCTAGGATTTTTGGGAAAACATTTCTGTGGCAGGTATTCTTGGAAAACCCTAATCAGTAAAAAAACTCCAGTTCACACATCCAATCTAAAGATCTAACCTATCAAGCTACTGGCTATGTTGTTATGGAATTTTACTAGAATTTCTAGTCTTGACCTGAGAAGGTTTCCAAAGAACCTTCCTAAAAATCAGGAGAGGAATTCTGCACTCGATTCATGACAGGGACTACAATGTGTAACCTGCATATCCTGGATAGTTTCATTGATCTATATAGAGCAATGAGTCTCTTTTACCAAACGATATTTAATTCCATGCAGCAGCACAGCAGGTCTCGTGAGGAAGGACCATTGACTTTATTTGTGCCTTTGAAGCAGCCTCTCTGAATTTAATTGTCTTATTGCATATTGTGTCCAATATTTTGGAATTTTATTAGCATCCCCAGAAGCATATCTTGACAATTCCTAGATACTCTTGGAAATGCTTTCTATTGCATCCAGCCCTGTTATAAAACAGCCACACATGTGAGTCTGAGGGAGTAAATGAGTTAGCAAGTAACCAAGCTTTGCAGCATACCTCAAGTTTCACAGAAAAGCTAATTTTGAGACGCTTGGTTCTGTCCCACAAAGAAAACAAACACTAACACTACATTATTTCTGGACAAGGAATCCGAAGCAAAGATTAAAGGTGATTGTTGTATAGGCTACCACACCAGCAGACACACGACCTGCCTGCACCCAGTTTTATTTACAGGTGACCCAATTCCCTATCAGGAAAGCTACGTGACTGCTGTATTTTTTGCAAACAATTGGATAATAAATTATAGTAGTAGAAAAGCCACAGGCGAACACTTCATTAATTGGTGCTGAATCGAAACCATCAAGGCAGCAGCGTGTAACAGACAAGTGATTATGTTGCTCAAATGCCATTCCTTTTAAGTGTGACAATTCAATTTGTTAAACTTTTTCATCAAAGAAAAAACAGAATGAAAAGGCAATATTGCCTTCTCTGAAATGCATTACTTCACCTATTTCTGCTAGATCTTATTTTTTCCAAGTTAAATATATTTTTAGATGCCGTCAAACAAAAGCCCTTTTCAACACTATTTTACTCAATTGTATCTGGCTGTACTGCTGAGGATGCTGCTGAATTAAATAGTGACAGTGTTCATTACCCAAATCCTTCAAACCCTCTTTTAGATACTGCTCAATATATGCTTTTTATAGTTGGTTAGATTTTTGGAGTTGTCACTGACACTTCTTGTATTTTTTCCAGGATAGAACAGAATAAGCTGAGAGAGCTCTTTGTGTGTTTAAAGATTCTTTATGTTGTATTGAATTTCTGTGCCATTTCATTTCTTATATTTAAAAAATTTCTCTAGACTTCCTCCCAGCGCACTCAATCTTGTATCACCAGCAAATTCTGACACTTAGTTATGAACTTTTCAAAGTAACAGCTGATTTTCTGGAAGCAATACAAGATTGCACATTTTAAAATTATTTTAAAGATATGGATTATTTATTTCTTCTATTTGTTTTTCTCTCCTAATTTAGAAGTCTACTGGAGATATGTCCAGAGGCATTAGTATAGAGCAGTTCTTGCCTGAGTGCAGTCAGAACCACAACAGGGTGTTTTTATTGTATGAGCAGCAATCTCTCATACCACTTTCTTCAGAAACACCAAATAAATACTTCTAGAAGTATAAACTACTTTTTCTTCATTATATCACAGATTCTTTGATGGCATTCTGTTTGTGGCAAGAAATTAAAGTATAAACAAGATGCTTTTTTTGACCTAATTTCACAATTCTCCTAATTTTTCATCTAGGATTTTTGTGGGTTCTCCTTTCTCTGTTATTTGCAGGATGACATTCAGAGCCCTTTTACAGCCAAACTCACAGAAGAAGTTTTGTAAAAATGAATAGTACAGCTTCATTATCTTAGCTACTCAAATTTTCAGTTGCTTTAGAGCACTTATTTTGAGGGTAATTTATGCTGGTGCTTTCCATGATTTCTCTTCTCCCTCTTTTTTTTTCTCCCTTCTCATCCTACAGGTGGAGAAGTAGCAAATGTTAAACACCAGCTATAGGATGTGCTTTTCTCAGTATCTCTTATGGATAGAAATCAAGTTGTATCTTTTGCTTTTATACTCTGTTGGTCCACCTAACCAGCCTCTGCCAAAGATCATCACCTAGTTTGAGGAAGTTCTTTTATCATGATGTCTTTAAAATTTCCCTGTATTTTCCCTATTTGTCCTTTAAATTTCCTCTCAAAGCTCAGAATGTTGTTCTACGATGAATATTTATGGGAAACTCCTACTTACTCTGTCAATGAAACAATGGCAGGATATAACCCTTACTCTGGTGTTCTGAATTTATATTCTGCTCTATTAGTGTCACTTGAGTTGGATTTCCATTTTATTATAGGATTATTATTTTTTGGGGGCCTGAACATTCCCTTGTACCTCGTAATATTTCTCACCTTCTTGATTCCTGATTGTTCCAGTATATACATATTTTCCCTGAGTTTAATAAGGTACTTTTAAAGAACCTCCATGCTGCTTCTATGGATTTTAATTTCCTAACTTTCCCCTTCAGGCTATTTCTAACTTCCTCAATATAAAAATCTTCCTTTTTTGAAAAGTACTGTAATATTATTACCTTATGGTGGGTTCCCACGGGAGGATGTTGAGCTTAATTATATTATGGTCGCTTTTATTTAGTGGCTCAACCACGTTAACTTCCTGAATCAACTTATGTGTTTTGCTCAAGATCTGCATCAAGACTAGATTTGCCCTTTCAGTACTCCATAGAAATTGTGATACCTTACAAGTGAAAGCCCATGATGATGCCCAGTAATGTGTCTCAAGTCATCAGTTGTTGTTGGGCTAAGATTCAGCTGAAAACAAACTTTAGTAGTGAGCTATATGGTAGTTCTGAAAAGCAGATTGAAATATGCTTTGTCTTTGAACTGGATCCACTGCTTCTCTGAACTTATAAACATGACTTTGAAAGAATGTACACTGTTTTCCTGATTAGAAGTCCTTTCTCTTCTTTTTTTTTCCATTACTCATTTATTTCAACCCCAGTTTTAAAATCTATCTCATTAGTAAAGCATTCTCAGTAACAGAAGTTGAAACAAATATAGACATGTGTATCCTCGTTCAACACAGAGCTATTACTATTACATGTTATGAGAACACAATATTTGCCTGCACTAGAATCAATTTCTTTATTATTTTAAATCCCAAATGGATTCTCTTGAATCGAACTTAAATTTGCCAAGAGAGAAATGTTTGCTTCATTAATGTTATAATGTGTGGTTTCAAAAGAAAGCTAAAAATAATTTCTAAAATAGTGTGTCTTTCTGACATAAACACAGCTAACTTATATTTTTGCAGTTTCCAGGTTTGTTTCACTTGTACAAAGCAGTAAAAGTATCCCGCTCTTTCCATTTTTCTCGTACTATAAGAACCAAGAAAGCAGGAATTTGTTTAGCTCATTGGCTCCATTTATCCTGAGCCAAGACCATGATCTTGGAAACCCTGTAACTTGGCTGAATACAGTACAAAGTTCTTTGCAAAAAGCCAGTGCAATTAGAACAACACAGTGTATGTTCAGTCTCAAAATTAAGACGATAAAGTTTCAAACAGCTAGAGCTGAAACAAAGTATCATGGACCCAGACCTTTAATCAGTTGAACACAAATCCTAATTCTCTAGTTTTTGATCAAATGAAGAATTGTGTGCTTGAGGACAGCATTAAGAAAACACTATTCTACCTTTTTGTAAATGGGCAGAATTCACACAGAAAACAAGGAAACAATGGAAGAAGTGCAAGTTTTGTGCAGTCCAGCCTTGGGAGCTTCTCTGAATACTCCAGACAGAGTGATACTATAACACAGCAGTACCCTTTGCACTTCCTATTTTATCACTGCTTACTCCTGAGTGGCCATACACATTTGCTGAGCAAATCAGCACATTGCAGACTCTGTTTTAAAACCCAGTGCTTCAGTTTTGAAGCTGGTTTTTTTTTCCCCCAAAACCTCTCCTTCACTGCATATTTAGAACATCTAACACATGGATAAGACATTCTCTTCACTTATTATGAAATCAGCTGTAATTTCTATCTTGATGAACTACAACACTTAAGGATATCAAATAAATAAAATTCAGTACCAGGGATTCTTGTTCATTATGTTTCAATTCACCTAAATTTTCACAGGTTTTCGAAGGTACATTTTTGTTTTATTGAATAAAGGAATTCTCAGGCCTTATTAAAATAATTTGAGTTCTGCTCAAATTGAGAGTAATTTTCTTTCACGCATTTTGCTTGGGGTTTTTTTTGACCATTCATATAAAGTGATTTCAGAAGTTACTAGGTTTGTAAGGAGCAAATTAAGTTCGCTTCCCTTAGTCATTTGCTACCTTTTTTTCCTTAGAATACTAACTCTTGGAAGCTGAAATATTTATGCAGATAGTAAAATAAAATAAAATTTATGCACATTGATGAAATTTATATGTATTTTATAGAAAATAGAGGATTATATGGATTGTATAGAACTACTTTCCTTTTGGCTTTTTATTTGTACCATGTATATTTAATATGCTGTTTTAAAAGCAAAAGTTTTTAATGGACAATATAATTTTTAAGGAGAATGTATCCCTACAAGAAGTGTAAAATGTTGCAAGCTACAAAATGCTGACTCACTAAACTACAGCAAAACCACAGTTTTGAATGCTTCTGCTTCCAAAATGACATTACTTTTAAATTAAGTAATCCATTACACATTTCTTTACCAAACATTTGTAAATAAAGGGTTTGATCCAATTTTACCTGTGGCCTTCCCAGGCGCTCAGGCCTTTGGAGAAACATGGATCCTGTCTGTGAAAGAGTTTTGATTTGTCCCAGTGAGGGGGAACTAGCTGAGGGGTAAAACTCCACAGGGGCTGGTTTCTGTGAGGCAGTTCCCTAATATTCCCTACTTTTGGATTTGTCTGCTGCTTCAAACTTTGGACATGATGTTTGGAACTACCCAGTGTTTGGCAGGGCTGTGATCTGTGAGTCACTGTGGGGGCAAACTGGAGTAATCTCGTCGGTGGCTTGTTAAGGTTTGTTTGATCTTCTGACTTACTTGCCCAGGCACACACCTGCTTGTTACAAGAGAGCGCTGACTGCTTGCTCCTTCCCTCAAAAAGTCACTGGAGCAATCCTGTCCTGATAATATTGTCCTGTCATATCTCACAAGGCCATTATGGGGAAGGAAAAGAGCAGCAATGGAAGCTGCCACCATTTCACGTTGCTTTTCTTCTGATCTGAGATTCTATTGATTTGATGAGATGGTCAAAGTGCTCAAGGTTTTAGCAGACCTAAACATGGTCTGCTACTTGATAAAAAGAGTCAATAGTGCTTGGTCACATCTTCAACTAGGCCTCTGTGTGGTGTACAATATCATTTTACATTCGTTCCTAACAATTAATCATTCAGTTTGTTATGGAGAGGTATGTATTTTCTTTTAGGAAGAGCTCAAGTAAGTACTTTTCTTATGTAGTTTGATATTATAAAACCCTCTTCTCATTTACGCTACAGCGTCAAGCAGATCCCTTGATCTACTGCCACTTGTGTGTTGTCTCCAGGCTGTTACAGTGATTGAGAATCCAGCTGATGGAGTTTCACCAAATTTTTAAGAATGCCAAAAATATAAAAGTTTTTTGGTGATTTACTCCCTGTTTTATTTCTTTTCAAGGCATTCAGTTAGCATAAAAATAATGATTATTACATAAATTAAAGTTGTTGCAATTCGGCTGTAGGGATTGCAGTCCAATGCCAGTGAAGATAGATCAAGGTTTTTAAAAGTATCTGCTGTAAATTAAAAACAAATGGTTGAAAGTATTTTGCAGACCTCTCTCCCACAGATTGTATATTCCATTTTCCAAATTAAATCTAAGACAGAATATTACTTTATTGAGATTTATGGAATAATTTCTTTAAAAATTCCAGCAATATGAGAATGTAGGCAGACACTGACAATGAAGAAAAATGTCAGCTACTAAGTGGTTTCATCTTCTGCAGCTTTTTATTTTTTTGGTAATGGGAAAAATTAGTTCTGACTGCTTTTTAAAGCTAAAATTATATATAAACCATTAATTAGGGGCAGATCATTTGTCCAGCTTCTACTGCAGAGGGGATAAAATGGGTGGAAAACATGATAATATACCAGTGCTCCACTGGAGGAAGTGTTCCTCCCTCAATCCAACTTGCTGATCCTGTCTGAGGAATAGGACTTAAGAGCTTGTGAGAAAATGTGTGTAAGAGGATATAAAGGAAAATTGTTCTGTGGCATCTGGGGGATATATATATATATATAGGAACAGCAGTTGGGCTGTATTAACTATGAACGTAAATGTGTTACTCAATTTTTCACCTCTTTCAAGACAAACACAGGACCCATTTTCTGTGTGGCACAGGACAAGGGATGTAACAAAAGGAAATCATAGCTCTGATGGGCAGGAAAGCACAGAGGAGAAGAAGTCCCAAGGACACAGGAGTGGTTTTGAGAGCTCCAGTACGTCATGGCTTCCCTGAAGGATTCTTAGGACCTCATTACAGATTTTGGGGTGTCCAAGAGCTTAAAGGGATGATGAATCCTGGAGCCTTAGTGGACTGTTAAACCTCCTCCCATTAAAGAAAAACATGTGGTTGAAACTGTGTTGGCTAAAAACCATGGAATTTTCTGCGTAACTTTATTCCTTCTTTGCCATTTTGTGTTGGCTATCATGATCTGCCTGTTATATTTCAGCAAACGCAATAATTTCCTTTTAATTAGATAATTGCCATGTTATTCATTGGTCTTGATCACTTCTAAATTCAGCTTTTGGTTTTAACAAATGTAGTTTCAGAAGATGATGGATTTTTACATTTTTTAAACCGCTAAATGTTCAAAAAGGATTTGTACACATAACAAAATTAAAGTAGGGATTATCTAGCACTGTGTGTGGGATACAGCTATAATCTATACAGTGCATGGAAAAGAAACTGGCATTCTCAATTGCACTGCACACATCTCAGTAATAACAGGGTATGAGGCATACAATTTCATGGAACACCCACAATGAAAATTATTCTTTCCAAACAGAGAATTGTTTTGGAATAAGTTAGGTTAATTGGCACCGTGGGATTCCTCTCAAGGAAACACAGAACATTAAAATCTACACATGTGCATGTAAAATGATAAAGTATTATCTTCTTTTCCCTCTCAGCTCCTCAAATCTGAGACACGCTACCCAAAATCAACAGAAACGATTATGTTTTGTTGATTCAAATTTCCTTAGAATAAACTGGCAATTCTTCATCTGGTCAGCTTACAACCTGAGAGCCACTGCAGTGTTCCACAATTGCTAGCTCGAGTATGGTTATCCAGTGCAGTCTCTCACCCAAAAACAGAGGTCCCTAGAGCTTTTTGGCACATGCTTTTCAGAATGGTAAGAAACTTTATTTTCAACAGAGCTATATGGTGCTAAGATACAGCCTCTTTCAAAGGCCTGTTGTGCCCCTATTAGGATTAGAAGCAGAATCTGCAAACTGTTAATGAGAAATCCAGGCACATTTCACTGTCATTATACAGTCTTCGGTTAAAACACAGTATTTTACAGTTTCTGAATGCAGTTGAAGTATATTAAGTCCTCACAACAGTATTATCACCCTCTCAAAAATTGCAAAGAACTTATCACTGATAAAGAAAAAAATCTTCCTTCTCACGAAGAAGGCTGAATTCTCATGCAGACTGTTGCGCTGTGTGCATTGTGTCTGTTTTGTTACTGTTTAAGGTCTCTATAACCAAGGATATTCTAAGTGGTTTATCTTTAAAATGTCCTGATTTTTTCACATTTGGCCATTTGCACACCTTAACCATTATTTCTTTCCAAGTTTTCTGCTCCAGTTATGTCAAGACATTTATAAGCAATTAACTGTGGTGCCTAGTGGGCAAGTCACAGGTGAGGTGTGGCCTCAAAAATGATGTCTGTTGTGCCACAGGTCTGACTGCTGCTCTTCTGGCCTCTTGGATGAGTGAGAAACCCCCATGTCCTGTGACCTGACATCACTTCACCTGCAAGTCCTGTGCTGAAAAATAGTCTTCATCACTTCCCTCTGCAGTCTCCAGGGGAAATCCGAGGTCTGTATTGGTTGCCTTGTCATTTTTGCAACAACACAGGCAATGTAGCATTTCAGTTTCTCATCAACGATATCCTAGAATCTCCCTTTTCATACATTGAAAGAGGAGTCCCAGGACACCCAAGAATACCTCAAAATGTGTCACTGTTATATGCCAATGAGTTTATTCACCTTGCCCCCCTGCCTGGGCTTATGCACATATCTTACATGGATTTACCATTTGATTAGTCCTAGAAGTACAGGAGCAGGACAGCAAATAGAGTTTGCACTCAGCGCTGCTGGAATTAATTGTAGAATGGAATTAAAATGAAATCTTGCTCTGTTCATCATAGGATATATGTCATACTTATGTTCTGTACCTCAACGTTGTTATTTTAGAGGACTATCCCTATTCTTCATATAGAGATGAGAGCCTGGTCTGGTAGAACAATGAGGATTTACTTTCCAGAGTTTTCATGGAGTTTGTTTCTGAATAACTCTGAAGAATTGCAGGCCCATTGGGTTGAAGAAGGAAGAAATTCAGATAGGATCTCTCAATTGTCCTTCCAGTCCTAAAGCCTGGAGAGAAATACAACCTTCCACTGCTCCCCTTTCTCTCCATGCATCAAAATAATCCCTTTTGGGACTAATTGGTCACAAATTTAGTAGCTACTATAGGTTTGGCTTTCTAGGGAGCAGAGACCAAATAACCTTTGTGGAGAGTACAAGCTAGTGCTTAGTGGAAGAAGGCACACCTTGCTGTGATGTCAGGACAAAAAGTTCAAGAAAGGTTCATTGATTTCACCCTCATCCATGTAAGTGTTCAGAGGAAAATAAATTGAAATTGCTGGACTTGGACGGAAGGAGTAGCGTGAATTATGTGAATTGTGGGTGTTCTGTCAGTAATGTAAATCCTGTGGATATCAACGGACAGTGTAGGTGTTAACTTAGATCTGTCTGTGCATCAACGTGGTGCAAAAACAAATGTACACATCCAGTCAAGAGGAATATATGAGAAGTTTTATCAGTGACGGAACTGAGCAATTCAGCAAATAACACAAACAATCTGATTCTATTCCCATACTAAGTTTTAAATAGATTTTATCCCTGCCTTATTGTAGTTTTCTGTAGCCACTCCTCACTGCAAAGACTGCACAGCCTATTATAAGCTTCTTGGAACAGGCTTTTCCAGTGCTGGAGGTAGTGGCAATTTTAAAAAAAAAATTATTATATATTGAATGACCTGAGTAATACATATTCGTGTGATTAAATGTTACAGAATCATGGAATCATTAACTTTGGCAAAGACCTCTAAGATCATTAAGTGCAACCATTAACCCAGCACCACCATGTTCACCACTAAACCACGTCCCCAAGTGCCACCTGCCTTTTGAACACTTCCAGGCATGGTGATTCCACCACTTCCCTGGGCAGTCTATTCCAATATCTTGACACAAACATGAAGGCACAGTAGATGTTTCACTACTAATGCATTCCAGCAAAAACTTGCCTGTGGTGACCAGATGCTCATTTGATCCTGAGAAACTCTGGAATAATTGGCTCACAGCAGCACAGTTAACATATTTAATACCTGAAGGTCTACTCCCATAGTCTTACACTGAACATATGAACTACTGTGTTCCACAGCACTCTTCATGGCATCACAGAAAATTCCTACCTGGATCACTGGATCACTCCTTAATAAGATTCTGCAGGACTGAAAGCACTTGTGCTCTGATACAAAACCTACCAAAACACGGTAAGGGATACGTCTAACTTTTAACTCATCTAAAGGCTATTACTTGGAAGTTTGCTGAGCATACACTTAAAATAATTGTCAGATATTTCTATGGATTTTTTTTCCCTGCAAAGAGAACTGGCTGTTAAAATATTTATAAGGAATTATGTAGGAATATAGCATTTAAAAAACTTTGGGAATTAAAAACTCACATAAAGTAGTCTTACTGATATTAATTTGAAAGCAAGATGAACTAAAAAGGTGACTATGGCTAATGTTTAGGGGAAGTTTCTGTTTAAGCGTTTCTGACAAGGAAAACCATAGTCTTAAACCAGAGAAGAAGGTGACAGAGGTCGAATTTAACTCATATGCTCTCAACTGTGATCTCTGATACTATTTAACTGAGATTTTCTGTCCTTTTCCCTTCCCTCCCCTGCCCTGCCCTTTCCTTCCTAAGAGACTTTGCCCTTTATCACGGTATTCCCATGAGACACACGCGAAATATTTTATTACTAGCGAAAAAAAAAAAAACAAAACCAAACGGAATCTCTATACAAGTGCAAGTGGTAACTGCATAATGGCAAAATTAAGGACACCCATTTTGCAGGGGTTTCTGCTCTCAGCACTGTGTGAGGCAAAGTGCAGCAGAGTGCAGCCGTTCTCACTGGCTGCACAATTTATGACCCTGTAGCCAGCAGATAGACACCAGAGCTGCACCAGAGCTTAGTCACAATCAAAAAGAAAGCAGAACAAAACAAGAGAAGAAGGAATAAGCTGAAAATAACTTAAGGATCAGAGATGACAAGCACCTGAACATGAAGCCCTGCTGCAATTCCGTGCCTAAAGAGCTCGTTCAGTTGGTGGATTTATAAGTAGAAAGTGACCTTGTAACTACAGGGACTTGATTTTACCGTTGGCAGCAGTAAGACATAAACTTGGCTACTTTGTACAGTTCTGAGGTCCTTAGTTTTAAAAGGATTTGGGGAAGTTGAATGATTATAGGGAAGGACCACAAAAATGATTTAAGGACTAACAGTTGCAGCCCTAGAGCTACTTAGCTTTTCAGAAAGTATTCTGAAAGGTGATTATAGCATTTAATTCCCAAGAGAAGTGGTAAGCTCCTAATTTTTTTGTTGTTGCCAAACCGTACCTTGATGCCTTCCCTTCTGAACAATATATTTTAGACCAATATATTTTAGACCAATACAGGTTTTTGGGCTCAGGAGAGAAGAAAGTAAGTGAAAATTGATGTAATAGGTTGTGCTACATTTTATGGTGACTGCTACTAACCTAAAGGTTTCCAAATCTTATAAAAGAATACAGTTAATAAGATAAAATACAGTCACAGGAGTATGAAAAGTTGGAGAACTGCTACAGCATTGACCATTTTTCTGTAAGTTAGACACAATCTTGAATACAAGGTGACTGGACTGATCTTGTAATAAGAGCATATTCAGCATTGTTGCATCTCAAGAAATCATTAAATCCAAGTATTTAGAATGTTTTGATACTTTTTTTTTTCCTGCTGAGTGCATTATGGGATAAAATCAGACTTGCATGATACTTTTGGACCCTTTAGTTATTTTGCCTAAATTTTGACAATAGATTCAGACACATCAGGTCTAAATGTTCTAGATAATTGATTAAGATCTCTTTAAATGCTTCTTAAATCAAAGTGTTATCATTATTAGTTCAATAGCTTCTCATTTGAACTTTCTGCCTCTTTTCTACTTGGCAATAGTTTAAAATAGAAAGAAAATAACTAGTGAAAATCAGTCTGAGAGGAAAAACAGTTCTAATATTTTCATTAAAAAATTGTCTTTGCCACATAACTTCGAAGGAAGAACTGTGAAATGTTGCTCTGCAACTAAGAACTCCCTTTACCACAGAATAATGGAGTAGTAAATCACCAAAACAGGGAAGCAGACTTTTAGTTTGGGTGGTTTTGGGGGTTTTTTTTGGTAAAAGATTCATTCTTCTGAACATACTCAGGATAGTTTGCAATATTAACGGGAATGTTAATATATTAGGAGATGGAATCAGTATTTTCTCCACTACACTGGGCTAGATATCCCTAAATATCCCTAAATATCACTAAAGGGTGCATGGCCTAGATTTAAGTTACAGGTGCATGTCTCACTCATGTCCTTGCTCAGCTTTGAGGCAAGACTGAGGTACATGGCTTCTTCTTGTCACCCCATTCCTGACACAGGGAAGGAGGTGTCGGGAGGGGGCTACCCAAGTGCCCACCCCATGCACACCTACTACAGTACTTCTGTAGCCAGTGTGAGATAAAATGCATTGGGGAAGGCCACAGATGTTGAGTTAGCAAATTCTTGATTAATATCCATTCACGGCTTCCAACAACTAAGTTAAAAAATAGAAGATCAAAAAGGCATTCCTGCTAACTGCGCTGTCAAAGAGTTTCAGAAATTGGGAGGTGTGCAAAGAAAAATTGGTTCTTAAGCTTTCTTTTTTTTTTTTTTTTTAATATTCAGGAATCCTGCCTCTAATTCTCTCTTGAATAGGGCCACCAAGAAGCACAAGTCACCATCATCCATTCATGGAATCTATCTCTGTTAGGAAATACTTCTCCACACTTGTGCTAATTCCTTCTGAGATACTGGCAGCAGATAAAACTATTTCTGCTTCTTTTTCATTTGAACTCCTTAAAATTAAATCATGTAACTGTCAGTAATTTTACTGCAGCAACAGTTTTCAAGCAGAGAACCTCAATGACTTCAATGAACATTAAAAGCCAATGGACCAATAAAACTTAGGCAAAGAGTTGTACCTCTCTTCTTTCTGTTTATATCCACAGACCTTGCCAGGAGTGATGGACAAGAAGCAAGTCCAGACAACCCTACTGATGTGCTTAGGGCAGCAGGGCCCGTGAAGAAGCCCTACAAACTTGCTCACAGCAATGTTAGGGGCTCCAAATGAATTTCATCAACACAGGGACCAATAGATCCATTAGAGAAACAAAAAGGCATCTTTTTTAGGAGGGAAACATGACTTATTGTTATACAATGCAGTCACCTCTCTTCCTCTGGTTTTGTATATTGTTTTCCCCCTTGTCTGGCTGCCAATGCTGTGAATGAGTGAAATATGTTAGTGAGATCAGAACTAACCTCCAGGATTATTTTTATGAAAGACATACATCACTTCAGTTTCTTGGTTATATCAGCCTCAAGATAGTTTTAAGTTGTTTGGAACAGATTTGCTACTTTGTGACAATATAATGATTTTATCACTGCTAAATTTCCTCTTGACATTAGAAAAAGAAGACAAAATCTACCACCACTATTTTATTCCATCTATTGGCATTAAAAATATCTTATTGGGCTAGTTGCCCAAAATTCTTTTGAGGCATCAATTTAAATTACCTTTGCTTCAACCACAGCTGCATTATTATTATTAGCATTAGCATTGTCATTATCATTATTCTAATTATTTACTGGGTACAACATATGCCTCTAAAAGTTTGAAAAAGTATTTTTTGCTGTTTTTACTGTCACTAGAGCTAAACATTTGTTTGTATTCAGGTACAGAAGGAAAATAGCAGAAACTGTTTTTTTCAGGCACTTGAGTATAAGAGAGAAAATTTTTACACTTCTTTTTAGGGAAAAAATATCTTTTGCTTTTTCTTGCCATCATTGCTCCAAGTCTGGAAAAGAGGTGAGCAGTTTTTGTTTTCTTCAAAGTGTGTACATCCAAATTCTGGCACTATACATGTTTCCTGAGTGAGCACAGAGGACACATTCCACAATGTTTGCACTGTGCAACTGGATGCAATGTTTTAGACAGATGCTTGTTGAGGTTTTTTTAATTGCTGACTGTTCTACACTGCCTGCTGGAAAATTATCTATCCACAGAGTATTCCCATTACTGATTTCTAGTACTGAAGTGTGTAACAGGTAAGTAAAACCAAATACTCTATCAAGTATTGACGATGCTACCACTGCCACAGTGATCTCCCATCCTTGTAGGTAAGGGACCATGGACAGTGATCATGGGAATCAGACCACAGAGGATAAACATAAAGATGTTGAAGAACCCTTGTTTTAAAACTACCATTTTAGTTATATGGGGTTTGAGTTTTTTGATTTATTTATTATTTCATGTAATGTACTCATTCCACAAATTCTTTACTCTTTCTGTTTAAGAGCTGGAATCTTGCTCCTAGGCACATTCCCTTTCTCCTTACCTGTATAGTACATAAAGCCTCTGTTCTTGCCAGCCTGCCTTAAACATTGCAATACAATTATTCTCAGTCACTGGACTGTTATCTCAGGGAATTGAATTAGAATTACTAGCTTAGAAACATCAAATTATTTACACAAAATGTTACAGTTGAAACAGATCCAGTGTAGAGCATTATATGATGGTTAGAACAGTAAAGATTAAAAAGTGATCTGTTTACTGATTTAAAACAGAACTAAAAGTTGAATCTGATCCTGAGGGTACCTGTTGACAGTCATATCAAGCAGGTTAGTGCCTGTTCAGAAGCATGGAAAATCAGTTTTCCATTTAGCCTTGTGTCTAAGTTGCAGCTGTAAAAGTTTCCTCGAGAAAGGTTTCTTTGGGACCAGTAACAGTTCTGTGGAAATTTCACTGTCGGTTTTTCATGAGTACAAGTGATCAGAACTTTTGGCTAAGAAATATGAAACAGCCTTAGATGGTTGTTCAATAACACCACTGATAAGTCCCTTCTGTTTGGATATCTTGAACATAATGGTTACTTACAGGGGCAGAAATTGAAGCATTCAGCAAAACACAGGATTATAGAAACTGGTTTTTTCCTGAAGAAGGCGCAATATGTTTAATTGCTCTCTTTTTGAACACACACTAAAAACCTCTGAGATTTCCTCTCAGAAAAGTCTATCTTTATTGGCCTCTTGCCCTTACAGCTGAAACAAAATTATCAGTTAACATGTGCTATGTATTTTAAATCGATCTAGTTTGTCCCAATTATTATTTAGGATCACTCTGTCAAGTGTTGACAATACAACTTTCACCCATGAAGGCTTTTTCATACATAGTCCTGACTGTTCTAGGCATAACCTGATTACAATTTAAAACTTCTTTATATATCTGGATTTTACTTACATTACCACCCTGAATTGTGACAAGAAATCAACATGGAACAACACTTGACAACATTCCCAAATTAAAATATCCCCCAACAGACTTTGAGTTTTCCCTTGATACTTACCCCATAACTAGATGTAATTTCTCACCTCCACCTTCCGACATATTCCCATCACTGCCCATTCACCACTCACTCCCCTGACCATGAAAGTGTTCCCAGTAAACAGGATGGAAGCTGTTGCACCAGCCCTCCCTCATGTCTGAGCTTAGAGGGTCGGTCACTTCTACGTGCCCCTCCAATATATGCAGTTTTAAAGCAGCCTCCCACCCAGGGCAGCTTGTGCTACATTTGGGGTCAAGCCAAGAGGGAATGAGCACCCCTACTCCTCTCCAGGGCATCCCTGAGCATTCCCAGGCCCCTCTCCTTGTCCAGCTCCCTGGGCATCACTGAGCACCCAGAGGGCGGGGGGAGCCCTAAGCCAAACTTGCTGCCGCTGGCACCACAGCAAAACTTATCTGAATTCAATGGGATGGAAATGAGCCCAAAGGATGAAAATACAAAGATAATGCTGTGTAATGCGGGTGTTGAATAGTTTCATTTGAATTTCAAGTGAGGGAAAAATTAAGGGAAAGGACAAAGTCTGGTAAGAGTTACAAGATGCTGTGTTTTCCCTTCCCACTACATGTTTTCACTTCTTTGCCAGAAAGAGCTGTGGTGTCTCTTGTCATTACTCTTTTTTGTTATTTAAATTAAAATAATATCTAAAAAAAAAATCATTCCCATTTCCCCCATATACACGCTAAAGCATAAAAAGGTAGAGATAAGTAAAAAATCCGACCTTTATTCCACTTTGAACAAGCTTGTGTATATCCAAAAAAGGTTCCTTGAGTATGTCTCCTTCAGGAGTGAAAATCTTCACATATCCTTCTTTCTCGAGAATAAAGAGGCGATGGGATCCATCCCCACAATGTACTGCTCCAACAGGCTGCCTTAGTCCACTCACCACCTCCTGAATACAGAAGCAGTTGTGCTTGTGTTTTCTAAAGAAATTTAAAGAAATAGTGAGACTTTTCTTCTTTCTCATAGCCGTGACACAACAATGTTGCTAAAAGATAAAATTATCACTCTGCAATGATATTAAAAACAGGTTTATATTAAAAAAACCCTATATATTAATGTATATAAATTATTTCATTGAATGTATGCAAGCACATAATACAGAAAATCAGTTTGAGCTTCACTTGAGCAAAATTTGGTCGGTATACAAGAAAGAGAACATTAACTAAACTTAGATCCAAAATGTAGAGCAATGGGAGGGCAAAAATTTGGTGAAAGAAGAGAATAATTTAGAAGTACAGAATTTCTATAAACTAAACACAGTAAATTTCATCACTTTGATAAAATTTGGCTTCTAAAATCCATTTTAAAATAATGACTTACGATGGAATAATCTAATTTAATTATTTTCACAAAAAAAAATATGTGAATGAAATAAATTGAAGACCACAACATAAATATTTTACTAATAATCGTATTGTAGTTGTTTAATAATATTAAATTCAGGTGCAAATTATTTCCCAGAACTACGTATGATCCTCGGGCTGGACGATAACCAAGATCCACAGGGTGGATCAGAGCAGGATTCTAACACCTTTTCAGCAAGGCAAATATCAAATGGTACTGAAATGCTGAAGCTCATGTAACTTTCTCTTTTGACGTACACTAGCAGCAGCAAAAGAAAGTCACATCTGGAAAACACAGCTGCTCAGCATAAGATCACACTGAGCTGTTTCACTGGGAAAACCACAGGCTTTCCTAGAGTTTTTTTTTTTCAGATTAAACAGCATTTATCTTTATGAACCTGCTGATCTCTTCCTCTTTGTCATATTCTTCCATGTGGTCCAGGGAGTTAGAAGCTGGCCCTCGCACTTGTTTTCTTGGAAAATCTGGAAAGCACACACCACCATCTTTTCTTGCATTGTAATAGCAGAACTCATCAGCTGTAGTTTGGAGGAAACCTTAAAAATGCAAAAGAGCATACAAATATTTAGTGTGTTGTCATGTCTGCAGTTTTGTGTCGCCAAACTCATCTTTAAATAGATTATAGTGGAAAAAGAGGTCATTTTAAACAAAGGGCTATCTGCAAAAAAAAAAAAGCCTGCTCTGAGTAAACACAAATATATAAACACAAACTGAGTATTGCCTTTTACAGTGTATTCATCTGTATTTGTATTAAACCTCATTTTCAGTGTGCTTAAGTTTCATTCAAAATGACACAACAGTTCCCTCACTAAAAAATTAAGAGACAGAGTTGAGGCTGTGACGCACTTCTCCCTAATTTTAACCCTATCAATCAAGTGTAGTATCTGCTGTAAAATAGCTTGAGCAGCTTCTGTTTAACTTTTTTGCTTCAAGCGATTGGTTCTAGACAAAATCTCAGTAAAGACTTTGGTAAAAGTGCAAAAAATGCAGTAAAAATTGTGTGGAGTGCTGCCAGCAAAGGACATTGATTGGAGAGGTGAAAAGTGGGAAGTACTCCTGAAAACTGCACCGTGCTGACATCCAGTTGGCCTCTGGTTGACTCCCAGCATTAAAGGAGCTGAGCAGTGTCCCATGGTGAAGTCTACTTCCTCAGCCCCATCCTCTGAAAAGGGGGATATGTCTCATGCTGCTTTGGAGGAAAGGTGGTCCTTAGGTTTTGGGTTAAAATGGGAAGGAGTTCAAAGACCCAGAGAATCACAAAGTTGATAAAATGAGAGCCTTTGAGGAAAAAGCCTGCTACTATCACTATTACTTTCTTGAATTATGTTTAAGGACATTAAAAAAAATCTATTTCTGTTCGCAAATTTATTTCTAGTGATTTCTATCCAGGTTTTAATCAGGAGTATTAAATCCAAGAAGACAGATTCTGGCTAGTTATACATGTGCTATTTTACCAGAACATTGTTAAGATAATATGTCTTAAGTTACCTTCATTCCTTTTTGCATTACTGGCAACTGTCTTAGGATGTACTATGGTCCAGGACATAACTCATAGGATACACGGAATTAGCACCTAATTGGAATTAGAGGCCTAATTTATGCATGGCTTTACCACTTGTGAATAATGCAGTAATCCATAGATCTTGGCCATAAAACCTCTGGCTTACAATGTACAATAAGAACTGATCAGGGACAGCTGTGTTTTATTGGAGAATGCCAATTTCTTACAAGCAAAGCTTTTTCAGAAACATTATCAGTTTTGACAAAATTTTACTTAACGTGATGATTCTGGTCCAAGCTCAAACTTCTGGTCTAAATGAAAAAGACAGAACCAGACAGCAAACCTTGTATCACTATACTCCGATGTCTTGTAATTAGGGTGTTTCATTAGGAAGAGGAATATTCAGGTCAATGCCCCTCATCTGTCAGGCAAGAGTTTGACCCTAAGTCTCCCATTTCCCAAGTAAATGTCCTAACAACGACTTTATTAGCTATCCTGGGGTGGTCTCTCTGTGGCTTTCTTCATGGAAAATTTCGAAAGAGTTCAATTTCTTCCTTATGTGGAATAGGAAAATTTTTTTAGATCCCAGAATTTTTGTGGAGTGAAAAGCCTTTCCCACCCAACTATACTTCTTTTCATATACATCTTCCTTTAAAAGTATTGGAAAAATGACACGACAAAGCCTGCCTTTGATTTCTATAAAATAATATCTGGAAACACATGGTAGTGTGTTGTGGTGTAAAAGTTTAATTACCATGATTTGGAGCTTCAGTAAATTTCATCTCTGAGGAGCTGCTTTTAATTTATAGTAGTTATTTGGAAAAAATGGGAGATGTGATTTCAAGTGGAACAACTGAAGAGGAACTCTGATATAATCACAGGGTAGTATTCCAAGGCTTGTAGATATAATGCCAAAATCAAAGGTAATCTAAAATCTTGCTGTTGAATTACTTGACTTACGAATACAGGGGTTTGTCTTTGATAATTTATTTCTCTAGGCACAGTGGGTCATTCAAAAAAATGCAATAGCAAATTAGAGGTGTACGGTTACTAAGAATTTCTAGGATTTTCCAAGTATACCATTTACTATTTACTGAAGATAAACTTCTCTTGGCTTGAGTGTTATCTTTAGTCAGGAAAACCCAGATCATGTTGTGATCACGTTGTTCACTCGGTACACGTCCATTTCAAATAACAATCAGATGCAGACTCACTTGACCAGTGCAATGCCTTTTCTTATATGTAAGACTAATCCCTTTGCCTCATGAGATATTTTATCACGCACTAAAGTGCCTGGTGCACTGCAGTTGCCTTTTGCTGTTTAGCAAAGCCATCAGCAGGTTCCAAGAAAGGATAAGGCTTATGGACTATTTTCATTAGAAATGCTTGTAAAATGTGGAGCTAGAATTAAACTATGAAAAATGTTGCATTACTGGAAGGAATGTAACCTCTGTAAATACAGTTTCACCTGTGCATTAAGGGTGGAATTTTGCTATTTTGTTCTATAAAAAACATAGTAATTTAGAAAAAAAAATCTCCATCTGTTATATATGCTCCATTTAACATACTAACAGCTTCACTGAGGACATTTAGAGAAACGTTTGCTTCTGCTCTCCTATCTGCTTGCAGCCATTTATTATCTTCTTTCTTATGCTTAGACTGTAAGGTCTTTAGTGTACAGTTTGCCATTTTGTTCAGTTTGTACAGTGTCCAGAAGAATGGTCCCTGACAAGTGCCCCTAAGCACTAGAATTGTTTGGAGAAAAGAAAAAAAAAAGTAATAGGGACTGCAACCCTTCGTCCTGTGTGAATTTCTGTACTTACTAATTTATTTTAAAAGATTCATACATATTATTACAAATTTCCTACCAGCTGTGTACATGTTGACAGAGCAGTGCCTGTGTTAACAAAGAAAATTGAAATCACAAAGGAAGATTAAACATCATGTTTAAGTGTCAGATTTTGCACAGGCTTGCATTTCTATGCTAAACTTTCTGTCTTGCAAACAAGAATCCAACGACAGGCTTTTCAGTTAAGGCAGCTACAGTGAAGGCTTTCTGTGTTCGCCTTTATAAAACACTGTGGGAATAAATTGCAAGATTAAAAGCCTTTTCAAAGGAAAACTGCTCCCAGCTGATCCCCACCTCCTCTCTCTACTTGTATTTGCAGTCAGTTGTTCCTCACACTGTATCTCCCTTCCTATCCTACCTTCACCAAATTCCACTTTGCTGGGTTCCCTGATTACCCATTCCCTTGCCTCTTCTCTTTGACACACAACTCCAGTGCCCCGGTAGCGCGTGTCTCAGTCTTTGCACCAAGTTCCTGTTCACTCCCTCCCTGTTTGCACTGCACACAGGACTGAGTATCATCCATTCATCTGAGTAGACCTGTACTGCCTTGGAGGGCATCTGGATGTCAGGCTCACCTGCTTTATTTCTGCCGTGACAGAATACAGTCCAATATTGTGTCAAAGAAGTCTTTACCTGTTTTGGGTTTTTTTCTGATTTGCACCTAGATGTGAATTTGTTCACAAAAACCATTCTCCTCTCTTCTCAACTGCCAGTGAAAACCAAATCAAAGACGTGATTTCAGACTGATTGTTTCAAAAGGTACTAAGACCACTCATTTCCAGCTGGTTTGCAGGTGACTGGTGACCCTTTTCTCCTGCTCAGACACTGCAGGTTCCTGCACACAGGCAGGGCCACGGTTAATCCCCTTCATTCTCTTGTTACCAGTAGCAAATTTACCAGCCACTACTTTTCTGCAGGTTGACTATGTTGACTGTGACTATTAACCAGCCATGTTAGAACTTCTGGAAGTGCTCTGGGAGTTGTAGAATTTCTTAGAATTACAATGTTTTGGGATAGAATGCTAACATTTTGGAACACCCTGTTTGGTGCTTGAAAAGTCCTGTCAAGCATCTGTTCTGGTAATGCCTGGATTCAGATCTGGGCCTGGATCTGAATTCACCCACAATCATCTGGAATCCATTTATTCAAATGAAGATAATGGAGGCCAGATAGCTTGAAATCTTTCCCATGTCCTTGGATGGCACCGTGGCTGTGGCACAGGTTTGTTCCTTAGAATATGCCACTTCCAATGGCACAGATCAAATTTCTGCTTATGTCTAAAGGCAAAATCAGCTGTGCCTTTCTTTCCTAGCTATATTAGTAATAAATGCTGACAGTCTTCCGTTATGACCTTGGAAAACTTAAAATTCGTGTTGACTGAAGACACTTCATTAAATCACTTAACTCGAGTGTCCTTATCAATAATCACTTAAACTGAGGCTTGCAGTAAAGATTAGATGAGAAATAATCAGAACAGTTATCTGGAATGAAGCAGGGAAGCTCTAATCTCATACTCTTTGTGCAACATTACACCCTCCTGCATATCCGTACAATCCTAACAGCTACTGATATTATTCTGCTTGAATAAGGAATAGGATCCACTTCTTCTCTCAATATTCCTAAAGAAGGCAATGGAAGTTCTGATACAGTCATAACTGGTGGGCAAACTGCTGTCTTCAAAGTAGTTAACCAAGGATCTGCTAGAGTTTACATCTTCGCAGGAGACAGAACAATAAATGAATTTTTGAAGCTAATTCATGAAAAAAACAGATGCATAATTTCTCAGCCTTCTTGGTTAATATGTACTGCTGAAATTTCAATCCCAGAAAAGATGCTTGCTATCTTAAAATGTTAATAATATTTCTCATTTGTGCAGGACTTAAGGGATAAAATTATTTTTGTAGTCAGCGATTTCCTTAAACTCTGTTGTATTGGTGTTCAGAAACAATTAGCACTCCCTAATGGAGGAAGAGTAATTATTCGGCATTTTAACAAATGCGCAGTGAATCATTGCCAGAGACCTTGGGTTTGGGGGCCTGTTAATTTTCAACTCTTTGTTAAATCCTCCAGGCTAAGCTGAAAACATAGCTTCCACATTTTCCATTTTTTTCTTTCTTTCACAATAAATATTATTATGGATATACATGTCTCACAAGGAAAACAGAGCCCCCAAGTGAGTAATTTTAATTACTTATATTTCAGAATGTACAGGACTCTGAAACTATATTAAAATCCTCTAGGCCATCTTCTCAGAAAAAGGGACCTGAATCTTAATTAATACTTTTGGGAAATCCTAGAATAGGTATCAACGACCATGAGTACTAGTCAACTCACCAAATTAATCCTGCTGGTGGATGTAAGCATGCAACAAGTTTTTGTTAGTACAACCTACTTTCAGGACAAGTATTTAGAATGATTATTAGCATCTGATTGATGTAGGAAAAATCCTATTTTAACTGATGCTAAAGTATGTAAGCTCTTTTCCTGCAAAGCACAGTGCTCTGCCCAGTGCTAAAGTTATGCTTTCATCTGGTTATCTTTCAAGGCAACCTGGGTGGTCACAAAAAGCACTTGGCATCTTGATGCACTTCAGCAGTTTTACATATACACAAACTTTGTAGAAAAATAAATTTGTCATTCGTCACCACATATGTTGATCTGAGGAGCGAGGTTCCTGTGGCTGTAGCTCCTGTGCTGCTCAGACTTTTCTCATTCTCCCTCCCTCCACCTCCTCCTTCTTTCCCCCTTTTTCCCTCTTTCACTTTTTTCAATTAAACAAATTGTTTCCTCATAAACACAGAATTTCACAAAACAACTCTGAGGGTCTCGCTCTGCAGAATACGAAAATCATTTGTGATAGCTACAAACTCCTGTCAAAAATGTCTTTGTGCTGACTTCTTATATGGGCCAAACATTTAGAATATCTAATCTGTTATCGCTGTTCAGCAGGCAGTCTTGGCAACTATGATCTATTCTGCTTTGCTTTGGGGAATGTGATAAAGAGCAAGAAACAGCTGGTTTAAGAAAGCCTTAGAAACATCTCTTAGTTTATAAAGACAATAATAATATTTTCATATTTGAATGGGTTGAGATACATGTTAAACCACAGTAAAAGGAAAAAGTAAGTCAATTCAAAATGTTTTCTCAAATCAATAAAAGAACACTGAAAAAAAAATCCCTGCACTCTTGGGATTTCAGAGAAAACAAGTACACACTGTACACATGCAATTAAAAAACCGTCCTCCAAATCCCATCCACTTAAACTATCCCCTTTACTCAAACATGTTTATATTATATTACAAAGCTGTGTTCATATGTTAAAAGTGACTATTCACAAATTCATTTTTCATCTCATTATCAAGTCCTTTTTCCAGTCTGTGTTGCTAGTTTAAAAAAAAAAAAAAGAAATCTTAACCAATTTAATTATTTTCTCCTGTGTGGCATTGTTTATAGGAAGTGTTTGGACAGGGAAAAAAGCATAGTTTAAAAATGACAGTCTTAAACATATAAATAATTTACTACTGGGAATACCAAAGATGTTATTTAACATAATAGTGTCTTAAGATAGTGTTTCGAAAAGAGCCATCTTCTGCGGTTATTTTGTTGATATAGTTACAAGTGATAGCACACATTTGGTGACTGCCTCAGACAACACAGGGCAAACTCTGCTTTTGGTTATGTCCAGCTAACTCTACTGACTACAGTGAGGAAGTGTTAGGTAAGTTAAGAATTTGGTTGTTAACAGCACGCTGGAAGTGATTCAAAGATCACAGGAGCCTATCAAATAGGGCCCTTTGATTTCCATGGGCTTTAAACCCTGTAGAAAAAACATCAGTTTCTAGGGTAACAAAACCAGAAAAAACACTTTACTCATCAGCTTTTAGAGGCTACAGCAAACAGCCAGGACCTTTTATTTCTTGCGTTTTAAAGCAATCTGTCATTTAGAATAGCCTTTTGGATGGCCAGCTGCTTGTTTGCATGATTAGAATTAACACACTAATATTTCAGCAAAGGTAGTAGTTTCAGGTGCCTTTGACAACAATCAAACCGTGTGTGTTTCATGGAGAGTTTAACAGGAGGGTGGCAAGAAAGTACTCAAAGTATTTACCTCCCTACACAAGATCTGCTGTGAAGACGTTCTGTCTCTGTTTGGGCAAATTGCCCTGGATATCAATGGGGATTTTTCCTGGTTAAAAGCTGGATCTATAACCGCTCAGGCAATATGAACATATCAGGACACCCTTTAGCCCCATATTTTGTTATGAGATTTACCTGGTATGTGACCTCTGCAGGTATAATAGAATTCTTTACAATAGTCTTTGCACAGGTAGGGAAGCGTTAGTTCTTTTTCAGGCGTTTCCCCTTTCTCAGGTGAGAGGAATAGGTTCTGAGCGTGAGGTGAGCAGTGTGCACACTTGATTTCCTCCAGTAGCTTCGCACATTCTGTGTTGTTGGTAACAGAAAGGACCTGCAAGCCACAAACCAGAGACAAGTAAACGTGTGACCCGTGTCCCCATCTTACACCAAGAAAGATTGCAGGGCCTAATGCCGTAAATAATGCTAGTGGAACCAATACAGTTATTATCAATGCATGGAGTTTCATGTCACCGTTCTGGAGGTGCAAAAGTTATTACTATGAAATGTGCAATATGCCATTGGTACAGTGAAGTTTTCATTTCTCTGATTCCTTACGGAAGATTCTTACAGAATCTTCTATAAGATTTCTTATCTGACCTTGCTTCTCAGATAAGAATAACAGCACTTAAGTTCTTTTAAGGACCCATGCCTGCCATCACATAGGCAATCTCTGAACTAGAGGGATCATTTGTATAAGAGAGAGTTACAGCAGCAGGCCTTCTACCCACTTCTCTTATGAGAAATACCAAAAAACCTAACTTTTAAGGTGGTCTGCTCAAGTTTAGAGACTAGAAATTAAAATTGTACCATAAAAACACAACAGGAAAACCATGTCTAGGTATTTGTAAAATAGGTATATCTTGAACGACGCCACAGCCTGGCTGCTGAAATGACTGCTGTGGAATTCAGCAGGTGCCATGGATTTTTCATGCTTTAAATGCTGCTCTGCTCTTTGCTCTCTCTAAAGCACACTATTTGGAGGTGGGAAACCCTGCATGCTTTCAGACATATCTTTCTATTATAAGTGAAAAAGTAGAATTTGTAACATCTTGTTTGTGTCAGTATGGAAACTGTAACTTTGTCCTTGAAAAAACCCCATATATTATGTATGCATAGCACTTAAAGAGGCACGAAACCACAACTGATGATGTGTTTAAGTAAACACAGGAGGCTAAGGAGTGCAATGTCATCAAATCGTGAAAAATAATGGAAAACAGCGTAGTTGTCTTTATTAGCTTTTGAATGCAGTGCACTTCGTTAATCTATTGTTAACCACATGGATTGTTTTTTTGATCATTCATCCCAATGGTGGGCAGTGGGAAATGTGTTCTCTCCATTGAGAGGGACTGAATCTGATCCAGTGCAAAAACAAAGCTCAGGTTCTTTCTGCTATAAACAAAGACTGTAAGACACTTATGTTAAGAAATATTGATGTGGTAAATATTTGTATTGTGTAAAATTTGTAAGTATTTGCAAATCACACATTTGAAAATACTGCTAGTTTTCTGTAGTTCGTATCTCTGAGCCGATTTGCAGAAGGACTTTCCAATGTCATTCCCTTACCATGTAACATTAAAGGGAATTATCTAAGTTACTCTTGATAAAATAAGTTATTCAGTGTAGGAACATTCCTGATATGCTTGAGTCTCATAGGTCAGCTCTCTTCTGGGATGCTGTACTTTGATAACACAGGTCTGAAGTCAGCTTTTTATTTATGGGTCATAATTACATAGACCTTAAATGCTTGAGAGAAATGCACTTTCCATTGTTTAAAACAGATATGTATTCAAAATATTACACAATATATGGCAAACTCTATCCGGGAAAATTTAGTCTTACCGTACATATATTGTCAAAAGACCATCTGAAATGAGCGCTAGAGTTTAGTGTTGTAAGTTGGACCACTGATTAGAAGAACACCATTTGGCTTCTACCCTTATTCTGGATGTGCTGCCACTGGCTTCAAAAAGAATTCCTCCAGGTTTGCCAGGAACACTAAATGCATTAAATGTTCTGTTCTTCAGACTATCTGCTGTCAAAATATCCTCAGCTTCAAATCACCTGCAGGTCAGTAATGTGATTAACATCTGACATATATAGTTTATTATCTCTCTTCAAACCTTTCTTGAGAATATAATTGTCTCACGTATTTTGTAAAGCGTTTGTCTTTATTTATTTTTTTTAAAGCTTTAAAACAGTAATCAATTAATTGCTTGAGGCATGTATGGCGAAAGGTTTGCATTAGTCCTGAATTCTTTGGGGAATTTTTTCCACAACCACAGGCTCTTCTCCCCTGAAAAAGTTTATATTCTTTTGCTAGATCGCTCATTTGGGCCATAGCAGCAGAATTGTTAACCTTAGTCTTCTTTCTTGAGTTTCAGATGTTGTTCTAGATATGGTAAATCTTGAAGACAAGAACTAAAAATATAATGATAACTACTATAAACTATAACCAAAATACGTAACACCTATGACTTTGAACTTGACTGAATTCTGCCTAGGATTGCAGTCCAGGAAGTAGAGAAGGGACTTGACATGCTTGCAGCAATCTATGCTGCCGAGACAATATTCTGCATTAGCTGGACTTTCCTAAGGGATGCTGTGAGTCTGATGGGAAGGGGCCTGTACAACTCAATCAGGTCATTGTTTTCCAAACAGGACAAAGTCTGAAGCCAATAGAGGATGAGCAAAAACACTATCCATAAATGGTACTTTTTAAGAACATCATGTCACTTGTCTCTTGAAGTAAGGATGAAGTGACCCATTTTGGCGTTTCCACCAAAGGACTGTGAGTACAGACCCTTCAAAGGACTGTGAGTACAGACCCTTCAAAGTACTTGCCTACATGCAGTAGTATCACCTGGTTTGCAGAAGTCTCAGAAGTTTTCATCAGGGAGTTCTTCTCGGGCTTTCTTGTGGTAACAGGGTGATGGTGTGTTTAGAAGTACAAGTAAACACAAGGTATTACTAGGTAAATAGTCAGTGTGTTTATTGAATTAACTCCACAGAGATGCAGATAGAAAACTGTACTTCTGCTGGAAGACTCCAGAACACATTGTGGAGGCCGGGGTGGGGAGGGAAATAAATTACAGGATAGCAAAGCTAATTTACTGTTTCTTGTGGAAAACGTAATTGACGTTGCCTGGTGATACAGGCTTGCCAACATTTCAGTCCTCAAAGTTAAGACAAAAGGATCCTAATCCCCCTGAGCAGCTGCTATCCAGGAATTAACCACAGGAATTCACCCCCTCATGTCATTTCTGGAATGAGTCTTGGTCATATAATAGCTAATCGGAAGATTAAGGAATGAGAGTCAATCAATTATTTGAGTATCAAGTACAATGTTACTTAACTTTTAGAATGCTCAAGCAAAATAGGGTGGTAACATTTGCTCTGTGTGAGGTCTGATGTGTAACTCTGTACTGGTTTGGAGATAGGACAAGTCTCTCTTCTGAATTTCAGTAAATCGATAATGTATTTATCCTGGAGTATACTAAACCAGTTGTAAGCAGATTCTGAAATACTTATTTTAATGAAGCTTTTTCTGTTGGATGTCTACTCTGAAAATGACCTTAAAGTTGACAATGGCTTTGGTCTTTTGAAGAAATGTAAACTAATTTCCTGCTTCAATTTTTAAAGTCGTATGTGAAACCGTCAAACTGCAGTGGTTGAAACTAACTGCGCTCTGGAAAATATGTAAAACTTCCAAACATTTATTGCAACATGCCTAATAATGATTATGCCTGCTGCTGACTAATTTACAACATCTGTAAGATCATCCTTTAATCTCTAGCCACATGAAAGTAAAAGGGGTAGACTAAAGGTAAGATAAATCCTGGAATGCACAGGAAAGCACAACATGCTAAATTGGTTTATCAACAGAAAGAAGAGTGCAAAGAAGAAGAAACAGAAGATGACACAATAGACAGAAATTCTTTATGATTAATATTGTCATCTGTTCTGTGTACTCTGTCGCATCTAGCTGAGAAAGGCAGTAGAATTTTGATACTAACAGAAGAAAAAAAGCAGTGAAATAAGTCATTGCATTAAGCCATATTTGATATACAAGCATTTATGTCTAAAAATCATGTGCTGACGAGATTGTTCAGCTGTTGAGTTGAACATATGCCTCTTCTGTATTATAGTGCTGGATTATGTCATTAAAGAGTTCAGTTTCAATTTTAGGGTAATATTTAAATAGATCATTGTACTAAGGCAGCTGTTAAAGGGACCCCAAGATGAGTTATTTGTTTAGTTGGATGTGTTCAACAATAGCCTTTGTTCATGAAAGAGCCAGAGCAAACAAATGATTGTAAAAGGGCACACTTGAAAACAATTACTTTTCACCCATTCCTTGACAGCCTTGGCTATGAAACCATCCAAGGTAGAGAGGACTTCTTTGCCTGTCGGTAGCCCTTCATAAACAAGGGGATATTCCCAGAAAACTAAAAGAGTTAAATGCCAGCAACAGGATGCAAATATTTTACTTGCACCAGTGCAATGTTGTATCTGCTCTTTAGGTATCTCCATTACTGTTCCCAAAACTGCAGGTGGTGTTTTCATTTATAAGCACAGTTCAATGATTTGGTCAAAAATTCTCATAGACCCAGCATCTTAACCAAGGAGCTCTTATTAGAATGTCTACTGAGCATGCTCAATTAATTTTTTTTTTTAAAGATGGCAGCCCTCAGATTTCTGTTAATGGCGTGGCCACTCCATCGTGTAGGTGCGTGATGGAGTTTAAAAGAGCTGGTTTTGGAACTGTAGTAGAACACAGCTTAAAAAAACGTGCTTTTAGAAAAGTTACATTCGAATGTATACCATAATACTTTGCCATGTCTTTTACAGAATGACCACCTCATTCTGTCAAGTATAAACGACATCTATTTTGACATTTTTTTAAATATATATGTTTATCAGATGTGATAAAGCAGATTTGTGAGTTTCATAAAAATTAATATTCGCTGAAAAAATGTCTGATTTTACAACCCTGTAAAATAACATTCCTTAAAAAATGTAATTTATATTTTAAAGAAAATATAAAACAGGTTCAACAGCTCAGAAATAGGTACTGTGGCATATATGGTCACTTCTTCACATTTACATCAGGTTTTTAGTACCGTCAGTAAGAAAAAAACACATTGAAAAGGAATTAAAAGATCTTTTAAAGTAATAGTAAGAAGAGCATAAACACTTTAACTGCCTGGGGATGGAAAATTAACCAAAATTGAACTTCCAGTTTATTGCATTCAACCAATTACCACAAGGGTCTCCAAGCACTGAATAATCTCAGTAGCATATATGCCACCAAGACATTGCAAACAGGGTGAATTAAGGACATATTTCTCAGTCCTTATTATTTTTTCTGTTTTTTTTTTTTCTCCAGCTAGATATTTCAGGTTATCTGTGTGTGGTTATAGTTTAATTCAATTATCACACAGGAGCTTAATGACACTGTCTCTAGACAACATGAAGAAATATATCTGCCTTGAATCTCAAACTGCTGCTGCATATGGTATGAATAAAGAGAGATCTGCAGCTGAAAACCTGCAGTAAGACAGTTCTCACTCATCTGGGAATAGAGGGGGTAGGACAAATGCTCCCTCAAAAGGCATGAACATTTGGACAGAGCTGGGGACTGAAGGAGAATGATGTTCTCCAGTTTCACCCATTAGTGAACCAACTAACAAACACAATGGTGTTGTTGTTATTCTTTTGCCATAAGCAACAGGACTCTGTGTGTGGGCAGCAGTTTAGTGGGGAGGAGGATAAGTCGACCCCTTTTTGTCCTATTGATTTTTTCCTATTTGCATGACTTGAGCAAATTAAATGATGCAATATGGCTTTTTGTTACAAAACAAAGTGAGAGATACCACCCAGACACATATGTTGATTCGTAGAAGCTGTTTACATGAGAATGGAGTGAAATCTACCGTGAACTGAGCATAAAAATTCGATTCAGGCTGGGTATTTTTTTTTATTATGCTTGGGCCAGCAAGACTGAAACACAAGTTTTCCAAGAGTCTCTCAGACCTTGACAACTAGAGAGTTGTAACTGAGGAATTCTTAATTAAACCTAAACGAGGATTAAATGTAAAAAAAAAAAAAAAAAAACCAAGAAAGAAAAGGAAAAGTAATAATATTTTTTTAAAAAAGACACCTGATTGTTTATTTCATGTGCAGCGATTCTTAATGACATTATTCAGCAACTTCCCTCCTTGTGCGTACCCCCGGATGCAGCACTGGCCAGCACAGCACAGCTTATCAAACACGGTCCTGCCTGGTTAGGTACTCACGCGGTTGAAAATCTAAGCAACAGGCTGATAAGCAGAATTTAACTTGCTAAAGGATGCAGAGAACTTGACAATTTTAAGAAATCAGTGAGCAGAGGAGGTGCTTCCCTTCACATGACCGCAGCTTGAAATTGGGCAGAGAGGCTGCCAGGTAATGTGAAAAGGCAGAGTATCTCACGGCACCTGGTGAGACACCGGCCCTGGGCGAGAGCCGGGCGACCGGGGTCCCACAGCGGACACTTCGGAGGCTCTTTCGGAGCTGATACGCGGAACCGTGAGTGGCACACGGGCCCCGAGGCGGCCGGAGATCACGGAATGTTGGTGCGCCGGCATCAGCCACTACCCAAACCCCCTCCCGAAGTAAGCGTGTGGAGCAATCTGGACACGATTTTTCACCCCAGGAAAAACCCAACCCGGATGGCACCGCCGGGCGAGGGCACAGTCCCTCCGCTGCCGCTGCCCGGAGCCCTCCCGGCTCCTCCGCCCTTCCCCGCAGCCGCGCCCGGGCAGCAGCGGTACCTGCACCGGGACGGGACCGGCGCCGGGGCCGCCGCCAGAAACTCGGGCGCTGCGGACAAAAAGTAACTCGGAGGCAGAGCCTGCGGTAGAGCCGGCACAGCGCTCCCCCCGCGGGGCGCCCGCGTCCCCTCCGGGCGCGGACCTGCGCCGGCTCCCCGCGCCTCCCGAGGCAGCGCCAGCCCCGCACCAGGATCGCGCTCCCGCCGCGCCCTCGCCCCCCGGGCAGGAGCGGCCGCCCCCCGCCGCGGCATCGCCCCCACCCGCGTGGGAACGCGGCAGGTTCGCGGCCGGTGCGCGGCTCGGCGCAAAAATAAAAAAAACCCCACAACACCAAAAACCTCCCCCAAAGCCCGGCGCAGCCCCAGGTGGTGCCTACCTTGGCCTCGGCGTGCGGCAGCCCCTGCGCCTCGGAGCGGGAGCAGCAGGACAGGCGGGGGTAGAGGCCGCGGCACATCGCCTCCCCGCCGCCCGGGGCCTCCGGGGACAGCACCCGCCGGTCCCGCTTCTTCAGCCGCCGCGGCGGGGTCCCGTTGAGGCACCTTCTCCTCCGGGCGCCGCTCTCCCCAAACTTGGCATCCCCCTCGAAGAAGCACAGAACCACGGCCACCAGCAGCAGCTTAAACGGCAGCATCTTGAGCATCATGCCTGAGGGAGCGTGTGAATGCACCCAAACCGGGGGTGTGGGGGTGGGTGGGGGGAGAAGGAAGGAGGGGAATCCCACTGACTTTTCTTTGCACTTCAGATCAGGAAACCACCTCCCTCCCCCAGAAGGGGAAAGTCTGGAGGAGAATAATAACAGTAGCGGTTAAAGAGCCGGCGGAGGAACAGCACCTCGGCCACCCCCCGCTTCTTCCAAAAAGGCGGACGCGAAGAGGCAGGAACAGGGGGACCGAGCCCCCGAGCCCCGGCGGGAGGATGCTCGAAGCCGGCGAAGTTGTGCGAGCGGCACAGGTTTTAGCAGCTGCCGCTGCCGCGCCGAGGCGCCGAGGCTCGGGGCGGGCCGGGCAGCGGGCGGCGGCAGCAGCCCTTCACTTGTCGTCCCATAGGAAGGGTGTCCCCGCGGCGGGACTGCGGCCGCGGCCGGGCCGGGCGATGCCCCCTCCGCTGCTGCTGCTGCTGCCGGCGGCGGCTGCGGCTGCGGCTCGCCCGGGCTCTCATGTTTCGCTCCCTCTTTTCTTCTTCTTTTTAAGCGGCGCGCGGGGAGGTGCTGCCACCGCGCGCCCTGCACGTCACCCGGCGGCATCCACCGGCCGCGCGTGCCGCCCGCGGGGGCCCGCCGGGAAGCGGGAGCGGCGCGGGGGCCGCGCCCGGCGGGAGGGAGCGGCGGCGGGGCCGGCGGCGCGCCCCGCCCCGAGGAGATCCCCCCGCCAGGGGGTCCGGCTGCCCCCTTCCCCCCGGGGGAGAGGGAGCCGGGCCTCCCGGAGGGCCGACGGAGAGAGGGAGGGAGAGAGGGAGGGGGCGGGCGCCTTCCCGCTCCCCTGTCTCGGCGGGAAGCGGTGGGATCGCGGCGAACGCCGTAGGTGGGTCCTGCGCCCCCGACGGTCAAGGCGCCCGAGGCAGGGCTCCCTCGGCGTTCGGCTCGGGGTCTGCTCGCCCGCGTCCACCCGTCGCTCCCACAAGTCATCCCCAAGCGCCACGGAAGGTTCCAGAGGCGTGGGGCCAAGCGTGGGGCGGGCGTCGACGGTGGGAGCTGCCCTCAGCTCCCGGTGGCTTTTTCCAGCGGGACTTCGGCACCGTGGCTGCCCCCGAAGGTGCCGCTGGCTGGCAGACCCTTGGTGTGTGTGAGCGCGATGACCAAGGTACAACCTGTTGGTGATGGCGGCACGGCCGTTCCTAAAGGTGTGAGGGAGGGCACGTGGAGAGGTGAGCATCCTCCCAGTATGCTGAGAACGGGACACCTCTGTGTGGGAAGAGCAGGAAGATCCAAGTACCCGGTGTCAAGAAAGCACCTGTGAGACCAGGAGCCATCCAGAAAGGGAAAGGCCAATAGGGGTGAAATGGAGGAAAAAGGTGGAAGCCCAGAGAGCCCTAGCTCGGGGTAAGCCCTCAGAGGTGGCTGAGGTGCGGGTGCAGCTACAGCCACTGCCTTGGAGGTGAAGGGCAGCTGGATAAGTAAAGTCAAAGGTGTGTTTACCAGGCACTGGCTGCTCATCCCAGAAACAGAGGGAAAATTGGCTGGTACCCAAAGGCCACTTAGGAGGGAGAAAAGGAAAGAAGTATTGCATTAAGTTCCTCACGTGCACTGGCATCGCTAAACCAGCTAGGCCCTGTTCCCTGTTTTTCACCAAGCAAAGTGAGTTCTTCATATTTACACTTGAGCTCTTAAACAGCCGCACTGAACTAAATAGGAGTTTGGCATTGATAAATAGCACATCAGATAAATTATTGAGTAGACACAAAGACTCTTCCCTGTCCCTTCAAGTGCATTTTTGAAGGCAAGTGGTTCCTTAACTCACAACTACCCGTTGTCTTGCCACTCACTCATTTGTCTGAAGGTATTCCCAACCAAGGATCGAGCCACATCCACATGAGTAAGGAAGGCCTGTGGTGCAGCTTGGGCATCATCACTCATGTTGGTGAGTGAAATAAAGGTGTATTCCTGAGATACAGCATCCTTGCTTCGTAGTTTTAGAGAAAAGTACTGCTCTGCAATACACAAACTTGTTCCATGAGCAGCCTGACACAGCAGAACTATGGCAGTGCAGTTCTACGACAATGGCTATGCCCTTTTCATTATTCTGTGGTATTGTGTAGATTATTCTGAAATAAAAGTGATTCTGGTATACAGCAGAATCACAGTATCAGAATAAAGTCACTTTTATTCCCAAGCAGACCCCTCACAGGGGGCTACACTGGCAGAACTGTAGTGGCCTAAGGACAGAGCAGGAGGTCTGTATGTCTCTTTCCCTGTGTAGGCATAAATACCTGTATCAGTTCTCAGAGGAGGTGAGTTTGAGGTGTATTAATTAGATAGAGAAAGATTTCCCAAAATGGGCTTTAGATCAAGCTGCCAAACTAAGAAAGAACTGACACTTTGTGAAGACCTGTTTCTACACAGAAATTTTACATGGATCTATGATGGAGACATTTCCCAGAGATTCTGTGGAATGTAATATATTAACTTGTATAATATAAAGTGCTCAAAACTTCAAGCTCTGTTGTGACGGGGTGATGTAAAGATGTATAAGCAAGACTTGAAGAAGGTTAAATGTTCTTTAAAACCTCTGAATAGAAATTGCTGATTCTCGGGGTTTTGTGCAAGAAGATCTGATTTAATCTAATGTTCCTTTCCACTCTTTAAAAGTACAAGTTGGCTTCTTTTCTAATGAAGTATTTTTCTCGGTTGATACAGAATTTTATTTTAATTTTAATAATGCAAAGTTAAAGTCAGTGTTAGTATATGCCAGTTCAGAGTGTCAACTTCAGGTGACTTCCAGCCTCTGATAAACAGAGATAAGGGAATACTTACGAAGTAAAAACATACACATGGGAAATATGGATAACAAATACGTCAGTTTTTTAAGGCAACCTGGATTCTGTCACATGAAGCTCATTGCTAGAAATAATTAAACATGGTGATGCCATAAGTGAGCTGGATAAATTCTGTTATTTCTTCAGATGTAGATGAGAATCTTTGTAGGATATAAGTAAGAATCTTTGGGTTACAGTGCAACTATGTGTGAAAAGGTTAGAAAATTTTAAAAAGGGAAGCTGTCTCTGCCACACTGTTTGAATGTAGCTAGATTTTCTTCTAGTTTTACCTGGGAGGTTAGCAGACTGTGCTTGGCTACACCATTACCTTAATTATTTGTATTATTATGTACATACTGATATGTCCTTGGGTACCTGTATCATTTGGATTGAATGTGTCAGAGCATAAAGCTGATTGGGGTATGCACATGAACTTACTGTTTCTCAGATTATTTTATGTTATACATATTTTCAAGGGAATCTAGCTGCACCAAGAAACTTGCTTTTGGGTTTGAAGACCTGTCGGACATCAGGAATAGTTTTTTCACTGAAAGAATGGTTAAAGCATTGGAATGCACTGTCCAGGGAGGGGTGAAATCGCTGTCTACGGAGTGTTCAAGAACATCACGACCGGATGTGGCATTTAGTGCTGTGGTTTAGTTGGCATGGTGGTGCTTAGTCAAAGGCTGGACTTGGTGATCTTGGAGGCCTTTTCCAACCTTAATGATGCTATGATTCTAAGTCTCTGAACTCCCCAGCAGTTTGAACAAAAGAGGAAATAAGTAGTTACGTGTAGCAGCTAGAGTCAGATTTGGGGAATACAGTTAGTTATCACAGGAGTTTGCAGATAGGAGCAGAAGCTGGGCAAAGTGATTTCATGGCACCAGGTTGGATGGAAGCCAGCAGTAGCATCAAATTATTCCTAAACTACCAACAGATGTTGTTTGGTGGCACAGATTTACATATGCTTGTGATTCACAGGGAAACTTTACATGTGGTCACCTCACTTGTGGAAAATTAAGTTCATGTAGTGTGAGATGTGTCTTTATCAGGGATAAATTTCAGCCTTCCACACTGGTAGCAAATACCTGGCATGCCATGAGGATGAATATTGCAGTGTTGGAGCAGGCTTGGAAATGATGATATTATGAAATTATTATATTCTGAGAAATTATGGTATTTCAGATACTACTAGGGGAGCACCACCTCTCTGTATCAAGAGCACAACTAGATAAAGCGTGTGGACTTCAGCCCTTGGGAGAGTGACTCTGCTCTTGTTTTAGCTGGAATTTGAGTTGAACTTCTGAAACACATTTATTTTGTAATGAGAAAAAAGCTTTTTTTCTTTTTTTTCAGAACCACTTACTTGTCAGATGAAATGAGGATGAAATCTCTCCATATCTCGTTACCATTACACTTTTCACTGAGTCCCTGTATAAAGTGTAGGATGTGTTGTGAAGCCAATGATTCCTTTTCTGTCTAGGTAGTTCTACGAAGAGCAGGGAGTTGGGCTTGATGGTCCTTATTGGTCCCTTCCAACATAAAGTATTCTAAAATTCTGTGATCTTGTTGGGATTACTCTGTATCATAGACCAGTGAGAAACACTTGGTCATGGATTCTCTGCTGTAGATGCTCAAGATTAGAGTTCCACTTCCATATTCAATTCTGTAAAAAAAAAAAAAAATGCCTTTAATTTGAAATTTTGTATGTTTCGTTTAGAGAGGAAAGTGGAAAAATCTTTCTAAAGGTCACATAGTTTGTTTAAATTACTTTGTAACAACACCAAGCTTGAGAGTCTAAGCTCTGCGGCTTCTGCCTCAGCTGCAGCTCCTGAAACTTAGAGTTGCCATCTCCCTGTTTTCTGTCAGCTAGATGGACAGAGACACAGGAATCTGGAAATTTGGAATGAGGACTTGGGCAGGAATCTCAGGGTTTGGCAGTCTGGGCTCCTGTGCTTCTGGCTTTTTTTGGGTGAAAGCCCAACTGTCCTGAGAGTCCCATTAGAAGTGAAGTTGTGAGTTTTTTCTGGCGCTGGGCTGTATCACTGGGGCTGGGGTTCCTGTGGCTTCAGGGCAGAGAACTGAAGTATCAGGAAACTCTGACTCTGGGACAATCTTTATGGCAGGAGTTCCCCACAGCTGTGAACTTCACAAGTCCACTCGCTGTAGCAGCTCCTCTGGTAATGAAGAAGGAAAATTGCTGGAATGGTTTCATTGCGGTGTCTCGTGGTTAGTCAGAAGTTTATAAAACCATTATATTTTTGCTTATATTTCTGTTTGTGATGTAACAGATTTTTTTCAGTTGGTCAAAACATTTCTGGTCGGTTCTACCAACCCTATACTATAGCCCACATAATTTCATGGGGTTGAGAATAACATGCTGCTTGTCTTCGCATACCACAAATACAAGGTGTGAAATCTGGTATAGCATGAATGAACAGGACTTGTTAGGATATTTTTAATGGGAAAATAGGTGCCCAGACAGTCACAGAAAGATTTTTAGGGTATGCCTTTACCACAAATTTCCCCATTGCTCTTAGAAATCTTCTAACCCAGCTGAAGCCACCTGGATCATTTGAGTCTGTAAACTAATGCGTCTCCTCTCTACACAAGACTTCAAAAAACCCTGATTCCCATCTGTGTACAAAAGCAGTATTGGACTGATGTTAACTCCACTTGATTGGCTCATCAGGGATTAAGACCTGCAGATTGTTTTAGCACATCACGTCAGCTGCTAACACAAACCTTCAATTACATGTGTTCAGTTTTGCAATGAGGGCTGGTCTAACTAGGAGGCAGATAAAGCAAACCATTTTGTGAGGGAATGAAGACTCAAGAGGCCCTCTTGCCTATAGTCTGCATACTTTCACTACCTGCTGTAATTCACCTCAACAGCGGGTCTCTCTTTATGTGTGTTACAAAGAGACAAAGGAAGCTGCTGTGGGAAAAATCTTTCTTTCTTGCCAGGGACTGTGGTAATCCCACTCTGTACTGCAGTTTACAAGCCACGTGTATGCTGTGCCTTGTTCCAGTGTTTGAAGTATCCATAACGTGCTGTAGGAACAATCTGCATAACATGTCGACAGGGGAACTCTGAAATGCTTGTAATGCTTGCCAAAAGAATAAAGGTCTTTCTGAATAAGTGATATCTTACATGCCAGAACTAAATAATGGACTTAAATATTTGTGCCTAGTATTCTTTGTAGCCTGCTGAGCGTGGGGATGGAAATTTTACCCTGACAGTGTTAAAAGTAAACAGTCACGAGGCTCTGCTCTGATCTGCCAAGTGACTGGGATGTCAGACAGGATTCCACAGGTTTTCCCTGTGTTGATGCAGTGCATGTGCATTTCGCTTTGTTCCATAGATCATTGTGAGCAATTCCTATTTGATATGGAAGCCTGGGGAAATTCTTCGTAGTAGCTTCGTATAATACACGCTAAGGCACCGTGTGCAGCATTGCTGCGTATCGGGCATGTATGCTACATTAACTTGAGGGTACTTTACAAACAGTAGAAAAACTTTTCTCTCACAGGTGGAAAATAACAGTGGAGTCAGCAACCCCTGTCAAATATTTTTCTGGAACAGCACGTGTCCAATTTGTATGTGTGATGCAGCTTTCAGAAAGATGTCCCTAGTTCAGCACCATAATTTATCTTTTGGATAGTAGGGAGTTCAGCTCTGTTACAATTGCTCTTTGCTGCATTGTTCTCACAGCTGCTCAGGGCCCTGGCACATGGGGGAAAGCAGTAGCATACCTGACGCTCATCCTCAGCCCCGTGCTAACAGCCTGCCCCAAATCAGCTGTTCTGCCGTGTTAAATGATTCCGAGGGGTGCCGAATGCTGCCTCACATTTCTGGCATCACACATGAGCTCTGCAGGCTTGTGTGCACTTCCATGCAGTGTCATACCTACATCAGGCCGTCTTTTACAAGTGACTGTCCAGCCTCCACTGGTCTGTGGTTACAAATTTTACCCTCTCTTTTCTTTACTCTTTTCAGCTTGTTTCCCTGAAGAGGCATTGGGAACATTGTGTTACCAGCCTAAATCCTGACTGGATGAGATCAGTCTGGAGAGGATTCAAGCTGTAGCCTGAGTCCCAGTCATGTAAAGAAAAAGCTGGAGGAAGCAGGTGATTTTGTAAAAAGCTAATTCTTACAGAGGGTGTTCTTTGGGAACCCATCAGTGAAGTCACTCAGATTGGCCTGCTTGCCCCCCTCACACTTCTGTGATGCACAGCAAATTTCAAGCATATGGATCTTAGATTATGTACCATAGTGAACCTTTAACTAAAAAAACTATGCTCAGGTTCACAGTAATTAAAATGGAATGTCGGCACTCCTTTGGCCAGTACCTTAGGATATGGCCATAAAGCTGCTCCATCTGCACAGAGTACTGTCAAACCATTGGGTTTTGGGACTCCCTGGTTCTGCAGCCTGAGACTATTCTGCCAGGTGTGTGGTGTTCAAAGACAGATTGGACTGTGTAAATTCTTCCAAACCTTGAGATGAAGAGTCCATTAACTTTGGTGAGAAATACATCTAAGTAGGTGGTGGGTTCACACACAGGTGGCAATGTGTGAATAATTTCTTTCATTTGACTGTAAGATGCATGAACAAAGAAGATCCTTGGATAAAGATGTAAACTGATGTGGATGCCAGATGAACTTTGACTGAACTTAAGGCCAAACCATATTTTTAAAAATAAATAAATTAATCAGGATAAGGAGACACAATAGCAGATGCTGGAACCATCTGTTCCTGGACAGCTCTAATAGAAAACTCCTTCTAGTCTATTGCATGTTTCTTTCTCCATTAGAAAGTAGTATTCTCCCTATGAATGTGGTCTGCCTGTGGTAGGATATGAACAATAACAGCCTTGATTTCCAGGTGAGTTGTCCTCAATCCCAGAACTTCCATATGCAGCCTGGCTTCTGCAGCATTTGAAATTCTGCATATAATCAAGTGATTGAGTTAAGCAATCCATCCTAACCTTAAGGCATGTATTACAGTCACTATCAAATGAACTTTAAGGATGAGCTGTACTGCTCCATGTAATTTGTTACAGATGTGAGGGAATCCCTAATTTCCCAAGGAATGGTCACTGCAGACTGGATGTTGTCTGAATGAGGTAAACAGACTGCACTTAATCCTTACTGCGGAGATTCGGTTTTAATTTGGGCAAAACCATGATTTAAAGTGGTCACTATTTCAGCTTTTTCACTTTTACTGCTCCCCATATAACTTTTTATAATAAGGCCTAAATTATAAAACAGAATCATAGCATTCCAGGGACGATGCAAAGTTACAGAGTATTTCTATCTTTGGGACAAGATTAGTAGGTATAGGTCACCACTCAGATATTAAGGGTTGACTTTCATGAGGGATCAATTTTTTGAGACCCATCCAGTGGAATAATGATACTTAGTCACTTTTAATATGGAAATGCATTGTTTGCGGGACAATATCTATGTCTTGGACAAGTTGTTGAATTTTGCTGGCAAATCAATCAAGTATCAGTGGGACTCGGATGAGTTTCTACTGCCACTCAACATTTTCTGGAAACTCAGGGGTCAGCTGAACGTTCATGAGGGAATTATTTGTTCCAGCAGTCATTTTTTTTTTCTAATACAGAGTCTGAGATGGTAGCACTTTACTTCTGTGGAATTGTTTATGATAAACTTACCTGAATATCTGTAAGGGAGGAGGGCTCTGAGGACATTCGAATCCTGTGCCTCTGGCAGCTTGAAGGAGCAGAGGGACTGTGTGGGTTGTTCTCTCTGGACATGTGTTTTTTTAATAGAACCTCACACCAAACATTCAGTTCTTCTGGGAGGCTTGTGTATCGCTCCACCAAGCATGGCTTTCCAAAGGGTTTGAACTTTAACACCAGGGGCACTTGCATGTCTCAGGAGGAGGTAATCTGTATAGACAAAACTTTGGGAAACACTTCTAAGTGACAGCTGTATGTTCCCTGAGAATGGTGTTGTACCAAGAAATCAGTGAGCTAGTCTGGAAGGCTGCACAATCAAATTGTTTTGACAGAGCTGAGTGGACAGGTAATAATTCTGAATTTTGCAGTATTTTTGGCTAGGAGACAGAGTTTTAAAGTTTTAATACTGATTTTAACAAGGTGTTAAAAATGTAATTTCAAGCAGATAACATAGTAATTATGAGTTATTTACCCTTCTGCTTTCCTACAGGGAGGGAGTCATGTAGGACATAAATAGGACACCTCTAGAAAAATAACTTGATGGGGATACAGTCCTGTGCTTCTTTCTTACTAATCCTTAATTTAGAGATTTCTGGAATAGGATTCCACACTGTATCTTGAGATCCACCGAGTAGCATGAAAGAATTCTGAAAAGGCGTAACATTTAAATGGGTTAATGAGTGTTTTTTACATCCTTTCTCAAAGCAGGCAGCAATTCACTCACTGATGGGTAGAACTAGGTAAATATCTTTTATTTGAAGAACATTAAAATTTATGAATAACAATAAAATGAGACTAGGACTGAAAAATACGAAAGAAAAAAAAAGAAAAGAACAACAATTAGTGATAAAATAGAGAAGGAAAAGTAAGTAATGAAATCAAGGTTCCTTCACATATGCTTTATCCTCTCCATTGTGGCTTGATCCAGAGCCCATTCAACATGTTCCCCTGATTTTCATATCACAGAATCATGGAGTAGTTTGGGTTGGGAGAGAAATTGGAGATCATCCAGTTCCAAACCTCCTGCCATGGGCAGGGACACCTCCCACCAGACCAGGTTGCTCAGAGCCCCGTCCAACCTGGCCTTGAGCTCTTCCAGGGATGGGGCATCCACAGCTTCTCTAAGCAACTTGTTCCAGTGCCTCACCACCCTCACAGTAAAGAATTTCTTCCAAATATCCAACCTAAATCTGTCCTCTGTCAGTTTAAAGTCATTACCCCTTGTTCTCTCTTGATCCTCCCCTTACTGTGGAGATCCTTCTCTCCCGGACCTGAACTTCAGCTGATACTTTATTTCTTGTGTGTACAAAGATGTTAGCTAGCTACCTATACAGTATTTGTTTACTAACATACTTATGTTGATTTTTATATTCATTAATGTTCCATTAATATAAAATATTTTCCGTCATGCATTGGTAGGACAATAAAAGTGTTTCATGTACCACTTAACTTTTGAGCAATTGAGGAAGCTATGGGTTTTGGTTAGCTCTGAAACAGAAACCATTGCAGTGTATTCTGATTCTTACTTGAGAAAACATTTATTTTTAAATCTTTCTTAGAGAAAGATGCCCATTTCAGTGACCTTACTTGTACAATGCTCACAATCCTTACATACTTGTTTGAGGAACCTTGTGGAAATGCAAAGCTCTTCTTAAGTGATAAGTACTGTTTATAATAGGAAATTTTTCTTCCACTCACAAACCTAAGCTCTTCCCAGAAAATTATTTAGCCAGGCTGTGCTGTAATGTTCTGTAGTGTTTAAAGGAGAATAATGTTTAATTGCTTCATTTGGCATGTAAGATACAGTCATTGTGTATGGCAACCCACAAAATAGAAAGGAACACTGCAGTTTGTGTTATTAGATTATTACATGTGATAAACATGCATTTTTCATTGATATCAAGGGCTTTGAGAAACTGTTTTGATATACAGCAACAAAAATTGAGAGATCTTGTGCTTTGTCATACAGGTTTAGTGCTTTATGACTCCGCATATTTATAAACATTTTGGAATATTTATTATTGTCCTGATGGAAAAGAACTAAGGATCTGTTGTATCAATATATGTCAGAAGCACATGAATATTCAAACATTCCTGTTCAAATGAATGATAAAAGGTCCTTTTTTCATGGTTACAGTTTTACATTTTCAAAATAAAATGGAAAATACTGTGGAGATGCAATTTCTTCAATTTGCTTTGTTTGTGGAAATGCAGGTTTCCAAAGAGCCGTATTGGTTGATGCTCTGATTTGTTTACATATCTGTAGAAAGGAGACAATTGGAAATGATGAAATCACTGCTTTGCAGGTAGCCAACACCCTTGGCTGTGTGGAATTTGGCTGAGATGGTGAGGAGTGCTGCAACCCAAGTGTGATTCCACCGCCAGCTCCATCGATGCTTCATACTGAGAATGGGTAATTAGTTTTCATTAAACACTTTAGCTGACACTAAAAAATGTGAGTATTGCTACAGAACACTATTTGCAGGACCTATAGTGACGTTTTGGTACAATGTGCTTCAAAATTAATTTTATTTTCACATGGTGTCACAGGTGAAACAGTGTCTGAATCACCTGCTTTTGGAAATTTATGTACTACAGTGGTAGTAATGGAATAAGACACATACTGAAACAGAAAGCTGAATTATTTTTAAAATCTTTATTATGTAAGTTAGTTCAATATAACTCTGGTCTTTTGTTTTAAGCCTGTTGGAAATTAATTTTCCCTTTGTATTTTAAATGTATTTGTATGTTGCCCTGCACAGTGGCAATCTGCATTTGATTTTGTCGTTTAATTCATATTATAGTAGTCTGTAGAGTAACATTGGAGTAAATTTTAAGTAAACTAAGGAAATATGGAGACTGTAGAAGGAACATTTATTAGGGTACTGTTGTATATGGAAAAAATGCATGCTTCCTTCTATTATTAAATTAAACATCTCTGGGCAGTAATTGAGACTTGTTGAACTCTGGTGTGAACTCTGAGCTATAGATAATATTCTAAACGGTGATTTCCTGAGTTTGTCTTATGAATAGTTCTAAATATATTAGTAAAGATTTAATCTTATTTTTTTTAAAAAAAGAAAATGTTAAATTAATAGGTTGATTCATTTACTTATTAGTTGTTTAGGTCTTAATGTAAATTTTAAATTTGTGAAAGGACAACATAGGCCATTGGTCTCTGTGAGATTGAAAATTCCTAAGTTACTGAAAATTCGAAAAATTCTTAGCTTTTGAAGTGCCCATGCTCTAAGAATTAAAGAAGAAAAAGCTTCATTAAAACCTGTAGCAGAGTCAGATTTTTGTCCTTGATATCTGAGGCATGGAAATTCTGTGCTGGGACTTTCTATGATCCTTTTATGTCCACGTTCAAGCCCCAGTTGTAAAAGAGAAGAGGAGGCCCATCAGCTGTTTGTAACCATCACGTCTCTGTTGACTTCAGTTTGAATAATTTCTAACTACAAATCTGCTCCAGGGTCTTTATGTAAAGACCCTTCTGTGTTATTTTCCTTGAGATGCAAAAAAATATACCCAGAAAACAGAAACAAAATGCTATGTTCTCCATCTTGTGCATTATCACTTTAGGATATTAAAGTGTAGTGGCAGTTTGGTAGCAAAAGAAAGGAAGGTGGCCTGCCAACTAAAGCAGGATGCAATTTCCTTCCACCCTCTTAAATGGTCTTGTTATGTACTCTTTGTTAGCCAGCCCCTGTTGTACTGAATTAGTCTTCTACCTATTACTTTAAATTCCAAATGTAGAAATACTGTTGGTGCTTATAAGGCAGAATGAACCAGAAAAACACAGTATCCTTTTCAAATTACACTTGTAGCAATAAAAAAAAATAATAATAACAAAGAAACCTCATTCTGTTTCACCTGTTAACTTAAGAGGTTTGGTAGACAAGCACAACCACCAAGAGATCCTTCCTTTGGTGACACTTCAGAGACAGCCACCTCGAAAAGTGCTGACTTAGAGATGGTATGGAAACACCTGAGATTCTGACTGTGTTGCTGGCCTTAGCTGCAGGGAGAGTGCTCCAAATCCAAAGAACTCTGAAGTGATTCTTCTACAGTCTGCTGTCCTGGATGCTTCGCGTTCCTTATGTCCTGCAGGAAAGGAGTATCTCTTTTTTGTTGTTGTTTTGTTGTTGTTTCCCCCCCCAGCTCCCTGTCTCCCCCAGAACTGAGTGTTACTCAGTGGAATTCACCTTGCAGAAGAGCAAGGCTTTTCAAGGCTCCTCGCCTGCTGCACAAACACAGGCTGCTTGCGTTGTTTTGGTTAGCAGTTCAAGTATCCCAGCAAGCCCTACTTAATAAGCTATCTGATAAGGCTTGATTGTGCTTCACTGTGTTTAAATTTCTTGGGGAACTGTTTAGATGATGAAAGTGCTCCAGTGCTCGCATTTGTGTAAAAGTCCAAAATTATAAAACACAGCCTTTAGTGTCTCAAGGTCTCAGATGATTGAAATACCAAAAGGATTTGCATATTGAAGTATTTTACTCAGTATCTCAATATTGGCATAGATGATACATTGTGTAAATAATATCTGTTTATGCTTTGCTTTCTGTGTTACGTTTTGTTGGTGTGACTGTTAAATAGAAGAGTCAGAAAGCAATTTCATAGCTCTTTGCAGTACCAGAAGCTACAGAAGGAGAAGGTCATGTGTAGATCATCTAGTTTTTATCCTGGCAATAGAGGATTGTGCCTTGTATTTTTTGAGAGAGTCTTCTGATCTGTTGAGCTTCAAACAGTACCATAAAATTGTGGGTGGTGCTATTTCTCTTTGGCGTTATATTTCCATTAAATAATGTCTTTTGAAAATGATGTGTCCTCACAGACCGACAGTGTCTAACCTTCATCTGGAAAAAAATCTGCGTTAAATCTTAGCTGATCCTGGATAACTAGATTTTGTTGTTATGCAGTAACTTTCAACTAACAACATAACTAGTGTTGTTGTTATGCAGTAACTTTCTCCTATCTAATTGCTCATGCTTACAAGTCATAGAATACAAGCTTCCATTATGTACTTGTCCTGAACCTTAATATTTCAAAGCTATTACTTAAAGGAAAAAAAATTTCAAGCAACAGAATATGCTGTGACAAATAAGGAATTCCAAAGGAGGTTACAGGAAACTTGCTAAAGTTAACATGTTTCAGACCTTCAAAATCCCATACTTCTGCACACATTCTTTTACTTCACATTGAAGATATCCAGGTGTGGTTCTGGTGATGGCATTGTTGTCGCTGTTTGTTTAGTATTTTTGTTTAAATATAGCTCTTTCTTTCCCTTCTGTCCTGGCATTATTTTCACTATTCACAGTGTTTTTACTGAAATTCATAATTTTGATAATTCCAACTGGAGAATTCTGTTTCATTTACTTATGGCACTTCATGTGAAACAGTTCTGTCTTCATTTCCTGTTTATTTTTAGTTGCTAATTTTCAGACTTTTTCCATCCCCTTGGGTTTTTTAAAATCCTGTTTGGTATAAACCAGGGTGGTCCAACTGGCAGCCCAAGGAACAGATCCATCTGGCCTGCTGCATTTGCCAAGGAGGAGCTAGGAAATGCCTGTAAGGGCATGCACTGCCCTCACAAGCACATGTTACCTGTTGCTCAGATATGTAACCGTGCTTGAAGCCCAACTGTTGTGCCATGTCCACCCGGAAAAGGAGATTGGCACTAGACGTTCCTTTTCCCCAGCACAGCCACTTGTCTAGAGGGGCTAGTTGTCCTTTCAAAACAGTCTTCAGAGAGGATGCTACAAGTGGTAGCTACCACCTGTCTCTAAAAGAGCTAGGCCACTGTCATTTTTCCTTGTTAGATTGATAAATTAATAGACAAACTGACAGGAAAACTGTGCTTAAGTCCTGGGACAGTAGGAGCTAGTTAGAATTTTAATATCCACTTCAACAAAGCTGATGTTACCAATTCATGGTATTATTTCAGGCTTTGCATCTGCCAAGTGCCCTCTGTCAAGTCGCTCCGTCTATTTTCCCTAGGCAAGATGAGCACGATGGCAATAAGCAAGCACTATGCATTGAAAGCACCCTAAAAACCAAGTATATTTTGTCAAATTGATGATATAATTTTAAAGGATTTCACTTGGTTACTTTGCAGATTTCTTTTTGTTGGAGTATCCTGTACCTTCAGATGCAGATGGGTGCCTCACTTGAAATCAGTGTATCTGCCAACATGCAATTTCTCATGAGAAATTATCTCAAAAGCTGAACTGATCCCGTGTACTCCATTATGTTGTACAATAACAGCCTTTTTGTAGCAAAATGAGCCCAACTAAGCATGAGGTCTAACCAGTGCCTCATAAAACAATAATATCACATCTTTTGATGTGTATTCCATTTCCATTAAAAATATTTAAAATGTTGAGCAAGAATGGGGCAGACTACGGCTTGGCAAAAGGCTGAAATAAGCAATCAGGAGAAATATACCCCAATGTAAAATGTACATTTACTGTTAGCATGTATCATTGTGTGATGACAGCAGGGCTCTGTGGTTTTATTTTCCTTATTCAATATACCGTAGCACATAGCGGTATCAAGAGCATACAGCAAAAAAACCCCACTATAATATCCAATCTTAGTTTTATACTAATTTCTTTTAGCATCCTGCTTTCTTTTTCAATTGCAGAGAAACACCAGATTAATGTTCATAACTTGCCTCTTTCTTATTTAGAGTGTACAGCAGCACAACTGCTCTAGTCACTCTGTGCTCATTTATTTTAAAATATTTATTCTGTTTATTGTCCTACTCTGGTCTGTAGTGTTCCCCATTATAGCAGGCATCTCCAATTTTGGTTAAAACACCCCTTATTTTTGATACAGATCATCTCCCCAGGGCCTTTTTTTTTAGTCTTGATTAATCTCCTTTGTTTTCTGTCTCCTCCTTGACTGTACTTTCTTATTGTCTAATCTTTATGCTATCTATGGCTATACTGTTTTCCCCAAGTCTTTCTTTCCTTTGCCTTCTTTTCTCCTCTCATGCTCAGCTCTTTTTCACACTGATTCACTCTGTCTTCCTTTGGTGTTCACTCCTGCCTCAATTTTCTTCCCGTATCCTTCAGTCTGATGTTTCCCTTCTGTTTCTGCCCCGTTCACTTTACTGCACTATCCTACACCCCTCTTGGTTTTCCTTTGCCTTCCCTAATGTTGTCTTACGTTTGGGAGATGACTGATGATGACAGAAAAGTGGAAGGGAAGACAACAGCTGAAGACATAATTTAGATATATGCCAACTTTCAGAGAAAAGTTTTGTTCAGGAATAAATAACTGAATTGAAGCATCTAACAGGAACAGCAACAAAACCCCTGATTACTTATGGATGACTATTCATTAGCGAAACTGAATTTTACTTGAGGATTACAGTCAGCCGTATTGTACAAGGACTGTGTGATGGCATACTTAAAAAGAGATAAAATTTAAGTGAGGCAAAACATAGTTATAGTTATTAAGTATATTTAGTGAACAGTTGCAGGGTTCATGTCTTTAGTTCATAGAGAAAGAAATGGAGGATAAGGCACTGGAGGATAAGAGACCCTAGTGAAAGAAATAAATACCTAAATAAGATGTGGAAACTACACATGATGTATGAAAAGACAGTGAATCAGAGGCAATAAAGACTTGCAACAAGTCTTTGGAGATGGCTGAAAACCGGAAAAAGTAGCACAGAACTGAGAACAAGCAGTGATAATTCTGTTACACACGATGGAAAAAACAGGAGCAGTGGAAATGGCAGCAGAACCAGTTTACTGGGTACCAGACACACACTATTAATTAAAGCAATTTCAAGAGGGTGCAGAACTTTATGGATAAGACAATGAAGTCCTAGGAAGCCAATGGCTTTGAAAAGGGATATATTTCATACTGGTAAATTCTTCCTTGTTTGGCTTGCAGAAAGTATTCAACTAGAGGAATTTAGGTCATAGTTACCCATTGAACAGTGGTTTGTCAAAATTTTTGCATCTCACTGTGATACAAAGGTTTGGTCTAGATTTTTCTATTTGTATTCATGTTTTCTAACAGAAATTTATTCTCACAGTTGTTACCCTGATTTAATGAAATCACAATCACAGGCAGAATATAGTCAGTCACTGGCATTGCTGGAGTAACAGTCCTATAAAAGAATCACAAGCTTTTCAATTGCAATATGTGCAAGGACTCAATTTCCAAAATAAAAGATCATTTTAGTAGCTTTTTCAGCATTTCCAAAATCCTAGTCATCCCTCATTGGCTCCCAAAGATTATGATTGGGTGGTGTGTATTATAACAGTCCGCTGCTTGCTGAAGACCAATGAATCCTCTGTAGTTGCTCACACTATTCACAGTGAACAATCAGATAGCATAACCTTTGTTGCCGGAATATTTTTCTGCTTAAAAGCCACATTTCCTGGAAGTCTTATGCTAGAAAATGGTATCACACATCTGAGTACCATGAGTTTCACTAAACCAAAATGACAGAAGCATATCCTTGCCTAAAACATCAAGAAGGTGTGCAACATTTTACAGAAATTAGATTAAGGATGGCCAGCATGGCTTCACGAAGGGCAAATATTCACCAAGGGCCAATTGTGCACGACTGATCCTGCTGCCTTCAAGGACGGATTAACTGCATCAGTGAACAAGGGAAGAGCTATTGGTCTCATCTCTCTGGACTTCTGCAACATTCTTGCCTCTAAATTGTGAGAGACACTGATTTGATGGAAGGACTATTAGGCAGAGAAGAGTCAGTCAATGGCTCAGTGTCCAAATGGACACCAGCAATGAGTGGTGTCTCACAGGGGTCTCTACTGGCACCAATACTGTTTAATATCTCCACTGTGTCCATGGTGTGTGCACATAAAGAACGAAGAGCAAGAAATGCTTTATACGCTGGTTGTTTTCAACTGCTGCCTGAAGGAAGAGAAAAATAAAATAGATGAAAATGTTTTCTTTATTAAAAACCAAAGGAACATTTTATCTGGGACTAGATTGCACAGTCCAGGTTTGTTACAGGAGTGTTATTTTGACATGTGAATGATTAATTTTTATAGCAATTTAGAGACAGTAAGGGAGAAAGAAGAGGCAACACTGCACTTTGAATAGCTGTGGGCACTCAAACTCCAGTCTTACCAATTGCAGTGGGCATCAATTGTCTCAGTATCAGAGTGAACCATGCATGTATATCCCTTATTACTATAATGCATATACCTAAACAATTTTCAAGACAAGTTGATCTGTTCAAGTCAATAGCCACTTGATAGAAAAGGAAAAAAATTTCCTTGGCTTCTAAGCCATGAATTGTTTGGATAAGTAGGGCCGAGAGTGGTTTTAACAGCCCTCTGATTTCCATGTTATTCTGTCCCCTTCCTTGCTGGGTATTAACTTTTCCTCAAGGGCATATAGGAAGTGACATTTACTCCAGCATAGTGTTGTAATCTTTTTTTGCAGATAACGAAGTCAGAAAAAATGAGTACGATGTAGACTCGTCCTTTTTTTAAAAGTATTGGTTCTATTACATAATCATAGTTGTAGGAAAGAAGTGAAGGGGATTCTCTCCCCCAAGTGACGCAGATGTCTTACTGAGCCAAGTCTGAGATTTTGTTCTTTGTAAGGAAGCAGAGGGAATGCCTATTTATGGTATTTTGCAGCTACACTGAAGGAAATATTCTCTTCAGATTATGTTGAGTGGCTCCATGGTACACAACGTTTGTGGTCCCTCTGTTGAGCCAAGAGCCATGTAAGCAACATTTAGGCGCTGGACCTTAAGAATCTGATCCTCAGACATGAAGACAGTCCTTCATAAGTTTAATATTCTGGGAATTCAGGACTCTTTGCAATATTTTCTCCTGTCTGAGTCACATAGGTTACTAAATCAGTTGCTGGTTGTGTTTTTCAGGTTTTCTGTGAGGAAATGACAGGTAATTGCAGCTGTCTGAAAGAGACAGAGTTTAAATCCAGTCTATATCTCCAAAGTTATTCGAGGTGTAAATAAAACTTGTTGTAGTTTTATGTTCTGGTGCAACAGATTATCATGGAGAGCAAAGAGTTAAGGATTAATCTGCTTCCCAACTAAACATACACAAAAACAGAGACTCTTCTCCTGGCTATTTCTGAACTGACTTGGAAGCTGGGGATGTTTCAGCCCTTTTGGGTTCCTGTAGCCCTACATCCTAGTTCCTAGCATGCACCTGTTATTTACAGGTATATCAGCAAATTCTGGGCAACAAGTTTATTTTAATTAATGCAGGAATCCTTTATGTTACTAGCCAGTAGGGTGTTTTGTCCCAGAGGGCACAGTGTCTGTCGTTCAGGCAAGCCTGTCTATCCGTATATGGAGCTGTGTTGCTCCACTTAAATATACCTCTGTTGAGCTGACAACACAGCATAGCTTTGTGGTTGCATAATCAATGTTTTCCCCTTTTGCTTTGTTTGTGACCTCTAGCCAAACCCTGCTTTGAGTAACTAATTTCCATGTGGGATTTTCTATGCAATTGCTGCTATATTAAATGATTTTCCTGCAAGCAAGAAATCATTTATTTTGTGAAATGAGCTCCCTTCTATGACCCCACAGAAATAGCTGTGTACTTGAAAGACTGAGAGCAAATCCTATTTTGTCAAGAATGCCTATTCCTCAGAATACAGGAGACCTTAGGCCTGATTGCTCATATAGTTCTGAGGTAGTTATAGAGCTTGAAGTGTGAAAAGCAGAGATCTTCTTGACTTATGTCACTGTTGTAAGAATTCAGGTCTTCTGGCAGACTTCAGAGGCAGAACAGTTCCAATAGAGCAGTCTTCCATTGCATGAGTGAGACCTCGCTCTCTCTTCCCTCACCTTTCTCCTGACATAGTCTGCTCCCTGAAGGACTAGAGTGCTGTTCCTTCCCTCAGGATCTCCTCTTATTCAGCTCAACAGAGACTTTTAAATTCACAGTCAGAAGAGAAGACCAATCTTTGATTTTGCTTCCTTCCAGGGTATTGTCTACCTTTTGGAGGAAATGAGGCAGAAGTCTAATGACAATGTCCTTATTCAAAGCCTGGGCCTTAATTGTTGCCTAAACACTGTACTTCCTGACTATTGATGAAGCAGGGATCCCAAACATATTCGTGTGAAAAAAAAAAGTAGAATCCTTATGCACACAGGAAGGAATTAAAGATAGTATAGGTGAACTTAATGCTGATATTTTTTAAACTTTGAATAAGACTTTGTAGCATGTGTCATATTTTATCTAGATTTAAATGTACCATCCTATCTGACAAGGTAGAATGTAGTAAAGGAAATAAGACCTTCCTGAAAAACAGAATTGTTCTTGGGTGGAGCTACACGGGCTGAAATCTTTGTATTAAATGGAGATTTTACTGACCTGCAGCAGAGGCTTTTGTGTGTCTTCAAATGAAGAATTTGGCAGCAACCATAAGCTGTCATCTCCTTTGTGGGTTGACCACAGCGTGGAGAAGACTCATGCAGTTCAGCAGTGACTTTTCCAACAGGATACCTACAGCAGAGGAATCTTAAAAATTGAGAACTGTGTGTCCTGTTCCAGGTTCTTGTGGGAAGTAGTTGTACTTAGTAGTACTAAGTTGGAATTAGTATTACTAATTAATATTTTTCCACAATTTTCCCAGCAGTTTTCCCCTTCTTCTTTTCTCCTGTCAAGTCTCCCCATACAGTTTTCACTCACTTTTTTATGAGCACTGTGTCTTCCAACCCAAGTGATTCTTTTTCTGAGCTGTGTGTATAACAAGAAGAACATTGAGAACACAGGAAGACTGTTTGCCTCTTTTCTGTTCCAGTGCCCAGTGCCATAATTGTTTCTGGCAGCCATAAGGAGCTGTTGCAAGGAAAAGCTCTGTTCAGTCTGGAAGACAAAATGTGAAAACAGGCTCTGTAAAGAATGTTGCTTGATACCCTCTAGCAAGCTTTCATCGAGCACGTGCAAGCTCCTGATTTTTCTCAGAAGTTCAGAACATGTCTGCACAGGGTGAGACTGCGTACTGACAGTGAAAAGGATCCTGCCAAATTTTAAGTCCTTTCTTCGAAGAAGGAAGATTGACCCTCTCAGTGAAGCAGCTGTAAGAATTTTTTAACACAGGCAGAAGTGTCCAATGGAGCTACTTTATTGGGTCTTTTAGACAATGGAGTTAAATACATTAAATTGAAGTGTGCAACCACACACGGATTTAGAAGACTCCTAGAGACAACATTATTTGCCTAACATCACAGAAAGTTCCAGATTCACCTGTAGAACAGGACTTCCTAGGAAAAAACCCAACCTTTTTGGGGGAACCAGAGTTGTCACTGGGGGTTTTTAACATGTGTATCTGACAGTCTGTATGAAATAAAGGTTGTCAGACAAGCTAAAGCCTAGCTGACACTTGGTCTCATTTTAGGAAAGAAATCAGAAAGGAATGACTTACCCTGCTGTTCAATAAATACAACTGTAAATGAATTCTTACATAGCAATGGGACCACTTTGCATTCCTTGAAAACTCTTTGGCAATTCATAGTGTGGTCAGCTTCAGTATCTTCAGGGAACGTGTTAGATCTTGAGTATAAAGCCCCTCTTTCCTCAAGTAGCCGGGTAGCACTTAAATGATTTGTTAATGCCTTCCGTGGCTGGTGACTGCTCTGAAAGCTATCTTTGATAGCCAGGTTTGTTGAGGAATGGTACAGGAGAATTTCAGAGGGAACAGAAGAGCAAGCCCCTGCCTATCTGATTAATGGCTGGGGAGAATGAAAGGAGATTAGCAATCTAACATCTTCTGCTGGCCAATCTGAAACCACCTTGTCATTCAAGAAGAGGCAACAAACAAGAGGGTGAATTGTCAAGACCACTACCTCATCCTCTGTTTCTTCTGGGAATAGTGCTGCACTGCAGTAGCCCAAAAATTTATGAAGGGTGGGAAACGAAAACTACTGAACTCTTTGCCACAGTATGACCCAGGTTTTTTCCTCACACCCATGCAAATTGCATCCAGATATTTATTGTAACCTCCTTTGGCTTGAACTATTCCTTTTCCCTATAGTGTCATATTCTTCGCTCTCTGGACTCCAGATTCAGTCAGCTCAGTGTGCAAATGGTTCAGGAAGTAATTAGAAAGCTGTGTGCTCATTACTACCATGTAAATTAGATCACAGCTCACTCTCCAGATAATTCAGATAATCAGGCACCTCCCTTTCTCACTCCTAAAGGAAAAGTATCATTTAAAATTGTCTGTCATTAGTAAGTTTATTTAGTTTCTGTTTTATTTTGATATGTTTTTAGTCAATTAAACACTCTTAATTTGAAGAGAGATTTTAACTGGATGGAATTAAAGCCAGATTCTGGTGACTAGTAGCAGCAGCAATCTGTGAATTACTGGCATATATGTTTAATATCTCCCTTGAGAGCAGGAAAGTTCTTCAAATGTTGAAACTGGCTTAAATAATTTAAATTCATATGAGTGGTGAAAATACTTTGGCTAATAATGTTAGCCTGATCTCTTCACTTCCAATTTAATCTGGATTATTTGGAATAGTTGTTAATAGTATGTTGGTTTATTTTAATACCTTATTCAACAGAATGGTTTGCATCCTTACAGTTACACCTTAGAATTGACTAGATTAATATTCTCAACTTGCTGTAAACAAATATATTTTCATCAAGAAAATTATTGTGTTCCTTCACATAACTGGTTTTTCTTGTTGCAATAAGAGTGAGCAAAATGCCTGGCTATTTTTCCTCTCTGCTTCTACAAAAGCTGTTAAGGAGGGATAAAATTTTTTTTCCCCTGAAAATGCTACTTCGTGAAAACTTTTACTAGGAATGAAGAAGAAAGAAAAAAAGAAATGAAAAATATGAAAAATAAAGGGAGCGCTGGGACTGGGCTGCAGAAAGCTGAGTTTCAAGTCCCTGCTCTGACATTAAAATAAAGACACTGACAACTGACGCCTTTTGGCTGTTCTGGACTCTGTCTTCCCTGCTTTTATGTGGGAAAACTTTGAAACTTCTGGGGTTAATTCTAATGTGGGACAGAAATATTTCTGAGATTTCAGAATTTCAGAGGAAAGGAGCTATTTACCACCCAGATACAATGTCAAGAAATAGCATGAAGAAAAACAATTGTCAGCAGCAATCATTCAAAGTAATTTCTCATCCAGGTTTGAATTCCAAGTTCTTACCCACAAAATAGGTTATTGATAGGATGGTTCTTCTCATTGCTTTACAGAAATTGAGCTATTTAGTTTAATGGTAATGGAGTCCTTAGGAATAAGAAATGGAATTTAACATGAAAACTGTTAGGTAGTACAGCCAGTACATTAGACTTTCATCTCTTTTTTTCCTTAGGCCCATCTATTTTCTGTCTGTGGAATTTGAAGACCTGATATCTCTGTACCTGAATATGCGTTGAACATTTCTGTCTATCTCCTTGCAGAGAGAAATAAGCAGCGCTGATCTCACAGCCATTTGATTCTGGTGGTTTATCTTAATTTCAAGGCCGGCAGTAACTTCTACGGGATCTCTTCTTCTCCTGCCGTTTTCTTACGCAGCCAAACCCAACTTTTCCTTTCTTTACAAAGCAATTGTTCACCTTTCTTATAAACACAATCACGTTTAGTATTTTGCCTCATAAAATATTTGAATTGTATTTTATTCCTTGAAATTTTGTATTTCCTTGTACTTTACTGTCCAAAGGCAAAGTATTGTGATACCTGCCCCAATTCTAATGACAGTAACCCAGTAATGCACTGGTGTTAGGTACAGTAAGGGAAAGGTAATGCTTAGTGTGTTTATAAACCTTAATTGTGTATGTGATCAGGATTACATGCTAGGGTGGTATCAGGATTTCATACTAGCTGTCTCCGAGGGAGAAATAAATACACTTTTCAAGTTTGTAGTAGCAGCAACATGGCAAGTGCTGCCAAGTCAAGAAGTCTTGGTAAATTCAGGCAGGACCTGAGATGCGAAAATGAAACCTGCACATCCAGCACAATGTAGAAGTACCCAAATACCTGTATAAATAAGCAAGCTTAACCACTGGCAGAAATCTTGGTGGGGAAACATGCAGGTTTTCCAGACTAAATAAGCTGATATGTTTGGCCACGGCCATGCAGCAGGATGTCTTCTTGTAGGTGGCTTAAAGTGAGCTTGGACATCTCTGCACTCCAGTCTTTTGTACAGTTCTTTCTGTAATGTAAACTAGCAGTGGCATACCGCCCTTAAATGTTATGCTATTGCTGTGTAAAAAATGATGCATTAGAAGATTGCCTTCAGAAAAGGTGTAGTAAATAAGTACTGCTAAAGCAAAGTATGATTTATTGCATATTTTGATCAGCAATCAGGAACACTTTAAAAAACAGAGTTAATGAGATGCAGAAACTGTTAGATAAAACAATTCCCATGACATGAGTCCCTTGAAAGGTATACCTATCAGAAAGCTTCTTGCTTGCAGGATTCTATACCTTTTCAGTTACCAGAGAGAGGCAAAATCGAATTCAACTGCTGAGAATGATGGCCTTTGACATTCAAAAGTTTTGAAACTTCTGTAAGCCCTGTAAGACAATATTTTTCTGATCATTTTGTGTTGCTAAAAATATTGTATAGTAGGGTCACTCATTGCTAACTACTTTGAGAACCATTTTTTGTGTCTTATAATGCCATACATGATTTATGTCACAAGTCTTTAGTTAGCTACTTAAGACTGCTTAGTACCAAAATGCCTTTTAATAAATATGACAGAGACTATCACCTTCTGACAGGCAGCATGTGTCATTGAAATAGAGGCAGTCATACAACAGCTTTAAAAGGGGACTGCCACAGCTGAACAAGCAGTTTTATGTTCTTTTTTTGTTGGACCCCCTCTGGGAGGAAGGGGTAAATTTAGTTTATTGCCTTAGTTTAGCTTTCAGTTTAGTGCTAAACTGAAATTTTCTGGCAGCAAGCTTGAACAGGAGCTTAGTAAGATAATCTTTCCGAAAACACAGTAGAACAAATGCAGTCAGACATGGCCATCCACATAATGTAGAAGTCATAAATTGTTTTGTACACTCTCTTTGTTTTAATGTTTGAGTGTGCAGGTACCTGTACCTGTATGACTGGATGTATAAAACTTGATTTATGTGTGGGGGTACTAATGAGTATGAAAAGAGCCAATGATTTACTGGCAGATTAATATGCATCAGAAATAACTACACTGAAATCAAAGTAGTCTAAAGCAGTGTGAGAAGTGAATCACACCTCCTCTAGATCAAGAGCATTGATCAAATGTTATTTTATTGTAAAATAAATGGTGTGCAGACACAGGCACATACACACACAAGCTGTATTAAAAGAACGCTGTTAGACTTCTCAAGTCCAGAAGTCAAATCATAGGACTTAATATATTAGCATGACCTGTGCAGCTTGATTTGAGCTTTTGTGTATGCACCATGTTTAATTGCACGACCTCCAACTTTTTGTTCAACAGTGCTTGGAACAGACAAACGCATCCTAAGGCATGACTTTGCTGCCATGGGCAGACTCATGGGATTGCATATTACCTGAGTTCCAGAGTTCCACCTATGACAAAATCAAGTTTTCAGCTGTGTTCTTCTTTAGATATAATAACCTTGAACCCTTGCTTTGTACACATGTATTCCTGCACTGTTTGAAACCGGATTGGATCTAGGTCCAGTCTTTGAAACAAATCAGGCAGTCTCTTTTTCTTTTTGCTGTTTTGTACCCCCATGGAAACACAGAGGAGGAGCTGCCTTGGTGAAATGTAGGCAGGAAAAGGCAAACTTATATAAATCAACGGAAGGAACTGGGACAAGAACAAGAGAGGCGTGGACAGTGGGGATAACAGAACTTCAATAAGGGATAAGGAATGAGAAAAAGCCTGGGAGGTTTTGATGGAATAAACTTGGTCCCTCATGTGTTTACATTTAATTATGAGATTACACTATTTTTCCACAGAATTCCTACCTCACTCAGGATGCACTTAATGAGCAGCTATTAAATACATTGCTTTGCCCTTATCATGCATGGCCCCAAGCCCTACTTATTTCAGACATTTCAGATACTCATTCAAAGGCAGAATTATTCATTTTTTTCTGAGATTTTTGTAAGGCCTCTGTCACTCTTAGCTTTCTAAGTGGGGTTGTACCAGCAACACTTAGTCCAGCGTTTTCTAAATTTTCAGTGCTTAAAGTCATAGTCTCAATATATACATTTTTGATGTGTATAATTACACATATGCATTAATAAATATGTGTATATATATATATAACACATAGTGTGAGCAAACAGACTGATGTGTAGGTGTTACTGAAGGACAGAAAGCTGCTTAAATTTTTGTTTTATAAGGACAGAAAGTTAGATGAGGGCATGAAGATCTCCGGAAATGACTGGCAATAAAAGAAAGCAAAGATATTCCTTGCTATTTTTAACCATTGTGTTACATCATGTAGTTCTGCAGCAGATTAGTCATCACACTGAAAGGTTGATGGAAATAATAGTGAAAAGCACTTGGCGGCCTTTGAACATCAATGAGGTAATCCAGTAGAAGTGACAAATGACTTCTGGCATTTAAAGGTGAAATGGAAAAACTACAGCCAGAAAACCTGATGTTCCTGACTCTTTTCTGGTTGTTTTTGGGAGGTTTTTTGCTTGGCTTTTTTTAAAATTCCTGACTGCAATATATTGATAACAGTGCGAGTTCTAGGGTCTGTTCAAAAATTAGGCAGAGTAGAAGTATATCAATTGTAGTAAAGTAGTTCTGTGATTTTAATTATTTTTAGGCAGTGTAGTCTAGAGGGTTCATGGGAGAAATAAGCAAGATGAAGTTCTTGCTGGAATGGCTAGGAATGTGATATTTGAGGGAAGGAAGCTGGTGATTTCTAAATCTCATCAGTATATTGGTACAAACTTCTCCCTAGAAGTATATAATATCTGAAAATAGTCTTTACGATTCCTTGAGAAAACTTACACTGATTTTTCAGCAGAGCTCTGCAACAGCATTTTGCAAGGCCGACTTAAAATTATTGACCAGCTCAAATTGGTGCAATCCATGCACCAATATAGTTAAGAAGAAAGGGATAAAGAAGGGAGTTTGTACCTACTTTTTTTTCTTTTAGAAACAAAATTATTTGAAGAGATAAGAATAGTACATTTCTAGAAAATTAGTGCTATATTTCCTAGGCAGTTATATTACTTGATATGTCTCTCTTGTTCCACATATGCAACACCTTTTTAGATTCATCTGTCAGGACCTTCAATGGGGCTAAAAATTACAGAAACAAATAAAACAAAGCATATGAACAATGAGGAAGTAGCTGAAACTTGTACATGAATATATTATTTATTGCTGGACTGACCAAGATAATATATATCCAATTTTTTCAAAAATATGTAAGTGGTATGTGTATAGTAACAGTAGCAATTATTTTAAGGGACTTGACATAAAGTGAGAATAAAATTTATTTAACATTTTCATTGTGTGATGAAATGGCAATGCAGGCATTTCTGTTAGATAAGGTTTAATAGCAAGTTACAGATGTTAGTGTTTATGAAGCAGAAAAAAATAGACGAGGGGCAAAAATTTGCCTAAAAGTTCCCTTTTTCAGTAAGATCCAATGGCAAAGATCAATGTAGAATAGTATGCATTTTAATAAACAGGTGATTCAGTGCTTGATAATGTGATATGTTAATTTCTTGTTTGTACGTATTAACCATGTCACATCAACAACTATTTAATTGACCATTTAGTAATCAAAGTGCTGTGCTGTTGAAGATGGTGATCAATATGTTCAGCAAAGTTCCGTGTGATTTTAGGGCTGCAGTTTCACAGTTGGTGTAAACCAGTTTGAGTCTATTCTGCTACTGTCCCACCACTTTTCCACTCCAGGCAATGGGTTATAATGCCTTTCTTCCGCTGGCACCAACGTTCATGCAGCTGTGTAATTGGTTAGATCAAAAAGCTGATCTGCCTGAAAACTAATTAATTAATTTTATAGTTTTCAGCTGAATAGAGTCAATCCATCTGATCCAAGCAATCCAGTGCTGGCACAAAAGAGGGGCCCAGGGCTTAATGAAATAGGGAGAACTTTCCCTTTTGGTGGCAATGTGGCCATGGATTGTGAAAGAAACTAGCTGTGAAACTGTGCTTGAATTGTGATCAACAGCATGATCTACAGGGGATGGAGAAATAAAAAATTAACTAACAAGTTGTAAATGGGTAAGGCATAATCAGTGGAAGTGTTGTAGGAAACTGAAAACTCTGTTTTGAAGTTTATACACTGTATCATGGACTGAGGAGGGAACATTTCTTCTCTGTGGGCCTAGTCCCTGTTCTGAGTCCATAGAAAAAGCATGTTTTTAATATAAGGTGGGTCTATTTTCTGTTTGAACATGAGTCAAAGTGAATGGCTGAAAGAAAAGTAGTAGTGACAAGTTTACCAAGGAAAAAAATCTTCACTGAATATCCACAGACCAGTGAAATGATTAAATATAGTTATTTGGAACTTAAAGTATTAAGAAAACATTTCATGAATTTGGAACGTGGTATGGCTTGCTGTTTGAAAAAAATATTTAGAAGTTTATTTTATTTGGTTACTAATGATCACAAAAGTTATACAGTGTTACTGCTGTGACCTGCTCAAATACATGCTGTAATTCTCTTAAAATCTGATTTCTGATGCAAATGCTTAATTTTGTTTTTCATTGATACTTGCTTTAAAATTAGTTCCTTGGTCATAATAGAAGTACTTGTTGAGATGAATGCAATATGAATGGTATCACAGATAGTTAATTTCTATATTGAATATAGCTTCATGGATGTAAGGAGATTATAGTACTTATTTATCCCAGAAAATTGCAGCCTGCTTCTAACCATCAATTTTCCAGGAACCTTGGAGAGGGCAATAAAGAGACGAGGCTACAGCAATGTTTGGAAGGATAAGGTACGTATTTTTTTTCAAAATTGTATTTTCAGTATAGCTGGGTGAGAAATTTATTTTCCTGGAAAATATTATTGAAATTAATATTAGGATCCTCTACTTCATTTAGCTAGTTAGGTGAAGGTCAGTAGGTAAGTCTTGCTGTCCAAGTCATCTGACTTTTTTTCTCCTCTTGACCTTAATCCCACTTCCCAAGGATGCAGTATTCATCTAATTCAGATAGCCTTCCAGAATTAGATTCACAAAGTCCTCTAGCCTTCTAAGTTGCTTTTCTCACATTCATATGACTCTCCCCTGCCAACTTAGCCTTCTGTCCTCCACCCATCCCTGTTTTGATTCATTTCCCTCATGCCGTGTGCCTAAATATTGCCCAACCCATGTGGAAAGTCCTTAATTCTTGTCAAGACAGGGTCATGACTAGCCCACCCAGGAAGATCAGAACCATGGCTCTGAAACTGGGAACAAGGCTTGCCCACTTTATAGTATAAAAGCCATTATTCCCTCATGCTCATCCAGGCCTTTGGGTTAGCAGACAGTTGGAGCAGAGGCACAGAAGGCATGTGTTAGGAGAGATGGGATACACTGGGAAATAGCAACAGATTTATCAGGGACATGCGGGGGACGATGCAAGGGGCGAGTGGGGTAGTGAGACTGATGTGAGACTGTACACAAGAGCAGTAAACTGATGTTAGAGGTTATGGGACAGGAAGGCTCAGTGGGTGAACTGTGCAGGGGAAAGAGGGCTCGGTGAGTTGGCCAGTATGTTTTCCCTTAGCTAAGTCTGGGCATTTGTAGGAGCTGGGGAAACAAGCTTGGCAGAGGACCAGCAGGCCACCTACTCCAGCTTTCTCACCCCACGGGGGAGGCATGAATTAAAAAGAATTACTAAGCTGACTGAGGCTGTGCAAGGCTTAGTTGTGGAACAGGCCCACCCTCAGTTCTGTGATGCCTTTGGCCACCTCCATCCAAGTCTTTGATGAGTGTTGCCCTTGGTCCACTGTATTCTTTAACTGCATAGCCTAATAATCCATTGACCAATCCATGGCCTGTAGGATACTTGGAGAATTAAAAAGGCTAGCAAATAATAAGAGGAACAAATCAAGTGCCTTGGGGATTTGAAAAACAAAACTGACCACACAAGAATTTTGAGGAAAGGCAATGTTTTGAGGATGGTATCGACAAGTAGCAGGACTTGAATAAATTTTAGAAAACTCCATTAATCCCAGCTGTGCTTTCACCAGATGACAGTGGACATATGGTATGAATATAATTACCATCTGTAATACCAACCTCTATTTTGCATACCTGGGTCAAGTTTCTGGGATCTGTGTAGAATCTGTTCCAGCCCAGCCTTGAGATATGCCTCTGTCAGCTTGAGACAAGGACAGTTCTCTAATAGTTTAGTGCTTTTTAAGTGCTCTCCAGGCAGTAGAACTTTATGACTATTGTGCTACTCTATTTACCTGCTCTCAGGTAGCAAAAGTATGTTATGCATAGCAGTTTTATTTCTTAGGCACATTTTACTAGACAACAACTTCTGTGGCTTATCCTAAACTTAATGTGAAAATATCATCCACCAAGTACTATTGTTCACAGCACTTGATGGACCTTATGTTCTCAGAGATCTTTTGCAATCTGATTGATTCTGTGATAATGTCCCTTCCAACCCAAGCCATTCTGTCATCCCATGGCTTACAGCAAGCTGCTAAACACCTATTTTCTGGAGGAGAATGGGAAGAGGCAATGGTCATGCTGAGGAAGCTGTCATGGTTTGTTAACTTAAATGTGTTTGGATTACGTAACATAGTCCAAACTTTGTGGCTACCTACGCCTATTTTGTTTTACAGATATTTCTGTTCTTACCTGAGAGAAGGCATATAAAACATGGGAAACACTCAAATCTATATCCTCAGTCATCTTCTTAGGCAGGCTTCAATTCTGTGGTATGAGTATTCTCATTTCTGAATTCTGGTCATCACAGTGAGCTTTACACAGCGCTGCAAAGTTCTGGTTCAAAGGCAATTACCTCATTCCAATCAGGCTCTACTATTTATTCCTTTCCAGAGTATTGTGTCCTGTGGCATCTGGCCAAGTAGCGTAAGTTCCTGTGACACCCTTTGAAGTCCTCAGCCTTTCTAATGATTGCCATGAAGGATGGAATTAACTGGACCATCTGGCCCTAAATATTTGGCTCTCCTTCATGATATTTGTGATCTGGAATAATCAGAAAAGTGGCTTATTTGGCTGTGAAGTGACTAACCTCATTTTGCTTTCATTTGTATTCAACAGACTCCTTTATAGACCTTAATTTTGGTCACCTTATCTGTGCTTTGTGTGGAGGATGTTCTTAGGAGTTTGTTAGAAGTCCATTTCAAGAAACCTCTTAGGAGAATGACGCCATGTACACCAGAGATCTAGTTGTTTCCCCTCAGAGCTCACTATCTAATCCATGCAGTTCATATGGACTTACTACAGGGAATGAACAGCAGGAACCAAAGGATAACAGGGATGGACATAGGAGCTGTACATTGTACAGATGTAAAGAAAGGCTAGGGAGAAGAGAGAGAGCTCTGCTCACAAGTACAATACGTGAAAGATGAAGATATCAAGGGAAAAATAAAATGCTTTCGAGGAGCTTATAGAATAAATTTCCTTACTAATTAGGAGAAATCCTATTGCTTCAATTTACTCATGACAGAGGATAAGTGAAAGGCAAAAAGCACTTCTGAATGGACAAGGGCTGGATGAGGTGACCTTATAACTGTGCCAGCTCTGTGTCTGAGCACACACAGGGCAGCAATGCTGGTAGGAACTGAAGTAAGAAGAAAGCTCACTACTGCTATTCACAACTGGCTCATCCCTGTCAAAAGTTGGAACAGAAGCACTTGTAAAGTGACAGTGCTTGACCAATGTTTGTGGCATGCTCAGTGAAAGTACCTAAAGAATGTTGCTCTCCTCCATTGCAGCTATTTGTGGTACGTTTGGGTTTTTTGCTGCCTGATGTATTGAATTTCCCATTTGATTTATTTGGAAGTGAGGTGTGAAAAATATTTTAAGTTGTATTTTAGGCATGATAGTTTTCCCAGTCAGGCTAGGAAAATTGGTTTCAGTCCCTTTAAGCTGTGCTCCAAGATGAGAGCTAAGAACTGTAAAGGGCTTACTTTTTTCAGAATTAGTTTTGTGACATGAATTTGATGTCTTCCATTCTTTGGCATTTGCCTGGAGCTTCTCTGTTTACATCATAGCGTACACTGGCACTGTTTTAATTTTTATCTGGAAAAGTAATTCTTGTTTCCTTTGACTGAAATTGAATCAATGGAAATTATTTCTTAAAAAGCTATGCAATTACTAATTACCGGTGTAGATGATGGGACAATGTGTCTCCAGTTTTCAGGAGCTTGAGGTACAGTCGTGTCAAACAGTAATAATACAGTTTAAGTAAATAATACATCTTGAAGCCTGTTTCGCTATTCATGACTAGCAGGCTTGATTATTTTCAGTAAGACACTTGCTAAGGCAATAGCATTGCAACATCCAGGATTTTTTAATAATTTACTCTAAATCTTCATGTTATGTTTTTTAAGTAAATTGGAGTAAGACAAAGTGACTTAAAATTTCTGTTTCCTTCATTTCACTAGGAATGCTATTTTAGTGTGAATTTTAAAACTTTCAATACTTGCTTTCAGAAAGAGTATTATGTGACAAACCGAACTATTTAATATAGTTTGAGACACTATTTCTATGGACAAAAATTAAGATAAATGTTTATTTGGCTATAAACAAATGGGCTTACTGCTCTACAAACTGTGGCAAGACATAAACTGACAGTACCATGTTTTTGACATCAGTAAATGCTGTAATTCTGTTTTAGTCATGTCTCTGAAAACTTGAGTTTCTGAAACATTGGCATTTAAATACAAGGCATATGATTTCTTTGAAATACGGCACACACTTTTGTGGGTGACAGGTTGGAATTAAATCTTCTGTTTCTGCAAATGAGGACATTCAGCACTGGAATTATCCAATTGTGATCATACAGTTTTAGTCTTTAGTCCAAATAGGGGCATTGGTACCCAGGTGTTTCCGGTGTGCAACATGGTGCTAACTTCAACCAGTTTAATCTAAAAGCACTGAAAAAAGGAGAAAATAAAAAGAAAAAGATTTTAATCACCTTAACTTTGATTATGTTGTCAAGCCTTCTACAATACAGTTGTCCAAATACAATACAATTGTCCAAAGGAAGCAGAATATTAAAGACAAAGATTTAAATACGAATTAATAGCCAGAGATGCTACTGCCAAAAAGCAAATATATTTTATGTCCGAAATAAGTATGTACATACACAATATATGCATGTGTATGTCTTTGAACATAATTTTGCAACTCTGCTGAGTATTTTCTATGATTTTCTATTAACCAGTGTTATATAACCACAGGAATGACTCTTTGTGTGAATTTTAATTTTGTATGGTATTGTCTTATCCTCTTCATATCTGCTGGTATTTTGGAGCTGTCTATGAGGGAATGGTTTTCTGAAGGTGCTCAACAATTTTAATTCACATTAGACAAGTTGGCCCAAAAGCATGTACAACCTCTGAGCTCAAATTGAAGTTTACACACTTCAAATATTGAAATAAAATATGTGTGGAGACCTACCCGAGTAGATGAAGGGTAGACTTCAGCAACACATGCTATATGCACTAAAACATGGAAGAAATCCAGTGGCCAGTTACTGTTCTCCATTTTGGAAAAAGTTACTTGACTAGTCCCTAAGAAAGGGCAAATTTATATTTTAAGATAGATTTACTGCACCAAATGTTTTCAGGTGACAAGTGACACTCATTTGCAAATGTTGTGGCTGAGATTATTAAATATGTTTACTTAACATAAGAAGTGTTAGTAGAGAAGAAGTGTTAGGATGTCTTGACTGTTACCACCATATTTGCAATGTGATTGTGAAAGGAGAGGCCAATCAAATGTAATTTTTATTGTATTGGTATTTTCTGGTGAGAAGAAACATTCAACAAATGCGCAAGTATTGAAAAGGAATTGGGCAGAGGGTACCTTTCGATATCTGCCTCTATGACAAATATGAAGTAAATAAGATGTTTAGAAACATGATGAACTCATGTGAAACCCATCATGTTTGCTCAAAAACATTTTAATGAAATGTAACACTTCATTTTAAGATAAGCAGGAAAAGTCTTGTGATTTTCATTTTAACACTAAACCATATTTCCTGTATTCTGATGTCTTGAATTTTCTAGTTTGATTCTCTATTCTTATTCTTTGTCTGGTGATACTTAACTGTAAAAGGTGTTGGTGGTTTATTCTCATTGTATTTAATGCATTAATGTTTCAGTGTTTTAATATTTGCTTATACAAGGTATCAGTGAAAGAATCTGTTTCAGAAAAAAAATTGAGGGATATGTCAGCTTTCCTATTTCTTACAGCCACATTTAAAGGTTTTTTATAGGCTGTTGGAAATACAGTACTAAAATACATAAACGATTAATAAAATATGGAACATACCAAGAATGCGCATCAGTGAAACTCTGTAAAATGTTAGAACGAATTATTTTTTTGCAACCTGGTGTGACTTTTGCTTTGGAAATCATGCATCAATTTTCTAGTTTTGACTGAAATGAGGACCACCCTGAAGCCAAGCTTAATTGAAGTAAATCTCTTAGGAGGCTCTATTTATCACTTTGTTATAAATTTGGCAGCAAAAAAGATATAACAAAATATGCAAATTACAGTTGAAATAAATTTTACATTAAAAACCAACACTTAATTTGGCATATTGAATTGATTCATCATTGACAATTGAGGAGACAGAAAATTGCTTTAAAATAGTTCTGAAAAATTGCCAAGGCACGTGGTACTAAAAGGTGCAGGGTTCCACTACACCAAATTTTAGTAATTTTTTCATAATGAAGCACTTCTGGAGAGACAAATACTAGTAGTAGATTAAATACATTAATATTTACCAACATGCATGAGGCTCTTCATCAGTTTCCTTGTGTTGATAGAGGAGACACTCTATGAAAATTATCTTGTAGGGAAAAAAAAATTATCTCAGTATGTTTGGTGTCCTCTATAAAACAGAGTTTTGAAATCTGAGCCAATCATTGTCAGGCAATCTTTAGATTATCAGTTGATACAGAGTGTGATGTTAATCTCTGTTGGATGCCTTTATGATGAATAATTGGAGTTTGGAAAAGTGTTATTAAAAGTATGATATCACTCTGACTAAACATCATGGAGATGGTGGTAATAAATTGTTCCAACTTTTGTATCAGTTTATCACTGTGAAATAATGGTTCTTTGGTTGCTGCTACATACTCTTGTTCCTAGAAGCAAATTGTGAAGGCATTGAATGTTAATAGGAAAGTATTTTTTTTAATGAAACTTTACATTTTGTTTCCTTCTGTCAACACAATTTGGTAGATCTGAATATCTTTAATTGCTCATATATGCATTTTGTATTGGTTGTTCGTCATGTCAAGGAGATGAAACAAGGTTTTCTCTTGTCTTTACTGCTCACAAAGCAGTAATGTAGCAGGAAACTTGAAAGAATGCATGTAAATGAGGAAAAGCACTCAATTCAGGTGCTTGGATCTTGTTCTGATCCTCAGAAAGGTCCAGAGGATGCAGAAATTCTAGTTCTTCGTTGCTCAGTCGCAAGAGAAAATACTGCATCCAAGCTGCTTTCAGCTTGCAATGTGGACTTACTGAGGTTTCTTCTTCCTTCCCTTGCTCATCTTTCAAAAGTGTATCACAGTTCGTGACAGCGTCATGACCTGTTATTTGACAGTTCACAGTTTGAATAATTTTCCTTTGACTGTCCACCAGCCCCTTTCCAAAAACACGTGTGAAATATTTAGATGGGTGTTCCGTGTAGATGTACTTAGGGTAGGTATTTCAGAGTACTTTCAGTGTTTCTTGGCTCTGGCTGGACGCTGTGTTTTTCCGCTATGTGCTTTGTCATATTTTGCACAAAGCTGTTTTTAACGTACACCTGCACATTTGCTTGCTTGCAAAGTGCAATTTTTGCTTACATTTTTGATCTGTCTCCAGCATGGTCACCAAGCAAAAAACAGATTCCGTACATGATTACTCCTATTAACTATTAGAGGGATTCAGTAGTTTAAGAAGTAAGTAGAAATATAGTTGGAAGAAACAAAGACAATTAGTTGTATTTATGTGTTGCCACATACATATCTGAAATAACTGCATTATTCATATTGTTTGATGAAATACCTCTGGAAGTGCCAGACACGGTAAGAATGGTCCTAGGAACAGGCTGCTGGAACAGATACAGTCCTGGTCAATGTGGTAATGGTCCTGGGTGTGAAGAGTGGTAACTGTTAAGGTTCTAGGCCTACAAAGTGACAAGTTGCTGCTTACTTGTGAGAGACAGATAGATAGACAGTGGTGGCCAGCTTTACAACATCCCTAAGAGACAGACATGGCCCGGTTTAGGAGTTTGAATTATAAAACTTCCTTGAATTCTCTGATTAATACATTCAGTGCAGGAACCTTTTGATGCAAACCTTCATGTTTACTCTAGTGGCTTCCCATTCGAGTACAGGACTATCTAATTCCAAATCACCTCACACAAGGAAATCACAATTGCACTCGATCAGACATTGCTCTGGAGGAAGGTGTAATATAAAGGGGTTGTACTGCTATTATTGTGAGAATAACGCATCTCCTGAGATGCGTGGTAAAGTGTATGCTGAGATGACAGGCATTTTACAACCTACTGTTACAACAGCTTGCAGTCATAATTTTTGTGATATTTCAAGGCCTTAATAAAATAGCAGGATTAAGCTCTTAACCATTTCTTTCTGTATTTTAAAAGCAAAGTGATACACATAGTGATATGTTCAAATTACTTGTAAGTACAACATCAGCCCCATCAGTTAAAATGAAATAACAACCATAACTCCTGTCTATTTTTAAATGTGTAAGAGCATGAGAACTGGTATTTATTTATTCTTACGCATAAACTTATGTTTGGGAAAAAGAGTTATAATTATACTAGAGTGATTTAGAATTTGTTACTGGGTTTATGTTCAGTGAAATTACAGGAGCGTTTTCAAGCAAGTCGTTAGTTTTTGGAATTTGCAGTCAGTTCATCCCTGGAGTACCCTGCACATGTCACTTTTTATTCTGGTGACAAAACATTATTTGGTAGTTTATATCAGCAATAAGTTAAGTTCCTATCTATTTGCACTGCACTGACTGCAGCTGTTGTCCAGATAAATCCAGCTAAAGTATGAGGACAAGCTCTGCTACTTAGCCCACCTAAAACTGGAAGTCAGTTTACTTGCCATTCCTACAGTTCCACTAGGACTTTAATGTATTAAAATGTAGACTTAAAAATAAAACCTAATTCAATGGATTTAACATTTGCACTCAAGGATCTTAGAGGAGTTTTCCACCCTAAATGATTCCATGCTTCTATGAATCCTTTTGTTACCAGCTTCTTAAGGAGGATCCTAGTTCATTGCCAAAAGCAAGGCAGTGAGATTAGTCAGATCAAGCAAATATTAAGATATCGCCTTCAGCTGAGTGAAAATTGTCATTGAGGTAGACAAAGATTCTCGGGGAAAGAGTGCAGCCCAAGAAATGGTGAGGAAGCCTGAAGCATCTCTGTGCATTGCACCATGTAGCATACAGCATGTTTCAGCTCCAGGCTTCTAACTCAGCTGGGCTCCCTGAGTTTGGACTTGCGTGATCAGACCAGGAAGAGTGCAACTGTATTTTACTGATGTTGGACATAAAAGCAGAGGGTTTATAATGATATGTAAGGAGAATTAGTTGAAAAATATTCTATACCTCCATGCTTAGCCACCCGCACTTGTGACTCTGTGCCGTGGGAGCTTCACAGTATTCTGTTAATTTCATTATATTTTAAAGCTTCACCTGGATAGACTATTTTCATATTTCACTGTTTTTTGATAAAACGAATGAAATCACAGACTAAGAAATATTGATTTAGAAAAGTCATTAAATACTGGATCCATGTCAGTTGGGTCTGTGTTAGCAGACTTGTATTTATTGGGAAGTGATTACATGAACATTCCCATTATTTATTATTTCTGCATCTTTAAAATGCTGACTAGCCTGCAATCTGCCTTCTTGGAAATCCTAATTATACAGTAATTCAGTCTGTTTATAACATGTTTTCAATTTTCACTACATATTCTACTGTCAGAAAAAAACGACATTTGGTTTTATGGAAATATTTAAATCACAACAGCAAGCTACTGCATTGGAACCCTGGCTTTTGGAGACAAGGATGGGCTGGGGAAATTGTTCTCTCATAAATGGGGCATTCAGAAGAATGCCCCGTTGATTTCCCTAACAGATGAGTTAAGTCAGTGTGGAGAGCATCTGAAATTCCATTGTATTTTAGCAGCACTTTTAAAATAGAAGCAACATCTAAAATGCTGATGAACAGTGTTCAAATACTGATCTAAATCAACATTTTGATTTATTAATTCATAAATTAAATATATCTGTATGACTCAGAATTTATCAAACTACTTGTGGCATTTTATCATAGGTGCTTTTCAAATACGTGTTACCAGATCTATTTTGGGTGTATTTTTTGTATTTATATTTGGAAGGCTAATTTTTGCTCACACTAATTTTCAATGGAAACATCTAAAGTTTTTTTTGCTTTGTATTGCAAAAGAGTCTGTGTTTTATAATGGTGTATGGTTTCTTTCAAACCTCCTGATAGCTAATAAATTAGCATGGATAGCAACAGCATGTAAGATTGGCAGGGTCATTAAAACAAGGACTTAAAAATAGGTACCTGTAGACAAAGTTCTCGACTACTCTCCCAAAATCCCATCAGCTACTGTCACTGTTGAATACAGAACAGTGGGCTAGATGGACCTTTTCCTCACCCAGGGAGGCATTTATTTCCTTATGGTCTTATGGTGTTCCCTGCTCACTTTTGTTACTACGAATACACTCTGCAGTGTATTCTACTTCATACATAGACAAATATAATTTTAATTTGAGATGCTGCTTGAGTGGACTTGTAATATCAGAGAATTTGCATATGAAATGTGATTAACTAGCTTTACATGACAAATAAGGTATCTTCTTGAGTCTGCAGGTTTTTGTGTGAATTTTTCTACTTAATAAAATTTACTCACACTCTTCACATGCTCTTCTTGTACACAGTGATGCTGACTCTATTACCATTCCAAAATTTCCAGTGAGATTGCTGTCTTAAACCTACTATGGAAGCTAGACAACAAAGCTCCTTTCTGAACTTAGGATATACTTTCCATCCTGTGTTTATTGCACAGCAATGCAAAATGCTTATATGCCATGTGAAGCATTACCACTTGTTTTGCTATTACCTAGCCAGGAAACTATGTGGTAGATTGCTGTTGTACAACACTGGGAGACTCCAGCCACAATTCTCAGAACCCATACTTTGTGGATCTGACAATAGTGATTTTCAGTTGGGAGATTCAGTCGTTTCCTCATTAGTCCATGAAAAGAGCTCATAATCTCAAATGGTAGTTAGTTCTGTGGGGGGTGTAGCACCATCTCAGAGGCACAGCAGGCAAGACTTACTTTGTCAGTTTTTGCCTCTGAGATTTCCACAGCTGGGAATCATGTGGTGATAGGGACAATGGAAATTCTCTGACAGACAAGCAGGTATCTCTATCTAAAGTCCTATTTTCATGCTGTGCACTCGTTTCTTTCTCCGACATTTTACTCCTTGCAGTTGATCTCACAGTCCTGAAGTACTGCCACGAAAACGTCCCTCTGCCAGGGTTTATTTCCTCACAGGGTTCAAATAAATATATTTAAAAGACTCACACCTGTAAAAAACCAAACAACCCCACTCAAATTGTATATGTATAGTAGCTCATTAGTCCCATTCTAGTCTGATTTTCTAATAGCCATTTGTTTTCTTCAAATCTCTTAAAACTTCAAAAATTTACTTTACACCAATGACATGACAGACTATTGTTCAAACATGAAGTCTCACCGTTACTTCACAGAATATTTTGGAGTAAATTTTCTCCAAATCATTTACATGATTATGGCTTAAATCTGTGAACTTCCCACATCTGAGACATGTCCTTTTCTTGCAAAAACATCACACACAAGGTTTTTTTGTCATGTGAAAAATAATATTGATATGGAGAAAGATAGGGAGAGAGCTGAACTGAAGTTGCAATAAAAACCAAGAGTTCACAACACTGTGCTAAAATATTTCTAGAAATATTGTCTTTTTTCAACAGATGTTTTAAGAGTTTTCTCTAATATCTACATTTTTCAAGTAATAAATAGGAATTATATCCACTGAAAAGAGGCTTTTGGCAGTCAGTTTAATATAATGGGGCATAGTCAATTTCTTGTCATACTTTTTAGGACATTATCAAATTAATTTTCAGGAAAAGATCTTTGTGGAATGTCTAAGAAGCTCAGAAATCTCTAAATCAGGAAACTAATTCAGATGATTCTGTGTGATCTCAGAAGGTTGCAAGTTTTCAGTGAGAGAATGCTGATATTTAGAATCTTTTCAGGTACAGGATTTAAACCATTTTAAACACATTGTAGAAAGCTTACACATAGTAAGGATTTTTACAGTTTACAGTTCCAGACCTTAATGCAACTCCGGTTCATTTTCTAGATGTAGCCAAAGCAGATGGGGAAGTCCTGCCCCTGCCCCAAGACGTAATGAGAATCCACACTCATGATATCCAACAGGAAGATGTTTTCTGCTGATGCCACCGTCTTCCCAAGGCAATGAAGAAATAGTACATAATTTTCAAACACAAAATCTGTCTCTCCAGGCTGCCCTCACAAGCACAAGTTCTAATTTCAGCTGTCTCATCTGAATCAATGCCACAGTAAGTCCCCTAATGCAGTGCTTTTGGAATTAGAAGGCCATTTTCAGTTTCTCTGTGAAGACGCGTGGAACTTCATCACTTTAGAAAACTGCTGATTTGGATTTCATCAGACCTGCAAACTGGTGATGTTCATCATATGCAGCTATTAAATTGTACCTACAAAAGCAGGGGGGTTAACTGTGACCAAGCTCCATGTTTGATTTGCCTCTCTGCATCTCCTTTCAAGTTTCAGTTAAGTTTGGTTCTTTACTTTGCTGCTCGTCTAAACTGAAAGTGTTTCTGAAGCCAGACACTGTTTAACAATTGCCACATTTCCTCCCACAGGCAGTTATGTTTCACTTGTGGTTTGACTAATCCATAACATGTTATTGGTTACTATGAGTTTGTCAAAGCATTAGTATTTGACTTACTAATATCTGTGAGAGACAAAGAAAAACTCATTCATTTCCAAAGCCGAGTGCTACTGCCATACAAACTCACTAAATGCTGCTAGTTTCTCTGTGGCAGGGGACTATTGAAAGAGAAGGATAGAGAAAAGGAAATATTGTTCTGGAACGAGATCTCATACTGCATCACTGCTGTGGTATACCATGAGAGAGAAACACAGCTAGAGTGCAAACAGAGACAGGGAGGTTTTTTTGAGAACTTTTGGCCACAATAAATTTGGGTTTGGAACTAAAAAAAAAGAGGTGGAAACAGAAGACATGCATGCCTAATACTGAAGTAGAACTTGTTTGTATCTAACATATTGGAGAAATTGTTTGAGAACAGTTCATTCTAGTGAAAATATTGCTTTTGTAAGACTGCCAAGATCAGTGTTTTCTCATTCATGATTCAGACTTCTTTGCTCATTTGTGGTTGCTTTCTTCTCATCCTCTTTCCTTGCCTACTGTCCTTTTACAGCAAAAATCCATCCACAGTTGCCTAGCTAAGCACTTGCTCGAGTATCAGTGGTGAGGGTTCTACAGAATAAGTCAGCTGGGCTTGATGTGCTCTTCTTATTTGTGTAGTGCACACAACTCTTCAATTTTGTGTGGACACTCTGGGGTTCTTTTGCAGTTATTTAGTTCTACTGCGGAAGAACTTGTCTGTCTTCTGGTAAGAAATGTGGAAAAGGTGTTGAAAGGCTGGGCCTTGCTGCAGATGTGGGCGGTCCAGCACAAGCAAAAGCACAGTGTGGGCTTTAATTCCTGCCACCACCTGCAAATTACGTGTGGGATAGAAGACAAGGTGAATGTGTGCTTTAAAATCTAGAGGTGCTGGGCAAAAATATGGAGGGCTATATGGGTAACACAGGTGTAGGTGTCTCCCTCTTAGAAACTGTTATGTAATGACTAGATATTTGGATTATGAAAATATTGGTCTGTCACTACAGCGATCCAGGGGTTACTTTTCTGAGATGGATTTGCTGGTTCTACCTAGTTCTGTTCATATGAAACCTGAAGACGCCTGATAATTACATAGCTGTGGATGTTCTGTGCAGGAGAATATTGGCCATTTCATTATAACAAATCCAACTAAAACAAAATGATAGCTGGGGAAGGGAGGTAAGGGAAAGGAAGGCATTATTCCTTACCACAAAACGTTCCTCTCTTTCTCTTCCTCCCCTAAGCAAATTAACAGAGTAGGTCCTTTATGCATGCGGGCCTGTGCAGGAAAGTTACTGGAGCACTGACACAGAAGGAAATCATACAAGATACTGTACCTGGTTCCAGTAAAATTTGAGTGTGTGGGTGGCAAGAGGCTTAGTTCCATGTGCTTTCCACCCCACAGGCAGCTCCACAACTTCCTGTTGTGGAGGTTTCTCCTCTTTCCTATGTGGCTTTGTGCAGTAGGCTTGCCTTTCCCTCGGTTGACGTTATTTGCAGCCTGTGTACAGTAAGTAGCCTTGTGCAGTTTGCTCATCCAAAAAGGCTGCATATAAATTTGACTTATGAACTCTGTAGGGTGGTGTTATGAAGAATTATCTCAACTAAGAATAATTTTTCATTAGTTAAACAGGAGATGACATAGTCCCTGACTTTTTTCCCCCATGACTTTTCAATACGTCCCATTCAGGAATCAGGACCAAAGACAATGTTATTTTAATTCTTTTTGGAATACATTTACTCACTTCCAATGTGTTCTGTTCTTCTTAAATTGACACATGTTTACTCAGAAAGGAATATACCAATCACTAAAATTGTATATTTTCTGCTTTCATGTGAAGTATTTTTTGGCAGCCTGAAAGAAAATTTTGAGACTAAAATCTGATCTCACAGTCTAAGTAATAGGTCCTGGCTTTAATGATTTACAAGCAGAATTACACACCTAGTCCCTTTGCTTTTGAGTTTTCAAACTAAGGGTCAGCATGAGGGCGAGCTATATCTTGCTGAAACATAGACAAGTGTAACTGAACTGTTAAATTTATGCCTTTTTTTTTTTGAATCCTCTTGATTTATTAAGGGAGAAGACAGCAGAATGAATGAAAGTGTAGATCAGAGCCAAGACTTTCATCTTCAGTGTGGATCAGATCTGGATAGCAAGGTGAATGTTTTGTGGTTGAATGACTGTTAAGGAGTAGCAAGAGCGATTAAGTAGGTCAAAGTTATGCACATGTAAGTAATTTTTTAATGATTGGAAGCCTTAAGTGTTTTGACCACTAACAGGGAGAGGTGCAAAAGCCTGTTTGATGTCATAGGACATGGATAAAGAGGATAGTTACCACATTATATATATATATATTTATATATATTTATCTTTACCTGTCAGTCATCATCAACAAGCATTCAGATTCTGTTGACACAGCAGTATTAAAGTTGTTTCAGCTTCAGTAACATGAGTTTGTTTTACATTTCAAGGGATTTAGCCAAAAATTGGTAATGAAAACATCATACATAATTCCATTTACCATTTTGGTTTGACTGATATAGGTCAAACAGCTTTGCATTTTATTGCCTTGAATGTGTAGGGTATATTATGGTGGGATATTTAATGGCTAAGGCAAACTAATATTTTTCAAGTTGAAGGCAATCACATTAAATTTTTATGATATAAGTAGCATCAATAACTCTTGAATAGGCACAGATGTCAGTTGCTTCATTTACCTGATAGTTTAGCCAGGATAGTCAAGTTAAATAACTATTTGGTTGACTTTGAGGAAACTATTTCATAAGTATAAAGAACAAGTATACAGTCTTCCTGGACAAACTATAGATATGATTTGAACATGTAAACAATATAGATTATATGCTCTTTTACCATTTATTTTATTAGCAGAGTTTTCCCTTGTTGTCTAGCTGGAATCCAAATTTAAATACAGAATAATAAAAATATCCACCTCTGGTTTAATGGTGATACTAACTGTGATCTACTAATTCTATTTTTCTAGCCCATTAAGCCTTTATATAGTTTGAATAGGCTTTATACTAAATACTTTGGAAAGAATGAGAAAGTTTACAGATTTTGATCCTCCATGCAAATCTGCTTGAGCATTTTGTTTAGTCACAAAATAGAGTGCATTTGGTTGGTCCAAGTACCAGGCACATAAGTCCCAGCTGGCCAATTTGTGTGGGAGTATGGGTCTTTTCACCTACATACCTCATTCCTGGCCACTCTTTTTCCCTTTATCCAATCCTCAATGAGCTGCTGCACACACATTAATTGCCCTGAGCAGACAAGTTGTCTTTTCTGTTTCTACCATAAATGCCACTCAGTGAACCAGCCACTAGGTCATGCTCAAGTGCAATGGAATCTTGTTTTACCCTCCCAAACACCTAGCATCACCTCCACCCCGACTTCAGCTTCTGTGAGGCCAATGAAGTCCTTTCACAAACACTCTTATTGTGGTTGGTATAAAAAAAATTTTTGCCGATCGAAATATATTAAAATTATAAACATTTACAGGAGCAGGATGTAGAGGTAATTGTCAAATTTATCTTTTTTTTCCCCCTAAATCTTCTCTCACATTTCAAAAATTACTTGTTTTATCACTGTGGAATTAAACAATTCTTTAAAAGACCTCCTAACATTCAGCTTTTCTGAAACCTCCTAATGGATTGTAGGACCAATATTTTCTCCTTCATGAGGACAACAGCAATTGAAATACAAAATTTCTTTGTCTTTCTTCGTGCACTTTCATCAACAGATCATTACCTATCTTCAAATTTTGTTTAGTTAAATCTTTTTTCCAGGAGAGTATTTAAGAGAGAAATTAAATAATACTTAATGAAGAGCGTTGTCTCTGGAAACAGATTAAAATTTTCATCTTCACCCTTCTAGTGTCAATATCGATTTTAACTGGAAAAATATAATCAAGAAAATAAGTTACTAAAATGCTGCGAAAAAAATAGCAGAAGCTTCTGGGAGATCTTCATGCCGAAGAAATTGTGGATTTTTTGGGAATGTTTCTGAGTCACTACTATGAAAAGAGTCTTTTAGATGGAGAAGATCATAAGACATAAAGCCATTAACTTCATGTGTGGTTTTGTAGCTTTTTCTACAGTCTTTACGAAAACTAGAGGAGACATTTGCTTTTACATAAGATTCTTCTGATAGAAGACTGTTAAATTAGGGCAGTGATGCCTTAGCATTTTAAGCTTATTTGAAGTATGTTGCACATCTGAAATGACTGAGAACCATTGGCTTGAATAGACATTACCTAACCTGGAGAAGTCTGTGTTTGTGGAATTTGATGAATATATGGAGAAATACATTGAGTGCAGCGCTCTTTCCACTGGCTTAATCAGTCCTATGGAATTACCTCACCTTGATGGTTCTTCCTCTAGCAGCTTCCCTTTGAGAAATTTCCTTGCCTTCAGGCAACAGATCAATTGTGACAGTACCAATCTCCTCGAGGGACTGCTGCCTCACTTTGTAGCTTGTACCGCTCATTTCTGTGGCCTGTTTACACTATGTGACTTGGGATGCAGTCTTGGGCACAGCAGAAAAGCTGAAAAGCTAGTTAAATTGTTATTCTTTGTTTAAGGCATGGTACAGAACTCTAAACAAGTAGTGAAAGAGGGAGCCAAGAAACAAGGACCATCTAGCAAATCAGGTATAAAGTTAGGACTGGAATTTAAATCTGCTGCATCGTGATTTTAGGTTCTTTTCACTGTCTCATCCTTTTTTTTTGAGTTCTTTATCAAACTGTGTTACTGACATGCAGCTCCTGGGCCAATGCATTGCTGAGCATCTGGAATTGAACCAAAGTACATTAGAAAACAAGGTGAGAAAACTGTTAGGTGAAATGGTGAGTTAATTATATTTCTTATGTAGGATTGTGGAAAATGAAGCTTGTTGTTGGTATTTATATTCAAAAACTTCTGTAAAGGCCCTACTGGTTGCTAGGAATCACTATGGAATGAATATTTGTCTGACTGACAATATTTGATTGAGGAATGGCTGCACAGAGTTGCTACTCACAGGGACGTTCTACCGATCTGTGTTGGAGGCTGCAGGAAAGGACTTTAAGAACACTTGAGGCTCACCCATTAATGATGCTGGACACAGGACTACTGGGAAGGTGATGCTGAGGAAAAGATCAAAGAGCTTAAAACTCAGTAGCTTCTGAGAAGGAGGATTAAACTGAGACCTGCAATAAAACTTTTCTCTGACTGAGATTTTTCAACAGGAGATCTGCTATGACATTAATTTAGTCATTACTTCTTAGCTGTGAATAATAACCAAAAGTTTATGAAATAACTCTGAAGTGATGAACTGTGGCTGGAGACTGTCTTGAAAGAAGGTACAGAATAACTTCAAAACTCTTAAACCCAGCAAATATTCCATAGGCATTCTTTCTATTCTGAATTACACTGATTTAATTCTGCTTAAGTTGGGGTCAGGTTAAATCAAAATTTTGCCTGTGTTTTAAGTTTATTCATAGTCTTATCTAGGATCTCAAACAGGGGTAGGATAAATCATACTGTGCTCGTCTCCCTGAATCTACTAGAAATGGAGTTTTGTGTGTACATTTAGACCAGATGCAGTTATTAGAGTTAGGTGAGATGAATGCCACCCATAATGCAATAACACATTTTTAAGGGCTATCAAAGGCTTGTTGTTATCACTTACTGGATTACAGTAGACCAGGTCCCACACCTTAGCAGCAGGATTTTTTGTACTTTGTTGTATGCGTGATACTGAATGTATATGTGGTATTTAGTATACACTGTCTGAGTCTGATATCTCAGTAAACTGCTGCTGTGTTACTAAGGCCTTCAGATTTTAGTCCAAACAAATTTGGATTGGAAAAAATACATACTTTATTTACTTTTTGTACAGCAGTTCCCAGGGCAAATTACTGTAAACATATCAAGCTCAATATTTAATTAGTAATGCCATTATTTTAAGAGCCTTGCTAAATGTGCTTTTTCACATCCTAGCAGCATCAAGGTTATTTATGTTAATTTTTTGCATTCAGTGCTCTCAAGCAATATGCAAAAGGCTCTCTAGAAACAACAGATGTGTAGAGGTAGATCTTTTCGCCACCTTGCAAGTACAACAGAGTCCTCTAAATGCTTTGGCAATGAACAAGAAAGAAAAAAAATAGCTGATCCTGAAAATACCATTACCATTATTTATTTTGAAATTGACACTGCACAGTTTTCAGACTAACACCCAGATTTAGCTGTGTATCTGAGATAATCCAACACATACACAAATCAGCCTAAAATGTCTTTTCCTTCATCTCTGTTATATCCTTTTAATTTCTTGAAAAGGTGAAGAAAACATAGATCGAGAAAAAGAAATCAGCTAAGGAATTTTGTTTATTATGATTGGACAGCTGCAGTTGGTCCACTAAGGATCACTTTATATTTTATTTTGATTAAGGAGATACCAGTCTGCCAACCATAATTTGTACAATGCTGCTATTGCAGTTGAAAACAGATGACCTTTTGCAGCTGACAGTGGTACTAATTAAGGTGTCATTGCTGGGCAAAATTTTCCATCTGTGACATAGTCAGTAATGGGATTTTTGTTTTTATTTCTAAGTATTAGTATGTTGCCAATTTAATCAGTTACTCTTTGCTGAGAATTGTAGTGTCCCCCATGAACATGTGTGAGGTTTAATTCTAGTCTTATATTCAGTTAATCACCTATTTAGTGAATGTTGCTAAATAATTTGCACGCGTTCAAAGTTAACAATTTTTCTGAATCAGGGTTAAAATTTAATTTTTCGCAGCCTGACTTAGTTGGAGAACGAATATTTGTCCAAACAATATTTGTTTATATTTTGTTAGGAAAATAAGAGTACTCTTTTTTTTCAAATTTCCATCTTCATATTCTTGGATCTGCAGTCTTTGCCCATGTGGCCATGCCCCTTTTCTAGCCTTTGCACTATCTTTTCATCCTATAGGAAGTCATGGACGTCCTACTAGTCTTCAGTTTGTTTCTTGTTTTATGCCTGTTTTTCCATCTCCGAAGAGAGATATGGAATAAAATCATACAGTCCTGCCGAAATCATGGCTACTGAATACAGTGATTGCCTTTTTTTCTCAGTGGTACAGTGAGAAAAATACTGAATACAGTGACTGCCTTTTTTTCTCAGTGGTTCTACCACTGAGTTTAAGTACAAAAGAGAAAAGCAGAATGCCATTCTATAGCCATCATGTAGATTATGTCGTGTCTCTGGATTATGCAAATTTATCTTGTACTGGGGAATACTTTCACTGGAACGAATGCCATACATCTATTGAATTTAAGAAAAAAGAAAGCAATACACTGGGTTTCAAGTAAGGAAGTAATATATTGGGTTTGATTTACAAACGCCACGTTTGCTGTTCCAGCACCTCTTACTCTTTGCTTTCTTCAAACAACAGGAGCATGTGAGACAGAAGTGCTTCAATGTCCTTTTTTTATTTAATGAAACAAGTCTGAGCTGAAAAAAGAGCAGCACCTTGCCTTTCAGGAAGGAGAAACAGGTAGCAACTTGAAGGTTTCTGGTTCTAGAGTTTGTCCAGATGGAGTTCAGATTTATTAATTTTTGGGCCATGCTCCCAGAAACCATTTAGATGAATGTTAAGCGTATGAAAAGTTGTTGTTTTGGGGGAAAAAAGGACATTAGGATATGACAGGCATGGTGTGAGACACTATAATGGGCTTTACTAATTGTCAGCTCTAAGGTAATATTCTGTTGCTATAAAACAATTGTGTGAAAAAAAGGCTCTAAAACATTTGCAGAACAGAGGTGTAACATCGATGCAGTTCTATATCCAGGCCAATTGAGAGGTAAGGCAAAAGTACTCTCAGAAATCAAAAGTTTTTGGATTGCTGCACTACCCAATAGTATTTCTTTAGGAAAATAGACTTTAAAATACCATTTTTTAGGGTATAAGTAAAGCCCAATAAGCTGATTTTTACACCACTACTGAGTTTAACGGAAGCTTTGCTTGTTTTTAGAGGATTTAGACTTTACTGTTTCATCAGTAATGATTTCTTTTTAACTAAATTTTTGAATACTTCTCCATTTGTTTATTTTTTTACTTCCTGACTGTAACAAAATTCACACTAAGAACTGTGAGGTTTTTTATCAATGAATACTTAGAAAAATAAGAAGACTTCAAACTATTATTTAAAAGAATCATAGCATTGACTTCTGCTTTGTGTAGGAGGCTAATTTTTTTCAAACTGCTAGACATATTCTTTACCTGAGATATTTCCAATCAAATATAAACCAGAGACGCATGTGTTGGTGAATGAAACAGAAAAGAAACACATTCAAATCCCATAATACTTTTATGCCTAGAATTTCATGCATCAGGCACTGGACTACATGGATTTCAACAGTGGATTTCAACCAAAGGGATCAAAGTTCAGAATTAGAACTACTACTTATTCCTGCTTTTTTAGTTCCTGTAGAAAGAGCCGAGGTTCTCTCTTCAGCACTGGCCAGGGCCATTTAGTGAGGCACCAACTTAGGAGTGTGAGTAGCTCCGCTGGTGTCACTGAAGTCAAGCCTATGTTTACTTCCTCAAGAGAACATGCTTCTAAGGCAATGCTGATGTACCTAAATTTGGAATCTGGACAGTTTAGATGTAGTCTGGTTTTGAGGTATCTGTGCTATGAAACAGCCTGTTTCAATACAGCTGTTTAAAGTGTACAGCTTGTTCACATGGCTTGCCCTTACATCCCAGCTTTAGGGATAACTGAAATGGAGCAACTGCCACTGTTGTTCTGCAGAACTGCAGTGTAATGTAAATGGTTTTGCAATGGAAAATACTGATATGAGGAACTCTATTTTTATTTGCCACGTGCTTATGATTCTTCAGGTTCTGGGACAACGTATCTTGCATCTCACTTGTGCTCATTTTGTGAGATTACTTGCTGTGATGCAAAAAACCCAGAGCTGACACAGCAATTCAAAACAAGTAATGTGACAGCAGTTTTACGAGTGTGTGGGTCTAGGTTGCCAAAAAAGCACAGAACCAAGAGATATCATGCAGTAGTGAGATTTTCAGAGGGAAAGGCAGCTGTAGCTGGAAGCCTGCCAGGATGCTTTCTTCAAAGTACTGCATCTGTCCTTGCACAGACTGCTGTCCTTAGCTGCAGCAATTGCAGGGAGCATGACAGACGCAGTAATCTATTTTCAGTTTAGGGTCGCATTTGTGCAACCCATCAGTTTTCAGAAGTGGCTGTGATTAAATAGGCCAGGCCCTGCCTTTCTTATAGATGTTTGTGCAGTTCACTGCAACTAATTCCAGCAGGATTGTGAGGCAAGACCTGTCACATAACACAAAAAATATTCAAATTACAGTCTTCCTTGTTTTTCCTTAGGCACATGCTGACTTCCTCCAATCTTCAACGTTAACTCTACTTATGTAATTGGTTTTTTGTGTTTATTGAGTTTTGGTGAAAGTATTTTTCAGTCTTGAGCTCCATATCAAACTACTGGAAAAAAAGGAGATGTCTGGATCTATGCCTCAGCAAACTAAAAGAATTATTTCATGCCATTACTAAACACAGTCTTTAGCACTCAATCTGCAATACTGACTGGTTTGGACAAGAACTCAGATTTTTTTCCACATGATTTTGAAGAGGGATCTGGTCAAGAACATCATTTAAGAAGGAAGACATGCTAGCTGTGATTGAAAGGTCCATAGAAGTGAAATAACATGTCAGTAAGGCACTGTTTACCAGCTATAATGTGTCATATATTGTACTGTTTCAGTGTGGGGAAAAAAAATATCATAAGATTGACCACAGTAATTTTTCCTGAGTTTAGTTGGAAACAAGGGGTTAAATTATCCATTATCAAGAGATTGATTGGGTTTTTTGGCTGGTGAGCTCTTCCTTTTCCTCTCTGATTATACCAATATTAAATGTTGCTTCTGTGCTGCCTGGATGCTGTCCCAGGTCATGTAGTTGAAAAGCCATGGTGTATCATGACAGGTTATTTCTTCATTGTAATGGCAGGTATTGTCCAAACAGCTTCCTCTCATCCACATGTAGTAGTAGTGACTACCACCAAGCACTCACAACAGGGACAGTGAAAACTGAGTTAGATCCAATGAAACTCAAAGAGAGTAAAAAAAGAGGTTAAAGATACTGAGAGTGACTGAAATTCAGGTACTGGATTTGAGCACTGTACACTTCCCCTTTTGGGACCACATCTCTCAGCCAGCAAAACACTGAGTACAACAGTGGTTGGTGGTCATCAGAAAAAACTCAAAAGCCTTTTAATGGACCCCTACCAACAACCCAGAGCAATGTACATACTGAAAATATCTACACTTCTAAAACCTCAAATATGAGGAAAACCCAGGAATGAAGAGCGTGTTCCAGCTAGTTCCCGATTGCCATTAGGTCTATTATCACTCGTTATTGCCCGCCCAGTCTTCACTGTGCACTTGACAATTTCTTTTTAGTATTCATAGAACCACATGCAAGAGTCAAAACCACAGATCACTAGGATATTTATTAGGAAATTAGACTCTTGAATAAGAAATGTGATTCAAACAATCTTCTAGCAATATATTATCTTGACCTCTGCGTATGCTTTTGCCAATTTTATGACAGAGCAACATTAAATTGAGTGGGTGGTGTAAGCTAGGAAGGATTATACGGGCCAGAGGGAACAGATCCCATTACTGTTGCGTTCCAGATATTTCTAATTTAAGGGTTTTCATAGGACAATAGTTTTGAAATAGTACACACAGTACTTGTTTACAGGAGTTATTGGACTTCACTGAAACATATGTTCAACTTTCCTTCTTTTTTAATATTTTTATTTCCTCATCCCTGATTCTGTAAAGAGGCCCTAGATATGTGAAGTGAGTTATGCACAGGGTATGTTGGAAGAGCCACATAGGGTGTGTGGGAAGTTCTCCATCTGAGGCCTTTCAAAGCAGGTTCTTCCACAGAAGAAGTGTGGTGGGCTGTGGGAAGCAGAGGATGGTGAAAGGGAGCTGGCAGACATATATTCACATGGAATATATTAAGCACATTCCAGTCGCTCCTCTGGGTTTCCCCAATAGCTTGAACCTCTGCATCTGACTCACTTGGTTTTATGACCTCTTATTGCTCCTCCTTTTGTGCTTTTGATGTTCCTTCTCCTTCATCATGTCTCTGTCTGCCCACACAATTTGTTTCTTTAATGTGCTTCATCTTTCTACTAGCTGAAAGCAATGTGCTTTCCATCCACTGTTCATATACCCTTCTCCTTTCCGCTCGCTCTCTGCTGTTCCCTCTGCAGAATCTCAGCAGATTTGTGCGGTAATGGACAGCTGTGCAGTGCTTTAGTATTAAATGTCTTACCACATGGGTGCCAGCTGATTCTTGACTTATCTTAGTGTGATTGTAAGTATTATAAACTGTAATGGGCTTCCCTTTGACGTTCTGAGTTGAACTAAGATGTTCCCAGATTCCTTCCCTGCATTTCTGTCGCTATGCTTTTCTCAGAGTACTGAATAAAGGGGTAATCCTGCTCCGCACTGGAACTGTGAGATGCATTTCAGAACACCATGCATAATTATGTTTGTCATTCCACAACATTTGGCATGCTGCTGCTGGTGGCCTACTTGTTGACAAGTAACAGATTTTGTGACAGGCCACACAATATACCATAAAATACTGAGTATCAACACTGGGCAATCAATCAAACGGGCTTAATAATACAAAGAGATTATTATTTGAGGAATACTAAGTGTTCTTAGGAGCCTACACAGAGATGAAAGTGGTTTTGCAAACTCCACTAGGCCAACGAGGACTAGTGTTTTGATAGAGAGGGGTAAAAGAACTTCTGTGTTAATATCTTGTCAAGGTAGTTAGGGGAAACCCTAAATAAGGGGAGGAAGGATAAAAGTGGCTGGTCTAGCAATGAACACATCGAGCAGCCAAACTCAGAAGAGAACTTACACTTTGATTTATGCTTTGTAGCCACTGCTGTGTGTTTGCTAAAAAAGACAGGGCCCAGGGAGGGAAATGTTTGGACTATATTCACTGTAGAAACAGTGTGGGAACTAAGCACGTCTTTTGTTAAACCATTATTGAAGCAGGATAGAAATTAGTTGCAGTCTCTTAGCTAAGCTTCCTTACAACTAATGTAGCCCCCAAAAGATACCATTTCTTCAGGCAGCTAGCTGACTTGAGAGCCAGCAAGACATTTATTTTGATCAAAACTTTATTTTCCAAGATTTTGTATTTTATAATAATTTTGTGCTAAGAACAGCTTCTTACACTATGAAAGTTCACATAGCTCTTCTGAATAGAATATTTTATGAACTTGACCGTGGTGCTGTACTTGGAGTTATGTCTAAATTATGCAAGGGGTCCTCTACTGCCATTTTTAGAGTGCTATCTGTTCTCACACTTGTTTTAAGGTAAGCTTATAATATTCACAGTGCAGTCAATAATCTTTTTGTAGGTCCGCATATGATTTCTGCCTTTGCAGGCAGTAAGTATTCAAGAAAAATTTTTAACCTGAAAGTTCAGAAAAAAACCCCGCAACACATCAAACCACAAGAAATGGTGGAAGGCACATGAATATTAAGTCTCTGGATAAGGAAGCTGAATGATTAATTTTGTAGTTGTCTCTGTGGAGGGAAGTGTTAAGTATGGAAGAAGATCACCATTAAAAAACGATGTCTGTCATTTACCCTTAACTACCAATGTCCACAATGATTTCATGTTGGATCATGCTCTGACTCACTTTAAAATGGGGAGAAATGTACAAACTGATGGGGTACTAGCCCAAGCTCTAAGCAGCAGAATGGAAACAACCAACACTTGATTTTCCTCATTTACTGTCTTGCCTTATTTTCCAAAGATTATTAAACAAGATTTACAGCTCTGAAGAAACAAGGTGGTCTGGCAGTTGCATTCTTCAGTTTTGGTTAAAGCAACAGTCTTTTTCAGGGAAAACGAGAGGAAAAAAGACAACTGCTTACAGCAGCTGGAAAAGAAGGAAAGAATGTCAAAGGACATTCTTTCCTCCATGTCCTAGGGACAGAGAGAAGGAAATGACTGAAAACAGGCAGGAAGCAATACGAGAGGTTTTAGTTTATTCCAAAACCTGTTTTGGAGAAACATGAACTGTTTTCCATTTTTCCTCTAACAATTCAAAAGCCATACGACCACTTTGTAGGAATAAGAAACTTGAAGAGCCTATGACAGTTCCTGGTTTTTAGCCAGGGATGTGTGACAGCTTCCAGAAGGAGGATGTGCATATTGGGTCCAACTGTGCAAGCTGCCGCCCACCAATATTGCTGTCTGTAGTATTCTGGCTAAGGATGAAGAGGCCCAAACTCTCATTACAACGTAATCTTTTATGTGCCCCATTGTGCTGTCTGCACAAGGCCCCAGAGATCTACTACAGCCTTTATTATGATGTAGTGGAGTCCCTTTCATTAATATTATTAAGATCATTAAATTCCTTTGGGAAATAGTAGACATATACAGGCACAAAGGTGTTAGGGACAGGTGGCAAACCCAAATGGAGCCCTGCTCCAGGTGGGTGCAGCTGATAGTATAGACAAATAAAGCCTAGTGGTAATGGAAACTGCTGGTTCAACCTAGTAAAAATGAGGATAAATTCTGATACAACTACTAAAAGAAATAGAACTGTAGCCAAAAAGACCTGTTAATGACTCCATTTAGAGTCAGTTGTGGACTTTGGACACAAAAAATTTCCTGGATTTTTTTCTTTATATTTCTCTTCAATATTATTCTAATAGAAGTTTTGCAGAGTTGGTACCTCATGTTGGTATCTCTCTAGCTTAAAACTTACGGTTCAAACCATGCCCTGATAAATAATTGCCAGTCGTAATTTCTGCCAGGCAGTGTTTTAATTTAAGATTCATTTAGAGGTGACCAAGAAAGAGGAGATTGTACCAGACGAAACCTGAATTTTTCAACATCTTTTTTCCAAATTTGATGGAAATAATGAAGCACCAGTTATACATTTTCAGTTCTGTGCTTTACTACAATGGATTCGGCTTCTCAGTGAGAAGACCTTTTTCAAATTTCAGTGTTTATAAAAACACTATGTGATAAATTATTTGAAAACTCAGCTTCTTAATTTAAAATATCATTTTCTTAATATTGAAATTGGGCGAAATGACATATCCTCATGGCATTTCTGCTACTATTTTCAATTAAGTTAAAATAATATCTCCTAAGAGACAAAACGGGGTCTGACTCATTTACGTGCACTTTCATGTTAGCCAAAATGTTGGGGTGTTACAAATTTTTCAAAGACTACTATTTATTTGATTTTTTTAGAGTAATTCTTATGCCAGTATGAACCTACCTTAATAAATCTTTGTCAGGTGGCATGGAGAAAAAGTCTCTACTAACAATTACATTCACTCAGTATCATTCACACTTGCTAGCTTTGAATAACAGAACTCTTAGGGATCTTTTAAACAAAGTTCCAAAAATATTCATTGGGATGCTGGCACTGTGAGGCAGGTGTGTGCTTGCTCTGACCTTGATGACACATACATTTTAGAAAGCCTGAAATCTGACTATTGAAATATTGCAACCTGACCATCTGGCTTTTAGTGTTTGTCTTAGGTTCTCATCTCGTTTACAAATTAGCGCTGGATGCCCATCCTGGTGGTGTAATGGTGTTTACCTTTTCCTTATCTGCTGTGAAAAGTGGAGCTGGATTTGTCCTTGCCATTTCCCTGGGCAGTCATCTGTTCAAAGAGAAAACAGACGTCACCCATGAGAGGGAACATAAAAACCCATAACAAGGACAAATTTGGAGGCTGGTGGTGCTGAAAGATAATTCTTTTAACCACACATTTGCATTTACGTTGAAGCTTTGTAAAATGGAGCAGCTAATGCAGGTTTCTTCCTATTATTCAATCTCAAGCTATAGGATTACTTTGCTTCTTAAAAGGTCAAATTTTACAACTTTTACTTCAGCAGCCAATTAAGAGATTTACTTGTAAATATCCAGAAAACAATCTCTCAAAGAGTAAGTGCTATCATTTTATAAGTAATTTCTTAAGCGAAAAAATGTTATTTTAAGAACAATAATCAAATCAGCACTACTGTAACCTCAGTAATAAAGGTTTCATCTTTTTAGCCTGATTCTTGAAGGTTTGCATTGACTTCTGTAAATGGCACAAATTAAACCAATATATGCCTGGCAACAAAAAATACAACTGTGAACAAAGTCACAGTAGGAGATGTAAATTTTTTGTTTGCAAATCATGTAATAAAAAGCCATCTTTCTAGCTTTCTCAAAGTCATTGTCTCTTGAGGTTACTGGAGGTACATTAATAAAGATTAGCAAGTATATATGAGAGAAGAGATTGTCAGAGTGAAATTCAATTTTCAGAAAGATCGCCCATGAGAAACAAGTTGGCAATTGGTTGGTGTTTCATGTCAGTATTTCCCCACTGGTTTTTTTCTGTTTCCTTTATTGCAAACCTGAAGTAAAGATTGTTTTCTTTAGCAGGCATAGCATTTACTACTGCTGGTAAACAGGTTCAGCAACCCAATATTAAAATTATCCAAAGACATTGTTATTAGCAATTTCAAATATTTGTGCTTTTCATAATAAATAATATAAACAGAATCTTTCAATATGTATTTTTGACAGGAGAGTGATGCATACCAAACCAGTTCTTTAGTAGGCCTCTGACATGAAGTTTGGGTTGTTTTCTCAATGAAAACATGAGTATAATGTTGGTACACTTTCCACCAAAGACAGTTCTCATGCTACTAGACCATAGTTTGTTTGGGTTTTTTTCTGTGTCCTACTAAGCTGGATTTTTTTCACAAAATATAGTAATTTTGTTGGGAAGGACTGATTTGGTGTCTGAGTAGTTAGGATGTTCTTCTGGGAAGTCTAAGTTATCAAGAATCAGAGAATATTCTGAGTTGGAAGGGACCCACAAGAATCGTGGAGTCCAGCTCCCAGCCCTGCACATGACCATCCCCAAGAGTCACACCCTATGCCTGAGAGCGTTGTCCAAACCCTTCTTGAGCTCTGGCAGCCTGGTGCTGGGACCACTATCCTGGGGAGCCTTTTCCAGTGCCCAGCCACCCTCTGGGTGAAGAACCCTTTTCTACTACTCAACCTAAACCTCCCCTGACACAACTTCAGGCCATTCCTTCAGGTGCTGTCACTGGTCACCACAGAGAAGAGATCAGTGCCTGTCCCTGCTCTTCCCCTCATGAGGAAGTTGTATGTTCTTGCTTCAAATTAAATCAGTGGTTTGAATCTGTGTGTCCTGTATCCTGTCTTAGTGCAAATTTGAGGTTTCTGACCTTAGATTTGGCTGGAAAATTCTGCCTGGCCAGGATTTAAATTCCGGGTGAAAGCTCAATATGTTTCCATGAGAAATTCTTGTTGAAGTGCATGGACATTGTGAATTAGAAAACTAGAATTTATATAAGGAGAGGAGAAAGGAGAGGAGGAAAAAAGAAATCTTGACTGATTCTGTGTAGTGTTTATCTCTCTGTGTGATTCTTTAGGGCATTTGCCCTAGTGAGGTGTGCCGAGTTCTTCACCATGGCAACTCACTAGTCCTCTTAGGAGATTGCACCCCACTTTGTGTGCTGCTTCCAGGTGTGGTGAGTCAGAGAACATAACTTGGCCTGACTACACACACAGGAGTGGAGGAAAGAACTTTTAAATTTGTAGATCTCTAGTTTTGTTTAAAAATCTGAACCTTTCTGGCATGATTAAATGATTCCCATAAAATACTAGTGATGATAGTGGGGAAGAAGGTAGCAGTTTAGGCTTTCAGGGCAACCTGGATTTATACCTTGAAATAGCTACCAACACTTGGCAGTAACGTTGGACATTTTAGTTAAATTGCTACTGACTTCTCATCTTTGTGCCAAAAATTCTACAGTGCTTTCCCAAATGGATATGAGGAAATTTGCAGACTGTATTCTTGAGGCTTTTTTTCTCATTTAAGATTGTAGGACCGGATCTTTTCACTTGTGGCCTCTTGATTAAAAGCAATTGGACTTTGGCCATTTTGCTTTTCCTCTTCCTAGGACTGCTGATGTTTTGCACACTGGCATGGGTTGTTGCTGGAGGTTTGCATAGTAGGTTGTTTTTTTTGCCTGATGCCTGTACACCAGGGTGGCCAAGCTTTTTTGACGTGTTGGCTGTGCAGTGATTTACAGATTAAGGCTCTGGCCAGCAGCAGTGCCAGCAAGGCTGCTGTTCTCTCTCGCTGACAAACTGCGCTGCTTTCAGCCGCAAACTCTTTGCTTACCCTCTTGGACTTGTTATACTCTTGATCCCACATTTCCCTTCGGTGCAAAACACTCCATTTGGCACAAAATATTTTTGCTCTGTGCTGGGCTCCACTCTTATCTCTGTCTCAAGCAGCCCATGAAACTGAGAGAGCAAACAGAAGCAGCTGGCTATGGCCTACCTGTCTTGGAAAGGGGGCACAGAAGGGACCACATCTGCTGCAGCATGAAGTACAAACCTGGGCCAGATGTTGAGGATTGTTCTAAAAATGTTTGCCTTGCAGCATTGTGCTTTGCAAGTCTCTACAGAGATCATTCTTGAAATACACAACACACTAAGAAGGTTGGCATAGGCTTTCTGAGAGAAATCGTGCTCATGGACCCGAGTCAGGGCTGAGTTCTGAGTCCTGAGTAACTGTGCCATTTAAAATGCAATACGGTAAGTTAAAGGTCATTCAGTAATGCTTCCATGAAGCTTCATCCGAACTGGCAGTTGCATCTAAAGGAAGAGAATCCATAGTCATAATTGAGAGTTCCCTGAAATCACCCTCACAGTGTGCGTCAGCAGCCAAAAAAAGCCAAGAAATTGCTGGCATTATCAGGAGGGGTAGTGAGAACAGGACAGAGCCTAACTGTGTAAAAACCCTGATGTGCCCACGTGCTGAGTACTGTGTGTACTTCTGTGTTTAAAGAGGAGACAGTGGAGGTGAAGAAGGTTCAGAGGAGGGCAACTTAAAAGATAATGAAGATGAAACATCTGCCTTATGAAGAGCAACTGAAATGCTACATTTGAAACAAAGATAGCTGGAAAGAATTATGATCAAAGTTTGCAAAAACATGAAGGTAGTAGGTAAAATGAATGCAAAATGTTAAGTAGCGCCTAACATGGTACTTTTACAATTGGAAATCAGTTGTTGAAACTGACAGGAGATCCATTTAGAATGGATAAATCCTTTTTACAATGCAGGTAGCTAAGTTTTGTGTGCACTCTGACAGAAGATTGTGTAGATAGTATAAATGGGTTTAAAGGGGTTCAAAAGAATTCATGAACATCCGGTCCATAAACAGACACCAAACAAAATAGACAGGGAGGTACTCTTTAACATCCCTAATCTGGAAATTTTGGTTGTTGGACAACAGGGGAATGACTCTGGATAAAGACCAGGCTTGTGTATTCTCTCTAGTCAGCATCTCCTCTTTGCTAGTCTTCAGGACCTCTGGCTCGGATGGACAATAGGTCTGACCCAGTACAACATTCACCTCATTCTTTTATTTTTAAATGTAAATGGTAGTAGCCAATGGTGGGAAACTTGCAGCAATGCATTTCAAGTTGTAGGCACTGTGGTTAAATTGCATATTTCCCATACTGATTTAACAAAGAAGCTAAGTTGCTAACCAGAATGCTCCTTATATATCAAATATATAATGTCAATTATTGATATTATATTTATATTTGCTATAGAACACTGGGGATTTGCTGCCACTAAGTCATTCCCATTGCATCCATGTGCCACTTTTAACTCCTATTTTTATTATTAATTACTATATTACTCTTAAGTACTGAGAAAAATGCTCACAGAGTAACACAATAGTTTAGACTGTTCTAGTAATTCCTAAGTTGGAAGGAAAAAAAGTTTGCTTATTTGAACTCCTGACCTTTTGCTCTATAATTCTTGCATCAGAGTGTTTTGTGAGTATTCTGCCTTCAGACATGTCAGAAATATCGCTGAGATAGTCTCTTTTGCAGATATTTGATACTTCCACTTCCAACTGAGATGGGAAAGTGTGGAGAAGTGTGATTTTTTGCTTGTTGGTTTCAGCTAACCAAACTCTTTGAAAGTTTGGAAACAAAACCTGGTTTACACTCAGCTTTGTGGTGAAAGAATAATTGGCATTACACATATTTTGAAGTCCCAGTCCAGGTAATGCTAGGGTTTTAGCATTCTTCTTTTATCCAAACTAACTTGTTAGTCTCCAGTAATGGAGAGCTGCAATAGCCTTAAGTGGTATTCTAAACAGCAGCAAAACACATCTGATGGTTTCTATATTTGTAAATGGTTTGTGGAATTTCTGTAAGAGGGCAATTTGAAAGATGATTTTATGATTCAGCCATAAATTTCCAGCATGGAATATTTGTCTTTGATTGATAAAGTCTAGGTTACTTCACCTGTAAGTGTTCCATAGAGAGCTTATGAACTAAATATCCCAGTCAGAGTTTGGGGATGATGGAGTATGGACATTAAGATATTATTCAATCACTATTGCCTGCTATCTTCTGAATATTGTTCTAAAAGGTATGTCCTGTGGTGTGAATACCTTTTCAAAAAGAATGTACTGTGGAATTAATGCAATTGAATACGGCCCCTGGTCATCCTGCACATTCCTTACGGCACTGCTTGCCTGATAGTTCTGCTGCTGTTCTCTGACAGTGATGTGCAAATGCCTGACGACTTCACTGCTAGAAAGTGTATTTTTTTTAAAGTTGAGCTTCATCATCCTATCTTCTGATTTATTGAGGTGTTTACTCATGAGAGGCAAAAGGGACAAGATGAACAGTAGGCAGTAAAGAGCCGTTTCAGTCTAGTTGCTGGCACTGCAGATGTTATAAATCACTACAGGATGTCTCCACTGTATACAAGAAATAAGTTTCTAATTTAATGTCCTTCTGTATCTAAATTTTCAGTTTGAGGTTTCTGCTAGAGAAGTAGTTCCCAACAAGAAGCAAGTCAGCTTTGTTACTGTACTAATTTAAAAAAAGAGTTGAGGCTTTTGTGGGAAGAAATAATTTGAAAGTATTCAAAGAATAGTAGTTGTTTAGTAGCATTAAAATAATGAAAAGCTGTATGGCTCTTTTATTTCCTACTAAAAGAAGCTTTTTCCCTTTTCCCCCCAATTATAAAAAATTGTGATTTCCTTCTTCTGATGGAGCATCCCATTCAAATGGGATTCAAAGGGTAATTCTTGATTGCAACCTTATCATTTTTTGGCACAGAAAGTGGAAATTTGTTTTGCATAGGAAAAACCAGTGTTTAAAATATTTTCATTTGATTTGTATACTAAGATCATTTTCAAAGAAAGTTGGTGTGTTTTATCTCTCAGCTGGACTGTCTTCCACAGGTTTTCTCCTCTTTTCCCAGTATCCCAGCAGAGTGCTGATCTTCCTGGAGGTTATCCAGTACATGCCTGAAAGAGATTAAGGTAGTCTGAAGGGGAGGGAGATATTTCATCAGAATTTATTACTGTTCAAAGCCACCATAAGGGTTTCCATTGAAGTCTTTAGTGTTAAAACCCATGAAAATTGCTGATACCATGGCAAGTTAAAAATGCTGTAAGTGTTTTTCACACAGTATTCCAAGAGAGACCACAAAGAACCAGCAGCTGAAAACTTGGCTAACTCGCCTTTAGTCTTTCGCTGTGTTGAAGCCAGGTCATAATTTGTGTTGTACAACACAGAGATAAACTTTGGGTCTATGTACCTTCTGCTGCTGTCAGTGAGTGGGCTGCCTCAGTTTTTCTCCCTGTCTCAATACAAGATGCCAAAGAGCTGAAGAAAATATCCCAATAATAAAATTTTGAGCAATGAAAGCTTAAAAAAAAAAAAAAAAAAAGACCAAAGAATTAGAAAGCAAAGGGATGTGGCTCCTTAGCAAACATGCCAGACATAGCTGTTACATTAATCTCATCACTATATATCTGTACTTTGCCTTTAGGAGTGTGGTCCATCTTCTTATGCTGTGTCCTGAGCATGGTAGCCAGATGTAAAAGGCATTGAAGCTTTTGTTAAACCATACAGGAAAAAACTTTGGAAAGGCACAGTAGTGCTAAATTTTTTTTATGTGAGCACCTTAATTCCTCTCACTTCCAAAGCGAACAGTCCAAGGTAGCTATGTAAAATACACTTAGGAAGCTGCAGATAAGGTATGAGAGATCCTATGGGTTTAAAGAAATAAGCCATTTCTCTTTTTGCCATTGTTTTAAAAGGATTCCGAAATGCCATATTGCAGTTCCTGTGTGCGAGTGGAGTTGTTCAGTTAAAAGGGAATATACTGATAATTCCTGCAGTTAAGAAATAACTACACTCGCATACTCTTAATGCAGTTTTGTGGATGTTTTTTAGCTAACAAGCTAATGTTGATTCAACAGCTTTAACAGGAAAGAAAGAAGACTCACAGCAGCAGGAGTCACCAGTGCCATGTCACGTATCGCGGTAGGTAACATTCGTCTCTGCATCTCTACATCTATTTGTCTCTACATCTGTGTTTTGTTTTTCCTGGTTTACTCAAACAATGCTGAAGTCAGTGGGACTTTCCACTGTCACAAAGAGTGCATCTTTTTAGACTTTAGGTCTATCCTGTTGTTGCTGTGCAAACTAGCAGTAAGATTCTGGCTTCAGGAGTGTGAGCAAGATACCACCCCTGTCACTGGGGAAAGGTAGCGTGTTATACCAGAGAGTCATCGGCAATCATTTAGAAGGCTGACTGCTGATTCTAATTCAGAGGATTTTGTCACCTCCTATGCTGAATCTCCACCAGTCTGCCCTGCCATTTTGGAGAGACCAGTTGTTTTCTGTGTGTCAGCTCGGAACCAAGGGGAATGCTGGCACGTAGTTACTTGATTCAAACCAGTGAGACAGCACAGACCTTCAATATGCATTTAATTTTTTTGATAGTGTGTTAATGATCTTCTAATCCATTTTTTTGGGATTTTTGCTGGTCTTTAATTGCAGAGAATATATTTTCCATATAAATTGTGAGTCATTTATAGTGATAAAGTAACAAATCTTAGGCTGTTTCCTAATGTCTCATCTTTTAAGAAGAGAGTTGGATCTTTTTCAATCCTATCTGTTGTCGGCAGGTTCAAAAGTATGAACTCACCTTAACCAATTTTAGGAACAGGTGCAGAAACCTGCCGCTTTCAAGCCACTTTCAATTATCTTCTCATTAAGGATGTAGAAACCGAGAAACTTGAGTTGTAGGCTGTAATAAAGCAATAAATCCCAAATATTTATATTACTTTTTTAAAGAGATTAGGTTCCACCTACCCTAACATCTTATCTAGAAAAAAAACAAGTAGTGTTAATATCAATTCAAACAAGTGAAGAGGTCTTCTTCAAATGTAAAAGGAACTACACTGCATTGTACACTGAATAGGATAGTGAATACTGTAATAACCCACATTAAATTTGAGCCAAACAATCTGTAAATATAGATGTATGTGGTGACACTGATACCCAAACACATGCATAGTTATGTTTTCCCAGTAGTTGTGTGAATGCCACAAAGATAATACAAATTTGCTCAGGAGAGACATCCTCTTAATTTCCTTTTATTTTGTCTTTTAGAGAATAAACCATTACAACAAACCATTGATCTGAAGCTGAATTAATAGTTATGTGCAATATCCTGCTTGGCATCAGTTTTCTTGTTGAAGAAATAGAAATTTATTTACAGATGCCCTGACTTTTTCTCTGTAGTTATTCTCCTGGGTCTACTTGATATAAACACTTTCCAGAAGTGATGCCTACACATAGCAGCTTGGTTGAATAGCAAGATGCAATCCTTTTTACTTTAAGGAATCCTCAGCATTCCATTGAAGATTATGTTCCTTTAATATGGAGAAGAGAACACTTTTCTATTAATGTTTACTATTTTTCTGCTGGAAATACTTCTTTGGAATGTACTGCTCAAGAAAGTCAAATAAAGTAACATGCAAGCTAATGGAATTCCTAAATTGGATTCTTCTATCTGATTGAAGTTTTGTCTTTATGACTCATGTTCTTTAAATTCATATACTCTTGTCAAGACTAAAATGATTTGTGATTACGTACATATTTTCATAAACCTATTTTATAAATGTACCCAGAGATTTAAGGCAGAATCTTTTTTGAAAGTTCTTAAAGAGCCCATGGGGCGTTTTCCAAAGATAGCTTCAACTTCTATGTGCCTTGCTTATTTGCGTCAAAAAGATGATGGAATGGAGTGAACAAACTTTGAGACTATAAAATGTACAAACTGAGGAAATTGTTATTTCACTGCAACAAAATTACTGTCATTTTAGTGGAGCCAAGATTTCATTCTCCTGTGCTTCCTGGAGGAGCTGGGCAAGCCATTTCTTTTAGGACATTGGCAGAACAAGCTCCTCCTAAATTCAGAGTCTTAAAAGCTTAGGGTTTCAAAGTTTCACTTTGGATCATGCTTTTTCACAAGTTCAGGAGGGTTTCTGAATTTCTAATTTAAGGCCATGTCTGCTTATAATATAACCATATATGGTAACAACTCTAATACCTTAAAGGACACTTTGAGGGCTGAGGAAAGAGGACAAAGTAATAATTGCTGCCTTGTCTTTCATGGTGGTTAATGACAATGAAAGAGTTTCATCACTGGTCATAACAGTGATGTCTATTATGCTGAATCACTTGGAATTAGGTTTGTTTCATGGTTTGAGGGGTGTTTTTGGCCAATAAAATTTCGTTGAAACATGCATCAAAATTTAAGATCAATGTCCATGTATGCAGAATCATACAATACTTTAAGTCTGAATGTTGTCTGGTCCAGTTCCCTGCCCTAAGCAGGGCCAGCTTCCATGTTGTATCAGCTTGCTCTATGCCTTGCCTAGTAAAACCTTCAGTACTTTCAAGGATGGACATTTCTCAGCCTCTTTAAGCAGCTTGTTCCCTGCACAGTTGTCTTCTTTTTAATGTGTTTTGACTTGAATGTGATTAGGATTTCACGATATTTTCTTTTACTTTACATTTCTGCAAAGACCCTGACTGGCTTTTAGACAGCTGAGCAATGGAAACCCTAAGACTTGATTCAGCTCTCAGCCTCTTCTCTTGTGTCATGCTCTCCAGATCAGTTTAGTGGTCTTCCTCTGGACTCACTCCAGTTTGTCAGTGTCTCTTTTACTGGGGGACATGGACAATGTGAAGCCGCTATAAACCATTCAATAAAAGAAAATACCTTCTGCATTAATAGCCTTTAAAAGAGGACTTTTCATCTTTAAATCATGATGCAAAAGAGAAACTGTAAAATTTCCTCTATCAGTTCATTTTTGTATTCCCATTTAAGAAATAACTGAACTGAAGTAAGTAACCATATAAAGATTGCTAATCCGGATAATGGCAGATCTGAAATTCAGTCAGAAGTCCTGCTGCTTTTTTTTTCCATCCAATGACTAAGTAAAACAATTTATTTTCTTTTTTGGTCCGTAAAAAATTGTCTCAATGTCTTTAAGGAAATTCAAAAGCCTCTATGTAAATTCTAGGGGTTTGTATCTCTGTTATTTTCTAGATTTCTTTTGGCATTTGACTTCTCTCAGTACAAATGAAAAGAGGCTAATTTTTACTTTCTTTCATAGCATTGAGATTATTTTTTTTTAGGTATACCTTCTCTGATTTTTACTTTGGAAGAATTTTCTCCTTCTGATTCACCTTCCTGTGTAGAGCATCCAGGATGCACTGCTGCCACGAGCAGTCTTACAGCGAACCGCAGAACTTAGGGAAATATGAGTTACTGCTCACCTGTAAAGCCTACATAAACCAATTTTCTGCTAACTTAGGTCCTTCACTGCAGCCTCAAAGACATGAGATGCCATGCTAAAGAAGACCCCAGCACTCCTTGTTGGCTTTGGAAGGTTCATTTCAATAGGGGTTGGCTGTATTAAAGAGCCATTTACACTTTGTTGTCAAGGAGAACTTGCCAGGGGACCTAAAGGGTCATTAGTCTCCACTTAGCACCATGCAGTGTAGCAGATGCTTCATGACATGTGACAAGGAAAGGCTTTAAATGGAGTGTCAAGAAATCCCAGCCTCATCACTTAATTTTTTACTAATCTGTTGCTGTCTGGCAATTTTAGCCATTTTATTGATAGTTGAGCTTTTACTTATACGTGCCAGTGATGACAGTAGGAGGAAATTAGAGAAACATTGGCGAGGGCATTACATATTTTACTTCTCCTTTTAGTAATTCATCCTTCTAGGTATAGAGAGTTGGCCCTTAGACAAGAAGTAAACCCAGAAATGTAAATTCTTTGAGCTTTTAAAATTCCATTTGGTTTGATAATTGTCAGTATAGACAAGCCAACCATTTATTTTTCTAAATGCACAAGAATTTCAAGTGGCAGCATAACTGTCAACTTCCTTTGTGCACTGTAGATACTAATATGTTGTGATCCACAAGTGTCAGATGTGAGCTACATGCAGTTTCAGGACCTTTCCTCAAAGACAACGTCATGGAATAGAAGGATACAGAGAGTAGTACCTGGGGCACATGGTACAGAGAATGTTCCTTTGCAGGAATCTTTTGTTATTCCTTGTGTTTCAAATACAGATGGCACGTGATCTGAAAAAATACAAACAGAATTGCCTGAGGACATTGTAGATAAAGTTCTAAACCCACCAAAAAAAGCCTAAGCAGAAAGGAAGCCCTTAAAATGAGGTTCGCTGGGCAGACAGTATGTGACTACCTCAGGTTTTACTTCATAAACAGGAAAATTCTTATGATAGTTTGTTTGAATTTAGCCACTCTTTTAACCATCATGGTGGCCCTACAACGTGATTTTCCTTCCTCTCTCTTATTTAGACAACTGTCTTCAGTGCTACATAAATCATCTCAGTTAATCTGAGAGGTGAAGTTTTCCAAGTAAGTGTGACCACACCCTGAAGGCATGACATGTGAGACAGAATGCCTTCTATTTTAGGAATTCATGCTTTCATCCGAAGAAAATCCCTCAAAAAGTCATGCCTGGCCATCATGACCCCCTGGATAAATGAGAATTTATTATGTCATCTTGACAATAAAAAATAGTGATCTCCATTCTAACTGTGGTTATGAAGTGTCCAGAGATCCTTGGTGTTCAGGATGGAAAAAGAGATTTCACTAGCAGCCATTAGCTACAGAAAGCCTTCATCCAAAGGGGAATATCTATCCCTATTTCTTCTTTGGTCCACTTGAATGAAGTTAGTTCAATAGTATTTATTTATTTTTACCCTGTGAGAGAATGGAAACCTCTCACAGAAAAAAAGGAACAGTATAGTTAACCAAGGTTAAAATTCCCACTCAGGGATCATTTCTCTGAGGATCATTGGGGTTTTACTGAACAAGATTTCCAAGATTACGAATACACCTGTCTGACTCCTTCTGAAGCGAAATCTTTGCACAGGTATCAAGGAATGAATGTGTGGAGAGCCCGGCGAGGTCCATTTGTGCTGGATCAGCTGCATGTTGTAGATACCAGAGAGTTTGTGCAGATGCAGACCAAGTCTACAGATAAGGCTTCCTTTCTCTTCTGGCTATGTCTGTAGATCTCTGACAAATCATCAGAGTCCGCTTTGTCTGCCCAAGCAAAACTTACAGCTGGAAAAAGGGTGTCATGGCTGGGAGAACTAAAATGTACAGTATCTCAGAGTTCTGCTGCTCAAGGTTCCCTGTCATTTTTAGGGCAGATCAGAACAAAATATAGAGATGGTACTACACAGTACTTCTTTATGTGTTTGCAATCGCACAAGGTGTGTTTCATGTGATTCACAATCGCAGTGGGACCCTGCAATTTGCAGCTGTGCAGACAGAATGCTGCTCATTTTTACTGCGTTTAGCTGTGGTTTGGTAGATAGAAACGATCAGGGGCTAGAACTGCGTTACTAAGCAGAATTTTTGTGACCTGTGAAATAGAGACCTGTGAGTTAACAGTGCTCATGAGCCAAGTTTCGGAATATATTGGGGTTATATTTTTCACAGTTCTTTTTTGAGGACGTGGGGACAATTGATGATTTCAAAATAAATTGCCTAAAATAAGAGAGTGTAGAGGATATTAGTTGTTTAAGAGATGCATTGTATTCCCTTTCATTTTGATGTATATACATTTAAGTATCTTGAAATATGAAGCATATGAGTATATAAAGTATCTTTGAACCTCTAAAAGGGAGGTTTCCTAACTTCGGCTTTCAAAATAATGTACTTTTTCAAAGTGAGGTAATTTTAAGGCAATTAAACCTTTCTCATAGAAAAGATCAGTAAAGTTACTCGTGTCCCTACCTATTTTTCCTCACCTCTCTGAAATTGTTTTGTTTTAAAAATAGGCAAAGAAAATAAAAAAGAAAATATAAAAATGGGTCCTGTTACTGGAATATCCAGCTACTCATAATCTCAGTGGAAGATCCATCATGTATTATTTTAGGAGTAGGAAGTGAAATAGACATTCCATAGGAAAAATTAGAACTTTTAGGACATATTTGCAAGTCTCCCCACATAAATATGCCTCGATGCCATCCTCACCCTGTTTTTTTATTCCAGTTCTGGAATTAAATTCTGTCCTGGGTTAAACAAGTATTTTTACTGCTTAATTCACTGGTGTCAAGACTCAGCTGTTACCACTTGTACCAAGACTGTCTTCCTCTGGAGCTGTTCTGTGACGGAAACGAGTGTTCATGATGAAGTAAGACAGATCCAGTGATTCATGACAAGGTTCTGATGTAGGACACTAGCTTCTTGCAAATACAGGTATTTCATAATGAAAAGAAACAATATATGTGAAAAAAATGAAGGGGACATTCTTGTAACATAATTAGAAGGAAGAAAATGTGCTCGGTAGAGAAACAGCAACAAAGAGAAGAAAAATCAATAAATCAAAAGGTAATGGGACCTGCACAGGCTATGGAGCCCTATCTAACAACTGCCAGCAATGGAATGCTTGAGAATAATATTGTAGCTGTTACCCGGTAAATGGTGAGAAATCTGAGAAATGCGAAGATGGAAATGAAGCAGCTCAGAGTACGGCCAAGTACCACACTCCGTGTATCTGCCCAAACAAGGGAAATGTACAACACTAATCCATTAAAAGCTCCCATAATGATAATAACCTAAATTAGAGCAATACTTTTTGACCTTTGGCATAAGCCCTGGAGCCCAGTAGATCTCACAATATGAGAACAAGCTTGAGCTGCAAGCTGAGCATCCAGGCTTTGAAGATGTGATTTTTCTGGACCACCTCCATTTCAGCTATTGGAGTAACATGCAGGAAGCAGAGAATAGATCCCCTAAGAATGACATTTACCACTGAAGTGAAAGAGAAGTCAAAGTAGATGTATTCTGCATTTTCCTCCTCTAAAGCCTCCCTCAGTAGTAGAAAACAGGGGAAAAGCATGGCTGGCTCCCCATCCAGCTGACTGAAAGTCTGCAGGGCGTGCCATCAGATGACATATGTTTTCTTGTTACCTAGGGTTTTAGCTTTTGTTTGGGTTTGATGATATTTTTATTTGTTTGGTTTTTGTTCTGGAATGCACAAGTAATTTTAAGACTGTTTTAAAGAAGAAGAGGGAGTACAGTTCGAATTATCTAGATTTTTCTTTTCTCTTTGCAAGAAGGCCTATGGAATTTGGCATCTTAACCCAGCCTTGCCTGATGATCACAAACACAGTTAAATTTTTATTAAAATGTTTTGAATCTTTCAAACATGATATTGATAACTGAAATGGAGCAAAGAGACAGTAGCATCTGGTTTTAATGAACATGGTCTGCTTATACTTGAAAGCAAAACCATGCAGGAAAAGACTGGAAATTCTTGTTCAGAGAATCAAAGTGCAATAGGGTTTTTCAATACTTGACATCTGTATGCTTAGAATGACCTGGGTGACTTCACTCAACCAATTGTTCATATTTTTTAGATTAAAATGCCATATTTAGATCTGAAATATATTTGGTGCTTTTTCTTTTATTTTTTTTTTCCCAGGCTGTTGTATACTTCTTTCTTTTTTATTTTGTGTGCTTACCAAAGCTCTTTGCTTTCAGCTTTATCCTACCTTTTCGGCTTGGTGACCTTCTTCAATATAGTGCATATCAAACTATTTTTATTTAGAATTGTGGGTTCCTGTTACTGTATTGTAGTCTAAACAAACAAGGCAACAAACAAGGGGATATTTTTCTCCTATATGTATTAACATGTGGATTAACAGAATTGCCTGAAACAACCTCCTAAACTGCAGGCCTGTGTAAAAGCCAGCTTTTTCAGAGGAACTCATCAGGGCATTGTCAAAACAGATTCTGCAAGAGGCCTCCCTGCCTCACTGCCTCCAACTCAAGTTTATTAGCAGCAGCTCAGCCCAGGCTTTTCATGGACATGCTGCAAACCATTAGGGTTGAATTAGAGTTTGAACTTTTTTTATCAGAGCAGTAGTGACAGAATGTACTAATACAGCTTCCTGCATCTTTTCTTGGAACTCAGCTTGCTTATGTGAGGTGGGTGAACATGTTTGGAAATGCAGCCTAGATATCTCTTCAGGTTTTGTAGTACGAGATCTGCCCAGTCAAGATAATGATGATGAAGAATTTTTATAACCTAACTTCCTTCTCTATTGATGTCTTCACAGCTAAATCCTCTCTTGGATTCAGAGAAAAAATCGCTGAGGTTTGTAGCAGAACAATGTAAGGCTGTGAATAATCACAGGAAAGATGTAGTGGACACTTTTCATACCACAGAGAAGTTTAACGCATGGTAAATGCATTTAACTGTGAAGAATACACCAGGTCCTTGAAAATGGTAATTTAAATTCCATTGATTCTACTTATGTCATCCCACTTATTTTAGCATAGTATCGTCCTTATATTGGAATTTGAATTAAGAGTAAAAGTTTGGAAAAGAACAAATGCTTTTGACCATAAGCACTTACCTATTGTCTGTATTTTGAAGTTTTTCACATGAGGCAGAGGGTAAGTGCCCCAATTAGTTAGCAATATCCAAATTCCTAAAGTTTTCAGCTTTTAAATCTCTAGTAAATGTGGCTTTCAGTTACCACTAATAGGTTCTTTGAATCCTTTTGTTTTATTCCCAAAGCTGAGAAATCAATGAGGTTGGCCAGTTTGATTAAATAGTTTTCTGAAGTCAAACTATTGTAAAGTTAACCTTTAAAAACAAATACGCTGCATTGCCTTTGACCATTTACAGTTTTTCTTTGGCTCCACCAAGCATGTGGATGTCTAATCAGGGGATTATCAAGTAGACTAGAGAAATATAACAAAGTTCTGTGCTCTAGTAAATATTTGTATAGCACAAGCCTGGAGAAAGTCCATGTTATATTTTACTGTTGATAATTCAATAACTCTGTGGCACGCCTGAAATTGTACAGTAAATGTCGGGATGTGTCAAATGAGGTATCCTGTAAAATTTAATAACCTCATACTTAAGATGATGTGGGTGCATGGATAGGTAACACTGTCATTGGAAAATAAGTTTTGCAATTAATATTTAGGGCATTTATTTGAATTTTGCCAGGAAATAAAGTGAGCGATGGCCTTCCAGCTGATAGTTACTAACAGTGACAACGTAAGTGACAAACAGAATAACTCATGCAGAAATAGTCCAGTCTATCAAATTATCATGAGGGCAACCAACAGATTTCACAGAACAGTCAAAAGATCTGTGATTTCCTCCTGCTACAGAAAATAGCCCATACAGTAAACAATTGATAAAATGAAGTGAATCTGTGTTGCTTGTGTTTAAGGGATAGCATACAGCATGCTGTCTGCCACAGTAGTTTGTTTGCACTGAAATTAAGCAATAATGATTGAGGCACAGAGCATTTCCTGGGGATTAATGACCGTCTGAGAGGGGATGATGGCCCAAGGAACATCCTGGCCATTAACCCCAGCCAGTCATTAATCCAAAGGAAATGCCCTACCCCAAGATCTTTATTACTCTTAGAAAATGAAAATGAAGAAAAACAAATCCGTAAGGACCTAGGTATTTATTCTGGAGGGTGAAGTTTCAAATCACTTTGTGCATGCAGATTTTGATAAAATGAATACCTTAGCAGTTATTTAGCTGGAGTGCTTGGTTCCCTCTAAAGCATCTTGGTATTGTCTAGGCCTACAGAGGCAAACCAGAGAAACATCTTTTTTTCACCTTTATTAATCTTTTGCTCAGTATGGAAGGCAACTTATGTCTAATTATAATGTGATTTAAGTGAGTGCATACTTTAAATAAGTACCTTTAAATAGTCTGTATTGTGTTAAGAATTTAGAGTAAGTGGTGGCAGAGCACCAACCAGACTTAGACACTGCTCTTGTTATATTTAAACCCTTCTTATCCTAGTTTTGGAAGCAATGGACCATCTATACCTTTATAAGCAAAAATAGTTGCAAATGTGACATTACACAAAAAATTATCATTCCTAAGATGTATGTATTGGATTCCTTGAGGTAAATTGTAAGTTAAGTTCTTGGATGTTTGTTGTTTCCTCTGTTTTTTTCCTGAGCTGGAGAGCACTTCAAAAAATTTGAAAAAAAAAAGAGATGGCTGTTCTTCAAATCGAAATTTATCAGACTTAACAGTCTATCTCTAGGTACCTCTAATGGGAGGAGAGAGACTGGGCTAGAAATTTCAATGATGCAACTTAGTTTCATGTCATACACTAACCTATATAGGCCAGAGATTTTTATACAATTTTCAGGGGTTTTGTGGGGATATGCTGTAGCACTACTGAATACTGAAAGATTTTTTCGTGTTTTATTAAAAGGCAGATTTATGTAGTCCATGTAGTTGTAGTTAAAAACAAATAGTTAATTTACAATAAAAAATTCTATATAGGTGGATCTTAAGATTTTGGCATCAATATGAGGGAAATAAATTGATGAAGATAAAGGTCCACAAAGAATTTGAGGCATGATGCCTTTGTTTTTTTAAATTCCCTTGTAACTACAATACAATTCAAATTAATTTGTTGTGAAGATATGTTTTGGTTTCTGTATGTCATTAGTTTTATATCAAAGTAATATGAATTATGCATTATTTTCAAAAGTGAATGTAAAACTATGCTTAGCAGTAGTTGTGGGAGGGTGTCCTGGGGGACTATAGTGACTGGCTTACTGCCAATCAGGCAGAAAACTGAAATCCTATTCTTGCATTCTCATCCATATAAGTATGTATATGTGGAACAAAAATCTTCTAATAAAGAGCTCTTCATTCTAGCAGGCAAAGTTAGAAGTCAGCACAACTGATAGCTTAGGTAGAAAAATTTTGACTTCAACTGAAGTGTGGTTTTGAGGAGAGAAGGTAAGTAACCTTTGGAGCAGTGCAAGAACAGGACAGCCACTGAACATCTCTAGAATTACACTTTATTTCTTACTTCTATCCATTTATTTCTCGAATATACGCTCTATTTTAAACCAGATTTATTTATTTTAAACTCCAGAGAGTCCTTGACCGATGCTATTCATGGGATCAGACAGGGTGATTGCAATGGTTTGTTGTGCCCTATTAACCTGCTCCTAGGTTGTTGTGCAATACGGAGAAAATTGCTTTTTCCTTATCCTTCAGTGTCTCCATTTCTAAAAAAAAACCCCATATAAATACTTATATTTTATTTTGAATTCTTCAAAGGGAAACAGGCATATAATTTAGGAATATTTTGATAAAATGACCTGTGTTGTGTATGTCATTGATACAAAGATTTAGTCATTAGTCAAACAGTGCTAAAACATTAAAAAAGAAAACTTTAACTCATAAACTTCAATGATTGTAGTGCTGAAGCTATGGAGAAAGGTTTTCACATAAATACATTCTTCAGGTTAGTAGAATTGGCAGTGACTTTACTGGGACCAGGAATAAATGTTTAAATAAATATAATGTTGTACCTGAATATATTTGTCATCTTCTGTTAACATGGAAAAGAACATTCAAATCACTGTAAAGATACTAGGACTTGGTTCAAAACTGGTGGGATTTGCCCTGTTTGGTGTGGAGGGTCTTTCACTTAAACTCACTGGGATTTGGATCAAGATCCTGTTTTGGAATCTTTAGTCTTGTATGCATTTTAGAGGCGTTTCCAAGCTAGTACAGATTACAGCAGAGTTCTTTGTTTTCCCTGCTTTATACTGACTACAAAAGGAATTTCTTCTGTTTGGATACTTGACATCCCCATTATTTCCTTTAGAACGAGAGCTATTGTCGATGTAGAAAGCTACATAAATCAGGTTTGTAATAAATATAGTTCAAATCAGCATGTTGTATAGTAAAAGTGGAAAAAAGAGTATAATCTTTCTAGCAAACTTAATTAAAAAATGAAAACAGCTTACTTATTAACTGGAAGAGGAAACAACTAGCTTCAATTTAAGTTCTTATTCCTCTCCTACTCAGGATGCTATTCATTAGGAAGGACCTTGAAGTAGAGCTAAAACCATGGAATGTACAGTAAATGCTAGCTTGGCACTTGCAAATCTAAACAGGATATTCTATGTTTCTGAAAACATACAGATACTAAGGTACAAGCAAAGTCATTCCGCACTAAGGGCTGGAGCTCACTACTCCATCCTGCCATTCTCATGTTGTGCTCGTGGCCAGCACAATAGACTTGAAACAGTAATATGATTTATAGAGAGAGAAAGGCCTTGGAAGACACCAGAGCCACTGAGCATCTAGCTATTCAGTGGAGAGGGGTGAAGGCAGAGGTGCATGTTGAATCCTGCCATAAGATGTTTGAGAGGTGAGCACTTGGTTCTGTTAGAGCAGCAGAAGTCCCTCTCCCAATATAACTTCAAGAATAGCATAAGTTTCAGTAGGTTTCTTTGATGTTTGGTTTGTTGTGTTTTTGTTGGTTTTGTTGGGGGTTCTTTTGTTATTGTTTTTTTTAAAATCTTCCGGTGGCCATGACAACCTCCAAAACAATTAAGATGTCTATTATTAGTGCTCACACACTGTGCATGCCAAGTAGAGTCCTTCTTCCATTTTAGAGGACTCAAACATTTCCTCTGCTATGATTACTAGAGGCCATAATTGTCTCAGAGGGGTAAAGGGACACTAACTCTTCCCTTGAGTCTTGACCACTACAGATGAATTCCTTGGAGCAAATATGGACAGTGTTGTCAGACTTGGTGATGAAGCCTTCCCTCTAGCAGCAAGAGACCCAGGAGCTTACCAGCTTAGCAGTGCTAGAATCATCTGTTTTTGGACTGACTAGTTTTTTTTCCCCTACAAATTATAAATACTGTTCTTGAAGCACGAGACAAAACTCCATTTCCACACCTTTTCCTGTTTTGTTCTAGTCTTAGAACAGAAACCTTCAAACTGTGATTTTCCCAAAACAGCTTCAGCACAATGATTCTAGCTACTCTTCATGCATGCACACTCATTTCTTTTCCAGCCTGCAGTGATAACTTCCTTTGCAAAGGATTTGAATCTTTTTAGGCAAGTGCTGGACTAATAATAAAAAGTAGTGGTAATCTAACCCTTTGCCATACCTAAAAGAACCTGAAGCTGTAGTTACTGTTCCATTGGTTTTGGAACCTGATCTCAAATGTCTGCAAACTGCCTGGCCAGAGATCCTTGGGATGCTCGTGGTTAGGCAGGAATTAAGGTCTGATGAGCTGCTCTGCTCTGTGGTGACAGATATGTTTAGAGGCAGGCATGAAAGCAGCAATGAAGGAGCTCAGGACTCTTAAAAATGAAAACTGAGGTGCTTTTAGACTTTGATTATATTGGTGGGAGCTGAATAGCCTTTTCATGATTGCTTAAATTCGACCTGAATTTTCAACTACATTTCTGCATCTTTTTTTGCGTCTGTGACTGTTCACTGAATAAAGATCAAAATCACACCTTGCACAGTTACCATATATGGCAAAAATCCTTTTCCTTTTAACATGAAAGCACTGTAAAGAGCATCTTCACAGAGTTCATTGAAGTTCTTTAACAGGGTGGTCTGTAAATAGTCTAGAGGTTTGCTTACTGTATTGGAGTACACAACTTGCATCACAAGCGTACAGGCTATTTCTTTTCTTAATCGGGAATCGCAACATATTTTGGGAAAAGAAGGGAAATTTAAATTATCACGTGCTAATTTTTGTCTCAGAATGAGATGCAGTTAGTCTGAGTTGTGCCTCTCTACAGGACATACTGAGCTTCTTAAAGGTTTTTTCCAACCTAAATGGTTCTATGATTCTGTGACCTGAAACAGTTTGCATTTTGTCTTCAAGGTAATAGAACCAATTCTAAACCCATATTGCTGTTTTCAAAATATCTCTCATTTGTCAATCACGCAGACAAGTGAACTGTAAACCAGAACAAAGTGGGACCAAGCCAGTGTGAAATACTCATTTTCTGCATACAAGAAGGAAGATGGAAGCCCAGCCTTTGGAATAAGTGTCTTCACCATATGTGTAAGGGAAAGCTGAGACTGTCTGAGGATCAGCAACTCCCACTCTGAGCTTTTTGCACCCTGAGAAAGAGATGCATTGTGTTAATTTTAGGTTAGTCAGATAAAGATGCAAAAGTCAGATAGATGCTCTTAAAATGTATTCCAACTATTTATCAGGGCATAGAATAGTTGTAAAATCCTGCTAGGATTCTCTCTCAAGTAAACTCTCTCTCTCATCATCAAATAAAACATTTACAGGGACCAAGATTGTAGCCATAAATGTGCTCCTGTGTTAAACACAGCTACCCTTTAGAACCATCTCGAGATACTTCTGTATCTTGAGATGTAAACCCTCATTTTCAATTTGTGATAGGTGTTACGAACAAGAGGGTATCTCTTTCTATATATATTAATTCATGCAACTTAATTGTGCAAGATGGCACACATTTACTCATGGGTTAAGATTATAATTGCATTTCAAAGCAGTTCTCTTGAAACATTCTAAAACAGATTATGTTCTTAAAAACTCTGTTCTTTACTTTGCATGTTTTAGTACTACATCCCATTAAAGCTGTGTTTGAAGTTACTAGGATTTGTTAAAAATTTGATCATGCCTAAGCAGATAAGAGATTATATGCTTTATGTATATATTTGAAGGATTTGTTCCAGCTTGGATACAGGGTATTAATTGGCCACCTACAGTGAACAGCAGTGTTTAATATTTAGAACCCTTTTCCTCATTGTTTTCCAGGCAGAAGAGCATGTAAGTATTCTTTTAACTAAATTTGCTAACTTTCTGGAGCACATTTAAACAATGTGTGCTACTTGTGTCATATTACATTAACTTCACTTCTACAGACAGGTTGTATACATATGTAATAAATAGCCCCTCAGGGATCAGATCTAGATTAACTGAGAAAAACGTACTCTGCTGTACGTTAAGTAATTTACAATATCTCAGTAAACATTAGAAAAGACATGTTTGTCTCACCAGAACAGGTTAACAGTGCCTGCAGACTCAGTAATGATTGTAGAATGTTAAACTATCAAGTGGAAAGTTATAATCACTTTAAATAGTCTAATTTTTTCCCCTAAAACATCAGACTATCTGGAGTTTGATACCATGATGTCTGTAATAACACTGAATGTTTATGATACAGATTGAAAGTAGTAAAGAAAGACACCAGTTCTGCAAAGGATCTAAACAGAATGACTTAAAACTGAGAGGGAGGCTTGGAGAGAAAACTTGTTTAAGTGGGTAATCTTTTATTTAAATATTATTCCTTTTAAATTAAATTGCAGTATCTGCAGTTAGAGATGAAGCATGTTTTAGGCATGCCAGTTTTATTTACATATCACAAAATCCCTGTAGCCTCTCTATTTCTATCAGCTCAGTTCTGCCTGGTAATTATTTAAATAGAGGTGTGGTAAGTGTGCTATCACTGGCTTCAGTTTTTATTGTTCCAGTTCCACTCTAATTAACAAAAACTGTTCTAAGTAAGTGTGTGAAGCTTACTTCAGCAAATTTCAGATGTTTAACACAGACATTCATTTCAACTCTAGAACTCACTTGTTATATCTGCCAGATATTGAAGAAAGTAACATATATATGTTGTACAGCAAGAAGTAAAAATTGTCTTTTCTTCGTGTTAAATCCATGCAGCTGCTGGCTGCATTGATTGGCTGTGTAGATGTAAGTTTTCCCTAAAATAGAAGGACTCACCACATAGCACTCATGTAAGCCTAGGATAAACCACATAATATAAGAAGTGGAGTGATTTCTGAATTTAGCCTAGCTGCCTTGTCTCTGATACACAGAGGGAGATAGAAAGTAGGCTAAATTCCAAATGAGGAAGCATGTTTAGAATTCTGTCTTAATTGATCATTTAAGGACAATCATCTTAATTGTTTAATTACATTATTTAACTGTCTTAAACTCAGGCAAGAGGCCCACCAGCATAGAGAAATAACAAACTGTAGTAAGAGTGGCTGGAGCAGAGGACCATAAGCCCTGGATTCTGGAGAAGCCATTTAACACTGTTTGCTTGTCCTGAAATAGAAATAATAAATACTTCATTATACTCAATCATTGGAGATCCTAAGACAAGCAACACTGTATTACAAATAATCATTATTATTTCATTATATATTAGCTTTGCAACAAAAACAACTGAATGCTTTTCTACGTGGAGCAAAGGTAATTCAATATGCACAATGTAGGAATACCTTAACGTGTATTAATTGCATATAAAAATGTTAAAGCAACTGAAAAGCAGTCGATGCAAATGTTCATAAACATTGTGTCTGCTAAGTTAAAAATCAAGGTGCCATATTTACTTAGTCACTTAGTCTGGTCTTACAGAAGCAGCTTGATTCATTTTACATGTACTGTTTGAGGGGCGACAAAAAGCATTGAAAAGAAGACTGTAAAAGTAAGAAGGAAAAAGACACAAATTTCAGGGAGAACTGGTAAGGGACAGCCCTGTAGAGCTGGTGTCAGGGGGGTCAGAATCCCTGAGTGCACTTTGTTTCAGGTAGGCCTGACCCTCTCTGCTGTCCTGTTCCATTTGCCTGCAAAGAGCAGTGGAAAAGATGCAGTCATTTGTCTGTCAGCTGAGGACCTGACATAGTGACAAACGTGTCAGGCTTTGAGAAGAGCTCAGAAGTGGAGTTCAGTGGAATTTACCTACAAACAATTCTTTGCAGTTATGCTCTGCAGCTGAGTGAGTTCTGTGCTTCCCTTGTTTACTTACTCCTTTCTATCCAGGGAATAGCTGGAGTCCAAGACACAAGTGTCATGTAGTGCCAATTACTCAACATACAGGTTCATCTGTAATGATATACAGGGCCTTTATTAAAAGAAAAAAAAATTATAGGAAAGATAGAGAGAGAAAAGTGCTTTTTTAGAAAGTTATTAATAACTTAAAAAGTTAGTGACATTGATTTTTAAAGAATGCTGAGTTGTATCTTATCAAACCAAAAATAAGAAAGTAAATTAGAAACCTACCATGAACTCAAGAATTATGTGGACACAATCCCTGTTACTTTAAAGTGAGATATAAATCCAGAGATTTCTCATGCCATCATTTTGTAAATAATTACAGTTCTGCTGAATCTGTTGTATAAAGTTTACATGGGAGGTTCAGTGCACCCTTGCTCTTGTTTAGAACATTGGGAACCACCAGAGAGATGTTGACATATGGCTGCACTGTTTTAGTGCACGAGACATCGACTACATGGGAGCATAATAAACAGGAGCATAAAGACAGGTTTGTGCAAGCAGTTTGGATTGACCTTTTTGGCAGCTGAAATCCATCTTGAGTACATGGTGCTGATGTGGACAGACATGTAAACCTCATCTTATTACCGCAACTACCAGTTCTACAAATATATTCCAAAGCTCAGAATGCACATCATTCTAAGTAAAGTGATTTTAAATGGGAGAGGGGATGCAGCAGCAACAATTCAAAGTAAGACGGAGCAGAAACTTTCTCTTAAGTTTGTGGAATTACCCCCATTGATAAATAAAGAGCTAGATAAGTGTGTTTCACACCAATAGAAATTCTTATAATCATTTCAGGTTGATGGCTTATTTCATGTATTTTTTCCCTGGCTAAATATTTGACTAACTGATACGGTATTTTAATTTTGACATTTAAAAAGAACAATCTACTGTCCTTTCAATAAGCAGTTTTAGTATAAGCATTTTCCAAATTAGGAATATTTGTATAAATACCTTTTGCTTTTGAACAACAGTGTCTGAATCTGGACTATGGCAGTATTCTTAGAAACACAATGAATCCATTTGTAACGCATTTTTGAAGGAACATTTTTAAAGAACTTAACACTTTCTACATTTTGAAAACTATCTAACATAGCCAAATTTATTTTATTTTAACAAGTCTTAATCTACTGTTGCATACCAAAATATGAACCTCTTTGTATAGCTCCAGTAGCGCTTGGATTCAAGACTGTAAAATAATCACTCATTGTGATAATAAATTTTAAGATTTAATCGTAACTGATGGGATGTAGGCAAATGTCACAGTTCTAAGTGCTCCTTATGTCTGCAGTAGTTTCTTGTTAAATCAATGGAAGCACTGTGCACATGATCTGTGGATATTGCCCATCAGTTCTAGATAGTTTCATTATGCAACAATGAAAGAATACACCTTTAACTTGTGAGCAGACCTACCTATAGTGTTGTGAGTAGCATGCTTCTAATAGTTTTCTTGAGTTTAGCAACCCACCAGTTAGTAAAATCCTGAGGTCAACAAGAGTAAGATGAAAAAAAAAATTTCTTATTGTTGTAATGTTAAGGAGAAGTGAAGATGCAGAGGAAGGTGGCAAAAGAGTAATTACTCAATTAGGCACAACAGAGAAGCTGGTTAGCATGAGGTATTCCTTAACTTGGGTATCAGAGGTTATCTTTAAAACAGGAGTGGTTGGTACTATCTCATCATAACCACATCCCTAGCTTTACTCTTGGGTTTTTGGAAGAGCTTTTCTGGAAAGAGGGGCTGTATTTTATGTGTGTGCTTGTGCATGTTGGAAAATAGTGATAGTGGCAGTCGTCCAGAGTACTTGAAACTTAGTGCATACCTCGCCACACTTAGTACAGAGTTCTAGAGTGAGCAACTTTTTTCTTATATTGAAGTGTTACTGCAGTGTAAACTGTTTTTAACAATGTTGTAATAAATACACACTCTGTTAATCTCTTATTTAAAAATACAGAAAACATGAACCTTTAATGACTGACTTATCCAAGTCATGCAACAAGTAAAAGTGCACTCTTTCATATTTCTTCAGTACCATTAGTAATACTATGGTTTTTGCCTAGAATTTGTGGCCTGAAAGTGGAAAGGTATTTAGTATCACAGATTCAACTTTCAAATTTGACAGTTTGAGGGTTTTTTAAGTCAATCACATAATCACAGAATGGTTGAGGCTGGAAGGGGCCTCTGGAGGGCACCTGTTCCAAGTCAGGGCTCAAGCAGGGACACCTGGAGCCAGGACCCTCTCCAGACATCTTCTGAATATCTCCAAGGAAGAGACTCCACAGTCTCTCAGCCTGTGCCCATGCTCAGTCACAGTTAAACCTGAGGTTCAGAAGGATCTTCTTGCTTTGTCCTTTCACTGGACACCAATATAGAGAGCCTTGTTTCATCTTCAATGCACCCTCCCACCAGGTATTTATGTACACTGATAAAACACACCCACCCACCCCCTGCGCCTTCTCTTCTCCAAGCTGTGCTCTCCAGCTCTCTCTAAACCTTTACTGGCATGGGAGGTGCTTGCATTTTTAACAAATTGTATTATGTTTGTTGGTTTCCACTACATAAAGATGTGTCTTATGCTCTTGTGCTGTTGCTGGAATTTGCTCAGTGAAGATGGAAGACCCCTGTATTTGCTCAGGAAAGCTTCTGACTCTGAGGGTTTCTATGGTTTGGGTTTTGCTGTTGCTGGTAGTCATTGGTACAGAAGACACCAGTGGAGAATAGGTTGTCAGATACTATTCTTTCATTTAAACATCCTGAATCTTAGGTTCATTTGCAAAGGTAGAAATAATGGTATGCAATGGAAATCAATGTGCTTGTTCTGGCTGTTGTGTGTTGTAACCCTGTATCATTTTCTCATCAGTAGATTTGGGGAAGAGGCCTTGTACTATGCTGTTGATAGCACATATTGTTTAAGGATTAAACCATTTTCCCACTCCTTTTATTTTTTTTTTTTTCAGAAGCGCAAAAATACATGAACATTTCTGTATTCTGGGAATGGCAGAGCTAAACTCAATTGAAAGCTTTGAACTTTGATTGGGACAGCAGGCAGAGGGGAAAAAGTGAGAGGGGAAGATGGGCCTTTTGTCCCTCACCTGAACCTTTTAGGCTCCCTTCTCCTTGCCTTGAGAAAGCCTTTCTTCCCTTCCCTTACAGATATTGCATTACCCTACCCTGGGCTCGTGCCAGATTCTGGAGAGCATGTACCCACGCCAGATTCTGGAGAGAGAATTTGGCCTCACAATGTCTGCATTGTGTTTGTTCATTTTGAGAGAGGGTGCTTTGAAAGTAGCCACGTTTGAATCTGTAGCTGTCCTTGTGTTAAGCAGGCCTATGGAATGCTCTGTGTTGCTAATGTTCATACACATTTGGACAAAGCTAGTATACGTTTATATGGTTTTAATTTTAAAATCATTGAAGTGGTATCCTTGGTTCTTGCTGCTAGTGGAGTCTAGTATTGCTGTCCTCACTTGAGCAAATCTCCCAGTGAGACCAACACAAATTCTGCCTAAGGAAAAGGTTAAAAAATTGGCTTATAAAGACCAAAAAGGAGCTGTGCTTCATGCAGCTTCTTTTGGTAACTGCATCAGTTTGAAATCTCAAGTATTAGGGATCTTTTGAGTGCTCCAGTTTCAGGAAGAATACTCTGTATGAGCTCTAAGAATGTCTTTTGCTGGTGGGGAAAACACATGTATAAAGATGTTAAAAGCTGACTGTTCCACTGGAATGAGTGAAATCTTAAATTTTACACAGTTCTACATTTTTCCACTGAGGGATTTTTATTTATTGTTATTCTGGTTAAAGTGGTACTTAATCCATCAGTAAGAATTCCGTGATAAAATTCAGGCCGTGCCTTGGGTGACCTGTCAGAAACTGTATATCTTATTGCTAGGAATCTTTTGAGACTTGGGATTTGATATTTCTCCTGCACATATATGAGATGTCTTTGGCAAAGGTCACATAAGTTTTAACCCACAATATTAAGTCACAAATGAAATGGATTTAAGTGGTCTTGCCCTACTCCCCTGTGAGTGCTTGCTCACATCTCAAAACCACCGTATAATTTGTCACAATTCAACATGATTATCTGTCTTTGCTCAGGAGGACTATAATAGCTAAAGACTAAGTTATATTGCAGGTAAGGATATAGGATTACTGGTAGAACTGATTGAAAGAGCTTTCTAAACTCTGGTCTAATGAAAGAGCTTTCTAAACTCTGGTCTAAGCCTATCTGACCCTAGCTTACTTTCTTTTATTTCCTTTTTTTTTTTTTGGTTCTGTTGTCCTTCAGCTTTTTAGGTTTGTTTTTATATTTTTCCTCACTGGTGTTTTTTGGTGGTTTTGGGGTTTTTTATTGTGCTAAAAAATACCCTCGATTGCACCAAAAATGCCAACCCAAAATAGGATAGGGAACAAAAGTTCAGCTGACAGTGCGTAAATAGACCCAGCAATCCCTGATTCAGCTGTCCTCCCTGCTCAGCACAGTTTTTCAGCATGTAGACAGTGAAGCATGTAAATGTTGTTTTCTAAACACTGCATGTCCAAATGATCTAGACGGGATCATGGAACAGAACATGGTTTGAAAAGCTGCTCTCCCAGCCGCTCCCCCTGCCCGCCCCACCGGGGGGCTTTGAGAAGCAGGGCATGTTCGAGTTGCCAATCAAGCTCTTATGTAAAGTCTCGCTGAAGTTCAGTGCACTTTTTAAACTATTTCGGAGTTTGGTACATTTTAAAGGAACACTCCTTAGCATAATGAGCTGTGCATATCTTCTCCATGTTCATTAGTTGCATGCTAATGGCTATGTTTAAAATTCCTTCTTATCTTCTTTTCTGATTGATGGGAACTTGAACCAACCTCTAGACTTCCAGACCTTGCTCAGTTACTGTCATTTTCATTGGCAGAATAAATCATTTGATGTGAAAACTATGGTGCACTATTTTGATTCCTTGTTCAGTGCTATATTATATATTATTTGTCAGCAGCTATTTTGATTCTCTGGGTGTCCGATAAGGTTCTATATTGTATGACAGCCTCTATTATTTAACAGACCAGCAGGATTTTTTACCTTCTGCTGTTGCAGCATAGGACAAAGGAATTGCATGCCCCTCTTTATTTTTCTCTGCTTTTCTTCTTTGCTGTAGCTGCTTGGGTTAAAAGACAAACAAACAAACAAATCTCTGTGGACTTCAAAGAGATCAAATTTTTTTAAAAAAGCAAATAATTTCTTAAAGCTAGGCTGTTTTGCTGTGTTTCTCTCCTGTTTTTCTTTTCTTCCTTTTTTTTTTAATTCTGAAAAGAAATAGCAGGCTGTAGGCACTGCCTGTGGCTTGCTAGCCTTGCTTCTTGTGTGGTCTGTGCAGACTTTATGATTTATTCAGCTAATGGGAAAGGAGCATGACCCCCAGTGGCCACAGAAAGAGAGCTGCATGTGGGTTTAATGCTTTCACCACAAAAATGTCTGCTATGACTAAGCTGTGTGGCTGAAGTCACTGTCTGAATGGTGCTAAAAAGGAACTTAGGCATTAAGTGTGCACTATTTACTATAGATTGGCTCTTGGGATTAGGCCAAGGGTTTCTTACTCAGTTTCAAAGAATAGCATGGAAGCTGCTAGGAAAATTAGAGCTGTGCAATTTATTTTTACCAGTCTCCCCAGTGAGTGACCCAGTGAAGGATTTGCCTCATAACACTTTTTTTCATCAGTTACCAAAGAGCAATTCAAAATGTACTGGTTTGTTAGTGAGTTTTACGGGGCTTATTGTTTACATTTTCCCATCTCCTACTTTTCTTCATGTTAACATGACTTTCTAACAATATTTTTCTTCATGTATTGCTTAGAACTGTAAAGGAAAACAGGTTTGGACAACTTTTGAACATCATTGCTTGAGACCAGTTACAGTACTATCTCTGATTAAAAGGATGAAACTGTGGGCTAAATTAGGAGTCTGCCCTTGTCTGCTCAAGAGAATGGCAGAACCAAAAATTCTTCATTGGGAAGAAACTGAAATCATCTGTTTTATTATGGCAACACTGCCACTACTTTTACTTGATTTTTTTTTTTTTTTTACTTTTAAGGGCAGGTTAAAACGCTCTGTATCTATTTTCCTACTGACAGCTGACTGTCTTCACATGGATATATTAAAAAACAAACCCACCGCCACTACCTATACTGAGAGAAAAAACTGTAAAGTGTTTTGTAGTCTTTAAAAAGCATTTAGAAATTCTGCTTTCCCAGCACTAATATCCTTCTTAGTGCCATGCATGAAACCCAGTGGAGCATTAAAAATTAGTCACAAACACTTTGCTAGTGGTTTTGTTTGTTTGTTTTCTGAAAAATGTTCTTTATCTGAAAATGGTGAGCACACCTCTTAGAAACTAAATATTCAAGAGAATGAGGGAAAAAAATACAGAGTTCTAGGAACTGATATTCCAGATTCATTGTGTCTTTCCACAGTTTGATTTTGGTCAACTTCAGCAACAATAACTTCAGCATAATTCAAATCAAGATTTGTTGCTAGTATTTAGTGAAGTTATTGAAAGCATGTAGAGAAAGAAAAGAGTCAAGTGTAAAATGTATTATGTTCTTTTACTATCAAATATCTAACAAGGTAAAAGTGGCCATTTTTTGTCACTAAGTTTTGGAAATGGGAAAAATTAAAATTTAACAGATTTTATGTAAATAGCAATACTATATGTGTCTGTCTTTGCATTTTGTCTTGCAGGCTTGCAGATTTTTGGCTTGTAACCAAAATTTTAAAATCTAGATGACAAATGGTAAGATCCTACATTGCATTTCTGCACACAGGCGTCAGTTTCTATAAATGCTCAGAACCCACAAAACAGAAGTCACTTAAGTGAAAGAGTAGTGCAAGTGTTTTGCAGTTTTGAAATTCAGGCCATTTTTACTTTTAAATATTATCGGGGAAAAAATGTCACGCAACGCTTCTTTTTGCAGAAAGTAAAGTGTGGGCATCACTTGAAAGACTATATACATAGGAAAATATGGTGAATTACTTGCTGAAAAAAACTTAGGTGAAAAAGGCTAGATATATTAATTTTACATTTTTAAAAGAATATATTTTGCTTTTGCATTTTGAAGCAATCTTTCCTATGTATAGCACTTCTTTTGTTTTAATGAATTGCAAAATATCGTTTGTATCTTGTCAGATGAAACCCCTGAAATAACTTAAATTTTTTAAATATCTTTTTTTCCTTTAGACAAGAACTGAAAGAAGTTATTCATACAGTTCTGTTTCATAATCTTAAGGCACAGAGGTTTTTAATTTTTACTTGACTCTGGTTGGAAGTTTATCCTTCTTGTCCAGTTTTCTGGGATGTCTGAAATAAGGGTCGAATTCTCAAGGTGGAAGACTTCCTGCTGTGCTCAGTTTATTCCTGATTCTTGCACAACCAGGAAGAAAAAATGTGAAGAAATGAGCAGTGATGCTGTTATCTAAGCACAGCAATTTGTGAAAATGGAGTGAGGGGGTTCTGCAGTAGAGGATTAGGCCTGGTTTTAACCTTATAAACGTTTGTATTTCCTGCCTAGAGGGGGGCTCTGTCTTCATGCTGCCCTGTAACCCAAGACTGGAATGATGTGGTGATTGTACCATAAGAGAATTTGAAAAGCCATTGCTTTGGGTTATACCGAGCATGTTTGCTGGGCTGCTGTACACTGTGGAGAAGTTCCCCTCTGCAGGCTATGGGGGATGGTACAGAGAGCTGTACAAGAGCAGTGGGAATAATAATCCTAAAATTCTCCTTACCTACAGCAAGCAAACTGGTGTGTGTGGCGTGCAGCACAGATGCCTTGTCAGCAAGAGGCAGGGGAGAGGACAGCTGGACGTGTCTGGCGTGCAGGTGTTTCAGCTGGTATTCACACTGGCTACTGGCAAACAGATCTTTTTCTCCTTTTTTTTTTTCTTTAATTTCTTTTTCTGGTGGAGGAGGAAGAGACAGTGGGAGGTAGAGAAAGAAGAGGGATCACCCACAGTCATTTCCCAGAATGGAAGAGGAGAAAAGCAACACATCAGCTCAACCCCTGTTTACACACAGAACTGGCTCAACTTTCCTTTGCAAGTATAAATCAAATGGTAGAGACTTGGGATGTTTTTCTCTCTCCTGTGAAGACAGCCTCTTCTTTTTTTTTTGACTTATGAGGATTGTGTTAGTACTCCAGGAGTTATGCATTGCAAGTTGTAAACTTGACTCTGAGCTTTTTTGACTGAAAGCAACTATTTTCTCTTCTTCAACAATTTTCAGGGAAAAAGGTTTCTTTTTCCCTGGAAAGTCACACAGTGACTTGTGTCACTAAGAACTGCTTCAGTGACATAAAGTGGTTACACATTCAGTAGCTTTAGATCCCTCCTTAGAAGCATTTTTTTATGAGCAAAATATTTTCCAGATTATCATGACTGCACCTGCCTTCTGTGAGTGAAGCATGAAGGGCTTGGAGAAGTTATTTGAATTCTGAAATTCTTGACAGTGATTTCTGAAGTGATTGACAGCTGGTAAAAGCTAGAGCAGATCTTGGGATATTTTCACCTAAGCCACACTAAAGACCAACTCAGAGAAGTTGTAGGTGATCTGCAAGCCTAACTTCACTGTTCTGTGCAATTTAGGCTTTTGATAATGAGGTCCTAGTATAAATTACTGGGGTCTGCCTGTACTCACATAAATATTACAGTTAAAAGCTGTTTCTTGTCGTTTCTTCTTTTTATTTGTTGGTTTGTTTTTTTTTTTCTTTCCCCTCATGTAAATGTAGCAGTCAGGAATCAGGTTTTTCATCTATATTGGACAAGTGCCATTTAGACATACATCTGTTCTCTGACAGTAGCTGGTTTCAGATGCCTTGACGGGGAGTATATAGCAATGTAAATTATTATTACTGTTATTGTATTTGCTATAGTACTGTATTACTACCAGATGCCGCTTGGGGGGTGCATCTCTCCTCATTTGGGGTATGCATTGCACTTAAATCTTGTCAACCATTTTTCTGTTTTGTCAAGGCTGCCTTGTAAGGAACCATCACTTACAGTAGAGAAAATCATAATGTGCTTCCTCAGTTTGTTCCACTTTGGTTCCCATTCTATGAGCATCATTTCCTGTAGAGCTTGGTTTTGCTCTTGAGTCAAAGGGCAGAGTTTTCTCATGGTTCTCTGTTAGCTAGTCATAAGATCTGAATGATTTTGATCTTTTAGTTTATGGGAGCATTGTCTTTGACTTCCATGCCACTGAAAGCTAAGCTAAGATGCCTTTGCTTGCTGGAATTTCTGATACAGTTTTAGAGTGTCTATTATGGTTAAGTTATTATAATAACAGCCGAAGTCAGGCTCTATCCTGTTTCTTCATCCTTGAGGCTTGCTTTCTTTGCCCACAGAGCTGCTCTGTTAATATCATGTAGTAGTTTGTTGAACAGGTTTGCTGTAGCACACATTATTATATGCATCTTCTTGGACAAAAATAGAACTAACAATATGTAACAGTGATGTCATTGTCCAGGAGAATGTCTTCTAAACAATTGGGAGTTTTGCCCATCATCAATCAGTATGCTGACGTATTTAGTCACGTGGATCTTATTGTGTATCCTATAATTTCTTGGATTTATGTAAGTCTTCAGTACAAGTGATATGGGTTTTTCTTTTGGTTCTCTCATAGAATATTCTTGGGACTGTCACATTCTGGTTGATGTTTAATTTCTTCTCACTGGAATGGGTGTATGAATATTCCCTAAACACACAAGTGATCTCTGCATCCTAATTAATTCCTAGTTGCCAAACAATTTCATATCCTTAGATGAAAGTTACTATGAAAACTATTCCACAGATTTTTCACCTAATGTAGAATTAGTTCTTCCAAATCTAGAATCAATTGTTTTCATTGGGAAATGCTAGGTGCAGACCCTGACCCTGTAATTTCCTCACATAACTTATTGCTTCTTCTTTTCTTGCTTTGCCTTTTTAATGTATTTTCTGTTCATTGCCTTCATCTTTGTTTTTGTATGTAGATATTTATCTCCCCTATGGCAATTTGCCAAATGTATTCTGCAGTCTCAGGACACGATGATCGCTTCATTTCCCCGATCTGTCCTTTTGAGACTGTTCTGCAATACATAAGAGTAAAACTCTCTCTGTGAGAAGTAGATTTACAAATAGTCTTGTGAAAAAGTGTTCCGAGAAGTCATCTTGAAGCTACTTAGTTCTTACTCTATCTAAGAAAACCGCAGTTGGGATGGAGTTTCGAAGCACAGAACATTGTCCATTGCATTAATCTTCCTAATCAATGCCTTCTTTATATTCCAGAATGTGCTCCTGTATCTTTCACTCCTGCCCAGGGGTTTATTCTCCTTACATCAGGTCTAGCAGGCTGTGCTGCTGCCAGGGTGTCAGTTCACCCAGCATCACTCATTTCTCCATGGGGGAAGGCAGGATTTTTCCATTGGAGCAGCTCACTGAACTGATTCAGCCACAGGCCTCGGGATCTTTGCTTCCAAATGGAACTGGAGAGAGGAGAGAGCATTCAGCTCACGGGTTGGGGGTAGGGGCAGCAGGATTTCCCCTTTTGGCAGCCACCTGCAACTAGACCGGATTATGTATAATGTCAAGCCACATTCTTAAACAACTCACAGTGTTTCTGATCTAGTGAGACCGGAGTGTTTGATGTGCTTAGTGGAGATTTGACTTTTCAAATAGGTCTGGCAGCAAGTACTAAAAAGCAGGTGTCCTCCAGATTGGTGTATGACTTACATAGCCAAGAGAAGGCTTCACAGAAGGGCAGCTACTAGAAAAAAAACAATCATAAAACAAATAAGACACCATTAGTTTAAATGGGCAAAAGTCCACAAAGGAAAGGACCTGGCAGCCGACACCAATATTATTACTGGCTGAAAAGAGATTTGAACTTTTTTTGGCAACAACAAATGTCAGAGAATTGGATTTGAACAGGTGAAATTTATTATAACCTTTGGACACAAATAGTCACAGAAAATCAGTGTGGGTGTTCAAATAATGAGGACTATCTGCAGCAGTGGGTAAAGAAGAGAATCAGAGTATATAAAATTGTCATTGCAAGAAAGTACAGGGAAGAAATGAGGTTTTCCTAAGAATATGAGTCACAGAAAATCAGTGGGAATTGGATGCCTTCTTTTTTTTCTAAAAAACCTCCAGCCAAGCTCCCAGACATGACACTACTGAGGAAATGTGATCTTTCTCAGATCTTCTAAATGCAAACCTGTTCAAAGCACAGGAAAGTCATGTATTTCAGGGCCTTCAGGAAAGTGGAGGAGGACAACTCCAAAGCAGTAAAGATTTTAAGGAAGAGAGAAATTGATGTTGTGCTCGATAAACACGAACCTTGGGTTTACAGCATTGATGGCGAACTGTCAGCTGAGATTTTAAAAGGACATTTTCTCTTACTCTGTCTAAAAACTGAAGAAAACAATGGGACTTTTTCAAGAGCGGGATTTCACCTATTTTTCTTTGTTGAAAGCTGTTCTTTTCCTATGCTGCAAATAGGAAACCGTGTCAAGCATAAACTGTGGTTCTGCTCATCCTTTTGTTCAAAATGGGATGTGTCAATTCAGTTTCTAGATATGGTATTGTATGCATTGCACTTGATGTGTTATCAAATAATCTCTGTTCCCAATCATAACAAAAATATTTGAAAATTAATGTGTATGGTGATATAAATTCATATATCGAATAGAGTAGGTTATTAGACTAAATATATTCTATTTCAGCTGGGCAGACTTTAGTTTCTGTTCTCAACAAAATACGGTGTGCAGCTGTTTTTTAACCTGCTTTCTATGTTGAAATGTGTACTGATATGTATTCTTGTCTTGGTTTTTTTTCTGCCCTAGGACAGCACTGGGGATAAATTTCTCTATCTGAACGGACCATTTCCTATTAAAATACTTAAATAAACATAGGAGAAACTCGCATATATACAGGCACCTAGGTACTCATATTTACATAGGCTTAGTCACTCAGAGTTTGTAAATTTAATTTTTTTTTCCCTTTTTGAGTGGAAGAAGTATTGTAATATATCATCTGCTTTTGAAATAGTGCTGTGATTTTTTTTTTTTTTTTTTTTTTTTGGTTTGGGGGATTTAGTTGTTCAGGGTTGGGAGGGTTGGATGGTTTTGTGCTTGTTTTTTTTTTTTTTTTTTTTACTGTGGGATACTCAAGCACTGGCACAGATTTCCCAGTGAGGTTATAGAGTCTCTGCCCTTGGAGGTACTTGAAAACCCAACTAGACAAGGTCCTGGGCAACCTGCTTGAGGTGATCCTGCTTGAGCAGGAAGTCCTCCGGAGATCCCTTCCAACCTCAGGAATTCTGTGGCTTTTAGCTGGAGACTTACTTGTATTTTTTTTTTAGCTGGGTGTTTTTTCTAGCACAGAGAGAAAAATAAGTCAAGCAAGGTAGGGTTTTATATAGAGTTTTGAGAACTGAGAAATGGTAGAAAGAAATGCAAGTGAACAATGTGCATCCTACCAAGCTGATGGTTGATGGGCAGAGGAGCAGCGAGAGCTTGGAAGGGCAAAAGTACACACTGGCAAAGCTGGTCTTTCCAGAATGGTGAAAACTTATAAAAGCTCTTTGTAATGAAGAAAGTATGAAGCAGTAATATTTTTGGTTAATTTTTTACTTAGCTTTCTCTTTGTTTTAAGATTTTTCAAGGACATTTCTTTCAATAACCTCTAGTTTTCTCAGTTTTACCAAAGAGTGAGTCTTGTTTTTCTGAAAAGCTGGAAATGCTTCTTACTGTACTTGGATTACTGATCTTTCCAAAGCTGCTGACAGTCTCTGACACGCATAGATCCGTTGAGTGAGTCATAAAGCCCAGTCAGCTGGATCTTTTGCGTGTTCCTGGGTGAGATTTAGTAGGTATTCACTTTGTAGACTTTGAAAACTGGCCAGGAGCTTTGACAAAAAACAACCTCAATGTTGCTGCTAAAAAAAACCCCAGAAAGCAGCACTGAAAAGTTGTTTTTTCATAATCTAAACTGTATTTTCTGCTGCAAGCAGGTGAAATTATGTTGTCAGGAAGCCCTTTCACTAGTATACGGTGAGATTTGCAATGGATAGAAGATTGTCTTTTGAAATAGCATTGCATTGGCGTGACAAAGCCTTTAATTTTTCTGTTCCTTAGAATGAGTAGAATTTGCGTTGGAAGAAGACTTATAACCCTCCCTTAAGGGCTCTGTGAGTCACCCCAGATTGAGGGATATCAGACAACCTGACTCCTCTTCTCTTTCTCCTTTTCATGTCTGTAACTGTGCTACCATGGATTTAGTTGGAAACCTCTCTAAAGATGGGTGTTTTCTTCTGTGGTAGAGTTGGAAGCTGGGCACATCAGTTACAGAAAGAACAGTTCCCATACCTGCCAGGAGTATGAGTTTCTTCTCCTATCAGTATATTTTGTTTCTTCAGAGCAACTGGATGGACTCTGTATTGCTTGCCAGTACAGGGGAACTTAGTCTCTATATAAGCTTCCCAATGCTCACAGTCTTTTGGAAAGACTGAACTACAGTTCAGATGTTCTCAGTTTTGAAACCTTTAAATTGTTTTCTATGCTTTTATCATTCACTGTATTTTTCTCTTTTGTTTGAGGTCCAAATTTACTTGTAAGTATTTTACACTTTGTAAAAATTTTCAAAGATTTAAAGAAAAATGCTTGGAATTAAGAACTTCATTCTGCAGTTGGCAGAACTTTGTTTCTTTGAAATATTAAATTATAGTGGTTTATAATATGATAGTTTATATAACAGTCTGATTCTTACTTAGAGAAGTAATCCATGTTTTCAAAATTTTTAAAATTTAAAATCTACTGCTTTTAAAAAAAAAATCCCTAAGCAAGCAAGTTTCGTAACACTAGTTGATCTCAGTGGGAATTAGGCAATAGACAAAATTTTAGATATTAGATGGTTTAGATATTCTGGTACACCAGTGCGCTGAAAATCTTTGTTGTTCTTTGAAAATGCCATTTAATAGCTGTCTGGACGTCACCTACACGTACCAGTAGTTTCTGGATGCCAAATACTTTTTCAGAATAAAAATGCAGGAGATGGCCAAAGGTTCAAGGTCAAGTGCAAAGTAGGACAGGAGAGGGAGGACATCATTTTCAAGTGCCTCTTGGTAAAATAACCGGAGAAGACAGTAAGCCATTCATAAGGATTAAGGCTAATGGGTGAAAGTAAATTGTTTTAATTAGGTTTCTGAGTTTTAATCCAAAACAAAACTTGCAAGAGGCGTATTGCAGATATCAGCATTTGATCCTGTCCTATTAAATACATTTTCAGCATCTCAAGAAAACGCAGCAATGGGATCGTCATCATCTCTCACCTCTCATAATATCTGTAGCACTCTTCTTAAATTATCAGCTGCCTCCCTGCCTGGCATGAAACTGCCTTGATCTTGATTTACAATGGTGGTAATGCTTTTGTTTAGTCTCGTGGTTAGCCATTTAGTAAATATTTTTAAGACTACATTTAACAAAGATACAGAATGATAGTCCTTACATTTACTGAGACTTTATCAGGTTTCAGAGCACACAGATTCTCCTTCACTTTTCATTGATAATGGTATTGCACCTTTACCTGGTTTGGTGCATGGCATTTTGGAGGCACCATTTTAGATTAATATAGGATTTCTGACATATATCCCCATCCCTTCTTGTCACCCACCCTAATCAGTCCAGTTGCCAGACTGCAAGTTCTTTGCTGTGCCAGTCATTTAATTCAATGTATACAAGTACAGTTGTATATTCCTTTCAATTTGGCAAACATATGGCAGCAGATAGCAATGCCCCAGTGGAACTTAGAGAGAGGTAGGGAATAGCCATAAAATTTGGAAGAGTAGGCAAGAGAAACACGTAATTTTTCTAGCACTTTCTATAGTGGTGCTAAATATGGTATTGGCAAAGAACAGAACTTAACTCTCCCTTCTAGTATTGCCAAGGAACTCTTCATGAGCCTGCAAAAGATGTGAATGTTGTGGACAGGGACATGAATTTAGCACTTTTCCATACCTGGGGTTGTCCACTAGCTAAAAAGCAACAGAAGCTTTCCTTGAGTGTGCAGTCTTGAGGACTCTAGGAAAAGACCAAGGATTTATTTATCTGCTTATCTTCTCTTCCAGTACATCATTATTCAATGACACTTGGATTAGCTTTGTTTGCAATAGGTTCTGCCACATGTAGACCAACTCCAAATGCGCATGTCCTCAAGTATGATAAAAATTCAGTCGAAGAAGCTTAAATTGAGTAGTGAAAGTTCTGAAGATTTTCAAGAACAATTTTTAATGGAAGAACCATTGCTTCTTCCAGGTCAAGTGGATGCAAAAATTGATGGTCAGACTTGTTTGAACCCCACATTAGTGAACTCCAGTTTTCAATTGTTCTAAAAAGTTCTGTGGTATTTTGGTGTGTAATCAATAGCCTATGCATGTGACAGGTTTATATAATTTAGCAGCATTTTACAGCTTAAGGCCTTTAATAGAACTCAGTCACTTGTAATGCATCTCACTGTCTGATTGGGTGGGACATACAGGAACTAAGTGTCCATCCACTGAACAAGAGAAACATGAAGTATTTTTTAAGCTTGGAAAGACACTAATGAAAATTGTGGATGTAGTCTTTAAACTTTATCGAGATTGTAATTTGAAATTAGGTTTCCCCAAAATAGGATGATTTAAATCTTAGCAAACATATTCTTACTGAAAGAACCCTTCAGGATTTATTCCTAGGGATGATCCTGCAGTTAGGGATTCTCAAAAGAGTTAAACCCTTTATGTCTGTTTAGAAGACAAAGGCAAAACATCTGCTTTTAGAGTAATTCCTTGTTTTTCAGCAGTATTCAAGGAAACTGGGTGAGAGAATGCACTATAATTTTGGATAAGAAGGAGCCAAAGGAAAGCTTCCTTCATTTTCTTGCTTTCCCTGCCAGCCTGCACTGCAGCTCCAACCTTCTTTTCTCTGGCAGGAAGGAGAAAAGAAGAAAAAAAGCAGTGGATTCCTCAGCATAACTTCCTCTGTTCCTTGAAGTTTAGCCACTGGTCTAATCTCTGAAAGTTTTTCCTGGCTTGCATTGACTTGCTGCTCAGACAATGAGCACTTTTTTAACCTGTCAGGAGCTGAATTGCTTGGCCTGCCATCGGGTTGACAGTGTGCCGCTCTTTCTGAGGCTACTCTGTTCCTGAGACGCAGGGCTGACACAAATCTGTACAAGGGCTGATTTTGTGAGTGCCCCAGCGGAATCCCCTTCAACCGCTGTCTAGTTAGTAAGGTTCAGTGAATACTCAAGGGGAGACTCCTTGGCAATGGATTTTGCCTTTTGCAGGAATTCTGCGTTGGAATTTTTAGTATAGGATGGCTCTGTTGGGCTGTGTGTGCTGTTTAAAAAAAAAAAAAAATCACTCGGTTTGCAGTTAAAGTTCTGTTTATGTTTCTGCAGAGTTTAAAGCTGTTCCTTATCTGTTGCCTATGCTCTTTATCATTCATAGGTCTGAGGGAGCTGGAAAAGACATACCAGGCTACAGGGAGGGAGGCAGGCAAGCCAGAAGCAGAGACAAAGGTAGGCTTGGTTCTCAAGAACAAATAACACAGTAAAGAATGACGTTTCTTTATTATACAGTTTTCCCACAATAAATGTGCCTCCTACTGCAGTATTTTCAACCAGAAATGTATGCATATATATATATACACACACACACACACACGTGCGTGTGTGCGTAAATACAGGCTTCAGGACTGCTGAACGTCTGAAACCTGAAGGACTGAGACTGTACTGATGTGGTTTCAGAGGTTGAATGTCACCCACCTGTACCTGCACTCGGGAGATTTCACACCACCACACCAAAACACACATAATTCACTGCAGCGTTTGACAGCTGACGTCACACCCAGAGCACACCCAGACTGCCCCGAGCAGTGTCACACAGGGGCTGCCCCTGCACCAGGCAAGGAGAGGAGTGTCCAAAGTGACCTGCATGGTAATTCTGTGCATTATTCGCTTTGCATTAAGCTTGGTGCCTCCAATAAGCGTCCGGACCTCATTGTGTCTAGCGTTTTTTCCGAACACATAGGAAAATCCATGCTCTGAAATTTTTATCTAAGAGTATTTGGGTTTTCTTCTCACGTTTATACGTACTTATTTTTGGGCTTTTAGGGGGCTTTTCGGTTCTTATTTCGTCTTTCAGGAACAATATTTTGTCATATCTATAGTAGAACTGAAAAAAATCACTTTTCCAAAAGGTGGGGCTGTTTAGATATTTGCCTCACACTTACTGTTTGATTTCCTATTTCCCTGCTAACTAGTGATTTTTTTAAATGCCATGCTGTAAAGGAAGGTTGGACTTCTAAGGCTATTTTAATTTTTATCCTTGATAGCTTTCATTTCCCAATACGTGGTAACTTGCAGGATTGGGCCTGTGCTGTAGAATTTACACAAAAACCTCTATGAGATTTGCTGGGCACAATTGTGAAAACTGCTCAGTATATCCTGTTTTCTAAATGTCAGCTTTTTTCTTTTTTTTTCTCTTTCATAGTGGGTGGGCTGACTAAACAGAGACTTTTTTACATGGTACTTTGCTGTTTTCTAAACAGAGCAGCTATGTATGCTATCTAGTTTATATACAGCTTCTTTTTTTCCTTTTTTTTTTAGAGCAGGGTACCCTTATAAATATGTTGGATTTAAAAGAAGCTAGTCCTACAGAAAGTGCTTTGTTTCTAGTATCTAAAACTTCTCTTGATTTTTTTTTCCCTTCATATTTTATTCGTTGCTTTGCTGTGTGCCACTTTCTGTGTGTTTTGAAATAATTATGCATAGGTCCTACAGTACAATACAGCTAATGTTTGCAAGAGTTTTTGTTCTGACATATAGCATGGAATGGAGTTAACCAAAACCTAAGTGTGGACTTTGCACCCACTGCAGTTTCTAAGATACATATTAAACATTATTTTGGGCCTTACGACAGCATATGGCTTTAAAGCATTAAAGAAAGACCATTCCAAATTAGGAAAATTAGAACAAAGAGCTATTCTAAAATAAATAATTAGTATTCTTAAAATATATCAGCACATAAATACTTCTTGGATAACTGCCACTTTTGGGCTCACTGGGGAGTCAAAGGAAGGCACACTTTTGATGCAATGAATGCCTCTAAATGGACCACATAAAAAATGATTGCTGTAAATAAACTGCATAGCTGCTGCCTGGATAATCCTGCAGGCAGTGTATCAGATCAGGTTTGAGGTACTGCGTGGCAGAATTCATAGTGGAATTAGAGGCTTTTCTGAGCAAAACTGGTTCCCAGCCAGGGCAGCCCTCACAAGCACTAGGAAAGTCACCTGAAAGTGGCCATTGGGGATGTTGCCCAATCTTTTTTCACTCTAAATCTGAAAATGGGTTTCTCTGGATCTGCTGGGAGCAGGTCTGTGCATGCTGAGAATTGATAAAGTGTATGCTGAGATCTCTTCCTACAGCTCTGCCGATGTAGCTTTATCTTTATTTCCATGGTACTCTTTTTCTTTGTAGTTTCTTCTGGTTTGATTTTTTTTTTTCTTGATTATTTCTTGCCTTTTTTAGTATCTGTCTGTTCCTGGCAAGACTGAACCCTTTTTTCTAGACTTCAGCTGTGCCCCTACCACATAAAGGTTCTTGACTGTAATGCTTGATTTGATAATGCCTGTTGAGTGACATCTTAGAGTTGAAGGCAGTGATAACCATGCGGCTGGCCAGTTAAAAAATTCATCTTAGGTTTACTTTGGAGATGATTACTTAGTGCTGCATCAGCTTTCTGTTTTGTTGCATAGTACATTGCTCTTTCTGTGTTTTACAAAGTGTTCTAAGAGGATGTGCTCTACTCTTACATTAAACCTGGTCTTGATCCTATGACAATGTCGTTGTTCCTTGACCCCAAGTAACAGTTAACATTAGGAGCATAAGGATTTTCTGTGGGTTAATGGTACAAGTCTCATATTCAATGTTCTGTTTCTTTGATGGAAAAGTGTTTATCCAGAAAGACGCTTTGGAGAGAAATTTTTTATTCAGTATGATTCAGTTTGATCAGTCATTTTTGAGGGAGATGATCTTTGATGCTTTATTTGGTTATGTGCATTACCACAGAAGTATTCCTGAGGAGCGATTGAATTTTAAACCGAGGGGAGCAAAAGGCAGCCTGTTACGTTGGCTTCCCAGGTTCCACTGCCCACAAAACAGCATCACTCCGTGGGGAAGTAGGAGGTTCTAGCATTCCTTGGGACGTGTGGGAAATGGCGTGTGTGTTTACATGGCCGTGGTTTCACCTTACACAGGGACCACCAGGTTTTAATGACACACTTGGCCACAGGAGGTTCAAGCCACTGACCACTGTGTTTATTCCAATGAGCCAGCCCGTTGGCGCTGGGAAATCTTTTACCCCAGTTTACACCACGACGTAAAAATAAGACAACACATTTCTTGTCTATAGTCACATTTTCCAATATTGGCACTGGAGATTCCTAGGGAAGGATTTTTTTTAAAATTTCCCTGCCCCCCCACTCCGTGTGGTACCTGTTAAAGGGAAATACCATGGAGGATGTTTTGTCAGAAGGATGTAGGACAGTGTCAGTGTACAAAAATGAATTTAGGCAGCACATCTTTAAAGAAACTTCTAGAGTGTGAGGTGAAAACAGTCCAGCTCCCCATGATGTCCTGTTTCTAACGAATGCTTTGTTTGACATCAGATTCTTGCTTTTCAAAGTAAATAAGGCTGGATGCTGGAATTTTCTTCAGAAACCTCATGACTGTTAAGATTGTGTGGGGGGGAGGGAGTGGGAACAAAAATTGTAATGGAACAGAACTATTAATTTTAAAATATTCTCCATTAACCTTTTTCTAATCCATTCTTAAAATGACTGGGGAGAGAGAGGAAAGCCAGGTGTCCCAGCATTTTCTTCTCTTTACAAAGAATATAGGTCCCCTCTGGTACTGATGAATACTGAAAGGCTGTTACCTATGGCATTATTGATGACTGACAAAATTCTGATGTAAAAGAGGGATTAGATGGAGGTAATTTATGTGGGGCTAGTAATGAAATGATGTGTTATTAAAGTGTTGTAGAAAATGTTCTTATGGAATTGGTTTAAGTCTGGATATATCTTGTAGTAGAATTATAAAGCTTAATCTGTTCTTGATTAAGTCAACTAACTGAAATATCTAGTCGGAGGCATATGTATATTTGTTATTGAAGTCAACCCTGAAAACTTGTTGTGGGATTGGTGAAAGCCTGGTTGTCTTTGGTTTGGACCTTTTAACCGTGCTTACCACATTTTATACTCAAAATATAAAGAGCCTCCTTTTTACTCAGGCCTTTTCTGATGTTAAAAAATATAGACTGTTTGGCAGGGTGACATGATGGAAGTGCCCCCCTACTCTCCTATATTGTGAAGTAATGGCAAGATTCGTTTAAATGCTTCACAAGTTGTTTTTCATGATTACATGTTTTAAGGAGTTTGAAAGGTTTTCCTTTCCAGGGGTCTAGTTGTTTTAGACATCTCCACAGTGGTGAGGCTTTAGTTTTTATAGTGTGTTATCAAATTTGCTTCTCTTGACTATCATTCTTCCTCACCTCCTGTTTTGACCACTAAGAATACATACTGCACGTATTTATTTTCTCTTCCTCAGTATATCACCAGCAATGATTGAAATATAGACTGCACACACAAACACAGAAGTATTCACTGAAGTTCTTCTATTGACAAGAAACTGTTTGGTTTGTTTTTTTTTTTTTTTTACCTTTAGCACCTCCTTCCTATCTGTGATTCTGCAGTGCTAGAAAAATGAGAAAGCTTAAGAGGTCTGCACCTACACTTAGTAGCACAAATTAAGTAGTCACTACATGAGTTATCAGGCAATCTCCAGTCCCACTAGTTGCATTTAGTAACGAGACATTTCTTGAGAAGTGCAGTGAGGACTAATTACCATTTGCTATATTGAACTTGTAAAGTATAAAGGCTCTAATTCAGCACTATTTCAGCATGTGACCAGATCCAAGCACATCTGCTTTACTTCCATAGGAATCAATGGAATTCAACCATATGCCTAAAGTTAAACCTGTACTAAATCACTTTTCTGAGTACAAACAAACTGCTGATTTAGAGCTTATAAAAGCTATCTCTTTTTCCCTGAGTTCCACAGAGCAATTTCTAATCAGACTGAAGAAAAGAAGCTCTCTTTCTTTAAGAAGTAATGTTCCATTTTATTTTCAAAATAGCTTTAGTTTATTTTGATCAATATCTCTTTAATGCCCATGTTTTCTCGTAGGAAATGTCTTCCATCTACTTAAAAAACGATTCATAACTATTTGAAAAGCAAGAGAGTGAGTCATATAGCTTGTCCAAACCATCACACGTTCTCATTTGTGTGCAAGGAAGTATTTCAGGTTATACTAAAAAAAAATTATGAAAGGGAGATTGGCAGGAAAGTGCCTTCTTGTGATTCATACTCAGAGAGATTGGCATTTAAGCAAAATATTCTACAAAATAAGTGATCTGATCAACGGTTAAAGAAAAATGGAAATCTGTAGTTTTTATTAGCTCCTGCTCTTCAAAAAGACTTTGAGACATGAATCGTTCATCCGTGGTGTCAATGATATTCAGTATGTCCTCAACTCTTTAAATATTTGTATTTCATGAATAGCTGTCATGCAGAGCTCAGGATAATTACTCAGAAGAGAGAACAGCAAAACCTGACAGACTGATGGCAGTAAGATTCTTGCTCAAAAAAAGAGTCTTGTAAGATCAGTGCTATCATCAGAAACCTGTTTTGGTGAAAGCAAAGATGGGAAACTTTTATAGGGGAGACAGTCAAGTCTAACAGAAACTTCCCTGAGTGAGCTCCATCCTGTCATTCTACATAGCAGCAGTAACTGTTTTACCAAGAACAGGCAAAAGCCTTCTGAGCTTAATTCCACTATCTAGGAAGTATAAAGATTTGGTTAGCAGTTGGAATCTCTGATATCCCAGCACTTTGCAGGCTTCAACAAAGGCGTACAAGTAGTAGAAATTTCTGCAAGAGCAAACACAGCATTTCTTTTCTCCAGATGTTAATGCATCCCAACAAAATGGGAAATCTGGAAATGATCAATCTTCTTTGTGAGAACTCTAGTAAACATATAGCAGCTTTATTTCCAGATGGTGAAATCCACGTGCACCAGGCTTTCCACCAAGCACTCAGATTCACCTGAATGAGGCTCTGTGTGTGCTCGCTCTGTTGGTTTCCTGCCCCTGCACACATCCCCCCCTCACTTCTGTGTCTGTTCAAAGAAGGTCTTACTTGCAATCAGCCATACCCAAAATGTGAATTCATTGACCACCGTCTTGTTTTACCTGTCATGTTTTACCTTGTCATGTTTTACCTGTAGTATTGTGCACATGATGAATTGTGGCCTAACCAGTTAACTCTGTGGTGTAGCTCAGACAGTGACAACTAATTCCAGGAGCCATTTTTAACCCCAAAATCACTTTATCCCTCCTGCTTTTTCCAGTCATTAATTCTTAAACATCTGCAGTGGTTACCTGCACAATGACATATAGAATAACCGGGGAGTACAGGAATAGTGGATTACGGATTTGCTCTTCTTTGGCACAGCCCCACAAATCCATAAGGACAGGGAAATATGACAGAAGTGGATAGAGCAAAGGGGATTCGGAACCACTTCTAAAAAGGATGTTCCACCTTTTACCTATGCTCTGAAAGTTGACTGCAATAAAAAATGGTGTTTAATTAGAAACTAAATTAAGTAGCATTTAAGTAGTATGTTTTAAATATCATCTGAAGTCTACTACCAGTAGCAACATTCATGTTTAAAATTCTTCATTTGTGCTAGCTAGTACTTAGTTTAATGTCTTTGAAAAAATCAATTGCATTTTAAAGTACTTTTTCATTCCTGCTATGTGGTATAAACTGCCCAATGAGATTGTTCCTGCCCAACAGAGTTATCGGTCTATATAGACAAGCTATAAAGTGCAGAGAAAGTATCATTATCGCCATTTTACAGCTTGGGCAAACCTGAATTCAAACATGTGAAAGCTCTGTGTAGAATGAGAAACTGGGGTGAGTTTAGCAGGTTCATTAGCTAGCACATTTTAATAAAACCTGGTTTTAGTCATCTTTTGATGACCAGAATGTTCAATCAGATTAGTATTTAAAAACAGGCTGTGGTCTGTGATATAGTTACTATTTTGTGAGAAGTGGTGACTTCCACTTTCTTACAGCTGCAATTTACTGTCACTGCAGTATGGGTACATTTTCAGCTAGTACTGACATACTTGTCTGTATTGTTAGTTATATGTAATACTGATTTTTGCAGTTGAGATTTTTGTAAGAGCATATATTCTGTGTCTACATTTGAACTGCTATCCTTTGACCAATGGGAATATGCTAGAAAAAGTATGAAAATTATAGCACAGCTGCTCAATTTAGTACAGTGTGTTTAATTTAGTAAAGAGGTGATCAATATATGTCAAGAAAATCAAATTAAATGGATTTGCCTGATACTTGTATTGCACTGGTTAGAGGAGTTTAACAGATGCACTCATTTTTTAGGAATGCTGTCTATTATACTGAAGAGCTTACTGAGAGATGAACAGCTATACAATTCTGAAGCATTTAGATTCTATATTATACATACTACACTATGCAATTCTGAGTGACTTAAAAAAAAATCCTGTGTAACCTTGGTTCTTCAGAGCAACAGAAAGACTTGGGAGCCTAATTTCTGTTGGTTTTTAAGGAGTCCTCTATTCATAAATGCCCATGATTTTTTAAAATACAGACTCTAAAGAAGGATTTACTAATGGCTCCCAGAAGAAGACACTAAGTTGCAGTTGCGATGTTTTTTTCCAGATTAGAATTCTTCTGACACACAGCTGTTCACGACTTGCTAGGAAAGTTTCTTGTCCTCTTGGTTAAGGAGTTATCTTCTTCCAAATGTAGTTTTGATGAAAAGTCATAACTTGAGTTGAAATAATTCTTCAAATAGCCTTACCCAAATCTGTGAAGTATTTTGGATGTGACTGTCAAGGCCTTTCATTTGTCTTTGTGTTCAACAGAAAGCCAGTGAACAGAGAAGCATACTGGGTGAGGTGTCAGATATGTTTTTATTATCTTCTAGCACAGCAGTTTCAGTGACAATAGCTGAGATCAGTGCCTGAGAATTTTACCCTCTCTCCATGCATTTTCTCTTCAGAGCAGTCCCTACCATGAAGATCCTGTAACAAAAAAAAAGAAAAGGGATCATATAATGTACAAAGGAGAAACTGGGATTAAAGGATTTTCCGAAGGCCATAAACAAGTGAGGGAGGATGTTCTGTACCTCACAAAGGTGGTTTTCCAACAGCAAAGTTTAAGTGCATCACTGGGCAACAGACAGGAATTTCCAACACTGGACATTTTTCGTCTACATCTATTTTTCAGACTAACACATGATGAAATCGTTAGTCCCTGTGGATCGATGGGTATATTGCCACTGATTTAAGCGGAACCAAGATTTCTATCTAGAATTGTTAGTCTTATCCAAACTTTTAAAATAGAAGTGTCTGCTTTAACAAAAAATTGCATTCCTTACTCAAACATGCTCCTTTCCTTCCTGCATTTGCACGTTAGGACAAATGATTGAATTTTACAGAAGAGGCCAGTGTAGCCAGCCAGTTGCACTGATAGGTGACTTAGTTTTTAATGGGCTGAGGCTTCTCAGTAAACCAGCCTCAGACAGAAAGTTGCAGGATCATGAAGGTTCAGTGCAACTTTCCAGTAAGGTTATACTTTCACTACTAGTTTATTTTCTGCTTGGTGGAACACAACAGTAAGTCTGGGGTAGTGGGGGAGTTTGTTGGGATTTTTTTAAGTAAAAAATATCACAAGTCAATAATATCATGGAATAAGTAATGTTTTCCTCCAATATGTCTGTCAAGTGAAATGAGTGATACTTTACCGGCAGTTTAGCTGAGTAACTACTAGGACAGGATCAGTGTCTTGTGCTTTAAAAATAAACTTCTTTGCTCTGAGTCAACATCTGTTTTGCCTTGGCCTTCATTTAGCAGCAGGAGACCATTATCCTGTGATGACTTTCTATTCCACTGACATCTCATCTGGTGCACCGATATTCTTAGTATTTTACTCCCCTGCTGTGCCCCTTCCCCTCAGCCACACACACACAAACACTCTTTATCTCAGCCTGTAGAATGCTGTGTTCTGCTGTTTCCATGAATAGGAGTTTGCACATAATGTAATCAATCAGTTGCTTCTCTGAAAAGTGTGTCCTTCCAATTAAATTCTCACATCCCAATAACACAAGCAACAGTCTTGGATAGGTGCCCAAAATCAGGAACATTTATCTAAACTGCCCTGACATTCAAAATGTAAGGTGGGGGACTAGACCATCTGAGAAGGCAATCTGGCAAAAGTTCTGGCCTTTCAGATCTGGTCTGGTTATTGCTAGGGTTAGGAAAATGGAAAATAATAATGAAATAAACCGACTAAAATTTTACAATGACTTTGCTTGTTTTACTTTTAGGGCAAATATTTGGAATCAAACTGGTTTCCCCAGACTTACATGAGATAAATTATTATTCAGATTCACTAAATCTGTTAAGTTTATTGTTTTGGGACAGTTAATTCCTAACGCTATGTCCTTTACTGTAACAGAATACATCAAAGTGGGAATTTTTTCACTTGATACCACAGGTCTTTTTTCTTCAGAAAGGAAAAGAGAAGAACATAAAATCAAAATGTAGCAATGCTTGTATTGGAGCACTCCAGAGGTCTATTTAACCCAAGATGTCAACAAGAAGATGCTGAGGGTTGTGTGATTCTACAGCTTTCCTGCTTTTACAATGGTGCAAGGACTAGATGAACCCTGGGGGCAGGGCAGGGAGGGAAATTGCTGTTATGGTTTGCAGAGCTTCTGGAAGCACTCAGTGCCTAATGGGGTGAGAAGTTTCCTTCTCCTGTGTCTTTTTCCCTGTCTCCTACCCAGCCATGCATGTCCACACATGCACTAATGTAATGGAGGACAGTAATGTGATGGGAGCATGAGCATGCTTTTCTTTAAGTTGGTTTTTTGGATGCACCCAGAAAGCCCTCTGGATGAGTCAATCAAATTCATCTCATTTCCCTGTATGTCCTTTTGAAATGCCTGCAGTGAGTACCAAAGCCAAAATCTATCCTTCAGTATTATTATTTTAAATCTAAGTAGGACTAAAAGAGGATGTGTTATATGATGGGTTTACAGGCATGGTTTGAACCTGTCACCAGCAGCAAATTACATCTCTCACATTAAAATATAACCTCCTCAGTACTGTTTATTATACCTGAGTGTAAGCTGATTGTGATGGACCATGATTGTCAACTGATGCAAAGAAGCAAGACAAAGATGGCTTTGTTCAGTTTTCTTTTTTTCTGTGAGAAGTTTAAGCTAATGTGTCTGTATGTGGGCAACTGAAAACCTCCTCCATTTACTCTTTTCTGTAAAGTGAAAGTATGATCCGTACATTTTCTTTTCTATCCTACCGTCTTTAAGGAATGACTGTGGGAACTCACAAGATAAAGCTGCTGTTGCTGCCTACTGCTTCAGATTATGTAGTGCACACTGCAGAACCACTCTGTGTATTTTTCTTGTTCATGGGTTGTTTCACTGCCTCATACCTAAACAGCTAGAATGAACTGGCATTCAGGCTTAGTAACTTATTCTAGGTGAAGTTAACCTACAAGTCTTTACAGTAATTTAGACTAGTTTCCTTTGAAACAACATTTTCCGAGTTCAGTTTTTTGACTATATTGTAGCTTCCTACTTTTCATCTATTGCCAGTTGTAGTTGATGCTTTTGCGGAGGCAATTAAGACGGGAAAGGGGTAGAAAAGAGTACAGACTTTCTCACAAATGTGTCCTGGATCTGTTTGAAATGTTTTCAGAAATGGTATTTTCGTCTTGTGCATGAGTATCTTCTAGTTCAGAATGTTTGTGGTCATGCCATGGTGCATACTCTGCCACGTTAAGCGACCGCATCAGGAGGAAGATCACCCTGTATCATCCCCTTTTGTGCTCCACCTTGGGGTAGGTGTACATGGTATCTCTTGAGGTACAGGAAAAAGTGCTGAAATGTACTGATTTGTGTTTGAAGACAACTGAAACAATTGAATCAAAGACTATGTTAGAACTCCGTGTGGAAGGCCCTAATTTTTGAATAATTTGGAGAACATCCCAATCAAAGTATTAATTCTGTTAGTTCTCACTTCTTTACCATGAGAGGAAGACAGAGTGATAGTGGGAAAATAATACTCATATTTTGGGCTATTTTCCATGTTGTCTTACAGTTCACTGCCATGCTGAAGAACACTAATTTTCTGAGCTTAACCTACATTTTTCAGAGAGGTGGAAAATTGCTTGAATTGAGCTTGGGATGAGATTCTAATACTTACTACTCCCTCATCTGATTCATAACGCTCCCAGCTTTGCATCTCTACTGGAGTTTTCCACGCAAATACAATTTCAAACACTGGTAAAGAATGTGTGGCAAGTATTTGATTCAGGACACAGCAAAGAATTGCTCATGAGTAGATCTAATGTATTCGAGAAGCAACTTTTTACCCTCAAATATTTATGTGTTAGCATATTTCATTAAGTACATGAGTTTATACTGTTCTTAAAAAAAAGTAAGATTGAATATAACTTTTGATATATTCATTATCCACGGACATGTCTAATCTTTCCCTTTTTGAATTCCCTGAGAATGCAGTTATTTCTAATTAAGCAGCTTTGCTGTGTAAGGAAGAGGACATCTTGAAAAACTCCAGCAATACTATTTTTCTTTCAAAGTTGGGAGGGGACAATCAACATCAGAAATGTTAAAAATGCCAAATTTGTGAATCCTTAATTTTAAAATATGTCTGCATAGAAAAGGTATATTTATGGACCACACAGTTCAAGGAATCAGGCCAGTAAGGTTCAGGGTCCCATAGCCACAGGATGCCTTGTCAGGTGTGTTTCAATAGCTCTGTTAATGCCTTTGACCTTGGTTTTGGAAATGATGCAATCCTTGCCAAGACAGTAAGGCACTGGATACCCGTAATTGTTGTTTGAATGCTCCAGTGAGGCTATGTTGCTCTCCAAACAGGTAGTAAGCCTGCAAGTGTGGGAGGTGAGAAAGCCAGCAATACTCACAACCCTGCAGTCTTTCCTGACGTGCTTTATAAGCACAGTCATTGCATCTTACCTGTTACACAACTGTAACTTCCAGTCACAAACTTTAAAGGTATTATTGTGTATTTAATTCTATGTAATAGTCTAAAAAATGTTAATGACAAAATTTCCTTCTCTCTGGAAATGCGAGTCATTTTCATTATTTAGAGTGTGAATGGTGAGGTAAACCAAATACCACCTAAAGCACTTTGTGGTTTTATTCAAATGGCTGTTTGTAAATACTTCTTGCAAAGGGTTTCTTTACCCTGTATTTGCTCACCATTAATCCTTGAAAAAAAAAATCTTGTGTGGTCAATGAAGACATTCAGTAGAAAATTGATCTGCTGAAGTACTTCTCTCAGAATGAAATTTGCTTATATGATGTGCTTCTTTAAACTCTTTTTCCTTAAAATCGTACAAACCCCGTATGTAATCTATTCATACAACTTCTCTACCATCTTCCATGCTCTTATTTATCTGCCTAGTTCCTTTTCTCTGTCCATTTTTGCCCTCATGTTTTTTCCATGCTGCTGGTTGAACATAAGATATCAGCTAATTCATGTGCTGTTCCTGCGCCTTAGCTCAGCTGACTACGTAACAAGCGTTGAAAAACGTATTTTCCCAGTATTTTCCAGCACAGATTCTTTTCCAATGTTGACAGTATGCTAAAGGATGTGTGTAAGCAACAGCTCTGCTGGGACATTTAATGTCCTGTCTGGCTACAGCTCTGTCACACAGACACACAGACACACACACGCGCGGCCAGCAATCACTCACAGAAGTTTTAGTCTTCTTCAGCAGTCGTCCTTTGATGCATCTGGAATGCAAAGGATTCATTTCTAGTCCACACAAGATATATTGCAGAGCATATAGATGTACGGAAATCGGAGCTTAGCTGTTTTTTGGGGCTGCCAAAGTTTCACTGTAAACACAACTTCAAACAGAGCTGCTTTCTCTAGACTTAGGTTTATCCTGAAATTCGCAGCTTGTTTTCATTGTGAGTGTGCTTGTGGGGAAAGTCTGTTATACTGTAGATAGTTTGCACCGCTGCCCAGAAATCACTGCTGTACAGCTCGGTACAAGAAGGCTGTTTGGGCAACACAGGCTGTTCTCTCTGGATTTTATTTGAATATGTTGGCACTGGAATCGAGCCTGGAAGGTAAACTTGATGGTTGGTGTTATAAAGACCTGTTCCTGCTTTTGCTGAGGTTGCAACTGAGTAACTGTAGTAGTCTATAAACTATTGAAACTTTTAGCAGTTCCAACTCCTGGATCCCGGAGTTTGCTACACTAAGAGTTCTTCCCAGTGTAGGAACAGCAGCATTCTTCCAGACCCTGGGCTGCCATGTTGTTAGCTTGAAGCCGCCTGTGTTTGTGGAAGTCCTGCCTCTGTCACTCAGCACCACAAATCTTTGCTCAGAAAGCCCTTCTCTCACCTAAATTTCTCTCTTGTTTGGCATGCTGCGTTTTTCACCGGGACTCAGGTCAAAACAACCCTTTCAACAGCTTGGATTCTTTGTTTTTTTGCACAAAGGGTAAACACGGACAGCAGGCTGAAGATAGTTTTGGGTTGATAGGCCAAATACACCTGAATTCCAGGGAGCTCAGAATCTTCTTCTGATTCATTAGCGACCGTCATTAATCTTGGTAGAACCTCTAATGGACATAGTAATACTTGCATTTTGTCCAATCCTATTACTCAGATAGCTGCCAACAGTCAGACAGTACTGTGTTATCCTAGAATTAACAGATAAATCTTCTCCATGCGCTAATGCCTAAGTAGTTGGAGTTTTAACAGAACAGTTAATGTGACAAGTCTTATGATGTTAATTGGGGCAGAAAATGAAATATTTCTACTTGGTAGAAAAGAACAAATATCCCAACTTAAGATGCAGACAAATTTCTGGCTTGCCAGCAACTTAAAAAGAAATGCATATGGTCATCTTCACTGTTGTATGCGTCTGAGCTTGCAGTGCGCAAGTTGTCAAAACTGTTTTCCTCAGCACAGTCTTTAAAGGGGGGAAAATAATAACTGCAAAGAAAGATTTTTGCCTCACACAGTATTAATTTATCTGAGTGGCTTACACATACATTGGATGATCTGTTTTTCTCCTAAAAAGAATCTGTGGTTCTAAAAATGATCCTTCTTGCTCAACCATGGATTTGAATTCCTTGCCCAAATATGCATGTGAATGTCAGAAAATAAAGTGCATTCATGTAGCACGTAATTTTCTGTTGATGAGCAGTGACGACTCCACAGTAAAAATCCATATATAATATTTTTTAATATACATGTGCCTTTGTAAAGCTCTTTTAACTATGAATTCTTTTAAATGAAACAAGAAAACATTTTGCTTTTAAGCTAAGCAATCTTCAGGACTGGAGGTGCTGATAGAGTAATTATGTTTATTCTTCCAGTTTCACAATTTCTGTCTTATAAACATTGTTTTGCATTATTGGGCTCCACGTTTCCCCTTCTCATCTGATGTTTTACAAATATTTTTCTAATTGCTTGAGACAGTGTGGTCCAATAAAATTACATCGACTTTCTGCTGAACTTGTTTGTCTGATCTGCTGCCAAAAGTTGTAGGCAGCTAGGCAGAACACTTGGTCTCGCTTTCTTTCACTCCCTCTCCTCTAAGGCAATGCTTTCAGTCAGCCCTCTACCCTTAAAAGAGCATGTATGTGAAGACTTAGGGTTGTGAACCACGCATTTTACACTTCTAAGCCATTCAAATGCTTCAGCAAGGCACTACATCCTAGCAGATTTTTAGGACTGAAACAGAATCTGTTTCTCTCTGTAGATTGTGATGAAAGTAATTGAGATAAATCATACATTGTATTTTAAAGCAGAAGTACTCCATTTGGCTCTGTGCCCATTCATGCTTCAACTATCTCAGCCTCTATTCAGTATTTCTTCATCTGATAAAGGACAAATTACAGCTAGAAGTGTCCAGAAAGTGAGGTACTGTACTGCCTTATCACCCTGAGAGCCCACATAAAGAAGGTACAAGAGGATATAACAGCTGACATACATGGCTGTGAAGTGTTCTATATTTTTACAGTGACAGGGATACTCAGAGGAGCAGTGCAATCCTGTGGTTCTGAGTGTCTGAAAGAGCTAACAGAACAATGAACTATTATTCTTGAGTCTTGATAACTGAGTGCCTTACAATGAGGGATGAATTGTAACTAGCTGTGAACTGAAAATAGACCCTTCCCTTTCACTACCATGAGCATGTTGCTGTTTATGATCAGTTTGGCAGACACTTTCTTCATGACATTACATCTCTTCTGGGTTTTTTGCTCTCATGTAATGAGATGAGTCTGTAATTTCTTTCCTTACAGTATATAGATTTGTTGGGTTTTCTTTTAAAATGACCACATGTACATCACACACCTAATTTCAGGTGCATTTTTGAGTGTTTGCTTACCATGTGCCACAGTTTGTGTGATAGAACATGATCAGGTCTGAGATCCCCTAAAATAACTGGCTGCTTGACATTTGGAATCGTTTTTAAAAGTACCTTGAGGAAGAAAAATAAAGCAAATAGTGCTGGTTTGCCACAGTGGAACAGATATGGTATGTGATCAGTTAGCTGTAGTCCTCAGATAAACACAGACAGATAAGCTAGCAAGCATCTACAGAAACCACATTATTGTCCCACTTAGACTTCTGGCCTCATGTTTGTTAAGTGATCTCTAGAGTCTGAAAAGCAAAACAAAAATTTTCAAGTACAGAAAGCTGAATTTGGCATTATTTGATATTAGGCATCTACAGTTCTTTTAATCTTCAGCATCAGTAATTTTTTAAGTTGTCTTTCCCTCCAGTTAGTTAATAAATACATGGGCTGTATAATGGATGGTATTTATCAGTGCAGCCTCATTTAATTTTTTAAGAGCTGCATAAAGCATAAACATAATATCTCTGGCTTGGGCAAATTACTTGACATCCTTAGTAACATAAGAATACCTAATAGTAATTTCAGAGAGAGTTTGTTGAAGCCTCCAGATGTCAGGGGCTATGGAAGTGTAAAGTATTATTACAGATGTTTCTCATAATAATAATACATCTGATAGCAGGGCAGAAAAAGGAATTAAGGGCCAAGTACTTCAGTCATTAACTGAGCTGAACTCCCACTAAGGTCTATGTGAGTTTTGTTCAAATAAGGATTACAGAATTCAAATGTAAGTAATTATTTCCAACATGGAATGATTTATACTGCTTTTCCAGCCTTGTCTTTCTAGAATCTTGAAAACAGAGTCAGAGTATATTGACTCACTGTACACAGAAGGAAAGCTTGCCAGTGCAGGGCTTGGTAGCACGAGGAAAGTTTGACTCAGCCATAGATACACAAAATCAAGCGGGGTGACTTATGTCTGCAGAGCAACCAGAAGTGTGCCTGAGGCAGAAACAGTCATACCCACAGCCCCACGGGGTTACAGAGAAACCCTGTGCTGGAATCCTGGCTGCTGCATTCACAGCGCTCCTGACAAGGTGGGGGCTCCAGCTCAGGAGTGCCTGGAGGCACCACTGTCGCACCTCTGGCCACAGCACGGTCTCAGCGGTCCTTAAAGACACCCCAAAGAACCAGTGGGGAGCGAAGCTGCTGTCCCAGTTGATGGAGAGACTTTCACTGAGAGCTTTCTTTTTAGGCTGCAAGCTCTAGGTTGTTTGTTTGGGTTTTTTAAAAGCTGTTTATGAAATAAGTAGCTTTAAATAGCCTATGTGCTTGTGGGAAACCACCACCAATAACTGCTTTGTTGCAAAGAGCAGGTAATGTAGCACTGCTAAACACATTAAGATACAGTTTGGTCCTACAGTATGGACAGCTCTGACCTTGTTCAAATGATGTTCCTGAAATTCTGATAAAATGCAGATGTTTAGAATTGGTCTGAAACTCTTAAAATACCATTAGGGACATATTCACTGTAGAACTTGTAAGTGTGCCATCTTTCTTGAGCAACCAAATCCTGAAAAACCCTGTTTTTTCTTCTACTACACAAGTAGAAAGTGGCTGTGTATGTGGTGCACAAGGCTTCTGAAACACTGGTGCGAGATGATAGGTGGAACATTATTTTTTGGCAACCTTGAACTTTTTGAAAGCCTCCATATTGCTCCACATCTGTGTCTGGGACACAAAATTGTAGTTGTTTAGTGCTGGTGTATCTGTTTATACACATGGAGAACAAAAAGAGGACTGGCATAAACAAAATGTCATATACATTCAAATTTTGATTACAATAAAATAATCATTCTGACATCATCACAAAAACCGAGTGCCAAAAGTAGTAATCTGCCAGCTCATGAAGGGCAAGCCTCAAATTTCTGTGGTTTGGTTCATTTAAGCACTAAGAAATTTAAGCATGTCCATAAAGCTTCTCAGATCCAGGCTCTGTTCCTACTTCTTCGCCAAGTGGTAGAGGCTTAAATCATCACGTTTCTTTCTGTCCCCCAAGAGCTCCAGTTCAGGTATCCCGTGCAGGACTCACCTTGGTTAAGTGGACATCAGCAGTATAGGACCACTGTAAGAACTAGTCATGAAACTTCCTCAAGTCAGTGAAGAAAATCGAGGCATTTCTTAACTGTTATTCATCAAGTCTGTGTAGCCTTGGAATGAGACGTCTCATGCCTTAATAGTACTGATTTTTCTTCCCAGGCTTAAGAGGGATTCTTGAACTGTCTCAGATGTGACAGTCTAGGTCCCACTCCTCTGCTATCTGTCTTTCAATACTCTGAGATTCAGCAGTCAAATAGTTGAGTTTCTCTCAATTTTGCCTTGAAATTATTACTGTTATTTTGGTGATCAGCAACAGTCAAGCAATTTGAAATTTAACATTACTGCTGGAATAGGTTTTTTTTTCCCTAATGTTCTAATAAATATGTAGTGACATTTTGAATTTTTATTCTTTTCCACTCTAACTACTCCGTGCCCTATATCATTCAGAGTAAGAAAATAAATTGCCTAGCATTGTAATATTGCTGGTTTTGACAGATATGTAAATAAATACATTGTTTTGTATATTCAGATATTTATTATATCAGATATTGATGCCTTATATGCTTTACTAGTTAAATAGATGAAGATATTTGCCTGATCAACTAGAAGGCATTTTTGCCCAAATAGTAGGATTTGCACTGTTACTTTTTGGAGGTAATGTGCTCAAAAGCAAGCCAGCAGAGACTTGAAAATTTATTGGAATTGTCATGCAAGTTGGGGGATTCTTAATGATTGAAACTTTGAAGTACTTTGAAGCAAGTCTCAATTCTCCAATAATGTTATGGTATAAGTCAGATGACAAAACCAAAGAGATGTACTTGGTTGTTTCATGAGGAGTGCTGAAAGAAGCTGTCATTAGTTCAGGAATGGCAAAATTACCCAGAACACACAATCTGAACAGAACATGCCATGTCTGAATTGCTTCATTGGTTTTGCTAAATTAACTCAACAATGTAAGTGTGAAATGTGAAGCTAGAATATTGATAGTCGTGATGTTTGACAATATTTGTGAAAAGAAAGTGGTGATATTTAGGGAAGATTTGATATGGGAGAGCAGAAGTAGATCTCTTCACTGAAGAAACATCTGGAAATTTCAGCTACTTTTATGAGAAATTCTGGCAAGCCTAAAGAAAACACCAACCGTAATCAGGTATAATAGAGAACTCAGTGGAAATTTTGGTTCCTCAACTTCCAGCAGGTGAAGCATCACAATTCATCAGAGAGCTATATAGAGTCAAGCATGAAGATTTCTAATTGTAGATTTTGAGTGATCTAACATATTTGTAGCATATTTTCATTTTACTCATTTCCAGATCAGTTTCCTGTGTCAAATGCTCATGCTGAAAGGTGGCTTGTGTCTTATAAAAAAAGTATAATGATAAAATGCATATTGCCAGGCAAAGGAAATATTCTTGAAGGAAAATGGTGGACCATGTATAGAAATCTGGAGGACAAAGTCATTTACAATCATTAAAAGAAAGAAAGAAATCACCTTTTATCAAAACAACATTTTAAAACAGGTTTTGTTAAAAACCAGCACAATACATTAATCTCATTTCGATTTCCGTACGTAGTGTCTGTAAAGTAGGTAGTTTAGCTAGGTGCTAAGGTTTCTTAAGTCAGAGAAATGGCCTCAGAATTCTCATAATATTTAAGTGATTTTTTTTGAGAATTATTACTTTCTTATGTAAAAATTGGGTTTTCAGTGAAACACAAAGAGCTTCTTTAAGCTTTTTGAAGGCTATGTTTCAGTTTTTAGTATTTTACCAATAGGTATGTAATTTAAGGTGAAGAGCTCACTCAGAAAATCTGGTCTTGTGTGAGACTTTTCTCCCCCTGAAATAGTGCTGGTTTTAACCTGGACAGTTATTTTGCCTGTTTGTATACGTCTGTTGACACTTTTTCTTCCTTTTTGACTTCCAAATACAGAGCCTTGGGTAACTGTGTCAGCTCTCAGATTGCCCATATTTTGTTTCCCACTATAAATAACCTTTGTTACAAGAACATGCCACTCTTGGAGATTTTTCTGTCTATCAGAAAACAATCTCAGGGCAGATTTCACCGAGTCTTTGGGAATGTCTGTAAGCATTTTTAAACTAATCAAACGAGGTCCTTTTTCTTCTTCTGCTCCCTGGCAAAGGAAGGGACCACCCCTCAGTAAGTTGTAACTGTTTTTTATATTTGGTGCAATGAAATTAAGATTAGATTCCAGACAAAACTGTTTTACTCAACAGAAATAAAACTCTGATCATTATATACAGAGAAGTCTGTATTTGTAACTTGACTGGAAACCAGACTAAAGCTTTGAGTCTTCTTCAGCTGGCGCTTGAAAGACTGTGTATAGCTGAAATTAAATAAGAAAATGAAGGTATTTTTATTATATTTTTGTGTTTTATTGTTCCTCTAGTGCTCACAGCACACAGAATTTGGTCGTGTTCCCTAATGCTATGGATACTAGAAAACCAGGGCTTTTTATATCTGTTTAAAAACAGTGCTCCAGTGAACCTCCTTCTCTAAAACACACAAGACCAGGTGAGATCTTGGTGGTCCATGGCAGCCCTTTCTAACTCTTGCAGGCTGCAGTGGCACTACCTTAGCTGTCACTGAGCCCTTCCACAGCAGTCACACAGCCCTGCCAGTCTGAGCAGAAGGCCCTGTGAGCAGTGTTTGTGCTCTCCATTGGTTCTCTGGAGATTTGATGCTGAAATGAAAATAAAGAAAATCCCTGCTCTTCTTTCATGGGAAATAAGCTGATGAAACTGCAAAAATCCTACTGTAAATATGTAGATACTCTCAGTCGGGAGATAAAAATGAGAAAGAAGCAGTAGTCTCATTCATCCTATATTAACATGTTAAACTACATTAAAACACTGTTTTTTCCCTGACCGGCTTCCTGAGTGTACTTGCCCCATATAATTAATGTCCTGAAGAATTATATGGGTGGTCAGGGAGAGCATCTTTGATAGAATTGCTCCTGTTTATGAATTATGGTAACCGTAATATATTTCTCCTAAGCTAGACTTGGTAATTTCCTGTTTCTTCTTGTATTATTATTTCCTCTGAGATGTAAAGAAATTGAAAACTCACTTTTCATGTATTGCAGTGCTCAAGTAAAACATTTCACAACAAATCACAGCTTTAGAATGGCTGTATATTTGTAGTTTTGTCTCCCCAAATAAACTTCTCATGACTTTACATTTTTCTGCTCCTAGGAAAGTACTTTGTCCCATGGAGAATCAGCAGAATGTGAGTATCACTCTAAGATTCATGTTTTATGGTTTCATTTTGCTTTTGGGCAAGAGATTGAAACCTTCCTTGAGGACAAACTTTTTAAACTGTCATTTTCACAGAATCATGGAATCATTTACGTTGGAAAAGACCTCCAAGATCATCAAGTCCAACCTTCAATCAAACACCACCACGGCAACTAATCCATAGCAGTAAGTGCCATGTCCAGTCATTTCTTGAATGCCTCCAGGGATGGTGACTCCATCACCTCCCTGGGCAGCCTGTTCCAGTGCTTAACCATCCTTTCAGTGAAAATATTCTTTCTGATGTCCAACGTGAACCTCCCTTGGCTCAGCTTGAGGCCATTTCGTCTTGTCCTGTCACTGGTTGCCTGGAAGAAGAGACCGACCTCCACCTTGCCAAAACTTGCTTTCAGGTAGTTTTAGGGGATGATAATGGCTCCCCTGAGCCTCCTTTTCTCCAGACTAAACACCCCCAGCTCCCTCAGCTACTCCTAGTATGATTTACTGTGTAGACTCCTCACCAGCTCTACCGTCCTTCTGTGGACTTGCTCCGGCACCTCAAAGTCTTTCTTGAAGTAAGGAGCCCAGAACTCTTGAACATAATTCTAGTTGCTCATAGGCACATAGGAATCAAAGCCAAACCTTGAATTTATGCTTAAGGCAGAGCTGTAAGGTGAACTCTGCAGTATTTGTCATATCTAGGAGCAGAATTTGCTAGTAAAGAACTACTGAAGATTTCCTTCTAGAATGCTCGTCAAACCGCCACAAGTGCTGTGGCTGACATTCGTGACAAATGTCATTTACAGATACAGAAATACATGCCCACACGCTTAACTTTCCTTTACCATGGGGAATTTATCAGGATCCCATTTCCATGCTTTCACTAGATCTTTTAAAACTAGACAAGGAAACGTACAGAAACATGCCAAGGCATAGCCAGCTTCATGTTCTTCAAGATGGATAGTATGTTAGCAATATAGTTCAGGGAATCTCTGCCACATGAACCAAGAGTTCAGAACACAAACCATCAGGCCACCAGGAGAGGTTTGTTTTATCTGAGCTTGGAAGAAATGGGCCTATGGAAACAAACCAATTTACTTTCAATCCAAATGATCAGCTGAAAGGAGTCTTCAGCAAAAGACCAGAAACAGATGTTGATGCCTTTTCTCAACAACTGCAAGCCAGCCAGTTCAGTTTCCAGTTTTCTCCCTTTATGATAAAACCTCAGGTTCTCACTCAGGTCAGGCAAAGGAAAGCCTTGAAGTAATTTGACACTCCCTTGGCTTTGGGTTTTGTCCTTCCTGAAGATGCTGAAGGAGTTACCAGTCATCTTTATGTGGCATGAATTTGCAGTATTTCCAGTAAATTCTCTCACTAGGAACTATTTTCTTCCTCTGCAAAAAGAACCTTTCTCCACAGAGATCTGAGAATTACATTCTATGGAGGGTAACCGTCTCTGGAACAAATGTGTCTTATGGAGGAGCTTAATCTGTATGGCAGGTAATATATTACTTGGGTTTACAATGGAAGACTTTAACTTCTAGGCTTCAAACCTCTCAGTCTGTATTACTGTGTTAATGCACTGGCTTTTCACCTTTTAAAATTTCGGTTAAAACTTACTTCACTGAAAAGTGAAAATGAGTTTAGCAGGCTGGGCTGACTCTGTTTTCTCTATTACACCATGTAGCACAATGAGCACAACTGGCAAGGCACCAGTGAAGAAAAAATTCGGAGACTAGAGCAACCTCTTCCCTTCAGAAGAAGTGCCAAACCCCAGTCCTTGGTATTTAAAAGTAAGCAACAAAGGGAAGAGATACTTGATGCAATTTCAACTGCATGAAGAGCTGAAGCTTTGCTAGTGTCAGTTCATTGTCTCTATCCTCAGTTCTACAAGTCTATAACCCTTGTTATGGAACACAGATTCCAAACAACAAAATGGCCATAGCTCTTCAAAAATTCGTCACAACTCTGGTTCTTGATGTTTTGCATAGGAAGAGACTTTCTATTTTAAAAAGCTGTAGGGTAAAAAGACATTCCTTAAATCTTTCACTTGTTTTAATAACTAAGCTTTAGTTTAATGTGCTTCCAGTGAGTATTTTTAAAGCATTGGTGTCCAAAATAAATTTTAAGAAAGAAATTTTTATCCCTGAGAGATACTAGGAACCCATTAAATTAATAGGAAGTACTGGCATTTTCTTCAGTGATCTGATTCACGTGTACTTCTTGTGATTCTAATCCTACAGAGAACAGCAGTGGAACAAATACAAAAATGTTTCTGTTATAATAGTCAGGTTTGAATATTGGCAGAGAAAGAAATGCAGATTTTTATTAGTGTACAAAAATCTACCAAATTCTAGAATTGGTGGTATAAAATGTACGTACCATAAGACACATGGGAAAAAGAATACATTTTCATGTGTAGGTCACTAAATACTCTGAAAAGGCAGGAAGGTATTTTTGCAAACTCCTCCTATGAGGCACAAAGTGGAGCAGTTTTCTAAGATCATAGAAGACCATTAGGGCATCCAGCAACAGAATCGCCCCAGGTCCAGTCTGGTACTCAGTGAACTCTTCAGGGAATTTCCTTGTAGTGAACAGACTGTATTACATTAGCAGGATGCTGCACTGATCTTTACTTCATCAAAGATGTGCAAAAGTTGCTTTAGTCTAGGAAGAAATATTTTTTACTTGCTCTACTTTTGAGTCTGTGGGTGGGCCACTGAGGATCCAAAATTATTTTCAGGTTTTGGGCACATTTCTACAGGAGACATATCTGGTTTTCTGTCTTTATTTTGGTCAAAGAACAGTACAGTATCTGTGGCAGCTTGTAACATCTTTAGAATAGTCTTGAAGTAGCAAATGATGAGAAATGTTTCCTCCATGGTTTTTCGGGGTAAAAAAATTTTGGCCAAGCGATTTCTATTTTGTTTTTAAGGCTTCAAAGAACTTATTAATATTGGCATCCTTCAGTTTTCTGTGTTCTCTTTTTAGTAGAAAAATGCTTACTATTTTGATAGATTCAGAAATAAGATAATAGTCTTTCAACACCTTTGGTTTCATCTTCCTCTGTGCTCACTGTTCTGAGTTCAATGGCTTTATTGTTGCTCTTTAAGTCTTAATTGCTGCAGATTTTGTCTGAAACAAATGCCTCATCTAGTGTATCATTGTATTTTGAGGAGTCCTTGATGCCATATGCACAGCAACTCAAATGTATGTTGATGTCCGAGTATGATATTACCATATAAATGAAGGAGGAAGGCAACAATGAAAATCTAGAAATATTGTGGAAATGAACAGAAGTCCCCTAAGGCTTTAATTCTTGGAGAAATGCTCTGGAGAAGGCAAAGCTAACCAAGCATCTCTCTGTACGGTTGGATCCCTCTGGAGTAAGTAGTGAATGACAGACAGACAGCCTGTAGCTGCATCCCCTGAGCCCAAGAGGTGCACAGAGACACAGACACAGAGAGCTCTGGCGGAACTGTTTTGTCTGGTGGGCTAAAATCCAGCCTAGGAGGGAATGAAGAAACTCAACACTGAAAGGAAATTAGGGAAAAGCTGTTATTTCCCGGAACCCATCTGCAAATAGGTCTTCACCAGGTCCCAGCTAGGGACTCCCCCAGAGGAGTTTTGCCAGATGGCACAGGGAATGCGATGACTCACGGTTTTTCTCTCCCTGTTCCCATATCCTCCCCCAGATATTCCTGGATTGTTTCTCCTTTGCTGTCCTCTCTGTCCTAATCACTGGGTCCTCTGAGAAAGAGCTGAAAGAAGGGCTGGGATGTTGTATTTAGTGGGGAGCTTGTCATGTGAAATGTCCTCAGCAGGGAGCTGGGGTGCTTATTAAGGAAGAATTAGAGATGTGAAGGGGCATAGGAGAGCAGCAGCACAAGACTGGGATAACCAACACTTCTCTGTCCCTACCACCGAGCAAATCTCTGGTTTGTCAAGAATTTTGTGCCCAAAGCCAATTTTTAACAGAAATTAAAATAGGTATAATGTGTTTCCAAAGAAAGCCATCCTCCCCTGCTTATGACCACTGTTGTTTACTGGAGATCTAAAATGAGCTGGCTGATAGATTTGTCATCAGCTTAGATTTCCGCTGCTAATAGAAAAAAAAATATGAAAACAATTCTCTGATATTGTGTTGCTCTGCTTCTATGCTTTTACTCGGCTCAAGTTGCACAAACATGGATCTTGCTCAGCAAATGGGGTTTGCAATTTTATACCTTAGAAATATGTTTCTTGATGAAAACTTTCAGTTTGGGATGTTGATGTAATACAGTAAACTACATAATCACTTCAGACCTGACACTGGCCATCTTCAGAACTGCGAATGTCATGCTTATTCTCTGTTCCAATATACCTTGTGCGTCAGGATGGTTCTTTCAGAGAAGCTGTGGGTGCCCCATCCCTGGAAGTGCTCAAGGCCAGGTTGGATGGGGCTCTGAGCAACCTGGTCTGGTGAAAGGTGTCCCTGCCCATGGCAGGGAGGTTGGAACTGGATGCTTTTATGTTTCCTTCAAACCCAAGCCTTTCTATGGTTCTGTGGTTGTATTATTTAAAGCACCGATTTAAAGAGCTGAACAATTACTTTATCAGAATCCACCAGCTGAGGAATATAAATTTATGCATACATTAGTGAAAAATATGGAATTCATGACGTCTTTGCTGTCATGACTTCTCTTCCGGAAATCCCAAGGGCTGCATAGTGCCAGCACAAGAAGGTGGGGTTCTGGCTAGCTTTAAAGCAATGCAGTAATTTACTACCTATAAACTAACTGTCGTGTTCTGAAACTTATTTTCCAGTGCAATAGTAAATGGAGATGATAAAAAAATCTGTGTTTTTCAATTTTATTAATAGAAGATCAATTATTTGGGGGAAAAAAAAGTCAGCTTTCCATTATTAATTCAGAGAAAAATAAAAAAAGCAATACTAAAAGTGAATCAATGGAAATCTTTTGGGTAAGTATATTTCCCATTTCGTTATTTACAATTAGTGATCATGATCGGTTCTTACAATTTTTATGCTCAGCTTGTTTTAATTAGGATTGAAATGGAAAAAATATTTCATATAAGAATTCTGCCTTCCTTTCTGATTAATTAATACCACACAGTTTCAGAAAATATGAATAATAAAGGCTGCAATGATACTGGTTTTATGTTTTCTCACAGACAGTGTAGTAGTCAGCCAGCAAATGAAATATTGCATGTCATGCCACTTGATGGGATATAATTCTGTTATGGAGTTGAGTTTAAATGCAGCTTGGCAGATCCATTGCTCACACTGTCATAAACCAATCTATTTTTATGCTGTCATTGTGTGAGCTAAAAAAAAAAAAAGTGAAGTTTGAATCTGTGTGTGCTCTACCTCCCCATTAACTCACTGTCTCTAGAATAGTGACCTGGCTTTCAGTCTTTTCTAGCAGGCTAAACTCCCATTTCTATGTAAAATGTGGGATGTTTTTAGCGAAAGAGGAGATTTCAGTTCTTTTCCTATGTTATTGCTTATTGAGGCCTCAGAAATTTCCCTACTAAAAGACTACAAAAAGCCCTTGAAAGATGCCTGCTCTGTGCCGACTGTTTTTGCCTTGGCCCTCTCAAATGAGGAGCTGACATTTTCATTCTGGTAGGAAGGAACAAGGGGGAGAGAGAGAGAAAACTTAAACACTGATAATTCCTACCAAACAATTTTAACGCTGTCTGTGAGAGGGGTGCCCAGGCTGGCCCTGCTGGCTCCTGCTGTGATGCTTCCTGCCATAGCCAGGGAAGTCAATAACCAGCTGCCCAGGATTATCCAGTTGTGGCTGGTCAGTCGACATGGTCTGGCATGGAAGATGTGCTTGAGCTGTTGAACAGAAGCTTCTACTGTACCTTTTTTGTTTTTAACATTTGCCTCTCTATTTTTTTCAGAATTTATTTCTTTGCCATGCATCTCCACATTCCCTCTTCCCACAGTTTTTTCTTCATGAGTCTTCAGCTGCTCCTACCTGAGTATACTGAACAGTGCATAGGGCTGGTCACATTGCTGCCTGGGTTGTATTTCCTGTGAAATCTCTGGCCTTTTCACTACAAATAAAATCCTTTGGGACTGAGTTTGTCTTTTCTATCCCTTGCCTTCAGTAGTTTCTATTCCCTTGCCCTTCAGTAGTTTCTATTCTGTTGTAAATAGCGAGACAAAACTCCAGAAAACTGCTCGCACCTATTCAATATTAGGACGGATGAAGGATCTGGAAGACGGCAGATGTAGCAGAACAAAGAGGAGAAAAGATGAGTAACTTGGCTGCACTCACACAGCAAAGTGCTGACAGAGAGAGGAACAGAAACCAGGAATGCTGGTTCTCAAGACTGTCCTCAAAACAGTAAACCATGCAATTTTTCCATAGTCTTATCTAGAAATTTCAAAGACAGAATGACATGCTGTTGTAAAACTGATAATAGAAGACTACCATCAGCGGAGCACTATTTATAAATGGGAGGGTGGGAAGGAGCTCTCTGTGCTGAATGCCATAAACAAAGAGCACCAAGGGACTAAGGGGAATATTTTGATGTTGGTGTGCAGTCGTGAGCTTTATTTAAACACAAACATTGTTAATAAACATGGTTTTATATATTTTCTTTGATCAATGGACTCTGATAGGTTTTAAACACCTTGAATTTCTAATTTCTGTACGTCCAAAAGGAGAAGAAGAAAGACACAGGAGCACATTCTTAAATCTGTTGCAGTCCCATTTTTGTACAAGTTTATGCTGGTATCAAATAGATTTTTCAAGGATGATGTGGGACTGCATTTTCAAACAAAGGGGACCGAAGTTGCTCCAATTAAAATGTGTCTAAGGACATTTTATTACATTTTACTTTCACAAAAGAGATAAATAAACAGCTACAGAATGAATGTTTGGTTTTACAACTTGATTCACAGCCCAATTAAAAGGTCTCAGCATAGATGCTATATGAAAAAAGTTCCACCTTGAAGCTATATTTGATATGTGCTAAAATCAAAATGAATAACTAAAACAAAATTTTCCCCCTACAGTATGTCCTTCTCTCAGCCTATCCACAGAAGCAAAACACAGATGTATTTTATTTTAATTAGTCCCTTAACTTTCTTTTGTATATATTTTTAATGACTGCAGACCAGTGGATATTATATCCCAGGGATGTTGTTAATATTTATTCTCTGACTCTCGCTCGCAGACCTTTTATTCTTTTGCTTAGTATGCTGCAAATTGCCTGCTCATCTGTGTCCTTCACTGCCTGGATTACTTCATGGTGTTTACATAGCAAAGCAAACTATACAACATCCCAGGGGCCCAATGCTGCTGCCCCGGAATACCGGTGAGCCTAATTGACAACAGGATGTGCCTGTGCTTTATGATAGCAGAACCAAGCCCTCGTCACAGGCAGCCAAGCCAGAGCAATAAAACCCAGACTTCATATTCCCTCACTCCTTGGTCCTTGAGAGGCAGGAATCCCTGGTTAGCAATATGTCAGATTGCCTTCAGTGTGATTCCTATCGTGTAATAATGCAAATTGGTATCAGCATTTATACACGTTCGTTTAAGTCACTGATCCCACTGAAACTATTTTCAACAAGTTTAAGGTTACTTATTAATTTCTAAGGTTTAATGAGAGGGCGTCACCTTATTTTGAAATATTCCATGCTGTGAGTGATTCCAAAGTGCCTCGAATGAAATCTTTGCTTAAGTCTAGTGTTTAAAGCAATTTATAGCTGGATTATATTCTATTGTTTTTGCCATTTCTCTTCTTCTCTGTGGAAGGTGGGGAAGTCTTGTTTGCCACTCTATTATTAATGAGGGAAACAGAAAATAATTCAACACTAAGCAGGCAAAAGCAGTTTATCTCTTTCCTTGAAGTTCTATTTGAAGAAAAATTATTCTCTTCTTGAGAAGAATGATCCTCAGGAGCAGAATCTGAAGAGAACTTCTAGGTTAGCCTATGGCTATTACCTAGCCACAAAAAGGAGCAGTAACAACTGGCTTTCTAGTTTGGGTCACTTCTGCAGAGGAAGCAGCATTTTATTCCCTCGTGAACAGAAAAGGATGAGGACAAGAGTGGGTGCACAGACATGCAGTAGATATGAAACTGCAGGAAACATCCAGGAAAATCTGCATTAGTTGTTTGGAGGAAATCCACAGCATCCTTCATGGGTCTTCAGAAGGCAGCATCACGGGCTGACACGTAATCCTGCCTGACTGCACCAGTGCTGTTTCATTCCCTCCAGTCCTTCCTTTTCTAGCTTTCTGTTCCCACCCACCCGTAAATTCTTCTTCTTCTGCCCCAGAAGGCTGCAAAGCTCTGAGATGTGAGATCTATCTCCCAGAGGGAGGTCAATAATAAATTATAAAAAGTGACCAAGCAAACCCGGTTCAGCATGCTGTATACCACGTACAAGGAGAACAGGGCAGCATGGAAATATCAGTGACTCAACTGTGACAGATTGCTCTAACATGAACTCTGACCTTTTGCATGGAAGAAATCTCCTTTCAGCATTCACAGCTTGTTTCTTTGAAATGAAACAGTGAATCCCATGGACACTGACTGTTTACTCCAACAAAATTGCCATTCATGTGTAGGTGATGCAACAATTTCTTGGAATAAACTCAAAATAGCAATATTAATATTGATCTTTCCTGTTAGTGTGTTTGATATGAAAAAAAAGGCATGAGAAAGTGATGATAGTGGAGTGCTGAATGTGCTCAGTGTAAAATACTTCTTTTCTGCTCCCCAGTAAGAACCTTCCCTGAAAGTCAAGTATTTCATCTCATCCTCTCTGCAGCACTCGAGGCCAAGCATGTGGTGTAATGTTAGCAGTTCTGCTGTGCAGACTGGCATGATGGGCTCTGTAAGACAAATATTCCAAACCTTCCTTTTGAGCACAGGAGCAAGTTTACCACGACAGTAACGTGTGTGTTACTGTTTACTGGCTGTAATGACATTGTTAGGTGTAATGATAATCCAGGTGGGTGAACTGCCCATAACTTGGGGCCATTTCATCAGAGTGAGGCTGAAAACTTGCATTTTCCTCTTTTAGCAGCAGCACTGACAGAACCCCCTGCTTCCTCTTTTTGTCCTCCAGCCTGGCAAGCGACGCTGTAGTAGCGTATATGAACTGTCCAGGGAAAGACTGAAGTAGGGAGGGCTGCTTCATAGCCTGAAGAACACAGCTACTGAATGTGTAACTAAATCCCATGCCTGAATATTGTAGGTCCAATTTAGAGGCCCTGACAGTTGCGATGACAATCTTGGTATGAATTGTTTCATTAAAGATGTGTTGGATATGTGTTTCGTCCGCTCCTTGTGGAAACAAAAAAGGCGCGGTGAAATTGTGTAATGCTTCCCATCCTGTTTTTTGGCCATTGCTGCTTCTTCCGAAGAGTATGAACTTCCAGTGCCTCAGAATGAGCAAGCCCATCTGTTCCACCCTGCTGCTCAGTACCCAGTCCAGCTTAGCGAGCCTTGTTTCCAGCAGCTGGCGATTAAACTGTACCAGTCTGCAGTGGTTTTGAGTGATGGTGTCGTGATCTCATGCCACATGCATGTTGACATATTCCTTTTCTTCCCCAGTCGTCTGTTCTCTTGTTAAGCTATGTCAGTGATGACAGAGGTGAGGGTCCGCGATGGAAAGGGAGCAATAAGAATTGGAGGGCAGCACTTTTTGAAATTCCAATCCCTTCTGTTCATAGAAACAGAGCTTATGTATCAAGGTAATGCATCACTCAGTGGCTGGCCAGAGAAACATCCCATCGGGCTATGACTGAATGGAGAGACTATTGCAATAGTTTTATGTCTTTACTTCACAAAATAAAAAATACAAGTGCACTCTTCTTGCCCTCTTTATTTTGCCTGTTGAGAAAAGCATAGTCTGTCAATCAAGGAAAAAGCTTCCAATTGTGTAGCCTGTTAGAATCATTTCATTAATAACATGTGTTTACTACTGGGAGAAGCAGACTCAGTGTGCTAAGATTTTGTTTGTCAGTCAGTCATTGGAACCCCACTGTTAATCGCATACAATGGTTTGTGGTTATGCCACAATTTAACCCAGGTTTAAAAATACAAACTAGAGCCTTGGTGGTCTGCTGAGAGCAGTGAGTGGAGCAAAGGTATTGGTTGAACCTGCCTTGTGGGCTGCTGGCTTGGAGTACTGTACGAGCTAATCAAATTTATTAACTCGAGCCATGACCAGCATGCACGCACGGGTGAGTGTGGGTGGGTGCACCCAGGTTAGGCTACACTTTGGCTGCGTTCTGCAGGGAGGAGGAGAAGCAGGGCTTTGGCTTCACTTCCACAAAGACAAATTGGAACCAGATATCAGCTAGATTTTGGGATCTCTGGCAGTCGAATAAGGAGAAGGTATTTCTGTTGTTGTTGTTGTTGTTGTGGCTTTTATTTATTGATGTAGGGGACGGCTTAGAAAAAAACTGAGGGAGTTTCAAAACTGAATGCTGGTGGCATTTGATGCATGGGTGTATCAGTGCTAAATTGCCCCCTGCATGCCACTTTAATGGTAATATTGCAGGCACAGTCTCTGACTGCACAATAACGAGGTCTGAGTGCGGTTGCCAGAAAAGGGAGAGGCATTTGGCTACTTAAGAAAAAGAATACTGGAGAGGCAGTTGTGTATCTTTATATGAATCTTGACTTTCTGGCAGAGGTAGGAAGAGACAAAGTGACTAAACCATCTTTCTTAATTACAGCTAGAATATGGTAAGTGAAAATTCCTGTTTACCACAGCACTGTAGAAAGTATCATTCATAAACTGCAGGACTTGTAATACTCTGAGAAGAATATATTCCTCTCCAGAGATAATTATATCCATTTCTCCACATTACTCTACAGCACAAGAGATTTTGTAGGAACCTCTTCCAGATTTAGAGCAATGTAAAAGATATTTTTAAATAGCAATGTTAGGGTAAAGTCAGTTCCATACATTCTTATTCAAATAAAACAGCATTAGCCTCAATTCTTTTACTCTATATAAAGATTTCATAGTTTCACTTATCCTAATCACTGAAATTATAACTGGCAGAATTACTGTAATTTTGAAATGCCTGAGCAGATTCATTCATGAAGGCAGTGAAAAATGTATACTTGTTTTAAATTTATATAGGTTTGTTTTTTCACATTTCTGATTAATATGCATTAACCCCTCACAGCTAGGTATTCTTACTAAGATATTCAATTAAGTGGATTGAGATTTGCTGAAGGTGCTTATACTGGTAAAAGCATTAAGCTTGAAAATTAGTGTAATATTCAGGGCAGCATTGAGTTTAACTCTAGCAGCGAGTTGAGACCATCCTTAGCTCATAAGGTCATATTCTACAGAGAATCCTTCCCCTTTGCCCTCCTGCCCCATCTCTACCACTCACAATGTACTCCATGAGATCCTATTTTTCTGGTTTTATGGGAGCTAGAGGGGAGCTTTGGAACTGCACAGCATCTGGGACTGCTTAAACTGTGGCAAGGAAGCAGAAGACAAGTGCTAATAAGAGGTGAAGAGGTGAAGACTGAAACATCCTTATACCCAACCATAAATCAGCACCCCCTATAACTATTAAAGTCAGTGGAAATATTGTATGTGGTGGCCTTTGGGATAAGATGACCATAAACATCTCCTCCCTTCCAATAACAGTGAATTATCGTTTTAAAAAGTCTGGCTCTTGGAGATTATTTGCATTTTGTCTGCACTACATCTATCTGAATGTCCTTTCCATGGGTATTTAACTGTTTTTTCTGCATTGTGATGATGACGTTTCCAGTTCAGTGGCAATACGCAGGTTAATTTCGGACTTTCAAGTATTTCTGAAGGGACGTTTTTAGCAAAATGGAGAAGAAATTTCAACAGGTTAATTTCTTTCAGAGATGTAATGCTACTTACATGTCCCACTCTAACTTCAGTGTTTAAATTAGGCCCACAGTGGCCTAGCCTAGCATGATGACTGAAGCGTGGTAGTGGCAACTTGAAGTAAGGAGTCGATCAAACTTTTGCATATTCTGGTGCTTGGGCAACATCACTAGTGCAGGGTGGTAGGGGTGACACACAGAGAAATTCTGTCACCAGAGTTAGCAAAGGTGCTTAGGTATCATGAGCCTTTATTCATCAGTTCTCGAATAAAAGCCCCACAGCTGAAAACAGATGTCTTGCCAGTGAGCAATGTGCAGGATCTCTGGTGCCCATTCCACCAGGGTCACTCATTCTTTCCATAACATATGCTGACCATTCCTTTCCTTTTCTTGTAAACAGCATTGAACCAGGAGTGAGGCAGTGGCTTGTGAGCAACTGCAGCTGATGTCAAATTTAGGAATGTTTTATATTTTAGATCCCATGTACCTCTGTCCAGTCATGCAATTTCCTTTTTCAGGGTCTAACCTGTGGGATGTTCTAAATGAAGAGCGGAGAGAAGTTGACAAAAAGTTGACAAAAAGAAAGAAAAGAAAGATCATATAGGCTTAGCCAGACTTGGAAAAATGTGGATGTATTAATCACCACTACCCTTGACACTTGAGCTGTATCCATACTGCAGAAAAACACAGTCTTAACTTGGGCTGACTGAGTGAGCTGAACAAAACCATGAAAATAACAAAAAACAACCAACAAAAACCAAACAAAGCAGGGAAATATTTCAACCAAATGACCATCACAAGTTCAGCCCTGATCACTTTATAGGCTCTAAGTTTTTGGCAGTCTGTCTTATGGTCTGAAATCTGTCATCTATGAGTTTGCATTTTTCAGCAATTTAGGTTTTTCCTTTTTTTCATGTCCACTTTTTTTTAGAAAAAATCAAAATAATGCTTAGTGACTGCAAATGTCTTAAGTTGGCACGTTGTTAACACTTTGAAAATCACACATTGTTGACAACGTGTACCTCTGAAAGATGCAAATGAGAGGCTGCTTAGCCTCAGTTAGGTTGTAGCTGCAGACAAGGCTAAAACACGTTCACTTACATGGTAGAACGTGTGGTAGGTCAGTACTCTGTGCATATTGTCTTACTCTGCACACGTGGAGCATGGGCTCAACTTCACGCATTTTTGTCCCCTGTTGATAGGTTTTGTTCTAGTCTGCACAGATGTGTCCTTTAGAATGTTTGATAGCAAGGAAACAAGAATGTAGATTAGAAGATATTAAGTGGCTCTGTTGCCGATCGTACTTCTGGGGGGGAGGGGGGGTATGTTTGAGAAGCTGAGCACATCTCCACTGTCTGCCTTCACACAAAATTGATTCTCTTAGTTGTGCGTCATAGCTTGCCTTTTGATAGTGCTAGACGAAAAAAGATCAAGTATGAGCAGGGAAAGCCTGCATTTCCTTCTTTTCACACTGCCACTGCCCAGAAATCCAAGGAAGGCTGATCTCCACTCAGATGTATGTGCATCTTTTAGAGAGGTAGCACAGTTCTGACCATCCTTTCTCCCCTGAGAGGTAAAAAGGATTAAAAATGATGTGAGGTTCTGGCCACATAGCAAGGAGAAGGTTCAGGCCGTTGAAGTCACTGCTTTAGCACCCTCCTCTACGTGAGAAGTTGCCCGACAAATTTTGGCAAGGAAAAGTTGCCACTACAGATTTACCACTTGTTCAAGTCAGCTTTTAGCCTTGTCTCTATCAGCTGCTGCAGAAAGTGCTCCAGAGGAATTGCCTGGAAGCTGACCTGGTATACTTATGTATGCTGTATGTGTGCTTATATATATATATATATATATATATATTTACACACATACATTTATTTTTTTATACACACACACACACACACATATGTATGTAGAAAGCTAAATGGAGAACTTTTGCATAAATTCTAGGCAGTTAGCAGCTGTCACACACTCTCATTCTAATGTGACTGTGAATAACGTAAACGCTTCTAATCTTTCTAATATCTTTTGCCAAACACAAAACAAACAATGTATTTCAGGTTGCCATGTGAAAGAAAAAAGAGTGAAGTCCTTTGGCTGAAAGGCATATCAAAGCAAATATATTTAGTTGGTTCTTAAGTGAAATTTAGTTTGGGGGATGGCAAGTATGGTTCTCTGTGGTGTTACACTCAGTGTTAGCGTAAACAGAGGTTTGGTTTTGGCTTCCCCCCCCATTTGATTTTTAGATTAGTCCGTAGTTTTGCACATTGTGTTAATCTTCTAATTAGCATTTCTAGGAAAAGAGCAGAATGTACAGAATTTCTATCTCTATAAAAACTATGGGTCAAGGAAGTGATTCTCCCAAAGCTGTGAATTTCTGTTTATGTGTATAAGACAAAAAGAAAAAGGAAATTTATCTGAACCAGTCTGATGCAAAAACTAGTTACCAAAACTACAGGGACAGATTTTCACACTGCACTAGTACAAAAGATACATGTTCCTGTTGAAACACCATTCAATTGAAAGCGGCCTAATTTCAGGGCATCAGGAGCAGCTAACACTGTCTTTTTCTTTCACATTTGATGGCATTGCCCATTCTGAGTTTCAAGGTTTGAATCTTAGAGGCAGAGAGGAACAATGGCAAAAAATTCCCAATTTTTTTTTAATTAACCCATATGGGGTTTATGTTATTCATCCATTCTGCATTTCCCCAGGAACATTCTTACATAAGAAAGTGAATTCAGAGAGTGGGCAAAGGGGCTCTGAAACTCAGCCAGGTTTGGAACGACAGAAAAATACAGGGTCGATATTATTTGAGCCATTTTTGCTGTTTCGAATGTTCTGCAGTTCAAGGCTCAGATCTACATCTGTCATAGAATTTAGCGCTGTATATATTTTTATATCAATTTACTCATGTTAATTGGATGAACGAGGAATTTGGAATACAGAGGGAGTGAGGGAATCTGGCAGTGCGACATCTGAGTCGGGTTAGCACAGCAACACATGGATGTACGTAAGTGCCTGCCAGCTTTCATTTTCTGATTAGTTCAGTAACAGAACTTTCCTGACTTGGGATTTATGGCCATGCATCCATGAAGGGTTCTTCACCTCTAAATGCCACTTTCAGCTCACCTCTAGGGCGGGCATCCCGAATGCCTGGGAAGGGCAGGCTGGTGCACTACTGAAGGGCTTGTGCTTTGATTAAAGAGAACCAGCACACTCATCTAATTTTACCTCTTTAACCTTTAAATTGCTAATGTGTCCCTGTTCTGTTTAACACAGAGAGAAATCACAAGGCAGTTAGTTGCCACAGAGATTGGGCACATTTAGGTGGGACCTGCCAAGGCTTTTGAATATAAGAAGTTCACTTTTATTGGAGATTTGTAAGTGTTCTGTGGCCAATACAATGACTAAGATATGTTAGAGTACGTGTCAGGGGTGAATTGCTTGCATACCCTTCTGGTTTTGCTCTGACTGCCTTTTACCTTCTGTCAAAACAACTTGCTAGAGGTAGAAAGGTGGTTCCATGCTGGCCCTATAGCCCAGTCTGTAGGGGTTTGCACACACAGAGCAATGTTTGACTAATAATTCTAATTTATAAACCATCAACAATCCTAAAAACAGATTAGCCAGCGAGGACTTTTTGTGACAAATACCATGGCACTTTTCCATACCGAACCACATAAAAGGACTCTGGGTCAGAAAAATGCATTCATTTAGGATCAAGTCTAGCAAAAGTCCCACGATTGCCAATGGAACAAGAATAACACCCCTGTTGCCAGACTTTTCCTAGGCAGTGGGTGGCCATGGATAGAGTGCTGTCCCTTCCCCCACCAACATAGTCTCTGTGTTACAAGTTGATTTCTGTTGAAGTCCAGCAGCTACACAGTCCCAGGGTAGCTGGCTACCGGCCTGAGCTTGCATTCCTGCCTGGACTGCAGGGGCTCTGACAGCAAAGGTAACCGTGATGGTTAACTTCACTCCTGGTATGGCACAGGCCTGGTGGAAAACCCCAGCAGCTCTGGAATTGCACGCTGAGGTTCAGGAACAAAGCACAGAGGGAGTTCTAAACCGCCTCTGTCACCTCGCTGGCACTGCTGTGGGCTCAGATCTCAAGATTAAGCAATAAATTTGTGCCAGGATTCAGCCTGAGTTACACAGCAAGCCAGAGCTCTTGAGAAACACAAGCAGCCAGGTTCCTCTGAGCCGGTGTGGCAATGGGTGCAGCCTCTTCTCTTTGGGCATAGACCCGGACCCGGCTGAAGGGAACTACTTGCAGCTATAGAGAGACCCCCAAATGCCCAAGTGAATTCCCTTGTTCTGCCAGGTCAGCATGAAGCAGGTAGAGCAAGGCTGTAAGGACTTGAGAAACACATTGATCCTGTCCAACCAGAGAGGGTTTCAGCTGCTTAGAGAAAAGGATCAGAAAACTGATGCACTTGGCCCATCTGTTGGTTTACCAACCCGAACGTATATTCTACTCCTCAGAATGTTGTTTTCCAGCTGATCAGAGCTTTCTCACCAAGAAGGCATTTTTAGGGGGAAAAAACAAAGTGCAAAACAACAAAACAACTGAATAATTGAAACAAAAACGTAATTTTGGAAGATGATGAAAGTTGAGAAAATGGGAAGGGACTAGAGGGATAAAATATTATATTTGCCAGTTGCAATATTTATTTCCTCTAGCTACAGAACTCTATGATGGGTGGATGAAGGTAAATGAGACTTGTTTATAGTAGGTTTATGTAAATACAGAAGAGCTTTTCCAGGACCTACATATATCCATCAAATATGAAAACTGTAGTAAATTATTACAGTAAAAGTGTCAGACGCTTCCCTGAGATCAGCAAGAAAAACACCTTGGTTCTTCAGACCCAGCTACGTAGCCAGTCTCATGTGCTACTAGCCTTACCCTCTGCTGAGACCCACATCCACAAAGGCACGAGATGAGCTTAGTAGCATATCCTGAATATCAACACCTCTGGATGTTTAACATTAAAGGGGAAATTGAAGGCCCACTCTCATGCCAACTTCTGTCTTTTATGTGCGTATTCATAAAATACGTGCGGCAGTTCAGTGACGACTTTTCACTCAAACTAATTCAGACTTTTGCCAAAAGGGTTGGTCCCACCTGTCCCTTCCTGTGTGTGCTGTCTTGTGTCAGCACCAGCATTTGTGTCTGTAGAACACACATTCCCTCAAACACAGGGTGCAGACAACAGAGAACTGGTCCAGGTGAAAGCTCTATCCCTGCAGAGCTGTATCTCATAATCCAGTATCTAACTTTCTTCACTGGTTCCAGCCTTTTGTGAGTGCACTAAGTAAAAGAAATAGCCTTTGTTTAGGTAAGTCCCGTTCAGACTTACTGGATAAATCCTGTGGGCAGTAAAGACCATATCTGACATGTATTGGTGCTGTGTTGCACGGATTGGTTGCCCAAAAGAAGCAGAAGGCGATTAGATTTGCCCCATGGTGAATTCCCCATGCAAGCCCAGTTCTCAACTACTGCTGGTGCTTCATTCTTCCTGTGTGTGCTGGTCCTGGTGTGAGGGATACCTTGGGCTGGGCACAGGCATAGGAGTACAGTAGGTGTGCCACATTAGGCTCTGCTTACACTCAGCTCACGTTTGCTGTGGGCTGCTGAGAGAAGGGGGAGGAGAAGAGAGGGGAAAAAGCCCATGAGCAGAAGCTGCAGGAGCTCACAAGAAAAGACCCTCCGCAAAGTTCTGTGTCCCAGATCTGATGCCTGACTCACAAAGCTTCACAAAACCCCTTGATACTCCTCCCTGCTGAGCTGAGCTGTCTTCCCTGCTTACCTTTGATCATAAGTAGTGTGTTAACTTATATATTGCAGTTTTCTGGGTTTGTGTCTTGCTCATACAAGGATCTATAAGATGTGGGCTGGATTCACATGTGCTCTCACATTCCTTCCAGAAAAATGTAGAAAAATCAGAATGCAGCCAGAAGTCTCCATCTAGTTTGATTTTTCTTTTCTTTAACACTATCTAGGAGTTGCTACACATAGGGTATTGTAGGCCAAAGTTTATAGCACTGCATTTAACTGCACCTTTCACACAGCTCGTAAACCAGATTTCCAATAGCTGTAAGTTTAAATTTCTCTCCTTGGATGCAGTGGAAAATGTGACTTTCATGCTTTTCTGTATGTTTACAGCATCATAAATAACACGCAGATCTGAAGTGTTTTAAGTACATCAATATGTTATTTTAAACAAAGTAGTGAAAATATGTAACATATAGTGTCCAGTTGTTTTTATTTCTTTCAAGGGTAAGATTCCTCCTGCCTGCATAATTTTTATCTTTGCATAGTTCAAGACTTCTTTATGTGCTGCACCTCAAAGTAAAAGGAGTTCAAAGTCAGATGAAACCTGGGTGAAGAAAGCAAGTGTGCAAAAAGCCTGTGTGGTATTGCTACTTACTGCAAGTTCTAGGATTTATAGAGTTTCAATAGACTTTTCACCAAAATTTCCATCTGTGATAGGTTTAATATCCAAAATCTTATGAAATCTTTTGACAAAACAATCCTTGAGTTGATATTTGACACGGTAATAACTTTCAATGAACCAAGAAGACATTCTGTTGGTAGAATTGTTTGATTGTAATCAGTCTCCATAACTGCAGCACTATGTTTATTACACATTATATGTTTATTACACTTTATATGTTTATTACACTGTACCAATCCAACACTTTTATAAAATGAATCATCACTAACAAAACCTGCCTCTTGTTTAGGATTTTATTAGTATCATGCATTATACAAATAACTGAGAGTATATAAACTGGATGGTTCTTAAATTTAACTACTGGTCTGATACAAATATTTCAAGCAAATTTTCATCTTTTAGAGATTAAAATCTGGATATATTTTCTCTAAGGGAATAGCTGTGCTCATGCATAGATTTCTAAGCATTTCTGACCCTCTTCACACGCAAGAGGACTTTGGGGTTTTTTTTTGTCATGTCGCTCATAGAAATGGAAAGCCCTGAATGTATTAAAAGATGGTGTGGTCTCTTGGTCAAAAAATGCAACTGATGTTCTTGAACGTTCTGCTTCAGTGAACCCCTCACACACCACACATGGAACCAGTAAAGGAGCCCTGTTTCTTCCTTGAAATGGGCCATGCTATTTCGTTTGAAACAACATGTGTTTCTGCTGGGTGTTCTGTGGTTCTGTCTCAACAACATTACTCAGAGCTCAAATACAGCAGGTATCAGCCAAGGAGCTCTCAAGTATCAGAGGGATGAATAAATCTTATTCTCAAGAAACACCCATCCCTTTCAAATAGATACACAGCTATACATCTGAGACATAACTTGCTTGAAAGAAATAATTTAATCTCACTCTTCCAAAATTCGAGTTGCCAAAGGACTTCCAGTAACAACTTAAATGAAAGTCACAGGAGAGGGATTGAGGCCTCCGTACTACGGGAGACTATAAAAACCAATCCCTTTCCTCGTGTCTGTTCCACTGGTGACCTCTAGTGCCCAAGGACAAGAACAGGTATTCAAAGCTTCTCCAAAGCAGTGCTTTGAGAGAACGTGCAATAAAGCGGAGTCCTTTTTTTCGATGTTAAAAATTCTGACACGGGCTTTCAGTTCACAGTATTTTAAGTGCAAGATAATACGATAGAAACTTAGTGTATTAGGGGAAGCAAAATATTTATGCTAATTGTAAGACTAGAAAGCTTCTTATTTGTAAAAATGAATACGGTGCAAGATTATGCACATTTGGACCATCTGTTTCAGGCATTTGTCTTTTCCCCAGTGCGTGAAAAGGAATCGAACCTACATTGGAAAGTCATGCTTCAGCCAGCACTTACTACTGAGCAGATGACCTTCAAGCATGAGGCCTAAATAGGTAACATTGTTATCAACTCACTGGAATTTAGCTGAGAAAATGGGATATCTGAGTACCCACTCAAAGACCACAATTGTTCAGAGCTTGATTTTTAGTTATGATGATATTTCTTTTAATGTTATTATGATATTTCTTTTAATGTAGCACACTCTGACGTGAGAGTAGAGTATGGGAAGGCATAAAGGTAGGAAAATATATCTTAGTTATTTCCTTCACAGCAATATTGTCAAATAGAGATCAAACTGGAAAGCAGCTCTGAATGTCACTGCTGTCCTGTCAGCTATGGAAGTGATGGACTATTAGAAAGGTCCAGGCATTCCATGTTTCTTGGGTGAAATGCTTTGGTAGATCTGAATTCCATGAAGTCCATCTCTGCCTGTGACTCAGACTTTAGGCAATGAGAAGTTTTCTTTGGCTAATGTTAACTCAGTGATGTGCAAAAATAGAAGATAGCTCATGTTTAACAGTGTTAACAGGAGTGAATTAAACTGTGATCTGAGGGGAGCATGCTAGAGAGAAGTGCTAGAAAATTGTGTGTGAAGGAGTTAATAACCAAATGCATGCATTAATACCTTGCAGACATATATTTTAATAGAAACAAGATAAAATACAGAAATCATGCTTACAGCAATGCTGGAATCTCAGGTCTCTCCTTCCCAGACTATACCCTAACCAACAGCAAGAATCACAGAACCACAGAATATGCTGGGTTGGAAGGGACCATCAAGGCCAACTCCCAGCCCCAAACAGAACACCCCAAGAGTCAAACCATGTGCCTGAGAGCATTGTCCAAATGCTTCTTGAACTCTGTCAGGTTTGGTGCTGTGACCAGTTCCCTGGGGAGCCTGTTCCAGTGCCCAACCACTCTCTGCGTGGAAAACCCTTTTCTAATATCCAGCCTAAACCTCTTCTGACGAGTTTTGCTCTTGCATCCTGCCCACCACTGCTAAGCATTTTGCTGCACTGTAATCGAGTTTTAAAAGACTCCCAGTAGTCTCCTAGCCAGTGGTAAAGGAAGCTGGGAGTGTGAACTTGAGTCTTCTCCGTTTTCTGCCTGACCATCCTGGAGCCACTCTGGCAGTCATATTTGGACAGCCTCAGCTTGGACCGAGGCCTCTTTGCAGCTACACACCCACAGTCACACAGTCAGACAGGTTTCCCTCACCAACCCCAGGTTTCCCACAGCAGAGTCTCAGACATATGGATCCTTAAAACAATTTAATCGTGGTGCAACAACAAAATAACAGCTCAAGCTGACACCTCCAAGGAGACATCCCAAACAAAGGAATCCCCAGGCTTTTATGTTCCTCAACATCGTATTGATGAAGGAATCGTACCTCAGCGTGTTCTGAAACGTAATCTCTTAAGGAGAGACGGGCAGTTGCTCTCTTCTCCAGTTAAAGAGAAGGATGCTGCGATGGATTCTAGATTGAAAGTCCTGGATGAATGAAGGCATTATCTTGCAGCTCTGTGCCAGGAGTCTATCACTGGGAGCTCAGTGTGGCAGTGCCGTCGCTGTTGCAGAGCAAACCTTTCCTGTGATGTGGTAGCACACAGCTCAGCCTGCAGGCTCTGTAGGTCACCACTCTGACCTGCCTTCATCTCACTTGTCACTGCACAAAAATCTTCTGCAGAATGCTGGTGTTTCCTCCGGAGATCAAATGCCTGAAGCTCTTTGCTGTTTCAGTTGTTTATTGGGCCTGTCCTGAGAGGGCTAATGGCCTAGAGTCACAGACTCCAGCCTTGTAGTTACTGAACATCTCTCGAGTAAAAGCATGTGTAGGGATGCGTAAGAGAGAGAAGAGAGTGTGGGGATGGGAAGGAGAGGAGGTGTGTACAGAAGCTGGTCTTCCCTGTGATATAAACCATGCCAAATCCACTTACACATAGAGAGATGTAAGTGCAATCTTAAAATCTGTGTCCTGGGTGGCAAAGCCGATTACATGACTTCATTCCTGATGTCATTCAATGGCTGTGGGCAGTGAACACAAGCCACCTAGCTACAACCTTTTAAGCTTTCTGCAGCTTATGTAAAAACTTAATGGGACAGTAAATTGCAGTAGCTAACTGCATATGAAGTACAGCAAAGCTTCAGAATGGGGAAAATGTTTGTATTTTAATAAAGGCATGGGAAACAGCTGATTCTTAATTCAAACATGAGCAGAATACTCTTAAGGTAAGCACTTTTACCCTGGTATTGGCTGTCCAGCAGCAGTCCTCTGGCCAGGATCTGTGAGGTGCTAGTGATCCAAAATGCTGCACACACCGCCGGAGGAACGCAAGCAGCGTTAGTGCTCAGGTAGTAAAAGTGTACTGCTGGTGTTTAAAAGAAAGCCAAAACACTGCTCTGGTGGAGGCATCACTGCTCAAGTGCCTGGGGGCTCTGAGTACCTTTCTGACAACAGCAGCCTCTTCAGAGGATTCAGAGGGGATATTTCCTGCCTTTAAGATTGTTTTAGTGGCTGAATCATCCATAGTCTGAGCCAGAAAGAGAGTAAAAATCATAAGATGACTCATTGTGAGTGTAAGAATATAAGATCTACTAATTCTAGGATTTCTATATGTTTTCAGCTGGAATCAAATTTTCTTTCAAGTGCAGTTTGACCAAAAAAAAAACAGAAAAAAAAAAGCAAGTAAAAGGGAACAATTTTAGGCAGCATAGAAGATGGGTCAGTCAACATTTTCAACTTGCATGAAAACCATTTCTGAGTATGTTCAAACTATATTTACTTGCATTAAAATGTATAACTATGCTCCTGCTTGACCCGAAAGATGGAGGTATTCAGTTATATCAAGCAGCAAGGTAAGACTAACACTTCGGATAAAATTTCCTACTTTAAATTTTTAATCATAGTTAAAATTTGTAGTTTAAATCAGAGTATAGCTCCTGCTCTGCTCCTCTATGGCTCAGAGCAATACAGACCCAGTGGTGGCCTCTGAGGACTGGGGTGAGCCCACATGAGCAGCATCCTTTCAGGGGGTCCCTGTCATGTTTTATTCATCTGAATAAGTAAGGCCACCTAATAATTCGAAACAACAACTTTCAGGCCATCAGGAACGATGTAGACTTGCTAAATTTTGGTTTTATTATTCTATTCCACTGATACAATTGGGAAAAAAAAAAAGCACAACCCCCCAATTGTGAATAGGTTAAATTTAAGAATGTTGCACCCATCAGAAAAATGAAATGCGTTACTCTCTAAACATTCCTACTAAACATCTGGGAAATCTTAGCTTAAAAACAGTGCAGCAGGCACAATGGAAAATCCTTGAGAGCGATGACAGCTCTGATTTCACATGTATTTATAGTCCTGCACTTCGTTTATTTTCTTGGGATTTCTGAATTTGACAGAGACAGATATCTGAAAATAACTGACATGCTAGCTGTCAGCCTGTCCTTAAAATGTGTGGTCAATAGATCAAGGGAACTAAAACACAGGGGGCTCAATGTTATTCTCCGTTACAAAATGCAGAGAGGATGAAGCATTTTATAGCTCCTGAGTGAAATGCTCATATGTGAAAAAATAAATAGCTGGCAGTCTCTCACTTCAGCAACTTGTACATGGTGCTGAAGGCAAACTACTACCTGCAGTCTGTGAAGGAAGGACTTTGCCACTGTAACACAAACATGGAAGCACAAAAATGAGAGCTGTTTGGGGGTTAGATTTTCACCAGGCCTGTGAAAGGTCCTTCCTCAGTAAATGGGATCATTTTGTGCAGTAACTTTGAGATAATTCAATTCAATGTGCAGATCAATCTCCTTGGTTCCTGTAGGCATTAGGGGCAATGCATAGTTTTGGCAGGTAGGAAAAGCAGGACAGACCTAAATGAAACTAAAGCTGCTTTGAGACAGAAGTTCTGTGTTATACATGTCTGCAGTTCCCAGTATAAAGAGGATGTTTTCTTCGAATTAAACAACATCCCATACAGACTGCTGTGACAATGAGTTAACACAAAAGGCCAACATGTTGCTTTTAACTCAAAAGGCAAAGATAGTAAGATTAATTTTGAAATTCTCCAAATATGAGGTGGAAGACAGCAGTGATTGCTTGCTATCCACAATGCTGAAACTTCTTGTGTGGTGTCAGTAGTTCTGCCAAGGTAAGCAGGAAGAGGAATGAACTACTTACCTCCACTTCCTATATCTGCTAGGCGCTGCATAAATTTCTGAGAGAGAACCTACCAGTGAGTGGTTGCAGATCAGACTAGACAAAATTTCTTCCACATGTTACAACCACGTTGCTCATTAACCACAGAGATTCAAGGAGTCCGCTCTGTTCAGTTATCTCGGTTGTGGGTGATGGCTTTGTGTAACAAGAGCAGCGCACAAAAGGCAACTCCGGCTGGGAAAACCTGCCAGAGAGGGATCCTGGCAGCTCATTCTTCAGGGGGATAAGCCCTGCTTTTCCAAGGAAAATTCAGCAGGACTATTGCTGCAGCACCTCCTTAGCCTTGCCTGGAAAAACAACTGTAAGTGGGGGTGTACATTTATATAAGTATGAGGACCAGAAAACAACTGGTAGACTGCAGTGTGTATGACTGAATCTGCAGCAGCAATGATTTTGGGTCACCTTAGAGTAAATATCTTGTTACAAAGACCTTTTGGTTTAGGAGATATGCCACTTACTATTTCATAAGTAAATAGAAGCTGTCTTGCAAGGAAATCATGAAACATCATACAGTTTTAATGTAATGATGATTATTTTTCCCCATCATAGTTTTCTGTTCATACCACAGCTCCCAAGCACATACAATAGTGTAGACATGAAAATTAGTGTGTGTGACTGTCACATCCCACTCCTAAAAGGAACAGAGCACCCAATGTTCCTAGATGCCAGTGGTGGAAAAGGAATGACAAATTTCAGAGGGTGTGAAAAAACCTAGAAAGTGTTATTAGTAAATTATACAGTATATTTGCTGTCACTTCAGGATGTACTGTACCTGTATTTGGATGCGTGAGGACAAGAACTGGACTGCAAATGAGAATAAAGAGTTGAGAGAGATTGGAGGAGGGTTCCAGATATTTAGACAGCTTCCTGGGGAGAACTGGGATCCTTCGGAATTTTGCAGTTTCAGCAAACTTGTTTATAGGTGTCTTTCTGAATTTTTCCTCCTACTTCCATTCTGTTTCATAAATCATTGTTGTTTGTCTTACAGTGCACCTATTGCTGCTGTGGCACGTTGTAAAATTAGAAGACTGGATTCACTCTGGCATTCTTGCTAGCAATGGCAATGACAGCAGGCTTCAGAAATGCAGAATATGGCAGCCAGGGTAAGGAATTCCAGAGTATTCCACTGAGAATATGGGCTCTTCAAACTTGTGTCTTGCATGAATACTTTTTTTTTTGTATACACAGGAGATGCATGAAGACATTAATTTCTTCTCCAGTGAAAATATTTGTAAGGAGGCAGAGGAAACATAATTGTTACTGGAGATAGTCTTCAAACAAAGTCTAAGAAGAAAATGTCTGTTACACAAGCAGTCTTTGGGAGAAAGCCTTGAAAAAAAAAAAAAGGATGCACAATTAAAGTGGTTTCTTATGCTGGTTAGCAATGGACTTGGAAGGCAGAAAACATTGTACCAGCGTTTCTCACTGCACAAGTCTGCTGTAGCCTGATAAATGTTCCCAATAAAAGATAAGGGTGTGCACCGAAAAAGAGCTGTTAATGACACATCGCTGCAAGCATTATGCTGTCCCGTGGAATGGGGATCTTTGTCCAAATGCTTGTTATTCCTGCTTGCTTGTCATTCCTGAAAGTCCAGCTGGGATCTTTTTCATGGGTCCAGGGAGACACAAGTATTCCCTGTTGTACTGCTGTATACCTCAAAAGAAATCATCTCAGCAGAGAAAGAGGGGGGAATTTTGACAGCAGGATGATAGTTTGCCAAGCAAATTCCTTTTTCTTGACAAATTTATTTCTTTTAAATTCAAATTATCAGTAGTCAACTCAGCATATTCTATGGTATACCCTCTGATGAAGTTCATGCCTCTGCCAACCCATCTGGAACACTGACCATCAATTTTGAGATGGACTTGGGAAGCAGCTATGGAAGGCATAATACTGTTTCTTTAAATAATCCTAAATATCTAGGTGTGTGAATAGTCATTACACTTTACAGGCTGGCACTGATTTTGCTTTGAATATTTCATTTTATGGTGCACTAAATATTTATGAATATTTGTGAATACATCTGTGACCAGTGCCAAAGAAAAGGCTTGGCTTTTGAGATCAACAGGCATTTCACTTCCGTGTGTCCACGCTTTTCCATCTGCATGCATTTTCCACGCTTACCAAGAGCCTTGAGACCTACACAGTCTCTCTGTAGGTGTGGCATACGAGAATATCCTCATCAAAACTGCAGTAATTTAGTGAATGTGTAGTTCAGAACTTGTTTTACATATGGATGGGACTTGCCGTTCACCTGTTGGTCTCATAATTTCTGTGCTCCCTGCACACTTGGTGAAGTGTGAAAACTCTTTTCAGCAGATCCCAAGCTGCTGGAGTCACACAGCCCATTTGGCACTCCAGCCCTTGGAGCAGCTGTCTCAGGAACCAGTCTGATTCAGCCAATAAGCAGAGCAGCAGAATGATAAGGACAGCAGGGGCAGGCTTGTGAGGTCTGTGGCTTTTGGGGGTAACACCCACAATTTCTTTGCTGTGGGGACAGTGACCTGGGGATTTTTCCCTGGTGCTTTTGCCCTGTTCCAGGCACAAAAACAAAAAATGAAGATGATTAAGACAATACCTGTGTTCATTCTGGTGTTTACAGGTGAGTGAACATTTCTTTGTATTTTTTCTCAACTAATACTTCCTCTTCAATACTTGTAATTACTTCTTGAAAATATTCCTAAATACATTCTAAGTGTTAATTCATGTCTTGATCTATAAGTACAATCATTGAAAGTGTTTTGTCTGTGCGTTGTTATATTGTACCACATGAATGATTACTTTAGTTACGTCTCTATCAGTAAATTAAGCTTAAACACTAAATTAATGCTTAAAAAGCACAGTTATTTTTGCCATGCAAATATCTGTGGCACTCCTAATAATAAGACCTCAAGAATAATTTAGGTTGTATTTTAAAGAAATCCTCTGCAGGTACAGGGAGACACAATGGCCAGTATAAAAGGTAAGACTTGTTGCAACGTTAGTCATCTTGGACTCATTAATGAATGACAAAAATAAATGTTAATATCGGTTATGATCAATATTCTAACAATCAACAAAAAAACTAGAGAAATGACAACACCTGTAGCTCGTCCCTTTTTATTTGTCTGCATTGCTGGTTACAAGTACAGTGGCAGTATCTCAGTGATGCTGCAAGGAAACAAAATCTGAATTATTTCAGGCCTTTTAACAATAAGCACCAGGCTTTCCCACCTGCCCCACAAAGACTTTGTAAATTTACTGATTAGAAGTGAGAATGGCTGGGATCTCCCTCCACAAGTTTCATGAACTTCCCAACTGCACCATTTGCACGATTAGGTCTGTCAGGACCCCTTGTATCAGTCCTGTCTAATGAAAATGTTCATGTTTGATACTCAGAATTTGTGACTGAATGTTGTGTTAGGGAGACCTTACATAATCTGAGTATAATATTAGACAATAATGAAAGGGGTTTATATTTGTCTGTTAGAATTTGTGACCAATTTTATCAGTTTCATACATTTCCACCAGAACACTCTTGCTTGTGAAAAAGAAAAAAAATGGGCTTTGTCTGGTGCAAAGACATAAAGCACTTTCTTCTTTACACCTCTAAAGTAATAGGAGAATTTAAGAAGGTGCAAAGAGGTGGAGGCGGTTGGCTAATAGACCTTCTTATCATGAAGGTACACGTGTTCTGAAACAAGCCTGGCTGAGCATTTATGCCGTCCCTCTTCTAAGGCGTTCATGGAACTACGTGTATCACCCCTCTCTGCTGAGCTGTGCCCTGCTTGGCAGAGCCCTATGAAAGCTGCAAAGTGACAAAGGGAGTTTCTCTCCTAACCCTGGAGTAACTTTAATGCATTGCTAACAAGGGCTGCATGTTCTCGGAGAGAGGCAGCATCTGCCCGTAAGTGCTGTTGGGTGCACGTTTGCTCTCTTCCAGAGAAACCGTGGATGGATGTTATGTCTGGAGGGGATGTTATAATTCTAGGAAGAACTTTGCAGATAGCAAATCTCAGGGGAGACCAGAATTAAATAAGACGTTTGATGATGCTGAATTTTTTTAACTTATGTGTCCAAGAGTCTCACAGGGCACAGCTTTGCCCCCCTGTGATGTTTCAGAGTCCGTGTGGAACTTCCTGGAGCTTCTGCTTCCATAGAGGAGGTTTTGTTTTAGTTTGTTTTTTATGTCACAGCTGTGGCTGTAAAAAGCATCTCCTTAATGCTCCAATAACTTATAAAGAGTTTTCCTCTCTTCCTGTCATTAAAAAAAAGTTCAGGAAAAGTATCTTTCACCCCTCCCCAATTCTTTTTCATTAATTTGCAATTGAAATGGAGCAGTAATGTGAAAAAAGGGTGTTAATTATATTTGTTAACTAAAGCAAGCAAATGAGTGTCATCATCTCCATCGATGTGGTTTCTTCCCATTTGAGAAGCATATAGAGAAAGAGGAAAAGTGAGAATGAGGACGAATGTGTCAATAAAGGCCCCAGGTGAACTGAGCTCCCATATCCTATCAACCCCCATCAAAACAAATGAAAATGGGTTTGCTGATTGTCACAGAGTGCCCAAATCTAGTAAAGACTCTGCTACTGTTCCCTTATGGATTTCATTTTCTTACTCCAGAGCAAGGAAACAATACCTAAGAATAATATCTGTGATTTTTTTCTTTTTAAAGCTTAGTAAATGGCAGTGAAGGGAGTTTTTCCAAACTTTTTCTGAGAAACATCTTAACAATTTCAACTGAAATGTTCACACAAAAAAAGGGATGGAGGGAAACATTCCAAATGTAAAACAGCAGGCAAGATTGTCCAAGTTACAAGCATTAGTATCTTATAACTGAAATTATCAAACAACCTTAATAGTACATGGTATGGTGTACTCCAGCAACAATTTATTGAATTTTTTTTTAATTTTAGGATATCTTTGTAATGCTCTGGATGACTGGACAACTTCAAGCTACCGAGAAACACCAGATGGTTTATTACCTCCTAGGGCAGATAGTAAACGTTTCCTAAATTCTTCACTGAGTTCTGCACCAGAAACACAGGATCATAGTCCAGGTCTGTTTTTTAAGTTGTTGCTTCCTTCAAATCCTGAGTCAGTTCTTCCCTCAAGTGTGCACACCTGAGTCTTGTGAATGCCTTGTTCCACTTTTCTGCTGTTGTTTTCCCTGCAATGACTCTCCTTAGAAGAGTTGTGAGCACAAACCAGTTTAGCAGCAATATAATGCTGTGATTGATTTAAACAGCTTTCCACCTGTTTCTACAGAGGTGGAAGCTGAAGCACAAAGAATATTTCAGACATTCCAAATAACACAGCCTAAATAATTGTCTGTCAAGGGGCAGGAAATGCATCATTTAATATAAAATCAGGCACTTTCCATGATCAGTGGATAGCTTTGTATTCTGTGCCAAGAGAAGACAACTAATGAGGAAGATAACAGCAGAAAAGGTCCCCCCGACCTGTGAAGTGTCTTGATTGTTTCTGTGACACCTCTCTGTGCAGCATCTGCCTCTGTGTGTGTCTCAAATGCCACCCTGCTCCTGCTGGGCTTTCTGGAGGCTTTCTGGAGTGACTGCTTCCTCAAGCCCCATCTCTTCTCTTAACACAACAGCTGCAAGCTGCATGAAACTTCCTAGGTGCAGGCTCAGAACACTAATGCTTTCTCAAATCCTACATTTGTGGGGCTTTAGGTGATGGTGGTGGTCTCCACAGCAGCTGCTAGGGCAGTGTTAGTTGCTGAAGTGTTCACCTGGCCTCCCTATTTCCTCCTCTTGTAGTCTCATACTGCTTCTTATACTGAGGTAGGAAAAGCAGCTTTAGCTTCACTACACATGGCTGTGCAGTTGTCTCAAGTTTCTAATTTTTATTATTTCCCTTTTGGCAGGAAGAAGTCTGCCTGCTCTAGTAGGTAAGTTGACAACTTCAATATATGTCCTTTCACTTAAATGATGTTTTCTTTACCTAAGTTTTGAATTTTTAACTTCTTTTACTGCAATTGGTTATGGAATACAAAAGCTATGTATGGACTTGCTGAAAAACTCTGCTTTCATATAATAGCGTTTAAGACACTCCTTAGTTGCAAGTCATGGTATTTCTCTGGTGATTTGACTAATGAGAGTATCACTCTACTAGACTAAACCATAGTAATTTGCTTTCTTATTACTATAATTAGAGTTTGGGCCTTTTTCTTTCAACAAAATCTGCAACACAAATATTAATTTTGTGATCAGCAGTAACTGCTGTTCACAAAAAAAAAAATTGGAGATTAATTATAGCACATATTTGCACTGCCAAAAAAAATTATTGTAATGATCTGTGACATGATTGGCTTATTTCTGTACAAACCCAGACCTGAATGCGACTTGTGTTTGTAGGAAAAACCAAGACCTATATTTTAGTGTCACATATAACTATTTTATGCTGCATAATTACCCACCACAAACATAGATATTAATTTTTTCCTTGTCTTAATGGCTTAGAGTCACGGTTACCTTTCTTTTTGCTCTTCTAGTGGCAGGAGTCAGCATTGCCCTTGTGCTGCTTTTTATTCTTATAGTTGCTGTTTTTTGGTATGCATGGAAAAAATCAAAGGTAGGTCAATTTTTTTTCTTCGTTATTTGTTACTGTTTGTATCTGTATATGTTATAGAACATGAAGTTTCAGCTTCCCACTTTTCACTCAGACTTCTGATGTTCGTTTGCACTGTAGCTGCTTTTCCACTGGGAGGGGAGTTTTTGCCACTGTATGGCATTCTTAAGGTTAGGCAGCTTGTAACTGAAATTTAATTTACCTCAGCTGACCTCCCTTCTGGGATAGGGCCTGCTCACATTTTTGTAGGAATGGTTTCTGGTTTACAGTTTTTTTCATAAAAGGTCCTGCGTCAGCAATGACAATTGAAGTGTTCAAGTGAGTTTCGTCTGTCTGAATTACTTTAGATCCTATAATTATCATGATTTATGCTATAATAACTTGTCACAGACAGTCTTACCTGTGATGAGTTAATAGTAATAAAAATTAAAATATTAGGTAACTTATCTAATAATAAGAATTAATGCAGTAACACTATAGAAACAGATATGCAAAAATAGTCTGTTACTGAAACAATTTAATAATAAGGAAAAATACTAGGAGAACTTATATTATATTGACATTATTGGTTTTGCATTTGTGTAGCTCAGGTGCATGCCGTAGTGATAATAATATGTTTGTGTTTCTTTCACAGGAGGGTTCAATTGAAATCAATCCTATGCCCTACGGTGAGGCTGGAGTGTCCTTAAGAAGCCTCCCGGTGCCTGAGAACTAACAGGAGTGGCCTTTGGAGAGAGCAGTGCCGTGACAACAGGAGAGCTGCTGCATGACCCTCTGGGAGGAAAGAAAAGCCCTCTTGGTTGCAGATAGTTAAGCAGTACTCTCAAAAGAGCTGCATCTGGAAGATAGTTACTTTCTTGAAGTTATAAATGTCCTCTTTAGGGAAAATGCCACACTTAATCTATTTTCTAAAAAATTAAACCTGCACAGAAACACCACCACTGTTGAGACTAGCTGGAATGGCCACTGTTTGTGCTTGTATACCTGTGAACTACCTATTGGAAATGGCTTCTGGAAGGTTTTAGCTTCCAAAATCTGGCTTGGGCCACAACTAGTTTACCAGCACAAACAGTGCCATTCCGGTGCCTGGGAGTTTCCTAGGCATCAGTTCATTTGCTAGGCTAGCTATTTTGATTGTTTTCATTTACACTTTATTTTAAATTACACAGTTGATACACCCACCCACTCATGATCAAGGATTATTCAAAGATGACCACTGCAAACCTTTGCTTGCTCCTTGTGCTGCTCAGGGGAAGAAGTAGTGGAAGAATGACAGTATCATCCAATAAAATTCAGGTTTCCAGGCTTAACTGATTCTTTAATTTAAAATCAGTTTAATAATGATCAAGTGCTACTCTTGCACTATTTTTTCCCCTGACTGGGTAGCACTAACTGGTGCCAGGTGCTCTCAGCAGCCAGGGAGTGCTGTGGGGCTCTGGCTGAGCATCTGGGGCCCAGAAGACACACACACAAAGGGCTGCCCTGCCATAATGTGGTACAGACAAGAGGAGCAGAGAAGGGGATTGTCTGAGACGGCTCCATCAGAATATTCCTGTGTGAGCTTTGGCAAGTGGCATTTATTCCTGAGACTGAGCTCCTGGTCTGTAGGGCAAGACCAACAGTATGTCCCCAGCTCGTATTTATCTGAGAAAATAAATATGTTTAAAAGCATGCAGTGTGTAAGTCCCACAGCAATGCAGCCACCCTGAGAGCTGTAAATTTGCAGGAAGACACAGATTCCGTTTTTATGTAAATCTCCTCAAACCAGTATTACTTTTCCCAGTAATTGTAAAGAACTCTATGTCAGCTTTCAATTTCAGGTGCCAACTGACATTCTCTACAGAGACAATTTCTTCATGAAAGCCAAAAAGAGATTTTCAGATGACTTCTGTGAAACAAAATGCAAAGGAATATTTGAAAGCTCATCACTTTTTCCATTGGCTCCATAGATAACCATATCTTTTTCATTTCTGTTCATTTACTCTGAGTTTAAGAATGAGGTAATTGTATGAATTACATGTGTAGCAATATTATTTAGGGTGGGAGAGTTGGGCTAAAACTGCGTCCTATATGGTGATTTTTTTAATGTGCATCTTCTGTTTTTCTTTTATTTAATAGAAATTTAGTAAGTGCTTAAATGCTTTTTTAGATATTGCATCAAGAGTGCCTTGGGCAACAAACAGTATTATTTGAATGCAGAGGAAATAAGAATGACAAATATTTGCAAGGAATAATTCATATAAACTATATTTACAGTGCTTTGTAATTGATGTTTGCGAGCCTCTTCTTTGTGAATAACTTTGCTTTTGAAAATGCTTTCAGAGTGGTTGTATTTTTTTTCTGAGCTTTTACAGAAATTGTGTGCTAGAAATAATATTTAATATTTGGTGTTCATGTTGGTTTTTGCACTGTTTAAGATGTTTGTGATTGCTGAAAAGGTTTTCCTCTACCTTGGCTTTCCTGTGGCCAGTCCAGAGGAGTGGATGCTGAGTACTTAGCAGATAAACTACCTGTGGGCTTGCAATTACTTGTGTCAATGAAGCCTGAGCAACACCTGGGCTGACACAGGTGCTCACAAAGTCCAGGGATTTTTGGCCCACAGTCCTGCAGTTCCCTGCCTGCCAAGGAGGAGAGCAGCTCGTGGGAATGATGGAGCCATGGGGGAGAGGGCAGTCCCAGCTTTCTGGGAAACAGGGGCGATGGTGCTGCAAAGGCATGTTCAGACAAGGCAACAGAAAACTTGAAAGAACCATATACTGTGGCTCTGATTTGGAAATGAGACAGGAAATAAATGGAAAGGGAGAAGCGTGTGGAAATCAGGAAAGCCCTGATGAGCAGAAGCTGGGGATATGGAAATCAGACCAGCAACACATCCTACCTGCGGTTCGATGGTCCTCACATTCATGTGCACATTTTTAGTTAGTTTATTCACACTTCTTTTTCGCTATAGGAGAGATGAGTAGGAATTTCCTCAATTTGAAGGAAATTAGTTCTATATCATTTAGAGTTAAGTCTTTTTGAGTACAAGAAGAGAAAACCAAACTACCCAAAGTGGGGTTGGAACCTTGCTAACTGGAGATTACTTTTAAAAACAGATTACTCAAATTACTCTTATTACCAGCACAGTGTGAAGAAGGTTGCAGTGAATAGTCTCTGCAGGTCCCTTCAAGCTCTGAATTTCCAATTTCCAACAACTACCACAGCTAGATAGCTGTGTTTGTACAGCAGCTAATTTCATTTGTGGATAACTTGCAAAAGTTAAAAAGCCCCGTACACTGCAGCCAGCAGCACTAGGAACAGGTGCCTTAGCAAAAAAATAAGCATAGGGCAGATGTGTGTGATCTTCCTCACTTTGCATTCAGACCTTTTCAAATTTACTGCCTTTTCAGCCGTGCAGACTTGACCAGTACAACATGCTGAAGACACGAGTTACACAGCTCAAGATCTCTTCTCCCTCCCTTTTAAAAATCCAGTAGGGTTGTTCATTATCGTCTTCATCTTTTTACCATGAGCAAAACCAGTGGACAGTTCTCTTTCCCTTTCCCCTGTCATTCATGATGTTACAGACCCCGAGCACAACTGCTTTGTCTTCCAAACTAACAGTGTGACTTGTACTGCATTGATTTAAAGTTTAGCACTTTAAAAATGTGAAAGCACATCTGCTTTTAATAACTGGAGGCTGGAAATGGAAAGCTACTGTACTTTCTGGGGTAATAATGGTAATTTTTACAGTTTCTACAAAATTTTTAAAAGTTGGTGTCTGCACTTATGGTGTGAAACACAAGTTTGAAGCAAAAAGGATGTGTTTGGCTGAAGAACATGGACAGTATTTTACACAGTCACTTGTATTAGTTATGTACATCCCTGGATTTAAACACAGTAGCCATCTTGGTCAAACCAAGATTTACTCTTGTTTACCATAATGTTGAACATAAATTGAAAGGTTCACCACAAGTTACATTAACCTCTGTCTCAAAAACAGAAGAAGAAGAAACAGGAAGGAAAAAGTTTTCAACATGATTAACATCAAAAGCTGGGCAGTAAAAACTTAGCCATTTTTAACCCTTAAAACCTTTTTTGTGCAAAGTCATCCTTCAGGCCTTTAAAATTTTATTTGTATCCACTTGTTTTGCATTCCCCTTCTGTATATGCTAGAAACAAACCCAGCAGCAGGGCAGCATGTTTTCCTGTCTGTACAGGTTTGACTTATAAATGAAACCAGATAGAATATTGTAAATGGTAAATATGATACGGGGTGAGAAAGGACTGCAGGGCCCAGGGTGTTATTAGCAATATGTGCCTTTACTTAGACAGGCAGTAGGTGCAGCCACCACTGCCAGGCCATTTCACACCACCTCAAACAAGAGTGTGCAAGCACCTTGCAGCGAATTGTCCAAACTCCGGAGGACTGCTTCTGTTCTTCAGCAGTCCTTGCCAAGAAGCAAAGAAGTCAACAGGCACACAGACAAACACATGGAATATCTTTCTGTCTCACAAGCGTTCCTGACAGTGAGCTTTGAGCTAGGCTGCACGGCTGGAAGCAACGGTGTTGGAGACAAACTGGATGCTATTTTTTTGATAGCACTTTTGATAGAAAGACACAAGCCATTGGCAGGGAATTTCCAGCCAGCTGATTTCAAAGCACTAAGTTCTGCTGTCAGACATCACTTTAGAATCATGTTTTAATAGTATTCAAATAACTGACTGTGACCTTCTGTTCCCGCCTGTGTGCACTCAAGTAACAGCAGGGACATGTGCCAGAGTAGGAACATCTGTGTTGTCTGATTTGGGGACTCCAGCCCACCTAAAAGAGCAGGAATGGGGTGTATTCTAATGTGTGCCAGTGATAAGGCTTTTGTGAAATACCCCTGCAGAGATACGTTCTCCTGTGCCCCTCCCTGGGAACACCCTCTTTTTCACTTCGTGCTGGACACAACTTGGTTTCTTTGGGTTTGTTTTTTTTTTTTTTTGCATAAATAGGGTGTTTTGAACAAGAAGCATCAGAATTCCTTTTGCCAGGTTTGTGCCATCAAAAGTACACCAAACAAGGAGAACTTTTTCCTGCAGTTAGTGAGGGATCATTTTGAGTAGCTACAGTGTAGCATTAAGAAGTGGAATGCCTGGGCTGATTTTAATGGAACTACTTTGTGCGTATTTCAGGTATACCTGCCTCCATTTAAACAAAAATGGATAAGAAATTTCTGGAGGACTATTTACTTAAAATTTTCATCAGACTGACTCATATTTTGTAGCTACTTCTGGCAAGAATTCTGAAAGTTTAGTAGTACAGGCTGGGTAGGTAAACATAAAGATGTATAAGTAACGTAGAAAAAAGATGTGTTTCACATACTCTGGTTAACAGAGTTCTTGAGTATGTAGAATCACAGAATGGTTTTAGTTGAAAGGAACCTTGAAGATCATCTATTTCAAACCCCTTGCCTTGGGCAGGGACAACTTCCACTAGGCCGGGTTGTTCACAGTCCAGTCCCACCTTGTGCAAATATTTTGTTTTTTCATTATTAAAGACAGCAAAATCAACTCTGTAAAACAAAGCAAAGTCCAGCTCCCTCTCTTCTCCACAGAACATAGAAGACTTGCTGCTGTTAGCAGAGAGTAAAAATATTCAGAGGAATCAAACCTGTTTAGTCAGTGACTGTAACAGGCCTTCAGTTACTACTCAGGAGGCTGTTGTTTTCTAGGGGAAAAGAAACACTTTTACATTGTTTATTCCACCACCTTTAATAGTTGGCAGAAATCTGATCTTGCACAAGGAGTCCTTCTCCATCTAGCACAGGTTTTGTAATGTTCTGCAATACAGTGTCCATGCTGAGTGTTGGTAAGCAACTTTGTGCCCTTTTTAGAAGTTGGCCATGATGATTTGTGCCTCTTGGGGGTCAAGCCCAGACCATTCAGGTTTCAGAAGTGTTGCTGATCAATTCTAAACCAAATTAATTTTCATTGTAACTGTGAGCCAAACTGTACAAAATTTTCTCACACCAGTAATCGACTGGAGTCATCAAGACCACTCACATGAGCAATTTACTGAGCTTCATTTCACTTGTTCTGTGCTACAGATATTATTCTGCTATCCTCTTCCACCATACAACTTAAAACTCTACATTTAGAAACTAAACTCTAGATTTAAACTAGAGTTGAAATAACTAAACTCCGTAACTAAAACTCTAGATCTAGATCCCTTTTGTGTTAACACAGGAATTCCTTTTACAGTTTCATCCAGTTAGGCATATTCTTTTGAGGGCTGTAATTCCACAGCTGCATGTTATTCTGAGCTTGCAAAGTGCCTTCTGATAGTAAAAAGTTGCTCTGGGATTCTAACAGAACAAATGAGTATAGACCTAGTGCCTGCAAGTTATGTCAAATGAGGAGTGCTGTCTGAATAACAGAAGAGGGAAATAATCTGCCATTCTTCAGTCCAGATCTGCAGTTTCAGCAGCAGATGGCTCAGATGCCGCAGGGTCTGGGCATGTGAATAGGGACATTGTTATTCCTCCCTCAGCCTCATTACACCTAGGCAGTCTGTCTGTGCCCTCTCACAGGCACCCCATTGTCACCCCAGAACACGTCTTGATCAAGATGTATAATCCCGGCATCAAATAAGTGCATTTTAAAATGGGATTATGGTGAGGATGATTAACAAGTTCTGATAAATAAATCCCAAATTCTGACCTACTGCTGTTAGAAGAATTTATTAATCACCTCTGCATTTTGAATCTTAGCACCTTGAGACATTCAAGTGACTCAGAAGGCTGGATTTTCTTTCTTAACTGCATATTGAATTCCAGGACAAATAATAGACCCTGATAATAGAAAAATACTCTGTAATCATCAGAAAGAGTCTCATTAAAATAATGACATTGCAAAAAAATCTTCAAAAGCAAAAAAAGGAAATCCCAACTTCTTGGAAGTGCATAGATTCAGTACTAGAGAGAGGAGGTTACAGAATCATGGAATGTGCTGAGTTGGAAGGGACTCATCGGGATTATTGAGTCCAGCTCCTGGCCCTGCACAGGACACCCCAAGAGTCACACCATGTGCCTGAGAGCATTGTCCAAATGCTTCTTGAACTCTGTCAGGCTTGGTGCTTCCCTGGGGAGCCTGTTCCAGTGTCCAACCACCCTCTGGGTGGAAAACCTTTTCCTGATATCTATCTGATCTGATGTCCCAATGCCCAGCTTTAATTCAGGAACAGGCTTGAAAGGGAAACAGGGAACATACACAACTGGAATTAGGGCATAGTATGTCTAAGGTTTTCAAAGAAGATTAAAGATACATTCCATTCAGGATTTGCATTTGTTATACAATCAGGAAAGGTCTAGAGCTGGGGGGAGGGCAGGGGAAGCCACCTTTCACAAGGTAAAATACCTGCTATTTTTAGATTTTATTAAACCCCTCAAATTTCTATTTCAAGCATATTTGTAATACTTTTGTTTAAGAAGCTGAGTCAGTTTCAGGATTTATAGTGACTGAAATTTTTAAAGGTTTGCTTCCAGACATGCATCTTCAGGAACACCCAGTCTGGGCAAAAAGCAACAAATTAAGAAAAAGAGGAAGACTGAGGGATGGCTTGCCATGACGGAAAATAAAAGGTGGCCACCAGCTGCAGCAAAACATGACTCTGTAGAGTGTTTGTATCTGCTGTATTTGATTTGAGCCATCACAGAAGGCTTGTTTCCCCTAGAAATCCTAAATGGATTCTTTCTTTCCAGTAAGCTCCTGATCAGCTTGTGCTGGTGGAACTGAGATGAAGAGACTTTGTTCTACACATTCGATGCTAACCAAGCAAAAGAGAAATGTGACTCCTTGGTCATAGGCTACTCCTTTACCAGGAAAATTAAACTAATTCTAGAAATGTTGACAGGAGTTGCAATATCTTTGGAAATACGGATGTTAATCACATGGTTTACTAACAAGCATTTTGGTTAGTGCCACTAAAGACCATGGTTTTTTCCCAATGTGCAGGTATTTTCTAGGAAGCCAACTGAGAAAATGAAGCAGGTTTGCATGGGCTCATTACAAATATGATTGGCACCAAAATTGCATTGTGTGTTAGTGGGGAAAATAACTGAAAATTTAATTTCAGGTGGAAATATCCAGATGGATATCATTATCCAGATGGTTTATCATTGATGGATGATTTGGCACCTTTTTATGGCCTACTGGTTCAGCTCCTCAGTTTGTTTCCATACCAATGCCAGCTAAGGCCAGCAGTTTCTCTCTGATGATGAATTCATGGCAAAACTGCAGCTTGTGAGCCATGCTAAGCTGTCTGCTCTTCTCTTGTGAGCAGGGTTGTGAAATGCACAAAAATCCAGCCTTGTGATGCAGCTCTCATTTCACAGGCAAAGAAAGGGCGTTCACTGAGAGTGCAGGATGTGAGATGGAAGCACGAGTGCAGCCTAGCAGGAAGGCCTTGGAAGGAAGTCATGAGCTCAATGACAATATTGTAATCCCTGTCTCTGTTCTTCTCCAAAATGTTTGCACTGGATTCAGGGACTGATAACTGAACAGATAATGTCTGATCCCAACCTTCATGGACTTCATTAATGTTACAATTGATGAGTTCTGGTTATTGTTCCGTTCTGGACAAAAAACAGTCAACTAAGAAAAATAAAAATCACATCAGGGAGTTCATCCTTATTCACCAAGGAATACACTTTATATCTTCCCCTACTTAGGCACTTCATTCTCTGCCTACTGGTGCAAATGGGAGGAAAACATGAGAAGCAGTCCAGGCTCCTCCTAAGGCACCGTCTGATGGCAGGATCTGCCTCTCTGAGAACATATCTGCTTTTCACAGAATCCTCAGTTTCCTGTCTGTAGGATATATTAGGTAGGTTTTAATGACAACTCCAGACTAGTGAAGGCTGGTGCTCAGCATTTTGCAGCCGTGTAGATTATGCCAAATTCAAAGAAACCACAAGTCTGGAGCTGAATGGCAGGTTAGAGGCAGATGTGGCTGGGCCGAGTATTAACCAAAGAAAGTGGATATAGCTGCAGCCCTTTGAATCCTAGGGTTAGGTTGGCTTTCACCACAAAAAAAAAAATTCATTTGGATTCACAGCTAAAAATGTCACTGTTGTGTGCACTCGTTTCAGCTCAGAACGAGCTGTCAGTGGAAAACACGATCTTCTAAAATTCCCTTGTGCTTTTTCACCGCACGGAATCCTGGAACCCTCAGAGGTGGTGCGGAGGCACAGAACAATGCGATTTCTATGTAGTCACACAACGTGCATGACCAAAATGTCTTCTGCATATAAATAATACAGATACAGATGCCCCCTTTGCGAAGATGCAAGAAATAAAGAAGTGCAGTTCTGAAACGCTACGGCAAAAAGCTGTGTTTCCAATTTGGAATGAGAGCTGGGAGCATGTGAAGAATAAATGAAATGGAGAGATTAAGCAAGAGTATAAGGCTTTAGTGACAATGTCAGATGCCCAGGGGACAAGAATGAAGCAAGGACAGAGATCAGGGATAGAAATAGTTTACATAAATTGAAGTAATAGGTCTAAGAAGTCCAGAAGATTATAAAAGCTAAAATAGCAAAAAGAGTAACGAAAGACCAATGACTGGAAGAACAGATGGGGAATTGAGATTTGAGGGCTGAAAGCAGCCAAGATAATAAGCAACCAGCAATGATGGAGTCTCTGAAGTGAGGGAAGACAATTGGAGGTGGTGGCTTAGAAGGCTGAAGGCGTTGGATAAAAGGAAATGGAAAGGAAATGCTGAGATTTAGGGAGTGAAATCAAGCACTTCAGTGTTTAGCCTTGTGAAACTAAAGGCGAGTACAAACCAAAGTCACAAGTATTGATTTGAGGCGTCAAAATGTTAGAAAGGACCAGCATGCTTCAGAATAAGAGCCTGTGTGTGACCTGAGTACTCTAGCCAAGGACTGTCCTTATAATGGGAAAAACAAAACTGTAGCTTGAAGTAATGCTGAACTCGGAGGGTTTTGGCCCAAATATTCATGATGCAAGCATTCTTCTTTAAAAAAATAATATTTTGTACCTTCAGCAGCTTTGCAAACACAGCTGTTGGGCACAGGCTTTAACTATATTTAGGTCAGTGTATTGGTACCAGCTTGATGGTTAGAAAATACCTTGCAATTATTTTTTTTACTTGAAAGCCTTTTAGTTAACAGAAAAAAGTTAGTTAACAGAAAAGTCCAAATGAACTGGTATTTCCAGTTCAGACTGAAATCAACTCAGTTAAACTGTGTCTTTTCAGATGTTTCTTCCCAAGACGGAATAGAAAATCTTGCCATCTCTGAATGTTACATAATGGGTAAATAAGGAAATAGGAGTTTTGTCTGAAGGCCTGGATGTCTCTAAATATGAGTAATTTTTTTCCTAGTGATAGAGGCACTTCCTATGTTGATTCCTACACAACAGCCCTGCTGTCTGGTTGTGTGAACACATATATGGTTTTCAGTAACCAAGTGCAATGCAAGTTAATGATGCACACTATATCCCTAAGGGAAAGGTTAGTAGTAATCTTTTGCTTCCCCTCTTCAGGAGAATTCTTGCTAAAACTTTGTATTTGGGGGCTTGATGGGGGAGGTTTTGGTTGCAGTTAGTTTTTTGTGGGTTTTATTCATCAGGAGACAGCTTCTGCTTCTTCACTCATTTCTATGGTAACCTAACAAAAATCCCTTCCAATGGAAAAAGTTGAACTCTAGAACGGGCTCAAATTTTCTGAAGCAGTGTCCTAAACAATTCCAATATGCACGGTGCTTCAAATGACTGACAAATTCTCAAAAACTGGAAAATGATCTTTTAATAGAGATTTGCATTTCACCTGCCGAGAATTCTGTAACAGAAGCACCCAAAGGAAAATGTGCTCGAATACTATGGCAGTGCATTTTCATGGTCTCTTCAGATGGCATCCAGTAAGATGAGCACCTCCCTTCAGAAAACCACAGTGAAACCAATGGACACCTAGAAATTTCAAGGAAATCTAATTTTGTACTCCAGTGTATGAAATACAGTATGAAATAGGGTGTGTGATGGCAGTGGTGAGAATGACAACAAGGTGACAGGCTGCTGAGGAAGAATTTAGAAAACAATGATTAGATGTTTGGGCAAAACACTCTTTGTTTTTAGTAATTCTTCCAATCAGCCTGGCGTGATCAGCAATCACTGAAAATTTCAGTGATTGAGAAGTATATATTTTTTGCTTGCAACGGGATACAAAAACTATTCCTTTACAAAAAATAAATATCAAAACTATTCCTTTTTTTTTCAGGGAAAATAGTCTTCCTCTTGCCCCTACCCTCCTCCAACTCTAGAATATGAAGCTCTTGTGTCTACTCTACCTCATCTGTGATATCTAATTAATGGGCTGAGAATGAAAAATGGGATTCTGTTGGGGGTGGGGCTTCTTCCCAGATGTGTAGTCAGATGCCAGTTTCTGCTTCAGTAAAATGAAAGGAGCTCTCTCAGTGTTTCCACTGTTGTTCCAGTCAGCTATTGGAGTTGTTTCTAACTGTTCCCCTCTTGGTTTTAGAAGGTGTGATGAGTACAGCAGTTTATTCATACTTGCCCTCCATTTCAATGTTTGCCCACTAATACTCTGCCTGTAGATGATTTTTCTCGTATTTCCAAAAGAGCTGTAGGCCTCCTGCTAAGGACCCTGACTCCCTTTAGGGATGCTTTGACAGACAAGTGAAAAACACTAATAACAACTAGATAATACTGGGTTTATTTATAAGAATCTTTCCCTCAAAAATAACCCACTTTATGTGCTCTGAGACAGCGCCTTCTGTTCTCCTATACCACTCTGTAGCCTTTGACAAGATTTCATTATTAACTGATCATTTCCACTTCTGGTCTGGAAAAGGATAGTGAAAAACAACTACATAAAAAGAAGTTTTAAAATAATGGAAAATAATATCTGGATAAGTTGGGTTTGCCCCATCTTAACCGATTCTTAATACATTTTTTAAATTCAGGTTATTTCACTTTCTGATGTGAAGAATGTATTGCTTTCTTCTGCTGCTTCCAGCAATTTACCATCACTGTGAGGCTTTTTGGTCATACTTTGGGGTAATGGAAATACTGCTGACATGCTCTATATGTGCTCTGGAGGATGACTGCTTTCGAAGATGCAGTGAGGATGAGACAATGATACATAATTGCAGCTCATTTTTTTGGTTGTCAAGTTTTAGTGTCTCCTTTTAGGCCTATTGTTAGAGTTTTGATAGATTTCATTGGAAGATTACACACTGGTGCAACAGCTTTTTGATCAAAAATTGTCTTTACTTGGTTGAAATGGAATTCAGGGCTTAAACAGGCTAAAGAAAAATTCCAAGACAAGTTCAGAAAATCATGCAAATCTGCAGCTACCACACTTTAAGAGTTTGAAATGATAAAGACCACACAAGTCGTTTCATGAAAGATCTTCAAGCAAAGCTTCCTTTTTTCCCTTTGGAGAACTGGAATTTCTTCATCTTAATGAAATCTTTGTCCATGGCACTGGTCTTTCTCATTTCCTCCCGCAAAACAAAAAAATTACCCTTTTTTTTCCCAGCTGTAATCTACTCAGCAAATACAAAAAAAAGCACATGCTTATTGAACTCCTACCAAAGCTAAAAACCCATCTTTGAGCTGCCACAGCACTGGAATCCGAGGTGAATGCAGGAAAGGAAGACTGCATCCAAGGAGGTTGCTTGCAGCTGTGCTGCAATTGTCCAGCAAAACAGGGAAAATTATCTTTTGTTAATACAAAATATGAAACCACATCTTTAGTTCAATGTTTGGTTTAACCTGAACTGCTCTAACAGTTGTACAAAATGAAATTTTTATACATGCACCAAAAATTCAGATGTGAGTGTGGAGCAATTTGGGTTTGTTTTCTATCTGGCCTCAGTGATTAACAGGTGGACAACATCTGACTTTCGTATATTTTTAAAAATCTAGAAATGTTTAGTCTATTCATGTAGAGTCTTAAGAAAAAAATCCCCTCATTTTCAAAAACCTTTCTGCATGAAATTTTGATGCTTCTGTATATGTGTTGTTCTGGGGCTAGGAAGAGTAATTTGGCTTAGAGCTGCCAATTGAAACATGAACTGTTTAGCAAAAAATGTGCATCTCTAATCTGACATGGTTTTCAGAGAAGCATCTGCAGTTTGTTTTGTTGTGGTATTTAGATACATATTCGACTCCTTTCTTCAGCAAGTCCAATCTTTCTTTCATAGTTAAAACTGGCATCTGAGTTTACAGTATACAGACTGGTCTGGACGAGAAGCACTACAGATTAATTTGGACTGGAGATAGCTGGATCTGAAAAGACGACCTTAGAAATGTGTAGGTAAAGCCCCTGACCATGGGTAGAACACACATTTTCACTTGGTGCAAAAAGCTGAATGTTTCTGAATGTTTTGCAAATATTTGGGACCTCTGCTGTAGTTTGCAAAACTGTTTGTAGAAACTCTCCATAACAGACACACCCAGAAGATCACCAATCCTGTCTGCTGGACCCAGACCCAGGAATCCCATGCTTTTCCTGCCTGTGCCCTAGTTTCTGATTAGTTTTAACTTTCTTTTTTTTTAACTTGTAAATGTCCCCAAACCTTTGTATCCTATGTCTTAACTCGTTGATCGTTTAGGACGTACCTGCCTCACAAAAAAATCCAGCAATGGGGTTCTTTTTAAGTGGTTTCCTGGTACTCAGAACTCATGGTTACACAACTGAAACCCAAGTGTACTTCCTCAGCTTTGCTTTGCACGGGAGGAAATGTACCCAGCAGTGTGGCACTGACCGCAGGGATGTTATTGGGTCCCATCACTGCTGCTTCAGCGGGAATCCCTTTTCTCTGTTGTCTCTTTTGGTGTGGACCTGGAGGCTGCTGGTCCTGCTGAGGGTGAGGGGGATGCTGTGTGGGCAAACATGGAAAGCTCACAGCAGGGCATGGCTGTGGGGAAGGGGCAAAAGCACCATGGAGCCTGGAGGGCTGCCAGGAAAGGAGATGGGGCAGCTTTGGAGCAGTGTGGTGACGTCCCCTACGGCACAGCGCAGTAAGGCAGGAGTGGCGGAGTGGGGAAGGAGAAGCCTGCAAATATTTCATGGAAAAATGCCCTGTTCTTTCCAGCTAGCTCAATGGCTTCCCTTCATTAACTTGGATAATTTGTTTCATCCCAATTGATTTTGAAGATGAAGTGCCATACCTGGAGTCTAGCTCAGTAAATCTCAAAACTTTATCTCAGACTCTTGGAACAAAATCATTTCTATATAAAGCAGCATTTTATGTGCTAACACGAATATGGAAAGCTGGGGAAGGGAAATATGAGTTCTAATATTTGATCTTCTTGAAATCCTATAAGTATAGCTATGGTGTATTTCAAATAACTGCCTGAGGAAAAAATGTCTTCTATTATTCAAACCCTTGCTACCTGATTTGAATTTATGACTGTCTAAATACACTGTGTGGCTGAATTACAAGGCATGTGTGTATATTAGACCTGGTGACTGTGGGAAGCAAGTAACAGTGGTATAGAAGGTAAAGAATGATCAAAACCAGGAGCTGATGTGACCAGTGGACTGTAATAGATGTAAGTAGTTTGAGTGCTTGTCATCTGTCCACATGATCCCTAATGCTGGCAGCCTGTGGAAAGTGATGCGTGGGAAACTAGTGCAAAGTGCTGATTTATTTTATGCTAATGGGGAAAAGTCCATATTGTTCAAATTAAATCCTAAAGCAGAAACAAATCATCCAGCCAAAGCCCATCCTATGGAGTTTCATTGAAACAGTTAGTGGTCTCTTTCATGACCTCAAAGTAAAAATTAAACAATGTTAGGGGCTGCTGTTTTCAAGTGCTTCTGGCTGCTGAAAGCAGCTGAGATTCTCCTACAGATGGCTATTTAAGTTAAAAGCCAAATGGGGAGATCACAGCAATTAGTGTGCATTGGCTTCTAACTGCACCAGAGTGAATAATGTGGGAGAAGGGAGCCAGGACTCTGCCTCGGCCTGTGCTTTTTCCCACCAGAGGCTGAGTACCAGCAGTTCTTCTCAATTAAAAAAAAAAAAAAAAAAAAAGCGGGGGGAATTTCTTGCTGCTGCTTCACTTGAACAAAATAAAAGAGATTTTGAGCAAAATAAAAGAGATTATGCAAAGATAGACTAAAGTGGGAGTGGGAGGAAAGAAAAAAATATTTCAAAGAGAAGAACAGCCCACTTCAGGGCTCTCCAACTGGATCTGTAGTACAATGTTTCTCCTACTTTCGCCATAAACTGCCTCCCCAGAGGCTCACTGTAGGCTTGTTGCTCTCCCAGGCTTTTTTTTTTTTAATGTAGCCTGAGGGCTAGAAGAGTGTAATAGGACTTCAGCATTTTTATTTAAAAATAACTGAAGAGAGAAGTGATTTGTCAGCTTGGAGATTTAGAATTTCCTGAGGAAAAATGAGGGGCAGAAGGCTTATGAATTAACTTTTTTTTTTACTCATTTGTGCAAGAGATACAAAACTATACAATAGTATAACTCCCATTTCACTAAAATTCTTACAACATTGTCCTGTGAGGTACTTTTATCACCGTTCCTGAACATCCCTGAATGTTCATTTTTCTGGAAGTTTCTAGCTGTCCACTGGAATGACTTGGAGCAGTGAGATCACATTGGAAGATACTCATCAGAGAGCTGGTCTCAGATTTCAAGTCAGAAAATGTCTCTGGAGAATGGTCAAGAACAAAACCAGCATTTTTTCCTTCAGGTCTTTTTCTTAGGGTGAATGGAAAACAATGGCAACATGTTTGTATGTCATGGTCTTTGTTGAAGCAGACATTCAGCTTTTGCCTCTCCCAGATGGGAGTGATAGAAATGTGATTGCCTTATGCTCTTTCGTGGCTTGTGATTATCACCTTGGGACCAGTGATCTGTAAATTAGTATTTATTCTGTTGGTGCTCCAGTGAAAACACTTATTGGTGAGAAATTAAAGATGGGGATTGCTTTCTACACTGCTATTATAACCTCCTTAAAAATAAGGAATGAGGAGCCCACAGCTAATAAATCCAGAAGAGAAATGCTTCTAATATAGTGTGAAGGGTGGCTGGGGGACAGTGCTCAGTAATATCTGAGTGGTCATAGGGATGGGGTAGATTCCTGAGGACTGGTAGCCAGCAAGGATTTATGATAAGCCAACCTTCACCTACCCATCAGCCTTTTCCAATGTAATGTCTGGCTTGGTGGAGGAGAGCAGAGCAGTGGACGTTGTTTACCTCAACCCTAGCAAGGTTCTTGACTCTGTCTCCCAAAACATCCTCATGGATGAGCTGATGAAATACAGACTGAGAAAGTGGATTGAGAACCAGCTGAGCCATTGGCCTGGAAGGGTTGGGATCAGCAGCTCCGGGTCCAGCTGGAAGCCAAGGGGGTACCCCAAGGGTCAGTGCTGGGGCTGTATCGGTGCAGAACAGAAAATGTGAAACGTGTGCTGCCACTTGATGGCATCTGACAACTCCGTGAACACACAAAAAAGTGCTGCCAGGGGACAGAAACTGAACTGATGCCCGGGGCACAGCCAAACTACCTCAGGATTACAGATCATTTCAAGTAAAGGTTGCTGGGGTTACAGGGGGAAGCAACATTTGCGTGGCAGAAAGTCTCAAGCTGACTGTAAGCTGAGAGAATAGAATAAATGGATGCCAGCCAGCTGTGGGAGCTGGTGACAAAAGCAAGAGGCTGTGGCGCTGACCCTTGACACTGACAGTTGCAGTTGCCTGGCACAAAACCTCCTCTATTGCTGCAAGAGAAAGACTGGGAACAACTGCTGGTGCCAGCAGGGGGTTGAGGAGAAGCCAAGCCAAGCTGCATTTCCATCAGAATTTATTTACCCACAGATCTGATGAAATACAAACCAGGGAGCTCAGTGTGGCAGTGGGCACTAGAACTGAGGGGTTTGCACCACGTCATGCAGCAGAGGAGGCTGTTTGAGACCATGGCTGCTTGTGGGGGCAAGTACAGCATCACAAACCAGGTCTTTGTAGGGCTTGGAACCAATGGGATCATTCATTGTTCTCAGGACAACTGAAGGTGCAATCTCAGCCTACCTTCTTTTCCTCTTGATTGGAATGGGCTTTCCAGCCACCTTCTCTATGGTATGTTTTGATAAAGGATTACAGCACCTTGACCTAACCATTTCTTTGAATAATTCTGGGAAGTGTCTTAATCTGGGAAAATATATATTTGTTTATAGTAAAAGAATGTCCTGTGTTCACACAGTGTTCACACAGCACTGTAGTGGAATGTTTGCACAAATTCTGCAAAAAGCAGTCCCTGAGGTGGACAGTTTTGAACAGGAATTGTATACACACATTTTGGACTGGAGGTTATTCTCTACAGTGCAAAACACAGACACACAGACATATCACCCACCCCTTCTTCTCCCTATGAAATGCAAACTCTGGTGGCTGTTCAATACGTTAATAAACCTACAGAGAATATGGGGTTAAATAAACCTTTCTGCAACTTGGTGATTGGGAGTATCGAGCATCCCAACTCTGTGTTAGCATTAATGCTATCTTTTAATGCGATTTGGGATTGAAATTCAGATGAATGATAGAAAAAATATGATTCAGGGATAAATTAAAATCAGCTATGCCTGTAACACCAGTTATTTCTAAATGAGATCAAGGTGTTTGTGTATATACAAGCAGTGTGTTGACTATGAGATGAGTTGTACACTTAGAGATTAACAGTTCCTCATGCTTTGAGGGTGTTGATGGGAATTTTTGATTTGAAAGGGTGGCATCCTTTTTTTGTATATGTACTATATGGACTATGAGAAATCTGCAGGGAGAGTAGTGAAGTAATATTGACTTCCTTTACGTCTGTTATGTAGAGAAATGTAACTGCAGAAAGCAAATCCACGATATATCACACATCATCTCTGAAGGGGATCCAGTGGGTCTGTAGAACTTTCAAAAAATGCTAAACACAACATAAAACAAACACAAATTATAAATCAAATAATAATATATTTACACATTCCTTTATGTATTTGAAGTAGTTCATAGAGAGTAGCAGCTGATAAATGATAGCTTTTAAAATTATTTTCTTAGAAGAAAACAAAATATATATTTATATTAAAGTTAAATTAAGTCATGGGATGACACATTCAGCAATGCACACTGAATGAATTTATTAACCCTGAAGAAGGAAGCCATTGCAGAACGAGGTTAACACGACCCACACTGGAGGGCAGTGTTGGCTGCCAGAATTACTCTCAGTTCCTGTTAGCCCACAACGGTTTGTGCAACCTGGGTTTTGGAAAGGCTGGGTGTCCCATTAGGGGCTTCTGTGTTTTGGAAAGTTAAGTACACAGGCATATGCCTCACATGCTTAGACATCATATATAAGAATTATTTTTTTTCCCCTTCAGGAGGAACTTTGGTGTGAGTATTGTCTTTATCCACGGCAGTATCTGAAAGATTTTTGTGAAATGTGGCATAACCCACTATCTTGTAGCTTCAGTCATGCACTTCAACCTATGTTTAACACAACTGCTGTATGGCATAAATGGCTTCCAGATGCAAATTGTTTGGAGGAGCATTTTGATACATGGGAGGAACAACACAGATTGTAACAACACAATCCCAGGTAAAAGGGAAACCCCTTATTTGTTCTAGCTGAAACAAGCTGTCCTGCTAAACATCAAATGTCTGCAAAACAGCTGGAGAAAAAAAGCATTTATGAAAGACTAATATTAATAAGAGCACTGTATCAGCTCAGTGTTCTTCCTTCTCACGTTTCCTTCTGAAACCAAATTGCAACATGTACCATGATCACACTCAACTGTCTTAATGTCTTGTTGTATCCTTGTGCTCCCAAAGCAAAGAACTTTCAGCTTAGTCACAAAGTTTTAAAAATTCCATCCATATATGTAAGCTAGAAGGGTACAAACCAATATATAATATAAATATGTATGTATTTATTAAGGTAAATATCGTGGTATATAAGCTCATGTTTAAAGGGGAATGTCAGTGTTTACACAAGGAAATAAAAATTCAATAAAATAAATGTCTTTATTAGAGACAAATGTGCAGCTAAGAAGCATAATGGTTTATTTAGCAAACATTATTGTTACAAAAGTAGTAACTCTCATAATAAAAAAAAAACAAACCAGAAACCAAAGAAACCAAAATGGGAGTAAACATCTTGTCCTGTGGCTTTATCAGCTGATGACTGGTGGTTGATTTCCTCCTCCCTAGACATGTCACACATGATTTGTACTTCTCAGCCTGCAAATCAGAGGCAGGTGAAAGTCTCTGCTGAACATGTTGTACTTAGATATTTGTCAGAAGCTCTCTTGCCTACCTCTACCAGCAAACAGAAATTGGCATTTCCAGGCAATGGGCCAGCGTAGCTTTTGCAGGATTTTTATTATTGGTGTAAAGAGGTTGAGAAGGATATTCTCAGTAGCAGTAATAATTTTTCCTTCAAACATTTTGCATTGCTGTGAGGGGTTGTGATACCGGAATACACACATTTACATACCAACCTGGCAGCCAGTACTACTTACACCTCCCCACAGCTGTGATGTTGAGGGTTCATTTTCACCCTTGGCAGCATTTTGTGAAGGTGTCAGTGCCAATATCAATTTCCCTTAGCAGTAGGATTCTCTGTAAATAGAATAAAGCAGAATCTGTCATAAATCAGGGGTTTTTTTAGAAACAATTTGTGAGATCGTGACTTTTCTACCTTTTTCCAAGCCAGAGAATTTTGAGACCTATCACATGAGCAGTGAAAAAATAAAGTGAAGATTTTTCTAGGTAGCACTTCATATTCTGTTAATACACAGGATTTTTGGTAGCAGTTATCACAATAAGAGGCTTTTTTAATAGCTTTTTTTTTATAACAGAGCTCAAGAGATTACCTTTCATGTTTCCATTGTCCTGTTGCTTTTGGTGGGCACTGTAGTGTAAGACCTCAAAGACCTGTGCCCATCAGGAATGGACAGAGTACACTGGTAGGTTATTCACTGGTAGGTTATTTACTGGTTTAGATGGAGAGTCTCTCTTCCCCAAATTTAGAAGAGCTGTTCTCTGTGCTCCATACATAAAACTGCATTTCAGATGGCTGCTTATGCTTGTTCAGAAATCCTTTCTATTACCTTCACACAGACCCTGGTCCTGGCCTTGGACTGGGTCTCTGGTTTCTCTCTTCTCTGATCTTAATTCTTCAAATACTTTTGTCACTGGAAAGCCCACTTTCAACTGTGAATGAAGACGAATTTCCTTGCAAAAAGAAACTTGTGCTCACAACAGGATCCCACATGTGAATGTCCTTACCAAGATTACCCTTAGCTCAGCACAAGCTCGGCCCCCTTCCCCAGGTCAGAAGGGCCAGGTTCTCTCGGTCTTGGTGTAACCCCAGCTCTGCTGACATCTTGCTCATCTCTTTCCCAAGGCCACTGACTCAGGTGTAACACACCCCTGATCCTGGAGTCTGATCAGGAAATATAAGCCTCTCTCACTAAATTAGTCCCAAAATAGGTCTGAATTCCTTTCAAGCAGGATAATTACGTATCAAGTGCCTTAGCCTTGTCCTTGTTTCAATCCTGGCTTTAGTTCATCCGAGTAGATACTAACCCATCAGAAACAGGACTCACCATGCATTCCTAGTCTGCCACTGTCTCTTGTGTTCTTCCATGTGGGATCCAAATGCCCTTTTCTCAACAGTGGACATTCTGGGCTTAGCTGCCTGTATGTCCTGCTGCTTTGTGCTGATGTGCCTTTGAAAATAATGAAATATAGTAAGGATTGTTAGAGGACTCTTTAGGGGAATTCTCCCCCATTTCTATACACTAAAACACTCTAGATCCTAAGACCAGGGAAACATCATTCCAATGCAGTTAATTCAAATGGAGAACTAAGCTGAAAATGTTTTTAATCTGTTTTACTCTGTTGTGTCTTAGTGCTCCATTTGGAGAATTAGGTACAGCTTCCTGAAGGAAATCAGGGGCAGTCATTAATGGCAATCTGGGTGTCTGCTGATTTCCAGAACAAGTGTAAAAGAGTAAGAATAAACTGAAGCTTTCACTAAAGAGAGAACTTTGTTTTTAGGTGAATTCAAGCTTTCTGTACACAGAGAATTTGTTTCCATATTGAAAAAGCTCTCCACTCGCTGTCCCTGTTGTATGAAATGGTCTGTAGTTTGCTTTAATTACTGTGTAATTGATTCCTAAAGATAATGCTTTCTTTATGGTCACTGCCTGTGCTACAAGTCAGAAAGAAGCCTTTACACTAAGCTAGTCCTGAAAAAAATCTTTTTGATCCTTTTCAAGTCTAGCTGTAAACAATGAAAGAATCAAATATTCCCAGACTTCAAATGGTCCAGGACAACCTTCCTTTCCTTCATTATCTGGAGACAAGGCTTTCATTCTGTAGCCAAATAAGCATCAAAGGATCATAAACTTGGAAAGAGCAAATTGTGGAGGATTATGTGGAACGACTGAAATGAACCCTTTTATTACTATTATTATGAGAGTCAGTGCAATACTCCTTTGGCAGCTCCCAGTTCAGCATTTGTAATGGACAGAGACACTGGTAAGTGAAACATTATGGGATTCATTAAGTGTAATTTTATAGGTTGTAACTAAAACCATTGACACTCAATAGAAATTTTTAATACAATGCCTTTTGTTGTACATTATATTGAAAACTGTATGTATATCCAAGAGAGTTTGGTCATGGTTATGTTTCTGTTAACAATGATTACAGGCAAAATAACATTTCTTTTACCACATAGTTCAACAAATTAACTGCACAGAGAGACGGAATTCTAATCCAAGAACTATTTCCACGTAAGCGAGGAACAATTGCTAAATACTGCTGAGCCAGCCAACAGAGAACGAGTGTGTGCCAGAAAAGTAACAAATGAAACCCTGCCCTGTACACTGTTGGATGAACCATTGGGAACATCATGACTCTGGGTGTTCCTAATGGGGTGCCAGAAATCTTTCTTCTTTCCTGGTGGTCAGGGGAAGATGCAGAGCTCTGCCTTGCTGGCTTGTACAACTGAAAGAAAATGCAAATTTTCTCCTTTAGACAGACTGGAGAACACATGCTTTGCAGAGGCAAGAAGAGGAGGAAGAAAATCAGCATGAGAGTAGACAGAATCTTGATTTATGTAACTCCCTTTTGAAGGACAGGAACCCCTTAGGTTCCATCAGGGCCTTGAAGTAACTTCTTATGCAAACCAACGAAGCCAATAGAAAATATTTCTTTTTAAAAGTCCTCTAGCTTTCAGTAAGATCATGATATTTGCAGGGACAGGTGAGCTGATGTGAGAAGAAAACAGCTTGGTATCACTGCTTCAGGGCTTGTCTCTCCCAGTGCAATGTGGCTGAGAACCTGGCAAAGGCATCTCCAGGTGAGAACATCTCATTCCTCTCTAGAATTCCGTGATATTTTAGCAAAGGACAATGCAGAACTGAGGGACCTCTATGCTGTAGCCTGAGCCCATTAGTGAGGATTATTTGGATTAAACTTTCCTCTCCCTGTTAAGCCAAGCAGAATCTAATCAGAAGGGCAGTTGAACCTTTGCCCTACCATACTGCTTCTTATCTGTAAGAGCTGGCATTTGTTGGACCTGGCCTGAAATGGTTTGGCTGCTTAAAGAGGTGGTAGATGACAGTTTCTGTAGTCACTAAGCTCTTAAAACAAATAATGATCACACTGTCAAGTCCTGTTGAAATGCTCAGTACTGCGTCTCAAAAAAGAAAGAGGAAAGATTAGCACTACACAGCAGAGCACTTGCAGAAATACCATAAATGAATCCCTGATGGCACCCGGAGGGTGAAACAAAATCAGCCTTCCTGAGGCAGACAGTGCATCCCCTCCTGACCATGAGCTGCTGCTGATAATCCACCTGCACCGTACCCCGGTGAGCTAAGCTCTGTTTCACACACTTGGACACAGATTAATCAAGAGATTCCCTAAAGCTGAGGAAGTGGACACCTGGCAGCACAAGAAACTGTCCACACCTGCTCCTAACCCCAGGTGAGCCAACAATACCTCCTAATCCATGGGGCTGGGGGCAGCTGGGGGGAACAGTTACTCAAATGCCAACCCCTAAGGTGCAGACCTCAGGAAAACAGACATGGGAAACTCCAGCCCAGCAGCTTCTGTTCCAAGGGGCCTCCCCTGGATTTTTACAGTTCTGTATTTAATCAAACTGATTTCTGTATCCCTTCACTGGACTTACTGATTCCTCTTCTTTCTGCCTTTCTCCATCAAGCCACAGGCAACCAACTGCTCTAATGGAACATGGAAGCTGCTTGGAAAAGTTAAACTTTATGAACCCTCTCAAGAGCTTCCCTTCCTTTCAATGCTACTGACACTAACATTGACATGAAATTATTATGAGCAGAACTTCATGTCTTTGCATACATTAAAGTATTTGAATAGACACCTCAATGTACAGTCACAGAAGACATTGGATTATTAAAACTGAAAAAAATAATAAATCACTAGCTTTGGCTTCACTTCTGCTATTTGGGTTTTTCCATGGAGGCTTTACCATCTTTCCCCGGAGTCACTGGCTGTGACAGCTCAACTGTAGGACTGACTGAGTCTGGAGTCAGGAGCTACCTCACGTGTTGGGGTGCACTATGCGCTGGAAGAGAGACAGGCACTGAGGGCCAGAGACAGAGCCTCTTTCTTGGACCCAGAGGTGACCCTGGGAGTGCATCCAGGTCACCGGGGATGGGCTGACAGAGGATTGTGGGTTTGTGGACAGTGTTGGACCTATGAGATGTGATAATTGTAGTTTGTGACCTTATAGGGTATTGTTTGCCTGTTACCATAATAGGTAATATCTGTGCAATACCCCAGGTGATTGGGGGACCCTGAGGTGAACATCTTTCCTGTTTATATGATGTGATATCCTGTTGGGAGCTGGTATTTAGGGAATATTCACTGTGCAATAAAGGCTTTGCACATTTCCACCGTGTGTGCAGAGTCCATGCCCTTGCGTGATTACTGCACTCACCCAGGGTAGGATCCCTGTCCCAGCAGCTCTCACCTCGCTCCCCTGTGCAGACACGGCTCTCCTCGGCTCAGCCTCTCCCAGCAGCTCCAGCCCTACCTGCAATTTCCCTGGAGAGACAACTTCTTACTCTCAGCTTGCAGAGGTAGCAGTAAGAATTGGGATGTGAAGCTCTTCCTGTTGATCTACAGGGATGGAAGGAAGAGGAGACCATCAGTGCCTGCCCTTTCCCTCCGTTCCAGACAAGCAGAGAATTACCTTGCAGAGACAGGCTTTCTGACAAGGAATATCCCACAAAATGGAAGCGAGCCCTGATGGGATCCGTGCTGACAAAGGCTGGGCTCTGCCATTGGCAGGTGCCCGGGTGTCACAGGGTGTCACAGGTCGGAGCTGCACACCAGGGGCTGCCAGGGCCCTGCTCACAGACCCTGCTGGAGCTCAGCACTTCCCAACATCAGGACACAGCCATGTCACCAACCCCCCGTGCCTTGCCCAGCAGCTGAGAAGGAGCCATGCAGGGAGCCCTCAGGTACCAGGGCCAGACTGTGCGGCTGCTTTGTCCAAAGGCTGCAGGCTCGGGCATTCAGTGAAAAAAGGTGGCAAGAAATTAAATTCTGTGACTTGTACGTTTTGAGCAGTGATGGAAACTCAGGGAGGCTCTTTACCAGTCCAGACAGGAGAAGTCCTGGAGAGGGGCCTCTGCAACGAGAATTTCAAATGTAAATTATTGGTTAATGGGAATAGAAAAACAAACTGACACTGGAATGCTGTAGATAGAGAAACATCACAGCAGCTCAGCTAATCTCTATGATTTACAGATTCTTTATCCTTCCTTCAAGTACAGCTGATTCCTGAAAGACTTCATGTGAGAAAAGGCTTCTGCACACCTAGTAATCCCCTCAAATGGTGAATGAATGTCGTATTACATCATCTCAGTCAGAGAGACACAATTAATCTAAAAAAAAATTAAAACAACACATCACTGATAAGCTACAAACCATCAGTTCCAAGAATACCTAATTTGCTGACCAAATCCAGGAGATAATTTGTTCATCTCGATGAAAAAAAATTACCGGATGATTTTCTCATGAGAGCAGATTCCTGCAGCTCTGTTGCTCTGACTACCTGTCAGCTGCATACTCTTCTTTCACATTTGATTGCTACACTGTAACTCTAGATCCTAAAATTTTCTGTGAAAAGAGGGAATCCCTTATTAAATTCCTATTTAGGATAGTTTTCAATCACAACACTAACAGCATGTTTTGCTGCCTGCTCTTATCCAAGACACGAGAGCTACTACCCAGCCTCCTTCCACCTAACCCAGTTTCCCAGCCTGAACTTCTACAGTCACTGGAAATAAAATTGGAGGTTTAATTGCACATTTTTTTTCTAGTTTTATTATAAAATTTTGTACTTCCTCAGCTTTAAACATACATTTTTGTTTTAAAGGATATAAGCTCTTGTGTCCCATTTTCCCATGCTTATTGCTGGATTTATGAGGAGAATTAATTTGCCCTTGGAGCACTTAAAAAAAAAGATATTTTTTAAAAAGTCCACATTTATTTCTTTACCAACGTTCCTGCAAACTACTTTGCCATTCGCCAGTTGCCACCAGTCACATGTGTGGTGCATGGGCTGTCCCATTCACACAGTGCCAACGAATCACTGGAGAGGAACAGGGATGCACCAGGACCATGTCTGAACTGTGCTGTGTCAGCCACCAAATTGCAGCATAGGATTTTCTGTTTTCCAGGGCAAACCTTGCCCTTACACAAAATAACAGCAGAGGGAAGTAATGCCTCTGTCTGGAGTGATTCTTCTCCTCCACTGGCTACAGAAAGACAATGAACTCTTTGCCTGTTGCTTAATAATAATCACAGAAAACCCACTGGCTGTCAAGAGGCAGGTTTAGTGTGCTAAAATAAATGGTGTGCCCATGATCTGCAGGTTTCTCTTCCCCTTTTACCTCAGCCAGACTGTTTAGTCTAATTTACTACCTGCACTTAGCTTAACTATTCCACTTAGCACTGAATATACTCAAAGGCTCACTTCTCCCAGCTGTGTGGCTTAAAAGAGATTTTGTGCATTGACATCAAGATATACATCCCTAATGCCCCCCAAGTTCTGACCTGCCTGCGCAGTATTTCATGTCCTGGTCTGGAGCCCAGCTACTTTTTGCCCACAACCTCCCTGGTCCAAAAGATTCCAACTACTCCCAAGGCACTACATTGTCTAAGTAATGACTCCTTTATAATTGTTAAGCTAACAGTATTTTCTGATTCTTTCAAATGAAAATTTAAACAAAGACTTGAATTTACCACAGCTATAGTTTCCAAATGAAAAGGTACATCAGGCATCTGGGAAAAAAACCCCACATGTAACAAGTGAAAAACAGATGCATTTTATTACTTGGAAACTGGAAAAAAAATCTGAACTATTTTTTCCATTTACAAGTATTTCTTCGTATGCAACTGGCCAGCAGTAAAATCAAGATTTCACTAAACAATCTACAAGTTTTGCAAATGCTCCTGACAGTGTAAAACACGGCCTTAATGTTACAACATGAAGTGCTAGACACAAAAAACCCCTTAACCTCAGCAATAGGGAGTAGGAGAGGAGGAAAACCCAGTGGGAAGTCTGGAAACCCAGTACTGTGACAAAATAGATCCCAAACCAGCAGTGAGTGCACACTGCTCTTGTAACGTGCACAAGCTTCAGGAACACAAAGTTCATGGAAACACATTCAGAAAGGTAGATGATAGCCCAGGAACAGTGTTGGTTTTTTGTGACAGGGGTTGCTGAAACTGCAATTAATGTAAGGAAAGCACAGGTTGCCAGGGGGCTATTTTAGTGTTTGGAGAGCAGCACAAGGCTGAGAAAGTGCAATCGACTTTAACTCAGCTGTTTTGCCAAAAATGACATTTGTCTTTGAAAAGGATAAGCCAAGCCAAAGACAGAATGCAAACTCATCTATAATCAATAAAAAAACCTCAAAATAAATTAAACAGGGTTGCAAAATTAGGTTTGGGCAATAAAGACTTGATAATTAAAGAAATTACAACAAAGCATTATTGGAAAAATATTTTTAGCTGTGTTAGCCCAGAGGGGCCACTGCCCTGGGCAGAAAGCCAAGCAGGGCAGCCAACACTTGCTACAGCCCCACATCCTGCCTGGCTTTTGGATGCCCTCCCTGCTGGCACTTCAACCCCATTTCCATCCCACCCCCAAAATTAACCCTCCCTGCTTTGCCCTGGCCCTGCACTGACCACAGTCCAAGAGTGCATTTCTATGCAGAGCACCTGTAACAGCAGCATTTCTAGTGGGTACTAAAACAGGTGTCAGTATCCTCTACAATTCACACAGTGCATGAGAAAATCACATCCATTATTAGTAAACATCCTGGGGGCCTGCTGCTGCAATGCCTGTTGCAGAATAGGCCCGAATCACACACACAAATTATATCCCAACAGTGCACAGAGATGCCAAAACCATTCTTCCAAGGAACAGCTTGGAAAACAAAAAGCGGGAAAAGCCTCCAACAAGAAGTGCAAGGCCATGGCAAAGAGATCCCCTTGTAAACCGAGACACAGCTGCCACAGGGCATGAAATCCTGTGGGACTCCAAAGGAAATCCTCCTCACAGCCCTTCAGAAGCCAATCCACACACCAAGCTCACAACACCTTTGTGGCAAACATAGAGCAGGACCCTTCACCACCACTTCTGTGCCTTGCCTCCTGGTTTTCTTATTTACCTTGTTGGACTGCCTGAAGCCAGCTTGTGGGATGTTCCTGTCAGGGAGCGCTCAGAGCCAGGCTGTCAGCAGCTGGCCCAGCACAGCCTTCCCTGGATTGGTTTTGGGAGGGTAGGAGGAACATGTCCCGAGTCATGGCACTCCTGCCACTCTGAGCATCTACATCTGCACCATTTTTGGGCATTAATGAAAGGGCAAGGGGCAACAAACAGGGCAGCAAAGGGAACAAGAGACTTCTTGTACAGAAATCCATACCTAAACCTCATTCAGAAGGGAAACACTAAGGCCATTCAGAGAAAAGCTACACTAGAATTTCTCTGCAAGAAGCTGAGAACACAAGGACTCTTGAAACACCTCATAACAAACATTCATTTATTGTTTATTTCCCCCATATGAATCAACCATCTCAGAAATTCCATCACACTCAGGGCAGAAAAAAGTTATGTACAAGAGGGACACACATCCCCAAAAAAAGATGTACAGATTTATCATGGGAACCAAGAGGGAGGGAAGAGGACAAAACCAAAAACAAGGACACTGCAGTCAGACTTTGACTTTCAGTTACAGAAGAGATCTCTATCTCCATGTAAGTGGGGTTTTCAACTATTAAATAAATGGCATCTTAAAAATAGAACATTTGACAATTACAACACATGTATTATTATTTCTCTTAAATAAATATTGCATGGAAATGATGCTGCTTTGCCACCATAGCTGCCTCCTTTCCTTCTGGTATTAAACAATCACCCCTGGTTTTCCTTGGATTAATGGTTTGCTTCTTAATGGCAAATGCTATTTCCTCCACTGCTACGTTTTGATTTCTGTTTTTATTTATTTTTTGTTTGGTTTTTTTTAAAGGCCTGAATAGGCCCAGGTGAAATCAATGAACTTCTTTCCTAACCCTCTGCAGGCCTCTGACCTGGCTCAAGGCTGAAATATGACAGCTTTTTAAAAAACTTCCTATTATTTAAACAGTCTTCTCTGTGTCCTGAAGCAAAACCTAAGTTCCTGCTGTGGAGCTTGGGAGTGATGCTTCCACAGATTCCTTTCGAAGTGAGAGCCCTCAAAGATCCCCCCACACACCTGTGACACAAACTGCCTGTGATCTCCTTTCCCCCAAAGCCCAGGGGAGTTTGTCCTTCCCTGGGAATGGGAGCAGCCCAGCACAGCAGCGAGCACCTCTCCTGGCAGGAGGGAGGGACACGGATGCGCACAGAAGGAAAGTACCAGGACACCCCTGTCCCTGCTGCTCCTTATGCTTTCCCCTAACACTCTGCTACAGTTCCTGCAGGCTCCCACAGTGGTCTTCAGGTTCAATAAAGCTTTCATCTTTCCTCCTCCTCCTCCTCAGCTGGTGATCCTAGAAATAGCTTTGTCTGAAGACAAAGTCCAAAGGTGGCATCGATCCACCAGTCTGGGATCGAGCTCCAAAGTGCACATCAGCCTCCAGGCTGGCTGCCCATCCGCACGCTTCCTGAGAACAAAACAGTTAATGCTGAGCCCTTCTCTGTCCCTGGCTTACTCCAAGCACTCACTGCTCCAGGGAGGAGGAGTGCAAGCAAAGCTTGATAGGTAAAATGAGGAGGGGGCACATGGATCTTCCTTCTATTTGTTAGGACAGCTCATCCCTGAAATGCTCTGAGGCTTTTAACAAAGTGAACATAAAAGGCCAGTCTCTTCAAGGTGCAGAAAGGCCCAGCCATGATCCCAGTGGTCCTGCACTGCCAGGGAAGGCGACAGGAGAGCTCCCCTGTACTTGGGACCAGCATGCTCCTGCCACCTCCTCCCAGAGCCAGGAGGAGCCCAGGCTTCCCCATGGCAGGGGCCATTTCTACAGAAGCTACTTTTGGAAATGAAGACCTTTTGCTGATATTTATTTACTATCCATTTTCATGAGCCTCAAACCCATGAGCAGGTAATTTACAAAGAGGGTACTGCTGCACGTCTGCAGACCTGTTCCTCCATCGTGAAATTATGTGGAAAAGGGAGATAATTCTTTCTCGTAAACACAGTTGTTTTGGGATACCATCCTTCTCTTCACCAGTCCCACGGGTCTGTCAGAGAGAGGGCGAGGGATGTGAGAGGGGACCAGCGGGCTAAGGCACACTATTACGTATGAGGATGGCAGGATGCTGCTGTCACACAACAAGGAATCTTTGGGTAGAGAAGGGTGTCACCTCACTGAATACACAAATGCCACGGGTGCTACCTTCACTGATACTGTGACAAGGACAAAATGCTTGGAAACAGCTCATTATTCCCTTTCTTGTTCCCTTGACAGATTTTTAAGTCACTGGGCCCATCCTATAGCATGGCTGAGAGAACACATGAGTTGTCTCCCACATGAAGAAGACCCTACTTTGGTACAAATCCTGCTCTTAGATATTCACCAAGACCCTCAATGGTTGCAGGCAGATATCCAAATGCAAAATTTATCTTACGTTCCACATTCAGCCACTTAATCCCTCCTCAATCAGAAGCAATTCCTTCCCATGGAAGCTCTCAGAACAATGTCCAAGCAATCACAGTGAACCAGCGCAGCTTTCCAGCCCCACCCACCGAAATGACAAAAATCGGCCCAACAAAGAATCCTCACGGTGACATCTCTCAGCAGAGAGGTGGGGCTGTTCCAAACACACCACATCGTTTTGTCACCCCAACTGTGTTTGGCTTGCCAGGCTAAAGCTGAGCCAGCCCCTCAGTAACGCAGCTGGAGTGCCCGGGGCATGGATGTGCGCGAGAGCGCAGCAAGGAGGACCAAAGCAGCGATGACTTGAAAAGGAAACTTGCAGCACTGAAGGCAGTGGCTTCCTCAGTTCTGTCAGCTGGCTGACAAAAGCAGGAGGGTGAGGATGGAAAGCAGGCAGAGCAGATCCTTTTGCTGTTTTTCCTGTAACATAATGCTGTTTGGCGCTTGATGAGGTTGCTACTTGCTCTCTGAGGAACAAAGACACCAAAGATTGCATCTGTGCTTGCAAAAACAGCTCCTCTGGCATGTTGTCCGGGCACACAACTGCTGCAGACTGTGGGATGTTACATAACCACCTCTGGAGGCAGATTTCCTTCTTGTCAGCATCATATGCAATTATTGTCCTGCTGGTTATTTGTAACAGAAATGTTTATAGACCATCAATACATTGGGCCATTCAGACAATTCATTGCACTTCATCATTTTAAAGGAAGGTGCCATCCTCCATCTCTTCTTTTTCAAGGTAGCAAAGTGCTACCCTAGAAAAACACAGTTCGAAGGTTTTCCAGTGTAACCAGATAACTTCCAACTTTATTTAAAATATTTTCCCTTGCAGGTGCTTTGTATTGAACAATTAAAAAAAATTAAACTGCTTCTGAGGCTTCGAAAGTGCAAAAAAACTTCAAGGTATTTAACCACCTGGAGAACCAGTTAAGGCATGTTTGCTTCCAGTCTCAGCCACTGTAATCCCTGTCTGACGTAGTGTACCAGGTCTGTCAGGCTACTGGTCAGTGCCAGAGCACTCGTCGCTCTGCTGAGTTCAGCAAAAAACTCTGGAGAACAAAAAAGGGAAAGAAGGAGAAAACATTTGTTTGGTTTTATACACCAGGCACATCTGACAGGCGAGGACTAACAGCAGCAGCACACAGTCAGCTGGCCAGTCCTGTTAAACAGTGCTAGTGCAGACAGCTCAGCAGTGTCACAGGGCTGGGAAGGGTGGCAAGCACAGCACAGCAGGCAAGGCAGGCAACAGGAAAACACATTTACACACACTGAGCCACTTCCTCATGTCCTGAGACTTTAGAGGACACAGAGACTCCATGGTAGGTGCGCAAAAGTTTGGATGTTCACACCACAGGCCCTGCTTCGAGCTTCCCCCAAATTCAAAACAGACCAAATTTGAGCATCTTCCTGAGCAGCACCCAGAAGCACACACAGCTGTGGTCCCTTTCCTTCCTCCATCCTCAAACCTTGGAGACATCAGGATTTCTCTATTTGTGTAGCTTGCCAGGCTATACAGCTCTGATTTGGATTGCTTACAGTTGAGCACGTCAGGCAGACCTCACATTCTTCCCATCCCACCAACTCCAGACATCCCATCTGCTCCTCCTCCCTCACAGGAGGTGGCTCCTGCAGCACACCTGACCCTGCCACGAGGGGCTGGCAGGCTGCAAGCCCTGCTCTGTGCTGGCAATCATCTGTGCAGGTGACCATGAGCTGTGGGAAATTCTCACACCTATTCCTTTGCACTCACCTTTCCAAGACATTCCTGCACGACCCGCCTCCCACTGACATGGGCCCAGTCCCTCACTCTTCAGCTCAACCATGTAGCTAAACACCTTTTCAGAAACTGGTCATTCTCAGCTCTCCTTTTTGACACACAAAGACTGAAGCTAGAGGTGGAAAATTTCTGCTTGGCTGTGCAAGGAGCTCTTCAGAAGCAGAGTACACAACACTTCTTTTCTAATACTTGCCAATGCAGAAGCAGAGAATACATTCCCTCTGATTTTCCTGCTTTTGTTTACAAAATCCATGCCCTCCAAGGGGAACAGAAGGAGTTCAAAGCCCCTGTCTGAGCAAACAGAATATAACTTGATCTGTCAGCACAGCATCATGTGAAAGGAGAGGGACTTCACATCCATGCCTGCAGCCTCAGCTTGTCCTTGCTAGGGAAGATCAGAGGCTGGAAGACAACCTGTTAAGAGTCTCATGATCCACAGTGCTGCTCTGAATTACAGTGGGGAGCTGGGACCTGTTAGTGGGCCATCCAGAAGGATTTTCAGCTCTGCACAAGTGACTTGGACAGCAGTTACAGCTCACTGCTTTCCAATAGCTTAGGACTTCTCTGTTTATAGGATCTTGATAGCTAAAGGCTACTGCTCTTTCTTCCTCTTCTTATCCCCTATGAAACGCATATAAGAATCAAGGATGTGGCCTTTTTTATTCATTTTGCATTCTCACTCTTGGTACCTCTTCATACATTACACTGATTATCAGTAAGTTCCAGTTCTGAAATGCCTCCACTGTCCTGAACAGTGACAACATCACCAAGCCTACATGAGTATTTACTGGCCTCCTGCACAGATCTACTCCCTAGAGAGTATTTAGTAGCCCACTCATCATCCCCCTACATCAGGACCAGTCACAGAGCACGTTTTGAATTTAGTCTTGACTGATGCAAGGCTGTTCTGAGGCTGCCCTCCCACACATTTTCCTCCATGACTCACTCCTATGGCTTATTAGCAGCATCCACTGCTTCTATATGACAGTCTTTTATCAGCCTTTTGAGGACAGAATCGAAAATACTACACGTGAACTGCTGCTGCAAGCACAGATTTGCTCAGAGGACAGCCAACAACCAGTTATTTTATTCAGAGGTGACTTGGAAAGCCTTTTGATTTTCAACAACGGCCTCATTAGTGTGAGGATTTTTACAGCCTTGCAACAATTCAGCCAGGCACATTGTGCTTATTTTCTTTTGCAAGTTTGCCAACAGGTCATGGCAAAGCATCTCTTCACCCACAGTGGCTCACAAAACTTTGTGTTTTATGAAAAACAACACTGCTAAGGCCAAGTGGGATGGCAGGTCACAGGCTGGACTGCACCCACCCCGTGGCTTTTGTGTATTCACCACAGGACAATACAACATTTTTAACAACAAAATTGTAAAATAAAAAAAAAGTTGCAGCAATTCTAGGAATTGCTGCTGGCAAATACTGGGCATGTACCCAGCAAGAACTCAAATTCAAGTGCTGCTCAGCTTCTCTGTTAGGCAGAGAAGCCAGCTTCACCATTTTCAAGACAAAATGACCTGGAAGTTTGACAAAAACTAAAACACAAGGCCATGGGCCAAAACGATGTTTTTAAACAAAGTGAACCAACTCAGAAAAGCTCAGTGCCCCAAAGGGAAAGACAGAAAAAACCCCAAACCCCTTACACTTCTTGTGTTACCATGAAGCGAGCTGGCTGGTTTCCTGCACTGACACCCTCATCCCGCAGCTCTTAGACATTTGAGGATGCCAAGACAACCTTTTAATGGGAACATTCATCAATATATCACCATCAAGTATCTCTGCCAATATCCCCTGGCCGAGATATTCCACATATTTCGTGCTTTGATCTTTAGGTATGGTGCTTGCTGCACTGACTTTTAGGATTCTTACTGTGAAGTAAGAACACACATAACCATGACACGAGACAGAAAAGACAAAGGGCAAAAACTTACCTTTATTCTTTCTGGCCAGTGCATCAGCCTTTTCCCAAATTTCATATGCATGGAGGATATAAGAGGTGATGTTGACATAGGAAGAGGTGACACTGGAGATATGACAGGAGACAGTGACAGTAGAGCCAGTGCTGTTGCCAATGCCATTGTGGCCAATGCCGCTGCTATCATTTGATCCCGGCTGAGAACTCACAGATCCAGCAGGAGAGGGTATTGGAGAAAGAGGAGAAGGCAAGCCTGTGCTTCTGCAGCAGAAAAGAAACACCATCATGAACATTCAACTTCAGAGCTAAACATCTTTCCACAAGGCTGCCTCATGCCAGGAGCTATCTGGTGTCACCCAGGCCTGCAGCATGGAGTGGACTGCTGAAAAGTGAGATGTGTTCAGCTACAGCACAAGCACTTGTACTTCGAAGGCAAGGCCAAGTTCTTGGAAGTGATTTAGAAGGACTCTGCTCAACAAGAAAAAAGGTGGGACCAGACACCAGAAAAGGCCACCTATCCATCTTCCAAAATCTACACCTACTTGTGAAAGTCCTCACCAGATTACCCAAGTGTTTTCCCTAATGCCTTCCAATTCAGGCACACTGAAGCTCCCCTCCTATGGAGACTGGAGCTTCTGGCAGCTACTCAGAGCAGCCAGGTCAGCCTACACACACTTATTTATAGACCCAGGGCAGCAAAATGTGGTCAGCTGGCCGCCTTCCAGACACTGCCTGGCTCATCACACCCCCACCACTTCAACCAGCCTAATTTTAGTCACTGGTATGACAGGGCTTCCACCACCACTGTCAAGAGACCATTTACTTCCCAATGAACTAGCCTGTGCAAGGTGGCCAAACAATGTAACTGGAATCAGCACCACCGTCAAAGTCCAAACAACCTTCTCCCGGACACAGAGTTTGAAAGACAGCCTGATAGCTGGCTGCCACATGAAATGACCACAGCACACAGAAAAGCTCTTACTTATTGTCATTGAAACACAGACACACAACAACAAATTTTTCAATCTTACCTTGCAACACCTGGAGAAGGTGCTTGTATTACTCTGAAATTACTCTGCAGCAAAGAATAAAAGTCTAGTTAGTTTTGGGCTGTTCAGCTGACATCAGTAACTACCACAGCTATCCAGCTGGCAGCTTAGTGATACCTGTGCCCTACCTTGAAGTGGTCATTCAGGAGTCTGGAATACCTCATTGCAGTGTCTTTTTTGTACCCAAACATTGCCATGTGCAGAATGGACTGGCAGCGCATGCTGTGAACAGAAACACGCCCAAAGGTCAGTGTTTGTGCCCAGCCCTCATCAGCCTTGTGGGATGGAGGCAGGCACACCTCAGCTCTACGGGAAAGTCAAGAAAGCTCAAAATCTCTCCTCCTTCTGACCATGATAAAAAAAATCACAAGGGAAAGAAAGAAACAAGGAAGGGCCTTCTCTGGTCTTTCATACAAACAGGTGCCCAGGCTCTCAGAGGTGCCAAAGGCTGAGTAAGCCCCCATCCAGAAGTGCCTCGTCCATGTTCAGCTACAGCTTCAGTTACACAGCTCAAACATAGGCAGCCAAATCACATTCTTTCACCTTAGGTGAAAGCCCTTATGTGCTCTCAAGTTACCAGCAGATCAAATTTTAAAGCCTGTGCCTTCTATACGTGGTCCTTTAGTGATCTCCCAGCTCACTTTAGAGATGTTTCAATTCATTCTGGTTTTTATATTGTGTTTTTTCCTGTTCCTTCATATCGTTTTTTTTTCCTTTGCGTAACTCTAACTCCCATTTAACTCATTCCTCCACCTCTGGAAGTAATGGAGCTTTCCCTCTATCAAGTTTCAAAGCAGAACATGAAGGAAGAGAAGCACAGTTACTTACCGTAACACAGCAAAGATTTTTCCGTGTGAAGAGACTGAGGAGTCTGCAAACGGTTTCAACGTCATAATGAATCTAAGGAGACAAAATAAACAGGACCTTGTCAGCCACCAGAGTGCTCTGAAGCCCCACAGTCCATGAAAAAACAGTGCATGCAATTATCTCAAAAAATAGTCAGGAAGTCAGGAAACCTGCCCCGAGTTCCTAATCCTGGCATCCAGAACTTTGTAAGATCTTGAGCAAGACTGTGTGCCAAAATGCCCTCCCCTCCAAATGTGCTGCCAAACTGTCACCCTCTGAAAGCCACTTACTTGATGAGAACTATGGTGTCACTGAGTATGCTGTAAGCTGATTTTGGTTCCAGCACATCTGATTCCAAGGCAATCCCATATTCGATGAATAAAAGGGCAGCCTCCAGGTACTGAAAGGCCCTTCCAGTCTTGTCAGTCTATTGGGGAAAAAATTCTCATTTTTCAACTAGGACCAAACACACTTCTCTCTCAAGTGTACTTGAGTTCTCTTTTCTTCCTAGTTAGGCAGGATTTGAAGAAAGAAAAAGATTCCAGTCTGGCCTCTGGGTGACAACTGAAGGGTTCTCAGCAGAACCCTTAATGTGATCCCAGTCATCAGCTCTGTGTGCTCCATTTGTCTCTCTTCCTCTTGCTCAATGGTTTCATTGAATACTTTATTATCTTCACTTTTGTTAGATACTGTTGTCTGGTCTTGGAGGCTTGCCTTCTGCGAGGCACAGGAGGCTCTCCCACTGCAGTATTCCCTCACTTCATTTTCACAGGTAAACAGAAAGTAGCAAATGGACAGTATCTGACTGAGCCAAAATTAGCAAAGCAATATGTTCACTCCCGCACACTGTTAAACTGCACAGAGCAGAGAAAAATCAGGTCTGTCAGGGCCACTTCCAAGTCTTGGCCACGAGCAAGTCAATAGCTGTCAGGATCCTGACTTTTCTGACTTTTTAAACAGTCTTAAAACTAATTGCTCCATCTGTTTTCCAAGGACTCTTTTATAGCTTTGCAAAGCTAACCCCAGACAATGCCAGTTCTGAACCCCACTCTCTAGATGTGTTTGCATCAAAGAGGAACATCTGAACGCCTCCAAATAAAGACAGCCTCCCAACACATGACTGAACATACTCCATGTATGGGGTATGGAAGTCACGGTAGCCAGTGAACCTCATTCCCACACACACAGGTACCAGGGCTGAGTGTGGGAGCCAGTCAACATTCCCAGCACAAGGTCAAGGCTTACCATTGCATCAGCTTTGTGCTTTAGCCTCTGGGCCTGTTCGATGTAGTATTCCTTTGAATGCTGCCTGAATTGGGGACAGAGAGGAAAAACAGATGAAAGAGAAACAGGGTAGGGTACAAGGCAGGTCTCACACATCTCATGAAAAAGCAGAAGCCAGGGTGGCTTCAGGGCCAGCCTTGCCTCATGCCTTCAGGGGTTTTGCCTACACATTTCTATGATCATCTTTTCAGCCTTCAGAAAGTACAGATGAGGGGTGTCAAACAAAAACTTACTTTTCAAACTTGAGCAGAGGTCTCCTTGGCTTAGAGGTACCATTTGGCAAAGAAGGCACTGAGAAAGGCTTTGTGACATCACCTGCAGATCCCTGAAAAAGCAGAGAGATAAAGCTAGTTAGAGAGATATACCTAAACTGATTCCAAAGCTCAGCTTTCCTAAATTTCAAGTGAAAATGTTTATTTGTCCCAAGCATAGTCTATTCTCCAGGCTGTCTTCCTCAGCAATCCCTGCTTGCTTCTCACCTGACTGCTTGTAATGCTTAACACCATTCAAACTTTTTCCAAGCACGGAGAAATTCAGCAGCAGGTTTCCTTGCCCAATGACTGAGAGAGCAGTGAGGCTGCAAGTAGCACAGTTTTCATGTCCCCTAGCCAAGGCAGAATGGTAAGATCCATTCACACTTATTCGCACCTTAACCACACAACAATTGCTGGTTCCCCAATACTAACTACATTGTCAGGAAAAAGCAAGCAGTTAGAAGCCAGCTAATACAGTGTGCACAGTCTGGCTCAACACACACACAGCAACATCCCAGACCACACACCCTGAGCCTCCAGTAAACAGCCACGTAATCGAATTTTGTAACCCAGAAATGCAAAGAGCCAGTTGCAAGGATCATGAACCATTTTGTAAACAAGCTATAAAGGCTTATATCTGGGTTGTAGTCAATACCACAGGTTGCTTGTTTCTTATTTTAAGCAATCCCCTCTTTCTTTTTATAAGCACACTTTTTACACCAGTATTGTATTTGCAGTAGCCTACAATCCAAAATGGTGATCAGCATAAACATGATTCTCGTGCCTCTGGTGTTTACAGAATATGTTTCTAAAGAGAATCACATAGCACCCATGGGTTGGAGGAAACATCCGACCAGTTATCCTGGATACCTACTTTGATGCCCTTTGACAGTTCCGTATGATTTCCCTCCATTTTCCTGTGCTTGGCAAACAAAGGATCCTTGTGGTTGCTCTTGTTCCTGGCAGAGTTATCCATGGCAGGCAGCTCACCAGTCTCATTTCTGGGTCTCTTTTGGGTCATCTTGGCTGACTTTGGTGCAGGTTGTGCAGTAGACATGGCTGGCAGTGACGGGAGAACATCTTTCTTCTGGGTTTCAGATGAAGCTTTTGATGCTCTGGAGATGGGAAGCAGATTCATGAATATGGTGTACATACAACGTAGGGATTCTTTAAAAACTTAGTTACACCATGTACCAATTCTGTTTAAACTCCCCTGGAAGTGTGGGATGGCTCGGGCAGACAAAGAATTGAACAAAAGCGAAACGAAACTTCAGGGGCTTCACTGCACTTTAGGCAGCAAACCTTCACCTACCATCAACATACAGGCAAGCTGCTTTTCAAGTAGAATAAGTCTCAAAACTCATCCTTGGAGCAAACACTTGTAACCAGAACATCAGGACATTGCAAAAAAAGCATGTCTCCAATACAGCCCCTTTTCACTCAGAGAGGGACTAGCAAGGCGGAACAAAGACACACGGACCTCCTTGGAGCTCCTTTATCTTAACAAACCGAGTCTTTTTATGCTCTAAACTCAACTAAACCTTAACCAAAGCAAGCGCTCATTGCCTGGCTGCCACTGTAGTGTCATTGTTCACGCGTCCCTTTATCCAATCAATCTCTGTTCATGTGGTGTCCACGCGTCTCCCCAGCCCATCACTGCCTCGCGCAAAAGGCGACTCTCAATCGACTCTCAACCAACTCTCAGGCCATCCAACCCACAGCTGAGCCCTTCCCAGAGTGCTTTTCGGTGAACAGAATTTAACAAAGGTATTCTTATTTCCCACATCTCCCCCTTTTTTTGTTTAATCAATAAAAACACACTGAGAAAAACCTGAACAGGTCCTGAAACATTTTCAAATGTAATATGACTAAGGAAGAGGGGGAGTACCCAGAAAGAACCTTCCAAAAACACCAACATATGCCTGTGGCATGAACAACAAGCACATGGTATCAGTACGTGTAGCATGCTTTGTCCATCTTAGGGGTAAGGCATTAGCAGTGCCTTCGCCCTTCAGGATGGCGCAACAAACGGCCACACACATCACGAAAGAACCCATTTCATATGGCGACCTGTGGAGACACAAGCATAACCCCTGCCCCATGTTAGTAGATCTAAGGGTCCTTTCCACTGCCCTGTTAACAGGTCCTTTACCATTACCAGAGGTCTGGGACGAGCCTTCGTATCGCAAGAATATTGTCTTTCACATGCTGTTTGGCCAACCTCACCTCAATTTAATCTGTCATGTGGGCACCCCATAAGGGAGGTAATTTCAGTGACTAAAATCCCTGGGACAAATCACCCAACAAGGCAAATCAACTGCAGCACTGCCTGCCTCTCCTCCTTTTGGTAGATGGTATTTTCTGTGGACAGAGATACTCACCCCGACACTTGATCCTATATGTGCTTTGACAGAATTAAACTGAGTTCTTCCTTTAAGACTTGCCAGATGAACTAGACAACACTTACAAAGTTAAGAGAGACTTAAAATGCTGTGCTCTTAAACGGCACAGATTATCACATTTAATAATATTAGATTTCTGATCATTTGAAGTTAGGACGACCAGGGAACTCTGGCAGCTCTAAGTAGCACCAAATAGTTCTAAACTTCATTTTATCACTGCTCATTTACATATTTTTAATCAGTTTCTCAAAGCTGGCAAGAAAAGACTGAGCAGGGAATCCCAGCTCATGGACTGCAACATCAGAAGAGAAGGAAATGAAGTTTAACCCAGTGAGAAGACTGAGGTGTGATGGTGCACATCCTGCCTGATTCTGTTTTGCATGAGACAGTCCTCTCCCCTCTTTTACCACACACTTTTCCCATGGTTTGGTCCCTACTCACATCACACACATGCTCCCAAGCTTCTCCACCTTGGCACAGCTGATGCTCCACAGAGCACAGAACCATCACCTGACCTGCCCCAGTGCACCCTCTCCCCAAAAATGCATCCTGTCGTTCACATTCCAAAAGCCAGACCATGACTAAAACAGGTGCTCATTTTCACTGAGAAAAAGGGAGGAATAAACCCCAGCATTTAAGCTCTTCAGTTACTACCACAGTTCAAATATCACTTCACCCAACTAAATGTTAGTCCCAATGCCTCAGTGCTTCCAGAGCGCATCAGTGTTTTCTCTTCAGAAAAGCAGTTTACTCCTATTGTCAGGACACAAACCTCAACACTGCATACCAATCCAAGCCAACACCTCAAATCCAAGCCACAAGCCAGCAGGAATTGAATGCAGTAGCCCATGACTGAGGCATGAGTCTCCCCTCTCGGGAACACTGCCCAGTTGGAAACATACTCTTGGAAGTGCTCACTCTAGCAAAGGCCTAGCCAGAATGCTGGCAGTGCTCTGGTATGCAAATTACAGGGGAAGCTGCAGCAGATCTACCAGAAGCACTGCAAATGCTGTGCTGGGAAAAAGGAGGAACTCCTGGCCACGAAGGCCACCTGAAATTCCAGACAGTCAGGACTCAAAAGGCATGGTAGTTGTGAGTCCATTGGGTCACTTAGAAAAACAAGACCAAGACAACAGGATTATTTTAGTGGAGAAAGGAAATGCTCCCTACTCTTACCCACCCACACCTACAGAGCTGTTTTCTGGACTGGTTGCTTCCAGGATGTAAAGGCAAATCTGCTGTAGATTAGGTTTCAGAAAGCACATTATTTTAGAAGCAAACTCACGAGTATAAGGACAGGAGATACAGTTCCTTGATCAAAGCTGTTTACGAAAACTTGCATTTATACATCCTTCTGCCATTCCACCACTGTATACTCACTTCAATTTACTGGAGTCTTTACTAGCTGAAGACTGCAATGATTTTGTTTCTTTTTCTGATTTCATTTTCTTCCTATCGGTCTCCTCCTTCTCTTCCCTCTAATAGGAAGGGAAAAAAAAGGAAAAATAAAATTACTTAAGTTTTCAAAGTTCACATAAAATACAGACCAACACGGCTAAGTTTGATTGATTCTGGTTCAAAAAAGAAGAAAAAATACCTTATTGGAACCAACAAATTGCAAACCCACAGCACAGAAGATACAGATTGCAAGCTCATTGACGAATAACCTAAAATGACATTTTATCTAATTTTGCTTTGTAGTGGGAGGGATGGAACTGTTAAACCTATTGCTGCTAACAGTAATCAAAAGCAAGGCACTTGCATGTGAGTTAGATTAAACAGATACTACTCCAGATGTGCAGAGGGTTTGGTTTTTATTACCAAAATGCTGATACAGGTGAAATTTTTAAGCGCTGGTAATGTGGGGACCCCAGAGCTGGATGCAGCGCTCCAGGTGGGGTCTCACCAGAGCGGAGCAGAGGGGCAGAATCCCCTCCCTCAGCCTCCTGACCACACATCTTGGGACGAAGCCCAGGACATGTTTGGCTTTCTGGGCTGCAAGCACACACCTCTGGGTCATGTCCAGCCTCTCATCCAACGGAACCTCCACCGAATGCTCTCAGTGAGGAGTTCTCCCGGTCTGTACTCAAGTCTGGGACACAGCCAGCTTTGTGTCACTCACTGGGCTGTGCTGTGACACAAAGCCTGCCTCTGGCAGGGTGCTCAGGACAAGGCTCCAGCACAGAGATCACATCCTTACGCTGTTTTTCAGGTTCTACACTGTCACAACAGGCGTCTGACAGCTGTACCTGACCCAGCTGGCTGCCGTGAGGCCGGAGCCTCCAAGGGTACTGATGCACTGACAGAACTGACAGGGAGGCTCTAAGGGGGCTTTCCCTGCAGTCAGGCACTGGGATTGCAAGGGAAGACATGTCTAACATCAAATAACTCCTCTCCTGTGTCTCTTAGACAACAGGAGAGATGTGACAGATTGACTGTCTGTTTCCCTTTCTCCCACTGCTCTGCAAGTGCAGGAACTTCTGGGGTCTCTCAAGTTTCTTTACTATTTTCCTGCTCTTCTCAATCCTCCCTCACAGCTACAAAAAATTAAAAAAATGGCAAAACTAAATGAAACCCAAACCAAGGTTATTCACCCACCCATGCTGAGCCACCTGCTCTGTGAGGAGGAGCAAAAGGGGAGCCAGGGACTGAAATATCCAGAGGGAATACCCATTCACCACAAGGCCTGCAGCCAACTCCTTGTGCAGCTGACCCCTCTGGCTGGAGGTATATTCATAGCCCCCTTTGGGAGTCAGCTTTCCAAAAAACATCTGTGAGCAACGATCACCTCAGTTAAATAAAGGACTTTCTTGTAATTCAGGGGAAAGTGACTGTTACAACTTGCTTTGTTGTCTGACAAAACTAGGATTTCAAGAAAACAGAGCAAAAATATATTCTGAAACACCAAAGCATATTAGACAGCTTCCAGGGCTTTTCGTTTGCCCAGGAGGGGATTTGTGACCAACAAGAAACATCTGCAGACAGTCTCGATTCACATTTCCCTTGATAACAGCCTAATAGAAGGATAATGGCTCTACTCCCAACCTATGAAGTGGGAACTCCAAATGGGCTTTTCAAACGCCACATTGGTCGTTGTACAAACCCACCTCCCACTCCACCTCTCACCTTCTTCTTTCCAAGGGACTCCTCAGGAGTGTCCGTGGCTTTCCTCTTCAAGTTCTGCTTCCTCCCACCAGGAAGGTCCTTGGTCTCTGCTTTCCTCTGGTGTCCATCTTTCCTGGGGGGCTGAGGGACTCTCTCCAGGTGACAGAGATCTATTTTCACCACAAGGCGCTCACGGGTTGGGGGGTCCCTCACCGGTGAGAGCAACTTCTCCCCGAGAGGCAAGGGCAGCTTCTCCTTGTGCAAATCCTGAGGCCTGTGGCTGCTGGTCCTGATGGGGGTTGTGCCCTGGCCCTGAGGAAGGGGACTGAGAGCATCACGTGCCTGGGCACCTCCCATGAGCTTGGGGTCCAAGAAGGGTTTGGCGTTGGCCTGGTGGGAGCCCTTGTCCTTTTTTTTCTCAGAGGGCTCTTGAAGTCCTGGCTTCAGGTCTTTTCTGTCGGTGGATTTAGTCTTCACTGTTTTTTTGACTTTTGGCTTGTCCCTGCAAGACTGGTCTGCAACCTCCAAAGGACCAGGCTCACTCTCCACCTTCAGGCCTCTCTTGGGCCCCTCGTGCACCAGGGGCTTGCTGGGCCTTTTGAGCCCCAAAGTCTGCCTGGGCGAGGGCTGCTCAGCGTGCGCAGAAGGCTTCTGGCAGCTGCGTTTGGTCGGAAGAGGAGCCTCTTGAGGAGCCCTGGCCACTTGGCTCTTGTGAGGAGGCTCCCTCGGCTCAGCATGCTGCTGGGAGGAATTGCTGCTGATGCCCCGCTCCTGCTTCTTGCCCTCCTCACGTCCATCCCCACAGGTGATTTCACTGAGGCTCTCTGTTGGCACTGCTGGTGGGTTCACCTTGGTCAGCCAGTTGTCGAGCTGCCACTTATTAGAAGTTGGTGGCTCAGGCTGCAGACAAGAAGAGAAAGGGAGGATTCAAAACTGATGCCTTTATGGGCTATTTCCATCCTAGCACAGCTCACCAGAGCCCAGGGACTCTTGCCTAGAGGTCTCAAAGTGTGTGCTTTTGCATGTGAAGAACAGACTAAAAACAAACAGGCCATGTGCACTAACTTGCTCCAGATCATCATAGATGAACATCTGGATGAATAAAAAAAGGATAAAAGGGTCAATGGCAAGTAGCTAGGACTTCATTAGTATTTTCAGGACAAACCAAGCAGAATTTGGCAAAAGAAGAGAAGTATAACTTCTGCGTCCTTCAAAGGCACCATACTGCAGTGGTCAAAGTCTGTAACTGAACTGCTGGAGGGCAAAGAGTATTAGAGTGAGATGGAAAGATAGGCTGTCTCAAAGCTTGTTTTTGGCTTCTCCCTGTTCATGCACTTCTAAGGTGAAAAGAAAGAAAGCTAGAGCTCAGGCAGGGGAGAAAAAAAAATTACAAGGGGCTTTGTAAGAGTACCTCAAAAGTGCCAGTGGATTGTTTTACATCGGCTGTGGTCTGCAGATACAGCCATGCACTTCCCACTGGCCTGAGAATGTTTTGCAAGCTGGAGGAACTGTTTGAAGACATGGGACATGAGCACTTCTGCAGAAGATTTTTTAAAAAATGCAGGGTCTCAATTACAAAAGTTTAAGGCACCACGTTCCGTTTGCCTGCTTTCCCAGTAAAAGCCTCAGAAATGCCACTGCAGCAGTATCCAAGCCAAATTCAACAGCAGCAAGACTAAGCATATTCCAGCCCTTCCTGCAGGTCTGATCCCTTCAGCTGTGACCTGGAAGAAGCTGAATCTGTCACTCGGGCACAGGAGCTGCAGGGAGGCAGCAGCTCCTCTAAATTATCAGGAAACGTGTCTCACCCCGACACTGCCCATAAAGGCACCCAGAAATCCTGCATGGGCAGAGGTGGGCCCCACACAGCCCAGCCCAGCTGTGCTTCCCTTCTGTGCCTTGCTTGTGTCTCCCCAGTGAAGGCATTGATTCCTCCAGGAGAGCTAGACAACTATGCCAAAGGACACAGGGAAACACCTCCAGGTTGGGCATCTGAAAGTCTAATCATATTGTTACTAAGGGTAACTAAGGCTGACAAACTCTAGAAGGGAAGCAAAGGGCAAGAAAAGTCGAGTGATGCAGCAAAGACGTCAAAGGGACACCTGAACAATGACAGTGTTTCAGGCCTCCTGCCCTGACTGCATTGAGACAGCAGAGAGTGTGAGGCAAGGGGCTGTGTCAGCAGCCTCTGCCTTTCACTTGCATTCACCTCAGGTGCTGGTGCTCTTGGAGGGTCGTTCGCTTCACTGTCACTCGAGTGGCTCTCTGTCTCTGAGTCTGAGGAGCTGTCTGAGTCACTGGTGCTCCCTGACTCCGAGCTGCTGGAATGTGTTGATGCCACACTCTTGGGCTGGGACTGTAAGGAACTGCAAGGCCACCACGAGATAAAATTAGAAAGCAGCATGGCTGAAGGTTACTTACTTATTATATTGACACGGCAGTATTCAAAAATAAAACTGAAACCCCATGTTTTGGCACTGAGACGAGAGGGGAGAAGGCCAGAGAAATACATTGGCATGCTCAAAAAATAAAGCACCAGAATATAAAATTTCTGGAAATAATAAAACTTTCAAGTCCAACCCAGTCAAACATGTAAGCAGGATGCCACTGCTACAATGTGGAACTGCATTTAGCCCATCATAGCTTAAAAAGCACCAAAACTGCCCAGTGCTTTTCTGAAAACCCCAGCCCTCAAAACGAAAAACTTAAAATAAAGGTGAACAAGACAGGAACACATATTTCAGGATGGTTTCTGTTTTTCATGTTCTCCCCGTTAAGTTTTCACTTCATCTGTGTTATTTGGTCATGCTGCTGTAACCACTTCATTAATAGCCACACCAGGCAGCAGCATTTCTTGCAACACCCTCCTCTAACCAAAAGTGTTTTGCTCCACACTGACAATGGAGCGGATGGAATCGAGGGAGAGCTGTCACTTTTATACACAGTGGTTTTTTTTTTTTTTTTGTACATGGGCTTACAAAATTAAAATGTAGATATTTTATTTTTTGTACTTTGATTTCCCATATCAGTATCAACACACTTGTATGAGTCGGAGGCAAGCTCCTTGCTGATCCAAGACTCATATCATGAGAACACTCCTATTTTAAGAGTTTGCAGAGACACAGATCATGCCAAGTACTGGTGTGCTCCTCTGCAAGTCTGACTTTGCAGACCACTACCTTGTGCTTGAAGAACATATATATCAAGCCAAAAAAAATCTATGTCAGTGCTCTCCTATAGGAAAAATTGTGAGCTTTTCCACCTTTCTTTCTCAAATGCTGGCATGTGGCTGTTCAGTCTACCTTGAATATTGCTTCTGACTAACAATACATGGCAGGAACTGCTTACAGTCAGCTTCCTTATCAAGAGGAGCTGAAACAGCCTCAATGAGTCTTCCTAACCCTTTCCTGTTCTTTACCCACTTGGCTGTTTTGGGCTTCCTCCTGAGCTAAAACAGGACCCACATCTCACCCATTGCCACTACAGCTGAAAATCCCATTAGCTGCAGTGTGATCTACAGACACACTGGTGGAGGGGAGGAGGACAAGAGAAGGGAGCAGTTGAGGAAACACAGTTCTGGTTCATAGGCAAAATCCAGCATGCCTGGATTATTAATTTCTAATTGGAGCTTTCTGCAAAACCCCACACAACTAAAGCTGACTTTTAACAGCAGCCAGAAACCAAAGTCTGTAACTACAGGAGAAACCAGGAACCCTTACCCTCCTACCCCACACATAAAAAGCAGTTTTGTTTTTCTCCTTATGTGGTCTAGTGAGTAGTTTGGGAACAAACCTGTACCTTGGAGGAGCAAGTGAAGAAGGTGACCTTTCAACAACCTGTTTTGTTCACAAAAACAAAGAGGAGAGGGGGAGGAAAGGTTAGCTCAGAATTCAGAACAATGCAACAAGTGGTGATGTTTAAAGGGAAGTCTGTGTGCCTAGTGTATAAAACAGCTAAAACCGACTTGGTCGTCACCACTCTCTTCACTATCACTGAGCTGCAGGTCGTCCTGGAGCATTCTGAAAGACAACCAGAAGATAAATATCAGCCAAGGCAGACACATTTTGAAGCAGCAGGCACTGAAAAAGATTTGGCTTGTGCTTGCCAAAACAAACCAACCTCCCCCATCCTTTCTGAACATTTGGCATGCTCAATCTACTAAACCCTGTCATTACCTGAAATGAATGGTTAAAATGCTTTGCTTTGTTTTTTACCTCTGCTTTCCAACTGACCTTGGGATATTTTGCAATGGAGGTCTGTAGCAATGGCTGCCATTTACAGACAACAAAGACCACGTTCTGTGCGGGGAATGCTCCTCAGAAAGGCTACCTAGCACACTGGTACGGGGTGGAAGAAGTCCAGTCCTGGTACAGTAAGAGACTCTCATGCTATGAGCCTGCACTGGCTCCCCAAGGGACAGAAAGCATCAGGAGCACCAGGAACTGTGCATGTCCACACACTCTGCTCTCAGGAGCTGTAATATTTCTTCTGTCCCAGGGGTTCTCATTTTGCTGCTCTAGTCTCCTATTGCACATATGTAAGTCAATGCCAAGGTCAAGCCTATCTCCCATCTCTTCTCTCCACAATGAACTCCATGCTCCTGCACGTCTCAGCAGCTATGTCAAGCAGCTCAGGTACTCAGAGCAGTTAACAAGTCAGGAGGCACGAGCTCTGTTTCACTATTGCTAGAGAAGAGAGCAGGCTGCCCACAAATATTTCCAAAAGCATCGTTTAGTCCTCTGCCTGCAGGTGGTAACTACTGTTTGCAATGTCAATATATTACCAAGGTTGTTAAAAGGCTGGAAGAGAAGGAGAGGGATCCAAAGCTCTCTGAGATTGTTATCCCCCTCTTTGGCAATCTTGCAGGCATCCCAAAGGAGTTGGAAAATAGGCAGGCAAAACTTGGCTATTCAAAAGTACAGTTATTCAAATCTTGAAACTAGATGGTGATTGACTCCTCAACCCAGAGGATTATTCAAGTGTCCTTCCAAAAATGGGATCAAAAGCCTGGGAACTGAGACAGGGATTTTAATAAATCAGATCAAGACTCTGCTTATTTCAACCTCATTTCAAATCATGGGTTTTCTGTGAGAAATTTTTCTTATGGCCAAATAAGAAAAATAAGATTCTGACCCCTCATGACAACATGTTTTATAGCAAGAAAACAAATATAAATAATCCCCAGTGAACCACATCACCCTGGAAAGAGGGGGAGAAAGTTGGAAAAAGTTGGTTCTTTCTTTGTTCAGGCACTGTGACTGCCATTCTCCTGTGATCTACCCTCCACTGCCTCATTTCCTCACACACCTTCTTGGTGGAAATCACCTCTTGCCTCTTCATTGAGAGTAAACACTGAAGGGAAGCTCTATGAGACACCACCTTGGAAAAGGAGAGCCCTGAATTTCCTACAGAAGGCAAACAGCCCGCAGCCTGCAGCAATCCTGCATGAGCCAGCTCTGCATGTGGGCCAGAGCCCAAGCTCACTGCCAGACAGATGAGGCACAGAAAGACAAAAAGAACAATACAGGCACTCTCCACACTTCTGGGCAGTTTGGCCAAGCATCTACTGGTATCTCAGTGAATCCTTTTTATTTTCTTTTACAACTCCTTAGGGGAAGGAGTCCTTCAAAGATGGTAGTGAAGAAACTTCCAGGGATGCAAAAATATGCTGAAAGTTTTTGAGTTTGCTTTTGGGTCTGTTTTTTGCTTGTTTGTTTGTGTTTGTTTTATTTTTTTCTGCTTTAAAAATTGTGGACTAAAGACTTATTTCCTTTAGAGGTAAGAGGATAATCATAGAATCATAGAACGGTTTCGGTTGGAAACTTAGAGATCATTTAGTTTCAAACCCCTGCTGTGGACAGGGATGTGCAAAGAAACTATCTCGATCTTCTTAAATCTGATTTAATTGTTTTTAATAAAAAGGACTACCTTTTCCACCCGAGCTGCTGGTAAATAAAATCCATGCAACTACATATGCTCTATTTGGGATGAAGGAAGAACACTAGACTTCAAGGTATACTTCTGCAAGGGTAGACAAAGCCAGTTTCCCCAAAAGAGGGTTTTGACAAATTGTTAAATAGGCTAGTTAAAGAAAATAAATCTGCCTTAGTAATTTTAACGCTCCAGTTAGCTCAGGAGTTAATAGATGCCAAGGTTTCATTTGCAGGACCTGTTCATTTGTAGCTTATGTACACACCATTAATCTCCCTACAGCTATTTAAAAAGAGTTCTTTTAGTGAGAGAAGCAGCACTAAAATTATTATCACTTGCCAAACAACCTCACGGAAAGCACAGGCTGGTCCCTCTCTGCTAGCCAGGTTAAAGATGAATCACCAAGAATGAGCTGGCATGTCCCCTTTTAAAAGAAGGGCTGCTTCCATTCCAGCACTGCCAGGTGCAAACTTCAGGGCTGCATTCAAGAATGAAATCCATCTGGGAAATCCCTACACGCTCTGAAAAGCTGAATGCCTAATTTGGGCACACAGATGCCCTGGGATTTCATCTTCTAATTAACCAGCACAAACGCTGTTTGTTTTCAGCCAGCCACACTTTGCAACACAAGCTACTCCAGGCAGCTGAATTTTCAGACAGTCACGTGTGCTTTGAACAGCACAGAAAGCCAGGCCTGTTGTGCCAAAGAAAACAAACACAAAAAAGGAGGGATGCATCGGTTCAAGGGAAAGATGTAGAGGAAGTCCTCGGGCAAACCTCACTTGGACACAAACCCAGGCCACCCTGTTCCTCCTGCTTCCACTGCCTTTGCTGGCCATGGGCACACACATCCCATGCAGGTGAGCACTGGCTCTGAAGTGCCCAGCAAGGATGCTGAGCAGAGAGGGGATTATGGCTAAGGACAGAGCTCCTCAGCCAAAGGAGCCAAATTTACATGCCAAATTTACAATTCTGGCCCTGTTGCCTAAGAAAGGAGTCTTTTCCAATTCTTGTCTGCAGGAAAAGTCTCTTCTCTCCCTGCTGCCTGGAAAACTGACTGAAGGGCTAAAGGGATTTTTTACAAGCAGCTGAGAACTGAAATAATGATGATGGTCATAGGGTAGCTGAAGAGGAAGGCACAGCCTGGAGCAGTCAGAACTACTTGTTTTAATAGTGCAATGAAAATTTCCAGAAGTCATTGAGGACCAAACTGGGGTGGAAGAAAGTAAAGCAAAATAAGGAGGAGATTAAGAGAGTAGCTGACTGCTCAGCAGGACACTATCCCACACTCCCAGTGAGTGAGGGCTCCTCTGCATCGTGCTGGAACAGTAGGAAAAGGGATGTTTAACAGACCCTACAGAGCTTGAGTGAAAAATTCTACAATCTCAACCAAGATGGAGACATGCCTTTGCTCTTACTTGTGACTAGCCCAGTTTTGTTTTGTTTTTAATTAAATGGTTTGCGATAAGGAAAAGGTAAACAAGTGGAGTAAGCCGTACAAGTCTGTAGTTTGCAGCCTTCCATGGAACAACACATAGTGGAGTAATGAGATCTTTATGTATCATATCAACTGACAGACATTTAAATTTAATGGTTCAGCAAGTGCCTTGCACATGGACCCCTGAGCCTTCCAGACATGGAAAGATTTCCATTTGTTACTTGGGGCTCAGAACCCACCAATGCTGCATTTGGCCAAGTTAATCCTGAAAGATTAATGTCAGCCCACACAAAACTGCTTTCAAGCAACTTCTGTAATTAACCTAATTAGCAGATAACCACTTTTCACCTACAATGACAGCACCAAGTTATTTTATCCACCAATTTTTTTTTTTGCTTTAAAATTTCATCCCTGGTTTTTACAGTTCTTGTAGCTGCAGCTTTACTAGCCCTCCCAGGCTTCAAAACAATATCCACAATCAGATTCAGTTTGGATCCTTTGTAATTTAGGTCAGTTGGATACATTATTGTAGCTCGAAAAGCAGAAAAGTGTGATGTGAAACAGTCACAGATTAAAAAAAACCAAAGTAACTTTAATCTGGTGTATTAATAGTTTGGTTTTTTCTTCAGTTTTGTTTTGGTTTTAACACAGTCATCATAAACGTGACAAGGTTTAGTGGACTTGGCATTGTCAGGTTAAGGGTTAGGCTTGATGATCTTAAAGGTCTTTTCCAACCTAAACAATTCTATGATTCCATCATGCAACAATTATATTTCTGCTGGCGAAAATTCTTTCCATTGAAGTTTTCTAAGAAAAATCAGACTGATAAAACCTTAATCTTCAGAAAAATCAAGTAACCCAAAATTTAGTTCATTCCAGGTTCTTTTAATTAACTGCACAATAGATACGTGAACAGGGTCTGGTTACTTACGATGTTCTTGGCTGAGAACTAGGCAACGTTTCTGAAGGTCCTCCATACTGCTCTGGAAATCAGAAATGAATAGGTTGGGTTTATTTGCCTCCTTTGTAGCCTATTTTACCCTACGGTCTCTGAGCACCAGATTAGACTCATCACTTTCTTCTAGCACATAATTGTCATTCAGATTATTCATCATTTCAAATGGGGTTTCCTAATGAAATACTGTTTGTCCTCTGATGAACTGCTGCCTTAGTGTCTAGGTAATGAATGTATACAAACTCTTAAGCCATTTCTAAATTCATTACTGTTCAACAAAGCAGAGGAAACCACGCCTCTTAATCAATGTAAACATTTGACGCGTCATGTATAACACACAACACAATCTGTCAATACGCACACAACTGTGTGTTTCCTTTGGGTATCTACTTACTCTGATCCTTTGCTACAGATCCTTCAGGTTGCAATTCCTAGAAAAAAGGACAAAGTGGAAATTGAGAATAAAATAAACGAGCTCTCTTGTAAGAGCAGCATACTGATGATTTGTTTTCCATGTGTTACTTTACTGTAATAAATATTTCAACTAGCTTGTCAAGGCATCCAATAGTCTAAGCTGGCCTGACGTAGCTTAGCACGGACAGAAATGATAATGTGCTACTGTCACCAAAAATGTGTTGCTAGCACATTAGGGGTAGGTACATGCTTGAAGAAATATTTTAAAAATTTTAAAAGAGCTGCCAAACACTTCTGTTTAACACAGTCAGCAAATATTTCTGTTGACAAAAAGACAAAATGTATTTTGTGCTTCAGCAGAGATACTTAAAATGTCTCAGAAAAGCAGCTGCATTTGAAGACCACAATTACAACAAATGTCTAAGTTGCTAAAGCATTTTTTATTCATCCCCGTTGTGCTTTAATTTATCTGACTACTTCTGAAGGTAATACCTCCTAACAGCCCTTATTTGTACAAGGGGGACAAAATCAGATGGAAACACATGCAAGAGCCAGAAAGCTCTCTTCTAGTTTATCACAAGTCCTGGCAGAAAGAGGGCATCTTACCTTTGCTGGGAATGGAAATTTGGAAGGCTCTGCTTTAGTAGGCGTATTAAGAGCTGTCAGGGGAGGTGGCCAAGAGCGGGTCATTTCCTGGAAAGAGATTGAGGGGAGCAGCTATCAGGATTTTTGCTGATAGACACAGAACAAGTTTCATGCTTCAGAGATTCATTTGGATCTACTTCTTCATGCATTCGAACATGCTTCCCCACGGTTGCTACAAAAATAGTGATATGCATTACTAACAGGCAAGAACATAGGGTATGTCTAGTGAAACACAAAAAGATGCCAGACTTCCAGGTGGAATCCTCGTGCTGCAACCCCAGCCAGCACAGGGCAGCCAGTGGGCGGCACCTGTGCACAGCTCCCCTCCAGCTAAAACACTGCCCCAACAGCAGCTTTTGAGGAGCAATTGAAGCATCAGGATTTTGCAACCTCAAGCAACAGTGAAGGAAGTGAATTGCAGAAACCAAACTGTTCCATCAGGACTTCAGAGTCTCAGAATAGCATTTGATATCAAGGAACTGTCTCCTCAGGATCAGCACCACTGGCCTGGGAATCCCAAGGCATTTTCACACCGTGCACAGGGGTAACATGGACTCAGCCACAGCCACTGGGAGCCTGTGCACTGCTCACAGAGTCAGTTCTGACAAAAGGTTACAGCAGAGACAGTTTTGCATCAGACCTGGCTTTGCTCTGCATGAGTGGACTGGAATTCCAGTGAGGGAGCAGCAGCAGTGCCATGCACAGGCAGGTGGGAAGGACACAGGTGTGTTCCTGCTCAGGGCCATGCTGCTGGGGCTGGCAGCACGGACACGAGGCAGCATGTCCAGAGCCTTTGGAGAACGGGCACTTGGGAATGGCAGCCCCCTGACTTGATGCAGGAACAGCTCTGGCTGTCTCAGATGACTTGTCAGTCTCAAACTGCACCAGACTGTATTACATTTATGTACTGATAGAAAGACTGATCTTACAACTCCAGCTGACTCTTATCTTTACTTCTCCTCTGCTGAGTGAACAGAAGCAGAGAGGTATTTTTTCCCAACCATTACCTTAAGGCATGCAAAAGCTAAGCAAACACAGAGATCTTTTATTTAAGAGTACCTACCCTCAAAATTTCTTCAATGGACTGCACATCAATGGGGTTGGTTTGCTGTAACAAGAAAGAGGAAAGCAGCATGAGTTTGTTTGGGTTTTTTACCAACTGACATGAGACAAGCATGCACTCAGAGAACATTTGCTTACCAACAGCTCAATAAATTTCATGGAAGCCCGTTAGTAATAAAATGCTAGTGGGGATTAAAATCCCCATCAGAAGGGCAGTTAATAATGCACTTCTAAAAAGCCTCTTGTTTTCAAGCCCTTGGCAGATGTGAGTGGAGATTCTGACAGGACACTCTGCCTGGAATGGGGTAAAACAACTCAAACAATGCCACCAGTGGCAAACGGTATTGCAAAGCTACCAGTGGTAAATGAAGAAGGGGGCATCACAGTGCTTTTGGTGTTGAATAACGCTGAAACCAGTCTGAGTCATCAACCCCAAAGTTAAACACCTTGATAGTGAGATTTAGATGTGGCAGACCTGGTAAAGTACCTGATAAAGAAACAAACATTCTACTGATACTACCAATAACTTATCTAAAGCTGCTGAGCTGACACAGCTGGCCTGAAGAGATGTGACTGACAGTCAATCACTTGATATTATAAGAGCCCAGTCCCAAATTTTAACAGCAGGGTCTTCTAACATATCCCTTCTCAGAGTGTATGTGTGCTTCCACACACTGATGTGTCCCAGGCATGGGAAACACCCCTTCCACAGATCAGCTTCTCATCTACTAACAAGGCATGTGTTTTGAAAGTATCTGTCATTTACATGTCCTTTCCTAACTGATATCCTTAAAGGAGGCTGAAACGGAAAACAACCAAAGAGCTGAGTAGTTGTAACAAGCAAAATGCATCCCAGACCAGTTTCTTGTCTATAAACAAGAAATTCTATGGAAGTGTCCAGTCATCAGAGTAATTGCTTGAAAGGGAAAGGCCAGGAAGACTTTACTCACATTCAAGGAAGAGGACAGTGAGCTACAGCGCCCAACCAGAAGGATCTTCCCCAGAAAAAAGTAAAGAGCAAAGCAAGGAAACACTTCAATAAAGTCAAAAATTGTCATCCTTGGCCCTTTCACAGGAAGTCCACTCATCTGTTTCCCACATGCTGCACTATTTACATTGGAAGGAGAAGAGGAGATGAGGAATGCCTTTTCCTTGCAGCTCCATTTGTCTGAGTCTACATAAAGCTCTCATTGAGGCAGTGCTCATTTGACAAAGCCTCGACTTTTCTTCGGAAAATCACGTATGGAGAGCTGCTTCTGACCTTACTCACCCAAACAAACGAAAACTGAGGCACGGCCAGATTAGTCACACAAATGAAAGCAAGGCCTGCAGATGTGTCCCACAGCAGGCAGGAGGAGGGGACAGGGAGGGCGAACAGCAAGGAACTACCACATGGCAAGAGACTGGGATGCTTTGTAACTCACAGTGCCAAAAAAGGCACCTCTTTTCCTCTTTTTCTTCCCAGCAAGCTTAACCTGGTAGCTCAGCCTAATTTACTTCTTAATTCAGTAAGTGGCAAACAGCAGACACAGGCACTTGCATCTTCCTGTACAGATTGCTCCAGAAACTCCTGAGACACCCTATGACAGCATCACAAAAAAAACCTTCCCACAAAACTGGTAAGAAATCAAGATCCTGCCTGGACAAAGTATTTGAAAACTCTCTCTATAATGGATTGACTGCAACAAATCAAAATCAGTTTACTTCATCCATTTCAGAAACTTAAGTTTTATGAGGTGATAAGTGATGACAAAAGTGGAATTCGATTAACCTGAGAATCAGAGAATATCTGTAACAGCCAGTCTGGACCTCTCTTATCCTTGCCAAAAAACCCACATCCCCCTTCCTGGAGTCCTTTCTGATGAGCCTGAAAGGACTTTGACATTGATACAGGTTTACATACACAGAGTATTTATAGTTCAATTGTCAGGAGGATTTATTGTAACCCCCAAGGGTTCAGTGACAGGTTCTTCACAGGTCCAGGGGCTCAGCAGAAACCGCTTTGCTCCTCATGGCACAAAATCTAAAGGAAAACAAACGCACGGCACTGAACAAGCACCACACAAGTCTGCATCGGCAGCATAAGGACCTCTGGTTTTGTTGCATTTTTTTATGATACCATTATCAAATACATGGTGAAATGATTGCTCTAGAGGTTACAATCACAGACTGTTCAGGACATGCACAGGGTCAAAACCACACCAAAACTGGTCAGAGTCAGCTGACTGCACGGGGGTTCTGCTCTCAGGTAGGACTGTGACTGTCGCTGTGCCCCAAGCTTGTGGGGCACACCCCCTTTCCCTCCATCCCAGCTCCACTGACCGAGGACGCTTCATCTTTTACAAAGCTATGCATCCAGTGCCTGAAGGAGATGGGCTTTTCTGCATCCTGAGTATTTTCTTCCCTTTTGTTTGTTTGGTGTTTTTCTGCTTCAAGTCACATCTTGGCTGTGTTTCAGCTTGTTAAACCACTAAACCACCATTAAACCACAATTACCACCCAGCAGCAAGGGATGCCCTTGCCAGCTTTAAGAGAAGAGTTTAGGTAAAAGCAGAAATAAGATGCTGCTGCAGGAAGAGTTAAAAAGCCATAAAGCCAAAGAAATCCCTGAAATGAGCTCAGCTCCACTGAGGACTGTGGGTGTGGGAGATCAAATATTCCACGTTGCTGTCTATCCCTGCTAGCACTTTTACAGTCTTTCCTGGGAACACTATAACGTGCTCCCCACAGACTACTCCAGTTAAGCCTGGTGCATATTTGTTGTCTGACACTGACGTTTGCACAGTCCCCAGCTAGGATTTCCTTATGCCACATTCACACTCTCTTTCAGTTTGGGAATGACACAGGCACCTCCAAATGCCACTTACAAGATGTTTTGGTGGTCAAGGTCAAGCACAATCCTGGGACATCCAGAATTTTCAGGTTGCTGGGTTTGGTTTGGCTTTTTAGAGCCAGTGTTCCCATCCAAACTGATGCTGTGCTTCAATAACAGCTAGCTCCTGCAGCAATAATACTAATTTAATTACTAATAATATTAATAAGAATACTGATTTAAAAGTAAAAAAAGGAAAACAGCCACTAAAGGATTCACTACTACTTTGATCATGAACTGAAAAGGACTTCAGGCCAAAATAATTTCAACCATCTACACAAACGTAAGAAGCCCTAGAAGTTACTTGAGGAATTAGTCTGTCTTTACAACAACAAGCTTGCAGAAATGCACAGGTGCACATACCCACAAAAGGGGAGAGGGAGCTCCTAATTTAGAAAACAATTTAAAATCTGCGCAGGCACTCAATTCACACTGCATAGCAACTGTGTGACGAAACTCTCAGAAATACTTCCATGTCCTCTCCTCACAAGCAATTCCAAAATCCGTGCACTTTCATGAACAAATAGCTCTGCTCACACCCTGAGCCTTGCACAGCTCTGTTAGGGAATGAATGAGGAAATCACAATAATAAGAATCACCCCAAACCAAACTAAACTGCCTAAGGAACCACCAGGCACACAAAAGAGATGCCCTGCTGGCCATAATATGTGGGCTACAGATACTACAAAGAATAAGCAGTGGTTGGTTTGGGGTTTTTCTTGTAATGAAGATGGGGTTAAAGAGCTTCTAAGGTTGTTTCTTTTTAAAAAGATATTCCATTAAAAATTACAGCACACATTTTCATCCCACTCTGTCACATGTGCCAAGTGGAGCTGAAGGACCGTATGGCTCTCATGTGTGGAAGTAGGGGGCTGAAGCTTTCTCCCTGGTCTTTAAATAGCTTGCCTTGTCAGGAGGCTGTGGCAGAGTAGTTTCAAGCAAGATGTCAAAAAAATCGCGTCCCAGAGAGAGCTGGCCATGCATTATTTCAGAAGCCACCGCGTGACTCTGCCGAGATGTGTGGGCTCAAACAAGGCCAGCAGCAGTCAGAGCACACAGAGTGTGCCAAGAGGAGGACAGGAGGTCTGGAAGCAGACATCCACTGGAACGGATACAGGCTGCCCCTCAGGCAAGCGTTAAGGTGTTGCAGACCTTTCTGTTCCTTCTCATCTCAGTAATTTCCACCCAACTGCTTATCCCTGCTATTTGCAAGCCTCTGCTGTCACAGCCCATTTGGAGCTGCCCCCTGACATCCTGTGCACAAACAAGCCCCTTGTTTTCCCATCTCCATCTTAGGAGACAGTGGTGCTGCAGGTACCCAGGCAGCATAGGAGAGGAACAGCTCCAGCACGGGTGCGTTGCTGTGCTGCCTGGTATCTCCTCCTAATTAAAACTGAAATGTGTGTGTAAAGCTCGAGTACGCCAGCTATTGCTCTTTCCCTGATCTCAGACTGAATTATAAACACCAACAAAACCCAAGCAAGTGGTGCAGCACTGATGAGAAAAGCCAATTATGAGTTCCATGCCCTTCATTCTGCTGTCAGGTTTTCTTCATTTCCTAATGAGAGCTTTGCCCCTGCAACTATCAGCAGAGAAGGTCACCAGCTCTCACACTAAAAAAAAACCCAACCAAACAAATAAAAAAATCACATTTTCAGCTGCTTCCCATTTAATACTACACTTTATTATACTTGAATAGGAATACCTAGTTTTAAATTTGTTTTTTCATGTCAACTGCACAGTCATTGCCACTTGAATGCAATGAAGATCACAAGACTGCATATGCATGAAGGGTTAGTTTGAAAACAACAAGCAGGACAAAAATCAGACTGAAACCTATAATCCTGTCCTCACTTCACCCATCTGTGCTTAGCCAGCCAGAGCAGGAGGAGATCTTGCATATTAGATGCCCTCTCCTCCTTGCACACAAGTCACGCTAGCGATACCAAGCCAACTTACTCTCCAAAGCAACTTCCCACCTGTATTTTTGTGCAGTTAAAAATCCATCCTCTCCATGCTATAGACAGATGCAAGATGGACACATGCAGGGCATGTTTCGAAAATGACCCAGCCAACAAGAGACAAGGCATATTTTAACCAAGCCTCTACTAATCCTGATGATGGATGCAATAATGTTCTGCCATGTATTGAAAAAGGCTGCCAAAGCTTGAAGCTCAAACCGTCTTGTTGATTGACAGAAATACATAAACATGAAAATTCATAAAGGCTTTCACACACCATCTTGAGGAACACCAGACACCAAGCAGATTCTCTGCCAAGGCTGTTTGAATGTTTCATATCACAGATCAGAAGTCTTACAATGCTTTTCATTTTACACATCTGAAGCGCTTCTTATATTGTACCCAGTATTTGCGTAACTTGAAAAGAATACTTCAAAAACCTTTATGAAATGGGTATTTTAGATTATGAGAAAAACACAAAGAAAACCTGCCATGCAATCAATGCATGCTTTGCTACCAGCAATGTTTTTTTTCCCTAGAAAGCACACAAAGTCTGTGCATAACGCTGTATTTTCCCACATGCGCTAACCTAGTCCAAGGCCTTGTATTCCCTGAACTATGGAGCAGGGATATTTTGATTGCTTGTAGCTAAACGGATTGGAAACAATAGAAAATGACTTGGTTTTGAAGCACATACTGGCGAAACTTAGTAACCACAACAGCTCCCTGGGGCATAAAACCACACTTTCATTTCCAACCCACAGGTTCCCTCAGCACCCACCCCTTCTGATGAAACACAACTGTCTCAGCTCTGGCATCAACAACCATTTGGGTGATCCCAGCAAAACATCGCTGTAGCAGCTGCAATAATAAAAAAGACCCCTGCAAACCACTGGAGAAGTGACTGCACAGGGGAAACAGGGATCAAAAGCAAACAAAACCATCAGAATCGTGTCAAGTAAGAAAAATGCAGGCAGGTCGTCAACACAAGACTTTCTTCTGATTTCTTTTATGTTAAGAAATTGCAGGGATTGGGTTTTTTCTTTGTTTCCTTTTTAAAGTTCGTGCAAAAAGTATTAGTGTTTTTAAACACTAATACTAAAGCTTACAGAGATGTGTAAGTCTTTGCACTGTTGCCTGTGAGCTTTGGATTAAGTCAACAACAAATCAAATTAAAGAGTGTGCAAACACTTCAAAACAAACTGTATTTTAAGGACAAGACCATCCCTTCCTTGACTTCACACTTCTCTCATATGCAAGGGTGGGAATACATGCATATATTTAGGTTTTCCTTGGCGCTATTTTTCTATTAATCTCAAAAACACTTCAGAAATATACAACAAAAAGGGACTTTCATTACTGTCATGAAACCTTTATAGACATCATTTGCTTAAAATCTCAAATCATACAGGGCTCCGTATGTCCTTAACGACTGGCTTCGTAAACTATGGCTGCAGATTTTAAAAGCCATTTTATTACCGGGAATATTGTCTGGGGGTTCATTACTACTGTAAAATAACATAGAGGTTATTGGCAGCAGAGTCCCTCTAACAGCAGCTTGAGCTGTTCCAGGAAATTCAGGAAGCTGCTGTCACAGAACGACAAACCCATGAGAAGGGAAGGCAATTTTCTCAGCAGGTTGCCCAAGACTAGGACTAATTTTCACAGGAGAAATTACCGCAAGATATGTCAATTTTAGCACAGAAGAAGACAGCTCACTCAATTTCAACAAAAACATGACAACCACCACAACAACAAAAAAAACCCCCAAACATAAGGTAGAATACAAAAGGACAAAAAGAGAAAATTAAATACAAAGAAAACTGAAATAGCTGAAATTTTATAAAAACCTTATATCAGATTCTCTTTGTGGAAAGCAGTAACAAGGTAGCACACACTGCAGAGCTGTAAAAAAAATAGGTTTGGAGATGCACTTGTTTGAGTTTTGGGCCAGCTTCAGGTAGCCAGATGGATGGGTTTAGCTACGGAGGATGAGCAGAAACAAGCAACACATCCTGGATCTCCCCTCTCACCAACCTACTTCTGCAACCTAATGGAGTGAGACTGGAATAAATCCAGCAAATCAAAGCGAAGCTGAAGTACATCTGCTTGACATTGCTTTCAGAGTTAAGTTTCACTTCTGTATTTCATGAAAAACAAAACCTATTTATGCTTTTTGCTTTGTGCACACTAAAGCAATGCTGAGGCACCAACAGAAATATACAAAAGGATTCTATCTTATCCAGCCAGACAAAATCTTCAAAATTACACTATAAATGTATTTGTTTTCTCATTTGTGTTTATGCTGCTTGCTTGAAGTCAAGAGACTTCATAATAGACTATAAATCCAATCTACCAGTCTCAGAGTCCACAGGAGCCTTCTAAAATAATTTCTCTGGGTGCTATTTCAGGTCCTCTGTGGGTACCAGGGTTTCACCAGCAGCTCACCTGTAGCTAGGCTCCCTGTGGACAGTTCCACAAGCACACTTAACCCCTTTGAGTCCACTCCTCTCTTTTCCACGGCAACGCCAAAATTATTCCACTAAAAAATGCCACACCACCTTCACTTCTGCTTCTGCCCACAGCTCAACTCAGCAGCCGAGCTCAAAGTGAAGACAGCAGCTCCAGCCTGTTACCACCCTTGACGCAGGTTTGAAAACAAATCAAACCATTCCCATGAGCTTTCTTCAGCTGACACTGAATGATCCTGGCAATTTAAGCATTTTACATCAAAATGCTCAGCAAACAATGGCTGTACTGTCCTGTTCCTGCGTGGGCGCCTGCAGGAAATAAAACATTCTTTAAAGATTTTACACGCTTTTCTAACCCTGAGATGGATTATTTTGCTCAATCTAAAAACAAATGCACGGGCCTCCTCGCGTTCAAACGGCGTAAGAAAAACAAATTGCTATTTTGTCTTTCTTTGAGTGAAGTAGCCAAGGGGGTTGTGTCCTGTGGGAACAGACTGTTGATATGTTTTAATGAAGGATTCGTTACAAATCCTGAGCTGCTGACAGAAATTTGTGCATCTCTTGTTAGCCTTCATCTAATAATAATATAACTGAAATCCAAACGAAGTAAGCATGGAAGTTAAGTGCAGCATCACCTATATAAAGCCATGCAGACCAGGACTCCAGCCAAGGCGAATTATCTCACTAGTAAATTGCTCTGCATAAAGAACTTCCACACAAGAGCACCTCTCCATTGCAATTGCCATCTGTACAGTAGCTCTCAAAAACCTAGTTCTGACCCCCTGATTCCACAAAACTTTCTGACCTACTGTCCCCTTAAAATCTCTCCAGTAAATAATTTTTAATACTGCTTAATGAGAATCTGTAAATATTGTGTCCATAAAAGGCTGAGATTGTGGCCCTCTGTTCCCTGCAGAATGAACACACAGCTGTCTTTCAATGAAAGCATTTGAGTAAGAGCAGCGAGCCATCGTTTCAGGCATTTTCTCATTTCCAGTACCACCTTGTTGCAATTTATGCTAATAGATATACTTTTACAGTATTTTGAGTAGCCTGACTCTAGCCTACTCCAGAAAAAAAAAGCTGGTCACTTCAGCTGAAACAACAAAAGATAAGAAAATAATAACTATGTTTGTTAAGACCATCAAGGAAATTGAGGCTTTCGGTGGTGAGAGGCATCCTGTGGTTCTGGGGATCACCTCAGATAATTAACAGTTCCCATCTCTCAGAAATGTTTTCCCTGTCCAAAGACCACTCTCCCCTTGGAAAACAAGCCGAGTTAGATTTATGATGGCAGTGGTGGCACTTGGTGCACCTCCCCTTAATGACTCAGTAAACAAGACTTGGAGTGCAGGCTCTCCCCTCTGTCTGAAAGCAGTGCCCCTCGGCACCTCCCTGCATTACCACCACTGCCAATAGAAGTTTGGGAAATAAAACAAATTGAAGAGACAGGCTGGAGCCTGGAGCAACATCACCAGTCCCAGGCCAGCACCCAGCACAACTCTGTGCTGCTGCTGCTGCTTGGGACAGACCACACAACCTGGAGGGGAGCTAAAAGGCATCAGTCACCAGGACCAGTGCATCAAAGGAGAAGGCAAGTGGGAGGGACGTGAATAAAGGGATGCTTGTTAGTGCATCTAAGGACAGTATTCCCAAAGGAAAAAAAGAGAAGAAAACACGTGTGTTGAAAGGATAGGAATTGTACCTTTCTCCTAAGAAAATGAAGTTCTTAACTCAGAAAGAGCCTACATGCTATTTTTAAACCTTAATGGAAATGGAAGAAATATTTTTAAATGCTTCCAAACCAAGGAACTTAACCTGTGGGGAAAAAAATAGCAGGATATCCTTTTGCTTGCAAAGGCAACTATCACCATTGTTTTACAATTGAACTAAATGCAAAAAACCCTATCTCTAGATTTTATGTTTTGTGGTTGGAACAGCAAAGTGCCTTATTATTATTATCATCATAATGTATACACAGATGAAAGTTATCCTCCTCGAAACAAATATTGGACAAGTCTCTTGGAAGCTCCCTATCTTGCTAAAGACAATGGGAAACCAGAGCAAGTCCTGTCCACCAGTTGCCTGCTCAGTCTTTTCAGTTTCGTGTGCTAAAAAGAGTGACCAGGTAAATGAAAGTAGCTTAACTTGAAAGCAGCTTAACTTAAACTTTCAGCTGTAAAAGCAGAGTCCAAAGCTGACAAGGTCTGCTCCCAGGAGATGGTTTGTTATTACTCAACCAAACACACACACAGACACTTTCATCCTCTTCTCGGCAAACAACTTTGTGCACTCAGCAAAAAGCCCACAGCACCCTCAGCTTGTTTGCCAGGTGGGAACAGAGGCCAGGGCTGGACAGAGCCTTCTAGAACCTTCTTTGCTCATGCTGTCTCTAGAACAACCAGTCCTCAATATTTAAAATCCATACACAGAGGACACTTGCTTCTGTCATGACTCAAAGCGTAAGCTTCCTTAAAAGACATTTTTATCATTCCCTAAGCTCTGCATTAAGGACTGCAGACGGTGTTTCCGAAGTCCCAGAAATTCTTTATGGCCAGGCTTCTGTCCTGCAGAGCTGTCACACACAATTTTTACCTGCAGCCAAGCGAAGCAGGAGGTGCTGAGCTACCATACCCGGCTGGCATTTGAGAAGTGATCCTTGTCAGTCAGGTGTAATAGGAAGGCTACAGGCCATGAGCCTCCCGGGCTCAAAAGGCTGTCAGAAAACAAAGCAATGCTGAGAGGATGGGAGAGGGTCAGTTCACTGTTTCTTTCCTTGTCTGGAGGGAAGCAAAGGCTTTTTTGCTTATTTAACATACTCGCTGAATGGCTTGTTATTAAAATCCAAATAAGGAGACATGGTTACAAGAAGTACCAAGACATCAACCAACCTCTGCCTAAGGAAAAGCTTTCTCCATCTTTTCCTGAAGCATCTTAGGGACAGAAAACTGGAGAGGACTACAGACTTTCTGCATCGTTATTTCACTGCCTATCATTTTCTTCATACATAATTGCTCAAATGATGTCAATGTTTGTGTGAAAAGTTCCCAAGAACCAATGGCAAAATACTCAAACCATTTAAAATACTTCAGGGACGTGAGCAAGCAGGTTCATAATTTGCAGCCACATGATGGATAGGGCTCAACACCTTTGTGTACTGCGATTTCTTTATGTCCTCTCAGACAAAGTCTCTACATTGTAACAGTTTCACACAGAATCCTTAGACTCCTGAAAGCTGGACAAGCATTTCTCTACATGTGCACCACAGAAGGCTCCGAGGAAATGTCTAAGGAAATGTCTAAGGGAAGGGTAGGACATACCCAAGGGGTTACTGCTACCATAGCAAACAGAGAAAAATACCACGCTGCTTCTCCTCTTGCTTTCATTATGGAAAAATGTGCAGTATTAGCAAAGAGGGGCAGGAATGGAGCTGACCCTGCTCCACAGTACAGCACACCAAGGAGGCAAGGGATGTCCTTTGCACTGGCAAAGCACAGATGGCATTCCTTCAGCACACCCAGCCAAGGATTAACAAAGCAAAACTGCAAAGAGACAAGCAACGTGACAGCCAAAGAGCACCTTCAGAGCCGGCTTCAAGTGAAAACATTCAGGCTGAATGCACCACACCCTTCACCTTTAGAGAACAGATGGTGTCCAGCCAAGTCTGAATTACAGCTTGGTCTGAACAGCAATCAGCTGACGGCTGATGAAAGAAACCAAAGTATTCCTTGTATGAAGAGGACTAGGTTGGTAGGATCTGAATCTAACATGACTTTGTCTCCTATTACATGAATTCACCCTACATCTTCCCAAACCTATAGCATTCTTCATAAACCACTGCTATTCAAAACAACATGCATAAGTCATGCTTTAAAAAACCAATGCTCTTAAACCAAGTTAAAAAAATACAAGCTTTAGAAGAAATGGATACCACAGTGTTAATAAGGAATCGTTCCACACATTGTTTATTTTACAACAAACTTGTAAAATGCTCAGTCACTCTGCCAGTGTGCTCATTCTAGAGACACAGAAAAATACTTGTAAACACATACAGCAGTTAACCTTAAAAATCATGGGGAAGTGCTCACTCACTTCTCCCTCTTGGGGTGCTTTTCATTCAATAGTGTATTAAAACAAATACTTTAATTTAGGCTCTGATTCAAGGCAAATAAATTCTCTTAAAGTTATGCTAATACAGAAACTGAATTCTCTCATCTCCCAAGAAACAGAAAAAAGAAGTATTGCTATGTTTTTGCTATGCTTTCTAACTTCAAGCAGCGAAAAAGATCTGAAAATTTTAAGTAGGTTTTTGGGGGGTTTTTTAATGGTCAAATTTTTCTTTTGACTTAGTGAAGCTTTGCAAGCCAGCCAAGGTAACATTTCTGACTGTGGCATAACCTAAGCTGTATGGTAATGTCTTGAATAGCAAAAGTTACTATTTGTCTTCAAAGGAAAGTGCACTTTTGAACAAGTCACCCAAACTGGAGTTTCTGTAAGTAATGGGAGTTTAGGTCAAGTCTCATAACCGGTTAAAAATTATTCCACAAGCCAAGTACTATTGAGCTCTATTTCCTTAGCAGCAAAAGCAAACATCACCCTTGTTCCTTCCTCCTTTGATTCCAGAAAAGCTCCATCTGAAGAATAGGCAGAGAAAGGCCAAAGTTGTTGAATTCCATATCCTGGAAAAGAGGGGCTCATAGAAGGCAATAGTGTCTTTTATTAGATGAAGGTGGCTGTGGGGAAGGGAGGGGACAGAGGACACCTGCCAGCATCCAGCCCTTGTTGGGTCTGAAACAAGCACAAATGTCAGCTGCAGTTTGTCTCCCCGTGGCTGGGTACATGCAAAGGCAGCTGGGCTGATGGCAAAGCCTCTCTGGGAAGTGCACCCGGACTTTTTGCTTGGAGCACGATGGACTGCCAAGATCATGTCTCCCACTATTTGATACACCTGACTGCATACATAAAGAGCACCTCAATAGCTGACATTTATGAAACATTTGACCAATGGAACAAACCGGCAAGAAAACATAACACTGCTAAAGCAGTTAAGAGGAGAAATTGGTGTGTCGAAAAGCAGGAGATCAAAAAGTTAGGAGTATCACCTTTTCCAACAGGGAATTAAAATATTCTGCTGCTTAAAATAATTAAGCACTATTTTATTGTCTAGGTAATAAATGCTCATCATTATGAAGATGAAAACTGGCATCTAGAGCTTGAGAGGGAGAAGGATGTTTAAGATAATTGAGACAACGACATTGTTAGACATCAGAGAAAATGAAAAATGAGACCTGAAACTTCAAGGCACAGAATAACAACACACTCTTACTTGTGTAAGAGAGGCATAACTTACAGAAACTTATAGAAAAAACAGACTGCACTGAGTAGTGTGCCAGGGCAAGAACACCACTACTTACTGAATTCATTTCAAAAATTACCATATTGCTGTAGTCAAGCTTTGGTGAGCTCTGGCAATCTCATGCCCTACCCAGGAACATTGGGAAGCCCTTCTCAATGCAGGACTGTACCAGCTCATACAAACAGCAGGGAAACTCTTCTCCCCTTCATGCAGCTGCTCACTGAAAACCACAGAGCTGACCAACACCTCAGTGAGGCACCTTCCTGCTGCAGGACCCATATAGGGCAAGAGCACTGTGACCAGTGCCCAAGAAGCAAAAGCAGTACCACCAGACTTGTCATAACCCTCATCACTGTGCTGATCCAGACATTCCTATGGAGCATCCTTAATCTGCAAAATGCCACCTCCACTGAGGCTCACTGGTAGCCAGTAAAAAAAAATCCCATGAAGTAAGAAATACAACACAAAGCACATGCTAAACATTTCTGTATGTTGAAACAAAGCAAAGAAACAGATCGAAGTCCAGGAGGTGCTCAAAGTAGCCTTAGAAGAGTGTTAATGTGATGACCAATGTAGGAAGAGAAATCTTGTGTTTCATTCCTGAAAATACATCTCTTGAACAAGACACCAGAGTCGACAGCCAAAAGAATTCAGAGGCTTGAAACAGGCAGGTTTACTCTCTGAGGAAACATCTCCAGTGGCATTCAGGACCACCAGAGCAAAGACCTTCAGGCTGGCACTTAGCTATGAAGTGCTGCTTGGCCAGGAAGGAGCACAACCACACGCAGGTGTTTTAAGACTTGCCTTGTTTATAAGCTCTTTCATCTTTCAGTAACTAGAGAAGTTAACTCCATTTACATGAAGCAGCCTGCAATTATTACAAGACTCACTGAAAACACCCCCCTCTCCCTGCCAGCCTATCCTTCAGCGACCTGTTCACAGTCAGATGTGAAAGCCAGACCCAGACATGGCCTCCACTGGACTTCACAGGGCTGGGTGCCTGCCTGGGTTTCACCTCGTCCTGCTGAAGCCAACTGCTGACCCCACCCTGACACCAGCTGTGTGCTGCACTTACCTCTGTGAACATGTCTTACTGCCTTCCCACATGGCAGGGCAGATTTCCTGTTTTCATACATTCCCTTGTCAGCCCTAATCAGTGTCAATAGGTTATGGTGTCTTTTGTGCTGGCGGCGTCAGCTCTGACAGGAAAGAACTTTTAATCTCTTCCCTTGCACCGAGCCATGAGAAGCTGCAGGCGCTCCCAGGCATAACTCCCTTGGCTCCTCTCCGAAAAATTCTCTCAAGCACTCGGTTGCTTAGCAATATTTGCCTTCCCCCTGTACGGTTCAAATTGGCAACATCTGTCCCTTTGGCACTTTCCACTCGTGCAAGAAACAGTGCGGAGAGCTTAAAAAATCTACAGAGAGGTTGGTGGAGGATGTTTCGAGTGAGCCATCAGAGCTGCTTTGGCATTTTATTGCTGGTTTATTTCCAGCCTGGATAGGATGCATGGCTTCTTCCAAAAGAGAGGCACACAAGGGAAAAACCTCTTTTGCATCCTGTGGGACTCACCTATTAAATCAAATACAAGTAGCTTTTTCTGTTTACATAACTACACCCTCATGCTCTGGCTTGGTTTAGCTGAAAAAACCCAAACAAAAACACAGCACTGACATATAATTCTTTCCTGTCAACTGGGATTGACTGTGATTTCTCCTAAGATATTGCATGCTCATCAAGTGAGAGAAAACAAGAGACGCCAACATGTGTTCATGTATTTAAAAATGCAAAAGCTGTGTGCAATCCTGACCTCATAACTACTAGCCAAACCCCCAAACTGCCTGTGGTCCATGCAACCATCTCAACAGGCACTGATCAAGGTCATTGCCTCTGGATGTACCTGCAACCCAGAGAATGAGGGGAAAAAGAAATTAAAATAATGTAAGAGCATAAAAAGCACGAACTGCTTTCACTTCTGAGAGCCAAAAGGGAATGTGGAGAAGATCCAAGTAAAAGGATACATCTTTGGACACTTGGTATGACAATAAGCAACAGAGAATCCCACAGTAAACCTTCCTCTGGCTGCAATTCAGTTTAGCTCACACCACAATGCCCAAGGGTTCTGAAAAGGCCTTGGATGGCACAGCGTTGGATATTTACATGCAAGTTGTTAGGGATGCTTACCAAAAATGAGATAGCTCATTTTCAGCTTTTATGGTGAAGTTGAAGTTTACTTTTTTTGCCTTTAAAACTTTTCTTACCAGAAATTGTTACTTGAAGAAGTAACAATTCTCATTCATATTTGATCTGCTTCTTCAGCAGTCACACACCAGCAGCAAGACAAATTGACACTGCCTGTGGTGAAGCATGGAAACCCTTCTCCAATCACCTAAGTCACTTCTGATCATAAAAAGGGCAGCAGAGGAGACACAGAAGTAACACCTTGTTACCTGCCTTGGAGCAAAGCAAGGAAACAAAATAGTCAAAAAAAGGAATACAAGGCATGAGGGGAAAAAACTCAAAACACAATCTCCCTTCTATTCAGTAAATGAGAAATACATAAAGGATCGGTAGAAAGATGACAACAACAGCTTAATGCTAACTTACAGGAATGAATACTGTGTATTCCTTACATAAGGCCAACACTGCTACCTACATATGTCTTTTCATTTTGAAAGGATGCAGGATTAAAACAATACATCTATTTCTACTTTACAGGATTCACTTGTCTGACCACTCCTGCCAGTAGAAAAACTCAGGTGCCATGAAGAGAAGTCCAGCGAAAAATTATCTATCTAGAATGGACTTTCTATATTTGCCATCCAAACTTTTTCGTAGGTATTTAGTAATTACTATTTACTATACATCAACCACGTTTTAATTGGTGACCATTGATAAATGTTTACTGAGGAAAACACAGCTCAATGACAGCAATTTGAACACAGAGGTCTTTGTGTGCACCCTGTGCTTCAAGGACAATACAGTGTTACCAAAAAGACTTAACACATCTGGGCTGCTTCATTCTTGCTTGTTGTTTCGGTGTTTTAAATTGGCTGCTTCCCTATTTGCTTCCCAGTTCACAGGCAGGAGAGTCCAATGAGGCCTCATCACACGAGGTAAAAGGAGCTATGCCCTAACACACACAAAATTCTGGGGAAAACAAAGCCAGATCTTCAGCGAGCATCAAGGGCCATACATTCCTCCATACACTATGCCCTTAATAATGCTCGAGGATTTATAAACACTCCCCCTTGAAACAGCCTCGCTGCTTCTTGCCCTGCTGTCAAGCTGATTGCCTTTCACACATCACAGTCTGTGTCAATGGAGGCAATACATGGGTCTCTGTTGGTGCTGCAGCTCTCCTAAAGACATGGAGAGAGAGAATGGCTTTAAAAGCATCTTTGTTTAGGTGCTGGGGAAGAGGTAAAACCTGGCACATGAAGAGAAGGGATACATCTAAGCCTCTTCATGTGTGCTATATTTTCAAGCCTTCTCACAACAAATTTGGAAAGATGCCTTAAAGGGACAGTGATGACATTTGAAAGTGAAGGCTTTGATTTGGGGAAGAGGGGAAGGAGCTGTTCAGTGTCTCTGAATGCAAAGTGAGTCACTGCACTGTTATCCACTGTGGATTCATTCACTCTACAGTGAAACTGTGTGTCTATTCAGGCTGGAAGGCTGAACTTTCCAGTGTTCCCATGAGCAGAAGCTGTCAATAATGAATTCACAGCTGCAGGTGAAACACACCTTAGAAATTCAATTAACCAGAACACATGTGGTTCAGGAAATGGCTTTCCTAAGTCATGTCAAGGGAGATCACAGGAAAAACTGTATTTGGCATGTGGCCGTTCAGTAAACTGGGGCCAAACAGTTCAGGGAAGAAGAGGGAAGAACAGCAGAGTTTCTTCTGGTCTAGACCTGTCACTGTCAGGGTCATTGCAGGGCAGGAGCCTCCCCCCAGCTCCTGTCTCACCAAAAACTAAAGACAACCTTTCATCAGCCAACAGACCCCCAATCAGCCTCTCTTGTACTGTACATCCAGCACACAGGCCATATATCCACGGGTGCAACCTCACTGTTTCTTCCTCTTCTCCCTCCAGGCTTCAGCACTGAAGAGTTCTATTCTCAAACAGATGTTCATCACTGAGACCAAACAGAAATTAGCAAATGTGACAATGACAAGACTGAAGAAAGCAGAAATTGAAGTAACGTGTTTTTCACTAGAGCTTACAGAGCCATTATCCAAAATGCCTGTGTTCCTCCCTGCCTATGCACAGAAAACAGTCAGGGGCCACAGCCTAAAGATAAAGATCCCTTCTGCAAAGGAGGATCATTCAGCATATTCACAAAAAAGGTTCCTCTATCAGCTTCAAAATGGACTAGGTATATAATTAAAATCCAGGTCCTGGTTTGCGCAAAAACATTTCTCTTATTATCTTCAATTCCCTTTTTATTGTGCTCTTACTTTGCCACAGATCTAACAGAAAGGAGCATGAGCAATGCTACTTCTGCACTGGCAATGGTAGCATTTTCATGGGCATTTGGACTCAGACTCACATGCTCAACAGAAAGTGAGAAAAAGGTTTCATTCAGCACACAGCATCATAGCTAATGCTGCCCTATCAAAATTCATATTAAACCAGAGATACATGAGATGACAGAATAAGTATGGGGTTGGGAAAAGAGATAAGACAATAATGCAGATGAGACAACAAGATAATGCAGAAGGTGATGCCCTGCACTGCTTTATTTGTCTCCCAGGAGTAAAATATCCAGCTAAGCAAATAAGGTAATGTGGACCTCAGTGAACTTCCTGTTTTGAGGTGTGATGTGCAATGCCAAACCTACTTGGTAGCAAATAAAGTCTCTCAGCTTGAAAGTATTTTCACAACTTCTCAACAATGTCATTTTGACAGTTTCCTCTCATTTCCCACAAGATACTGCCTACAGCCATTTGCAGCTGATCCACACCCTTTTCCATGAAAAGCAGACTGCACCCACACTCCTCCTTTTCATTACAAAGGTGGCAGAATACAATTTGAAACAATCTCCATAGCTCTCCTCGCCCAGCTGCCTTAGGTCAGCACCATGGGATGCCACACCCCATAGGGCATAGCAATAACCTCAGTGCTGAAGGATGAGCACAGGAAATCTCCAAAATGCAGCAGGGGACCAAGTGCCTTTGAGCCCACAGGAGGCCAAGCCACGAGGCAGGCAGAGTCACTGTGCTGCTCCCTTGGCACAGCTGAAACTGGGCTTCAAAGGGCGCAGGAAAAGGAGCTGCATTTGCTGAACAACACATCTAAAATGCTGCTCCTCCTCTCCCACTGCTTTACCAGTCAGGGCTTCTGCCTCCATCCCACATGACAAATCAGAGCAGTGGCCTTGGGTCAGCAAAAACTGATGGAGTACAACAAGGAAACTTGCAGTATCAAGTCATACTTTCCTGTGGATCTACAGTGAGATTTTACAAACTTACGGATGAGAATCCTGTGGTGCTCACAGTCCCTTATCACAAAGCCCACGTGACCACAGAACTCACTGCACTGGTGGCTGTCCCAATATTCAGTGAGGATTTGGGGCCTCCACCCACCACCACTCAAAGTACTGACACTCTGCATCAACACTTTATCTTCTCATCATATCATTTCCCCCTTCTTTTCAACAAGCCTTAGAGGAAAACAAAAATTATGGGCACAGAGGCAGGCTCGAACCATAAAACCTGCTGCAGCCTCACTGAGAAAACAATAGAAAAATCACAGGAAGTGTCACATTTTCACCATTCAAACAGGTATCTCACACCCAGGTCAACCTCAAAATGCACCTTCCAAACAGGGTAACACACACACAGTCATCATTGCTTCTGGCAGTGACTATTGTTTGCTGACCTGCTCCCCCACAGCCAAACTTACCCTGCTCCAACAGAGACCCCCAAAAATTGCACTCACCTCTATGGGCTCGGGAGGGGTTTCCAATTTGGATAGTTCAGCTTTGGCTTTTGCCTTCAAATCCGAGAGATCTTCATCGGTCTCTTCCTTGGGCTCAGAAGAGGTTTCCAACTTAGACAGTTCAGCTTTAACTTTTGCCTTCAAATCTGAGACATCTTCTTTGGGTCCTTCATGGTATTCCTCCAGGAGAGGCTTGAGCTCCAGGGATTCAAACGCTGCCTGATCTTGGCCATCCATGGGTCTGACATAGGCAGTTGGTTTCTGCTGCATTGCACTGGCTTTTGATGCCAAAGAAGGGGGAAAAGTCTGAGAGGAAGGCTGAGTGGTGCTGGTCAAGGTAACGGCTGGGCTGTCCCGACTTTCCTTCTCCTGTGATCCTGTCACTAAGTCCTGTAATGATTTGGTTTGACCGTAGGTTGACCCATAACTTTTGCTGCTGTTCTGTGACCTGGAATTGATATGCTGGCTGGAATGTAGAGGTGACAGGGGTGCCACTGGAGAAGACAACAAACATGGCAGGAACGGGGAAAGCGCCAGAGGGGAGGCCTGCAGGCCATGAGCACGACCTTCCCCACTCCCAGGCTTGTCATTGTGGCTGTGGGGAAAACCTGCCTGACTGTCCCGGCCACCACGGCCGTGTTCCTGACCGTGGCTCCGAGCGCTGGGTAAGCTGCGGCTCTTGGTGTGTAAAGCTGAAGCTGGTTCTGTTCCTGACTGTGCCTTTTGGTAGTGACTGGAGTGGCTTGGAGGACGAGGGGCTACAACCATAGGTCCCACAGGTGGACGGCGGGTGGGGTGCTGGAATGAAGATGGCAATGTACGGATGGCCTTGTCAGGGAAGTAAGGGTGATCAGGCTGTGCGGGGGGAAACAGAGGGGCAATGCTCTTTGGAATCCCTATAAGGTTCTGACAGGATTTGTTGCTCATGAACTCCTTGACCTCCTCATAATTGCCCAGCATGTTCTGAATTCGGCTTGACAACTCATCTTCTTTATTAGTCTGCAATGGAAGAACAAAGAGGTGGACATTTCAAAAGCTCCCCAAGAGATCCAGCTCAGGAAGAGACATTCTTCAGGATTCTAACTTAATCACCACACATCACCATGAGTGAAGTCAGGCAAGCTCATCTTGATCCTGCAATTCTCTCCAAAGCAGACAGGACTGCTTGAGCAACTATCAGTTATTCCAAGCTGAGCCTGGTGCACCTGCAGCCTCCAGGAGCACGAACATCAGATCTATTTGTTATATAGCTGCGGGCAGCCAAGCTGCTCCTGAGCACTCTCCCTCTAACTACAGGAGGACAGTCCAAAGTCCATACTGCTCTTGCACAACCAACAGAGATTCAAGCACATACTCTGAGGAAATAAAATTAAGCAGATGGGAAGATGCTGTGTTTGTATTTATCAAGCTCAAGTCTGCTACACCCTGTGCAGAGCCACAGCTCTCCTCTTCCACCCCAACCCTCCTTCCTCCTCTCTTCTCCCCCCACAGCCTGTACCATTACCTTGTAGGGTTCTGCAAAGAGGGGAGTCTTCTCGGAGAACTGTTTTTTGTCTTCCAGTGCCTCCTGACTCCGTCTCTCTTTCTCTCGAATCCGCAGCAAGTTTCTGTCCTCATTGCACAAGCTTTAGGAAAGAGAGAAATGAAGGATGATTAACATTGTACACCAGTGTTATCAGCAAGTATCTAATTTGTACAGAAATCCTGGTTTTCAGACAATGGCATACATCCAGAAGGAAAGTAATTTTGAAATCCACGGGATGGTTACAGCTGACAAATCAGTCACATCAAGAATTTGCTGCACAACACAGTAATGTGACACACAAGGTAGGTACATGCATCCTTCTCAGTGATTTCTACTCCTGATACCATCCTTCAAGAAGAGTGGGAAAGAAAACACTACCCATCCATTTCATTGTGAAACAAATTGAGAAGCAGTCAGTGGGGGTGATAAGCACACCAGCTGGCAAATCCATTTGCAACAATAAAGTGTGAAAAACTACCATTCTTGTTCTCCTCCAGACTTCCACCCCAACTCTTCACCCAGGAGTAAAAGAGGATCCATCATTTTGAAGGTGTTGCCACTTTCAAACAATGAACTTTGCCTACTCGGCAAAAAACAAGGCAACACTACTTGGCAATAAACAGGCTTGGAAGCTGCTTACAAGGAAACCCATGTAGTTGCATTTAAGGCAATCACACAAATGTATTTAGAAAGAAGGTCTCAAAAATCCCGAAAACACCAGGTCAAAGCCCCCAGTTCCTCCTCAACCACATCTGCATGCACTCAATTCCACCAGCCCCACACCAAAGCACCAATAAACCCGTATCACATGCACAGCAGAAAGACATCATGGAAAACCAGATTCTTTAAACTACACCTTGTCTTTGAAATACTACTGCAAAAGAAAGGAATCTCTTCCTCTAATCTTTATAGACATTGGGGAAGAAAAAGCACGCAGGCATCTCTCTCCTGTCCTAATTCTACTCTACTGCACAGTCTACTGTATACGTACAATTCCTATATTCTTCTTCAAACATGCAAATTCTCAAGTGTCCCACTCTGTAAGGGAAGAGCCTTGTCTTCCCCACCAGTGACATCTTCCCAAATGCTACACCATTGCTGCTGAGTTTAATCATCCCTAGAGGAGAGGCAGAGGACTGGCTTTGCTGTAGCAGTCACCCAAGAGGTCTGACTGCTGCAGAGGGGGTTTCCTGACTCAATGGGAGCTCTGGAAAACGATGCTGCCGCATGGCAAATTTCTATATATGGAACTGCAGCAAGAATGTACTTGCACCACTAAGACAGAAAAACATATTCAGGGGTTAGACTGTGCACATTTAGCATAGTTTCCAACTTTGCTAGCACCAAACTGTTTCCAAATATAGCAAAACAGAAGCATCCAGTAATATCTATGCACCCTACTTCTGCAAACAACTTTAAACGTTCATAAAAGAAAAAAAGAAGGAAACAGGAATCACAGACCACTGCTTCAGTAAATACATACAATCCTTCTGTAATAAATTGTATAATAGAACCATCTCCCCTGTGCATCTGATGTCATTTTGCATGCCAGCAATTTCCTGTCTATAAGCAGTTAGTTGGGCAGTTGCCCTGTGTGTGCCAGGAAAGCTTTGTGCAGTCAGGTGCGGGAGACACCAACTGCAAAAAGCAAAAACTTAGGAAAAATTATAAGGCAAGTTAGAAGCAATCTTAGCTATATCTACTATCTGAAATTGTATGCTTGCAAATGATTTTTTTAAGTGACTGTGCTTCACAAAAAGGCAGGCTACATACTATGACCCTGAAAATTGCTTTTTACTAAAACATTGTGCTACATCTATGTGGATTACGGATGTCCTTCTATTTCTAGGCTGGCAAGCACCCAAATTCAGAGTAATCAAGTTGTTTTGCTCAGATGTTCTAATCACGTTCAAACAAAAGGAAAACCCTAAACCATTTGAGTCTCTCACAACAATAATATTTATGATGAGAGGTAGCTATGTTTCCTATATGTACCCTGACACTGAATGCAAAACAACTTATGTGCTGCTTGCTGCAAAGACAGCAGCTGTAACACCCCTAAAGGCCTTTTCTTTCCCTGAACCTTCCTTGACCCCAAGCTCTCTTCCCAGCAATAAATTCTTTCTAAAGAGTGTGGAGGGGGGGCAGAGGGGATGGGCAGGGACACCGCCTATTTGCCATAGTGCCAGTTCCTGAAGGTTTAACAGGAGACAAAGGTGCCTGCTCGGGAACATCCCGGTGGACACGGGTGCTCGCACACGTACGGGAGTACCGGGCAATGCTCAGTGAGGTCAGCCTTCACACCCTCACGGGATACAGTGGCCCAGGCTGCTGGCCATGCACAGCTGACTGCCCCTGCAGCCAGACCAGGGGTCATTCCCCTCCCCTTTGCTGCTCAGGATCGCCATCCTCCCTCTGCCTCCCTGTCTGAATTGGGTCAATGTAATTTTCATTCCGAGTTTTCCTCCAACTTCATTGAACAGAAGAAGCTACAGTTTCAAAAGCAGAAGGATAAGAGGAAAAACCACTAAGTAGCTACTTATTTAATCATGCAGTTGAGAGCAGCAGCCCTCCCTTCTCCAAGTTACAGACAAGACCTTAAACTACCTGACAGCAAGAGCTAAAACTCCTTCCAATTCTATTTTATCATATATGTGTCATGAAAACCTTTTGAAAACCTGGGCTATGCTGTAACTCACACAGCAGCTACCCTAAGGTCAAGTGCCAGGAAGCCAGGCAGAAAGCCTCTGAGAACCACGGGCAGCTCAGGCCCTGCGTGGCTTCATGCCAAGAGGAGAGGAGGTCTCCATGGCCTGCCAGGCGCCAGCAAGGAAACCCACGCGGAGACGCCGTCTGCCAGGCTCCAGCAAGGCGTCCCTCGTGCACGTGTAGCCCCAACCCTGCTACTGCCAAAGCTGCAGGGAGAACCCCTCTTCTTCAGGAACCTCTTCAGACTCACAGCTTTGATATTCAGATTTTCCTAGAATGAGAACTCAAGGAAAACCTCAAAACCACCCCCAAGCTCTTCCTTACTGGTTTGCGGAAATGCAACGGCGAAACTGGACCTTGAGGCTTGGCACCAACACACCAAGCACATGGAAGCCTGGGAGTTGGGGGACACATGCACAAATCGCCTCCACCTCCCAAAAAACCCCAAAATTGTGCTTTGCTACAGACTGAAACAGTAGAATTCTGCTAGGCTCAAAGCAGCCCAAGGTGAAGGCACTGCACTGGCACCCATAATAAGGGATTTGGTTCGGGAAGTTCAGCAAAGCACACACCCTGACCCGTAACTTCATCCAGACTTGGGTCTGTAACAGAAGCCATCAAATACTGACGTGCTCTGAAGCTGCTCTCAGTGACATGCCAGCCCTTACTACAGAGTTTCAAATGCTGATGTGACAATCCAGACCATGACAACATTTTCAAAAAATAGACTGCTGCAGGAAGAAATTCTGCCTCTTCTGTCCTGTGCGTTCTTCAAATGAAAATGGAATGAAAATAAAAATCTGCTTTATTTGTTATAAGATCTAGTGCTGGCTCCCAAAAGGAATTATCCAGGAACAGGGAAAGGGGGTGGAGAAAGGCTAAAAAGCAAACACACAAAAAACACTCACTTCCCTCTCAACACGCAGAACCTCTTCCTCTGAAACACTGAGACACAACATTTCATTTTAGTACAACTGCAGGAAAACACAAATTGATTGAAGCTGTTTTGTCATTAAAATTGATTCTTTTTTTTAACATGAGAAACTGCTGATCATGATTGAGAGACATTTTTGTTTAAGGCAAGACACATCATCCCCAAAAACAATTAAACAGAGATCACAAGGATGCATCACAACAGCCTTGCTGCAGCACCCCAGCTCTGTTCTTATGAAAGTCTCCACAGAAGAATTGCCACCAATTTATAGAGCCAAGATCACATCTGCAAAGATTAAAAATGCAATTTCATTCATCAGCCCATCAGCTTGAAAAGAAACATGGATAAAGGCACGGCACAGAAAGTTCCTGAGCATCACAGCTGGGCTCAGCTCCCACACTGGTATCACCTATGCAGCCTGACAGTGACTGCAACACAAGCAGATGAAAGGACAACACTACAGTTAATACCAAACAGCATCAAAAACTCCTTGGCCCAACCTTTGCTTCCTTTCCTTTATGGAAATATCGACAAGTTGCAACTTGCTGAATTTTTTAAAGTTCTGTTTCACATCAAACACTATTTCTCAGAAAATACAGTTTGAACACACACAAATGATAAGAGAAAAACATACGGCAGAAGTACAACAGATGGTACAGTTAGTCAATAATTTTCTGCATCAGCATCATCAATCAGCTTCGGTACATGCTTCCCAAAAACACATATCTTCATACCGAAGTAGTATGAATTGGAATTTGCTTTTCAAGATTTTGTTTCCTCTAGCTCCTTCAACTCATCAAGTCTATCCAGCCCTGTTTACTGACTGTATGACAGGGGCATCAGACCCACGGAGCAAGAGATCAAGGCCTCACAGCCCACCTGTTTATCTACAATGACTGTAAGAAACCTCCTGTCAAATATTTTTGAACAATGTTCCAAGAAAATGCAGCACTACTGCAACCTTTCCTTCAAAGCATACAGAAAAAGGATGTTGAATACACCTCTTTTTATGTTTTAAATACAGAGCCCTCTAGGTTACACAAAAAAATTGCAGCAGAGAAGGCTGGGATGTTGTAACAAGCAGAAGGGAACTGCCACTTTGCTTAAGTAGAAGCTAAGTTAGCTTTTGCCAGGAAAAAAAAAAGCAGTTCTACTTTTGTAACATTAATCATCTTCTCACTCAGCCTCTCCTATGGTAATCTTTGGGTTCAAATTCTTACTTATTTGTTTCCTCCCACTGTTGCCAAGTTTAAAATTATATTCATTACTCAGCCATTAAAAGGTTTTTGCTTCCTTTCAGCATCAATAGGCCTTTGATCATCAAGCAGTTCCCAGGAGTAAGCCTGATCTTTTCCTGAGAAGAACCGAGCCCCTGCAGCGCCCAGCAACTTTAGCAGGAACTGGGAACTCTCAGATGTTCTTCAAACACGACAGATCCTTCATAGAACTTAGCCTAAACCCCAGTGCAAATGGCTGTGAACTTAAAAACACACCCCAAGATTTCTCAGCCTGTGGTCCACGAAGTCTCAAAAGAGGAAAAAGATTTGTCAAAATATGCAAATAACTGACAGTAACAACCTCTTGTGCCTACTCAAAAAAGGCAAACAAGTGAAAAGTTTATGACTCGAACTTTCCCTCGCACCCTGAAATGTTTAAAATCTAACTATTATTTAGTCATAAACTGCCACGTACAACAGCAACTTAGGAAATCTGGAAAAACGTGACAATTATAGAGCATGTAACTACGGTGCCATAGCTGAAGAACTGAATAGACCAAGAGACAGTCTCTCTGCTTGAGACGCTGCAGAAATGAAGTCTCTAAAGTAACCCAGGCTTTTAGCCTCTCCTCATGTAGGTGACGTTAATAGAACAGTCAGAAGAGGTGTTAATTATAAGTTAGACGGGGAACACGAAAGCTGTCATTCTCCATCTAAATGCAAATATAGTAGAAGGGATTTTAAGAAGGTGTGATTGTGCGAAGTGTAATTACAAGGAAAGCAGACAAGGAGTTGATGAATTTAAGGCTTTGTTTGTTCTGGATGTGGCAGGCAAAGCAGGAAATGTGAAAAATTTAAATCACCAGGTATGTGCAATGAAAAATCCTGACCACTTCGCCTCTGCAAGGCGTTCTGTACACGGCAGTCACAGGCACACATCCCAGGATTTCCCCGAGCCACGTGAGTGTTCTGACTGCCATTCAGCCCTGAAGGCATGTGTGTCTTTTTGGGTAGGTGAGTAAAGATCTACAGCTCAAGTGCTATTTCAGGGACCGCGTATGCACAGAAAGGCTGCTGGAGCCTTGGCTGCAGCTGATGGAGGAGCTCTAGAAGTGCAGCCTAGGATGGGACCTGAGTCCAGGAGTTCCCCAGGTTTTGAGAGCCCTCTCCTAGCTGCACACCTTGATTGTGGTGACCCAGTCGAGCCAAGACTGAGCTTCCACGTGAGCAGCTTTTGCAGGCAAGAGGAGCCCATCCATGTCTCTTCTCACTTCATCAGCAAGGATCAAAAAGTTAGCTTTGTCAGGATACAGATAACACAGTTGCCCAAATGGGTTTACTTTGCAGAGGTGACAGTGAAAAATAAGTTATTCTAAACTTCACTCTCCATATCAAAATGGGAGGCTTCAGTTTGCCACTAACTCATCTACACTGCTCTGTTGCACAGCTGAGCAAACATTTTCACGCAGCCCCAAGTGCCTCCTCCCACAGAGAGCTCTCAGACCCAGGGCCAATCTGGTCAGGCTCAGCTGGTACACCGAGATCCCTCTGACAGCGTGCTACATCCTGGCTTTGTCTGAGAATCCGCTTCTATGGAGAAGCGGCATTCCCTGCTGAGCAGATCCTGCTCCAACAGAGAGGGGACTCTGAGTCACCCACGATTGTCTCAGAAGTGACCTTTTCCCATTTTTATGGATTTAAAAGTCAGCTGCAATCACGAAGTCTCATCCACAAAACGCAACCTGGCATTATTCCCGACTTGCCACAGGGCAAGCACAGGGATGCTGGCACAGCAGGGCCACCAGCCCCGTGCCCCAGCCGCTGTTGCAGCAACTGTTCCAGCGGCACCTTCCCTGCCTCTGCAGCACCTGGAGCTTGCTGCAAGCTGGATTTTTCCCCTTGATGGAAATGGGGGCAAAGCACTTGGCAACTGCCGCGAACTGAGCATGTAGACACGAACTCACACCTGTCCACGCCAGAGCAGCACAGTGGCAATTTGGATTAAGCCAGTGTTCAGGCAGGAGGTGGGCAGCAAGAAAAATTAAAGTGAGCAGACCCATTAGAAACTCAGCTTGATACATTCTGCTCTCCACCAGGATTAACAGCAGCTGGAACAACTCTCACTACTTGGGAATGGACTGCCCTGCAGCATTACCCCCTCCCACGGTGTTTCTTCCCCTTGATTATCTACATGTCACTTACAATAAAAAACATCATGCATTTCTCTCGATTGTTTAAGTCAGCCTGAGGCACATAAACAAACTCAACTCATTAGCTTACAAACCCCAGCTCAGGAAAATTATGTGACTGAAGTAAAATCAACGGAAGTGCGCCAAATCTCAAGTTTTGTTAAGCCTGGCCAGACCTCCAGCACTCGGTACTTCACTGCCCGGCTTCAGCTGTTATCTCTAACCCTAATCTTTCTGGTAGGGCTCTTTGAATCAGCTGCATGAGCACAGGAGCAGGGTAACTACCACGGGGTGAGCAGCAAGCCTTTCAGAGCACGTACATGTGTGCACAACTGCCCAGCACGGGGAGAAGGTGTTCCCCAGCGGAAACACAGAGGCAGGACTGTGATATTTTATTAACTCACCCACCACTAGCAAAATATCAGTGTCTCTAATGCTGACAAGGCATACTTGAAATAGTCAGAAGTGGTTATCAGCTGCTGCCCGAGCAGTCTGAAGGCTTTCTTCAGTGAAATGGTGCATGAAATCTCCCACTGTACCCATCTGCCTCTGAATTCCTCATCTCAATGGCAGAAATCCAGCACCTGGGATGAACTGTTGTAGGCTTGCCTGGGAAAAAGCATGGGGGCACAACCTACATTCTACCTTATATAAAACCTATCCTACTTGTTCATTTGCTTTTGCCTTGAAATTTCTGTTTTGCTGTTCTTGTTGTTCAGTAAAATCAATAGGTTTAAAGGCAGCAAGAGAACTGCGTGTTTGCAGTAGTAGCAGAATGTAAAAATGAAATCAGTTTTCTATTTCTTTAAAATATGCTCCAAAACAATGTCCTTTACTGGCAAACCATGAGAGATTAGGCAAAAGGCTGTTGCAAACTAGTACTATTTGAAAGAGAGCCAAATAATTAAGGGATCAAGAAAAAGCATTTTTACCTTTAATATTAATTTCCCAGACCTATTTTAATTTATTTTTTCACACAATTACAACGTTTTGATCCACACACATATTTTCAGCTCACTGATTATAGGAAATTAAACCATGCTTCTTAGACCTACTGTGTCTTCCCACACAATATCCAAACATTTTATTCCTGATGTAACACAGAAGTACTCAGTCAAGCAAAACCCCATGGTCCCCTCCAACCCAGTTACAGTTTCCCCAGGATCCTCATAAAAATCCTAAGCCTTTGAAAGACCTCTCAGTTAAAAGGCCTTAAGATAAAAAGCAAGTTGCAGCAACGTAAAAAAATAAAAATAATAATCCAAGTGATATCAGCCGTTAAATTCCAGAAAACTAATGTTTAGTTTTCCACGTGAAATAATTTTGCAAGTTAAATCAAAGGTTCAAGTCTTACAATCTATTTTACTACCTTAGTTCTTTGAGAGGATACTGAAATGCTTACTGCATGTGCAGGAAGTCAAACGCAGTAAATTTTCTATTTTAGGACTACATTAAAATTATTCAAGTTGACATGCCTTTTATTCATTGATTTTACAGAACTTCCTAAATGCCACTAAAAAAACTCCAACATTATTGGTCTCCGCTACAGCAAAAAATAATTTCAACAAGATACACAGTTAGTAGAAGAAAATCTGAAAAGTTTAGTGAGCAGCTGCTTCATGGGTGTGCATTTTAAACCCCTTCTCACACAACTCTCCTCACATAGCTACCATTCCTGCACATCTGGCCAAGTGAATATGTCACTGGCTTTCCCCAGGAGCCTGCTATCAGTTGACCTTGTCCATGCTGTGCCAAGCAGCTCCTGTTCCATCAGTCACTCTGATGTCCACAGGTGCCACAACATACACGTATCGCCACACTCTCACTTCACACGCAGCTCAGCTTAGCTTGGTTCCCTTCAGCCATCCCCAGCCCCCGTTTTCTAAAGACCTGACTTCATCCAGCTTGTTGTAAATGCTGTCAGACAGCTTGCAAAGGCTGGCAGTGAGACTGCTGCAGAGCCCAAGAGCCTTTCACCTCAGATTTCCTGCACAGTCCGAAGGGTCCTCCTTTCTTCCCTCTGCGACCATCCCAGCTGAGGGCCAGCACAGACTCCTGGAGCTGACAGCTCAATGCAGCTCAAAGCCCAGCGTGTAAAAGAATGTAACATCAGCCTGAGAATTTGCTCCTTTCCCGACTGCAAACCTGAAGCTGTTCAAAGAATTAACTCCACATCAAATGCTATCAGTGGTTTAATTTGCTGTGAGGCATATCAAAAGCAAAACCTGCAAATATGAGCATTTGAAACTGTCTCAGAAATATGGATATATGCAACTCTGCCTCCTGAATTTTTAATCCCCTGCAACCTATTAAACACAAGAGCAACTTTATAACATTTCTTGTGAAACATTCTCAGTGTAAATCCTTCCCAAACAATTGAGTAAATCAAATCTAACATGCTATGAACAGGATAGTACTGTAACTAAATTGAGATTAAGAAAAATTTAAAAATATTAAAGAGATAAGTTCTTTCATACTTTCATAGGAATTAGCAGCAAACACATCATGCATGAAAGAAAGGTTTCCTATCCTCTGAGTTTTTCGCTTACATAACAGCATGTACCAAGTAACAGGTTGGACAAGTCTTATCTGCATAGCAAGGACTACGTAGAAGCATAACGAGATTAGCAATGTTTGTTGAAAAGATCTATTTGTATGCTGAAAAGCCTATTTGAAAATCTTTCCTGCCGTCTCTGCCAGACTACAATTATTCCAGAAGTATTTTCTAATTTTTTTCATCTACACACAGAAGGACCTGCTAACTTTCCTATGGTTTGCATCTGTTTTTCAATTTTATTAAGAGGTGCACATGCTCTGTAGCCAAGTACCTCTCCGTGCTGGAGTTTCAAACTGCAATCGAATCATCAGCCTGAACAAAGCATCTCATTGTCATTCGAAAGAACTTGGCAAGTGTTCAATCTAAGCAAGAGCAATAATCCATGACAGGGTGCATTAGGCAGGTACTGATGCATGCCTAATGCACTCTGCAAAGCATATATCCCTCCAAAATACACTCTGAAGTATCTTGTCTTTCCTTATTCCTGCTTTTTAAGAATATTTACATAAGCTGTTACTTTTAGCAATGCACTACAAAAAGGAATCCCTTTAAAGAATAATAATAATAAAATGGATACAAATACTTTTCCCTTTCAATTCTGTACACACTTATTCAACATATTTCTGCTTTTCAAATTAAAAAAACAAAACAAACAGAACAAAACAAAAACAAACCACATTTTCACCACATCATCTGCACCTCTTTTCCCTTGGTATTGGAAGCAGGCTGAGAAACAGCCAAGTGCTCAGCTCCACCATCATTAGCCACACTTGCGTGCAGGCAGTGGGAACATCACCCTCTGGCTCGGACCAAAAGCAACAGCCAGCTCCAGTTCCCACGGGACAGCAGCACAGCTTTGGCAGCGCCGAGGCCACTGCAAACACTGGAAATCTCTGACCTGCCTGGTACAAGCCTGGTGCTGGGTCTGCATCTGCGTGCCCCGGGGAGAGTCCAGCAGGCACCGGGCACGTCCCAGAAGTGCAAAGAAAGGCTTGAGCGACACACGGGCTTCTGCAGGCAGGTGAAGTCAGGCGTCCTTGCCTAAGGCAGCACCGGGAATCCAGGCACTCAGTCACGGGAAAGGGAAGTGCTGGTGGGAACCAGCAAGGCTGCTTACCTCGCCTCCCTGAGCAGCATGTGCTCCTGGGGAACGTGTTCCCTGCTAACCATGCCCTGTTCTGGAGAGCACACAGCTGTACACCAAACCAACAGCCAGCTCAATACCGAGATAATAGAGGTTTCACCTGCTGCTGCCTAACCTAGGTGAGATATCTGAAGGATGGACACAGTTTCTCTAAAGACTAATGTACTGTGAAAGGCTTGCAGCAATGCTAAAAAGTGATAACGTCAATGTGCCTCTGAGCACATCTCCTTGGCTGCTTAAACACATGGGGTATTTTTTGTGAACCACGTAACACAGCAAACCCCATGATTTTTACAGGGAGGCAGAGGAACAAAGCATTTTCTAGCTGAAATGGCAAACTACCACACACCAGGAGTTATCTGCCAATAATTGGGCAATGTGCTGATTAATACTTTTTTCTGGGTTGCCTAAGGACACTGCATGCATGAGTATCTCGCCACTATTAATTAATCACTCTTTGTGCTTTTATCCTGGTAGAATTTACATGTTGCACACAGTGAATACCCTGAATGAGGCAATTTCTATCTCCGAAAGCACTTACTATTGTCAGTTTATTTGCCCTGCTTAGCCCGATGCTCAGATTGGCAATAAATCATCATTCTTAGCAGCTGAAGTGTTTAGTGTCTTTCATTCAATATTCTTTCCTCCTCCCTGTTCCCCCTGGAAGTACAGTAATCATGTGCTGAATAGTCATTTACAGCCCTGCAATTAAGAGATTATTCCATTAGGCTTTGTGTTTCTATCCAGTTTTATGTTTCCATTAAAAGCACTTTGTTAAACAATCGAGCAAACAACTTAATGCAAGAGCAGGAGCCTCATGAGCTGATGCCTGTCAGGCAGAGCCACGGTGAAGCAGCCCAGGATGGGCAGGCAGTGCTCATGGGTCCACAAGGAGACTCTCCTTTTAGGCAGGATCCCAAAACCAGGGAGAGGACGGGCAGCAGGACTGCAGATGGGCCAGCGTGGAGTAAGCAAGAGGGGGAGTGGCTGCCTGCCAAGAGGTTGGGTGAAACTGGGGAAGAGTCACTGGCCATACACTCGTGAGTGGGTGCATTCCTCTGTAAACACAGCATAATTTCTTGTGCCTCTAAGAGCAGAGCAAAAAATGTCAAGGAAGTTCTACTTCCATAAAAACTGATCACCTCTTCAAGGAGCAAAACCTGACAGCCAAAGGAAGTCACGTCTACCCAGAAAATGACAGTGGTGATTTCACACCAAGACGGTGGCCAAGGCTGGAAATCCCACCAAAGTGCTGCAGAAATACACGTGAGGGGTTTCACCAGGCATACCCAGCATTCTGTCCACTCAGTGGTGACTCAGGGCACCTTCCAGGGAATACATTGCCTTCTCTGATAACGCCCTTCCAAGCCTCTGCCCTTATGAGTATTTTCAGCGCAACAGCCAACGAGTTCCTGTCCTCAGCGCCATGGTGGCAACAGACTTGGAAGGAGAATGAATCAGCACTGCCTCTCCCCGGGGTTCCTCATCCCTGCCCTCCCACGCATGTTCCCAACAACACTCGCTCCCTGCCCTCAGGATGAGGCAGGAGGTCTGCGCTTTGCTCACCAAGGGACAGAGCAGATGCCCTACAGTAACCACTGCACCAAGCGCCTGGAGAAGGTTTTACATTCTTACATGCAGGCTGCTGGACTCCTCGCCCCCTGACTGTCTGCCTAGAGCTACATCCAGTGCCGAGCACAGAAAGCCTCTTGAATAACATGTGTCCAAGCAGACAGCTTCCTGCATCATCACAGGGATGCGCTGACTCAGGATTGCTTCATCTCTCTGTACTCTCTCGCTGGCACTGAGATTCATTAATGAAACATCCACAGAGTGAATAACACCTCCAGCAGCAGCCAACACCTCACATAACCCAGGTAACATCCAGCCAAGTCAACTGTAGAAAGCTAGGTATGTTCAAGAAAAGGCAAGTTGATCACAGTAATTTGGAACTGCAGGATTATATCCTCAGCGCACACTTTCTAACACATTCTGTAACTTTTCCATCTTGCCCAATTGCTCGGTTACTGCAGTTACTAAACACGGGCTGCAAAAGAGTAAAATTCTGCAAAGCAAGCTTGCCGTAAGTATTTCTGGAAGCCAGTTGAAAAAAGGGGGAAAGGAAAGAGTCTCACTATTTACGTATTTTTCTATCCCTCTTGAAACTCACCTTTCATTAATCCTTAGAACAGCTCTTAGAATCCTTCCCAACTAGCAAATTGTGCCTTAACTCTCCATTTTTTCACTTAACCGCCCTGCTTAGAAATGTGGTGCTTGTAGTAATGCACACAACAGAGAAAGAACACAGGAAATTGTAAGGTTAATATCCCTCCCTTTTCTACATCTCTTTTTCTGTCATTCCTCAGTTTCAAGCTGTGAACCAGGAATCCATTTTGATCACTTATACATATGCAAAACCCATTCTCTGTGTAAAAGCTCCAGGTCAAGAATTCTTTTTGAGCACAAGCTTAAGCGAAGCTGTTTACCAGGAGCAACTTTTTGAAGTGGACTTGAAAACTTAAAGCCAAAGGAAACTAGAAAACCAGATACTGGTGTAAATTCCTCTTTTCACTAAAGTACAACACTGCCTTATAACACACAGTTTAAGTCTCTCAAAAGATACAGAAGGGGTAGATCAGCTGGAACCCAATGCACAAGCTGAAGGCTACGATTTGGCCCCAAATGAGGACAGCATAGAAACACCCAGAGGAACCAATAAAATTTGGAGCAGCAGCTGTAACAACACCTTGTGTGTTCACCCTGCTGAGCCCTGGCACGTCAATTCTCACCACTGCCTCAGCTTTCAGCACACCCTTGGCCAGCTGAACTCACACAAACCATTTCAACCCTCCTCTGGTTTCCTACTTTCCATTGAGACTTTGCTGTGTGTAAGCAGGATCCCAGATCTGTATCTAGTCAGTGCCTGCACCTCCCTTGCACTCCCACCTTATTTGCATTCACCCGCACAAAACAGAAGAGGAAGGGGTGAAAGAATAGTTCAAGGGCCTTCTAAGAAAACTGCATGGCATAATTAAAGACCTTTTAAATGCATCTTATTAACCTCAGCAACTGCTACTGGTTGTTCAGACCTCCCCCTCTCTAGGGGACAGGAAGAAATATTGAACAAGCAAAACCAAATCATTATTCACTTGGCAGATTACTGTACACAGTCTTTCAAGCTGTTACATTCAAGTAAACACAGCTTATATCAATATCATCTGTACTTTTCCGTCATTAGGCTGTGAGGGAGGAGGATGGCTCATTTTCAAGGAAGCAATTTTTATAAAAGGAAACCATTAACTTGATATTTAATCGATGCACAAAGGAACAGGGAAACAAAGAAGAAATTGCCCAGAAGATGGGGTTGGGACACAGAAAGAAGAGAGTTTTCCTCAAAATACCCTCTTTTATACAGCGTTTCTATCAGACTTTTTCAAGGGGATGGGGGGAATATCTTCAAACATGAGTTTGATGTTTGCTCCTGCTATAGTTGAAAATAGGACCTTTTCTCCTACTTTCTACTGTTTGACTGGCACTAATGACTGCCAAATCAGAAAGCTACAGGAATAAGCACTCTTAAGGGAGCTGAGTGGAAACAGTACTGAACACAGGACCTCTGACTGAGACACCATGAGCTCTATACGTGTCTCTTTTAACAAAGTCTCTTTATAACAGCACGGATATCTAAGTCAGTTCTAGGTAAGAACTGAAACCACTGTATTTGGCCAATGTTCAGCCTAAAGGACAGAATGTCAACTAAATGTTCATTAGACTTAAAAATTAACTCAGTCTGCATCTGGCTTTATAAGCATTACAGGATAGGGGGTTGTGTGTGAGTGTGTGTGTGTGTACAGTTTTCTTTTTCTTTGATTTGGGGTGTTTTGGTGGGTTTTTTTAGTACACACAGTTTCTCAGTTTTCACAATAAATTCTCTCACAAGTTGTTCAAATAGCAAAACAATATCAGCACACACCAATACAGTTGCCAAACCAGATCCCAAGAAGGTTTTGGTTGCAATTACCAGATTATGCAATAATTACAAACTGCTTTCATTTATTCAAGAATTACAGAAAGGTGGTTCTGGCTGTGAAACACAGTGCTACACTACATCAGCTGTCTATATTGTAAGAGGAAGAAACAGCAATAGGTTCCCTGCACATAAATTCAGTCTGTCCTTCCAAACATGCAGGAAAAAGGGATGTGTAATGAGAGAAACCTATTTACTGCAGTCAGTTCATCCAGTTTACTTAACTGACTTGGAAAGAAAACACCCTTTCCAAATCATTAGGAACCACACTGATCCACATGTTTAAGCAATGGAAGAACCAGCTTGGGAGCCAAGTTTTAATGTTATCAATTTCTGCAGACTGACAATTTCATCCATCTGTTTTAATCCACTGTGGTCCTACTCATGCAGAGCTGGGCACCACAGCACCAAGCAACAGCACTACTCATCAGTGACATGCTAAGGTAGGTACAGAAACTCCACTTTGGGGCTGGCTCACTTGGAACCAAAACCAAGGCTGAAGTCATCCCATTTACCCACTAAGAGTTTGGAACTGGTTTGGAAGGAGAAGGGAACAACAGCAAAAAGTTAAAGGCATCTTCAGAGGGAAATTATAGACTAAAGCTGTTCATGTTTTCTCTTCTCCCATCCTAGGCTAAACTCTTCATTTTTATTACAAATAAAGAGAACTGCAAGGGAAAGCTTTGTGCCACTAAATTCACTAAATGACCAAGCCTTTTTTCATATGTGAAACAGTGAGTTACAGAATTTTTCCAAGTCAGCCAACTTAGGAAGTGATTTTGGTCTATTGTTCTTAATTCCTCATTGTACAAATCAACTGCTTTTCCTGCAGGACGCAATGGTAAAAGTACCCCATGTCTCCGAATAATACATCTCATTATTACGGTGTTTCTATAAGCAGATTAGACCTTCTCAAAAAACAGCACATGATTTTACCTATTTTTCTGTCTCTCTCCAGTCTGGATGGTTACACAGAATTTTCTTAAACTCTAGACCAGTAGTGTTTTACCCTGGTAGCACATTACACAGAACCAGGCATTTCCTCTAAGGAGGACCACAAACCCAGCTAAGCAAAGAGAGCCTATTACTAGTTTGCTGAAACCAGTCCATGTAAAATGGATATGGGTTTGCAAACAGATAAAGATCACCTACAGCATTCCAAAACCTCGGCAAAGTGATCGCATTCCCTTTAAATATTAAGGCAACTCATTCATCTTGCTTCCAGAATGCAAGCTACAGAATATCATGCATTAAATCAGAAACCCAAAGTCAAACCAATGACCAATTAAAAGTTAACTGCTGGATAAAGCTGACCACTCTGCTACAAGGGGGCTGAAGGGTCTCAGCAAAGAAGGGAGACACAGTGGTCCAGAGGAGCTCTTTGGCCAGCACAGCCTATACCCACCATCCCACAGCCATCCTCCCCGAAGCCATTTGCCAGAAAAAGCATTCTTCACCAGTATCATGGAGTTCGCACTTGGGCCAACACTGTTATCTCACCTCTGCAGTGCATTTGTTGCCTTTTAGCTATGCCAACACTTCTCACAGTAAAAAAGGCCTGCAGTGACAGACAGACAGACATGACAGCTTCCAGGTAGTGGCAGCTCTAAGGGAGTCTTTCAAAAATCCAAGCAAAGCTCCCTGCTCTGCTGCACAGAGGGATAGATCAGGCTCTCTTTCTGTTAGCACATGTTATTTTAGCAAAGCTATGAAGAAATAGGTCTCTAGACTGACAGCCTGTTCTCAGCAGAGCCACGGGCTTACTGACATCAGGAAAACAACTTTTCCTAGAACAGCTTGTTCTGCCGAGAGCTGTGGGGACAGGGAAAAGAGAAGCATGTCACCAAAGCACTTCTAAACTGCCAGTATATTCCCTGCCTTCAGATTAGGATGACTTTTCCAAAATAGCCTCCAGCAGGGGAGAGGATTATTGAGAAATAGCTGCATACCAGTTATGAGGGAGAGCTTCTCAGCTGTGCTTGCAAAGATGAATTATCTCAGTAATATTTTTTTAAGCAAAACCTTACAAACTGCAGAAGAACAAAAAAAACCGAAAGCAATTTCTTATCACGCCTCCAATTCTCCAAAGATGTAAATATCCCTTTACTGCTTCACATTTTAATAATTCCTTTCAATTTCAGATGCCAGCAGATACCCGTATTTCCAACTGCAGTGCCCACAGCTCAGCTCAGAGGCACGTGCACTCGAGCTCTCTCACATACCTCACATGCACATGCCACCTGTGCCGAGGAGGAGCTGATCATACACTGCTGAAAACGTCACTTGCTGCTTGCAGCTTACACACTATAGGGCATTCTAAGAAGCAAAGATGTATAGAAATAAAAATACTACCATATGCTCAAGAGTTTCCTCTTTTGTTTCTTCTTACTCGTGTTTTGCTTGGGCTACTTCTTATGTTTTGCTGGAACTGGTGATAGAGGTGTTTTTGTTATTTGTTACTCTTTGATGAGTTTTTGTGGTTGGTTTTTGTTGCTCTTTTTTTTATTTACAAGTACAAAAATGAAACCCACAGTTCTTGCAGTTCTGAAAATGAGTTTTACTGTTGCCTCTGAGGTTAAACATTAACAATTTGCTTGTTGAACTTTCTCTAAAAATTACAGCAGGGACATTATTTTTTCTTAACCTGATGGTAACATTGCAAAAACAACAGTAAAGGAAAACTTTAGGTTGCTAGTACAATAAACACTCAGAACAACTGAAAATGACAATTCTACAAACAACATCTAAGCCTCAACTAATCCAGAAGACAAACATCTTCATGAAGCACATGGCATTTGTGACGAAGGTTGCCTAATCAAGTGTGCCTAGATACCTCAGCCTGACAACTCTGAAGCATTAACAGGAGCAGAGCAACTTCTCAAATGCAGTTTTGTGCCCACACACCTCCTCTTTCTCCCCCTTTGTCAACTCTCCCTTCCCATACAAGAACAAGGCAGCAAAAGAAATGCACTTTTTAAAAGCCATGCAGTTCAATAAGGTGATCAACAACTTCCGCACCTCAGCAGCAAAAGAGAGCTGGGGGCTGGCTGTGTGCAGAGCCATCTTCCCTCTGGGCTGCAAGAATTCCACCTCTTACCACTTTCTACAGCTGCTTGATTCTGATCTAGAATTCAACTTCTCTTCCCTGAATTGTCTATGAATAGACAACTGTGGAAAATCTTCTCACAGCACATACAGCAGCTCTTGTCTGTTCCCCACAAAAGCATTCTTCTGGAGAGGCAGCTCTATCTTAATCCATGTATGGTAACACCTCGTTTGGGAGTGATAATTGCCCCAGCCAGTCCTACACGTCTTCTCTTTTTTATCATGAACACAGATCAACTGCAGCAGCCAAAATTGCAAAACATAAAATAGCCAGTACATTTTCCACTATAACATACCACAGGGAGGAAAAAAAAAAAAATCTCCAGGCTGTGTTCAAGACTGAACAGGAAAAGTACTTCCTCTTTTTTTTGAGGCTCATGCATCTCTGCAGTAACTCTTTTGTCATGCCAGGTAAGCAAACCAGCCTCCGCACTCCCAACCACCCAGCACCAAACCCAGGCCCTGGGATGATACCCTGCACTCTATGGAGAACTCTTCCCCACTTCACTGCCCTCCACCTCATGGAAAACAATGTCATTGTAGCATTCCCACATACTTTAAGGAGACACCTTTTCTATTATATTTTAAAGGCATTTAAAAGTGTCATGCATCATTCACTATGGCTACTCTCAGAAGAAAAGTGCTGAGGAGAGTTTACGCAGCTCATTAAAATCTTTTTTCCTGCTATTCATACTGCATCTTGCAGTTGTACTAGCAAATGATTTTCTCATAAAAACCTGTGAGAAGAGGCCTCTTTTTATAACACAGATTCAGACACAGGAAAATTACACGACCTAAGGAAACATTCCCTTGTATACTAGCTCAAGTATGCCATGACAATTGCACTTCAAAGTTTTCAATGGCCTACTGCAAATTGGAATATCCACTGCTAAAAAAACCTAAACCAAGCTGAAAAATCCACTTCCCTGTGAGCACCTCTCTTTTGTGTGGGAGTGTTTCAGCTGCAGGTCTGCCTCAGAGCAACTCCAGGCTCAGAAAGTCCAGGCAACAAGGAACTGCAAACTGAAAATCCCCAGCAGCCTACAAAACATGCCATAGGTCATCTAGACATCTGGTTCTGGAGCAAACAGAGTGGTATTTCTAGGCAGGGCTAGTAGCAATGTACAAGCAAAACCAGCAGGGTTTCATGGGATGTTTTAGCTTTCAATAGACAAGTAAACTCCAACAAGATATTGTTTCAGCCCTTCTTGTCCTCCATCAGCTTCTTGGAACCCACCATCACCAAAACTGGCATTTGCCTGTATCAACAGGACCCATGAAACAAAAAAGGTATGAAAAGTGTCTTTACATCTGGCCTGGAAAGCTGTGAAATGACTTGGAATGAACTAAAGCTCATTCGACATAGCTTCTCAGGGAAAAGCCTCAGTGTTACTCCCTTCAGAATCTACTGTGTTTTTAGAACAGATAAGACCACATTTTATTTCTTCACAGCATCACTTTTTTCTACCAAAATGAGCAGTACAGCCTCCTCCCAAGACTCTTCTGGGTTTAGCTGGTACGACTTGGCTTTAGGGGGTGAAAACAGAGGGTTTCCCAGGCTGCTGTCCATCATTACCCTTCCCTGCAGAGCTGACTCAGGAGAAAGAGCAAGGTGAGCCCAGCAGGGATGACAGCACAACACTCAGGTTTCATGTTGCTCTGACTGTGTACTGCATTCACCTGTGTAAAAAGATGAGGAAATTGCATTCGTTCTGCACACCAGAAATGATGCTAACCATGACTACACTGGAAGGCAAGTTATATATATGACAACTGGAAATTCTTAGCATCCAAAACAAAGTATTTTGTTTATCCTCCTACTGTAAATAAGTGTAACCGACAGGGTCTACAGACAATTTAAAATGACCTCAAGTAGCCTGAGAAAAGCAGCCTGCATCTTAAAAAAAATGGCAGATATTCATCTAAAGATCCTCAGCTTGCAATTGCTGCAGTAGAGCAGATATTTTAATGAAGAAAGAAGCAGAAAAGAGATGAGCTCTGCCAGTCTGTCCCACACTCCTCCCAAGGGTCCTGCCGTATTCCCAGAGCAGCTGAACGAACGGCACATGATGAACATCACACCACACTCGACAAGAAAGTAAACTCGTCCTCATTCAGAACAGTTCTGCTTCTGCTCACACGTTCCTGAATATACCATGAAAACCTGACACAAGCCCTGTTGCCTGGGGACACCACAGGCATCAGATCATCCGTGCATTCCAGAAGCGAGCGCATAGAAAGCTACAGCTGCAAACCTACGGCTCAGCGACCAACTTAAAAAACCCGCACAACCTTACATTACACACAAAACAACGCTAACTGGAGGACAGTTTCTCCACCTAATAGCTCCAGATGTAAGCTACTTACAGCAGCTAATGGGAGAAGCTGATCGTTCTCAAACAGCTGACATTCAAACCATGCCCAACTCACCCTGCAACCATTTCTTAAGATCACGATTTTAAAGAATGCTGTGGCATCCATTAGCACATCAGTTCTTCAGCTATCACTATTACAGTCTTTAAAATGCTAAGGAGCAGCAACAGGCATGTTTTATCAGCTTGTTTTCCTTACCCTTCTACCCTTCAAAACAGTGAAACCCAAATGCTAGGCGAGCACCGAGGATCACAGCACTGAAGCTGAAGAAAGGATGCTGGATTTTCTTGTTTCCAAACAAGCATCCTCCCGTATGTCACATCACTTTCACTAGCTATAGCAAACAGCATGTGAGAAATAGAAAACCTGAGCAGATGGAGGAGTGCCTGAAGGCCTTGTACAGAGTGATACACAAACCACTACTGTGCTTGGTATCACACCACCTCATCAGTAATTTACTGAGCTTGCAAAAATTGCCTGTATTTTCTGCAAAGCACAAATGAACACAGAAAGCTCACCCGTTTCTTTTGTCAGCTACCTTGCAGAGTAAACCCGCTGACATGTTTCAGCAAATGAATTCTGGAGACATATGGCTTCTCAGACCCATGCAGTTCTAATTCTTTATTGTGAATATTACTTCATGTTTTACTGCTGAATAAAAGCTTCTACACACCCACAAAGCACAATTTTTTTTGAAATGAGATGGATACCCCTGCAGATCTATGCCACTGAAACAGAAATACCACAAGCATCAGGCTTTCTGGCAAATGCAACCTCTCTCCTACAGACTCATTTCTGCTACTCACATGCACTCCCACTCTCTTCAAATGTCTTAAAACAAGCAATAATTAGAGATCTTAACACTGATCTTCAGGCATACAGAGTAACCTCTGTACTTGCTGTGCTGAAATGCTCTGACGCAGTTTTACAGCTTGAGCACCTCACAGCATCCTGACAAAAGCAAAAGCCAACACACGGGATGGAGAAGGAGGGAGAGTACAGAAGGGCAGGTGCAGGTCTTGCCCCCATGTCTGTCTCAAATGGCAGGTGTGCGGCAAGGTCCTTGCACCCGCCCTGAAAAATTCAGCCCCCCAGACCCAGCCCTTGGACCATTCTCCTCCCTTCAGTCTGAGCCACTCAGCGTGTAACACTTGATTCTCTGCGCCATTCACCTTAGGGGTCAGGGATGTGGCTCACTGGCCCCAGTGCCAGCTCTGCCCTTTCTTGGCCAGCTGGCTGGAGTTGGAGGCTACTGCTGGGACCCGGCTCCCACGTGCCCTCCTGCCACCCAGCAGAATGGCTGTGCGACCTCTGAGACATCAGGCATGTCCCTGGCCTTGGAGCCAAGCCAAGCTCCGGGGCCAGCCAGCATCCCTAGGATTTATGCTGCATCCAGCATGCGGTCCTATTACAGCAACGCTGATAATGCAGGCCAGTAAATCATGCAAACAGATCATGCAAAGGAAAAAAAGATGCTAAATACTCAACCTTCACCTTTTCGTTAAGTGCTCTTTATGTCAAACGCTCCCAGTCTCCCCACATTCGGGAGAGTAGGCCGTGGAAGCTGGAGAAGAGCTCAGCTGTTAACCAAGCAATCGATCTTCCCCTGCTTCTTCCCTAAACCTCAGGGCTCTGTCCTTCTCCAGTTGTAATTGAAAGCCAGCTCTTGGCTTCAAACCTGCAGAAAAGCACCACTGTGAAAACGCACCGTGAGTGCCAAACTTATGTGTAGGATATACTATCATTTTTAATTCTTTTTTTTTTCCCCTGCCTGCAGGAAAAGGGAGCAGGGTGGCTTTTTTGGTGTAGGACTAAAGAGCAAAAAGGAATTTAACAGGTACCTTAAATAGCACTGCTCCATCAAGTACTCCTGCTTAAGAAAAGCTGCCTCCCCCATGCTGAGTGTGAAATTTACTTTAGACAGGACACTCCCCCACTCCCCCGAGAGCAGGCAAAATGCAGCTTCTTTAAAACGGCAGCTGGAAAGTATTTCACCAAGATCGGTGTTTTCACTTGAATTTTGCTCCCTGACAGCAACTAAGTAACTCTTTTCCGTACTCTTCTCTGTTGTAGCAATTTTCTATCCTCCCAGCAGACACAACCTGCTTCCACTGCGCACAGCCAGCTCTGCAACCCGGCCGAACAGAAACCATTCCCCACCTTTTAAAACACTGCTGTAAGCACTGACAGAAACCTGCTCACGCCGGGCTGGTTACAGGCGAACAGAAACAAACAAATGCGAGACAAGTCTGGAGGGGAGAAGAGAATCAAAGAGCTTTTAAGCAGACAGGTCCACGGGGGAGAAGGAAATCAGTTTCAAGGAGCTTTTAACTTGTTGGACTGGGAGAGATTTGACGGGCAGCAATTAAGACTTTGTTTTTCCTGCTGAAAGAAAGTTTACGGTGGGAAGAGGGAGCGGGCACCTCGGTGAACAAAACACACGGACAAAGCATACAAAACCTCGGGGTAAAACCCCGCAGCCAAGTGAGCCTGAGCAGGAGCCAGGGCATCACAGCGCCGAGCTACGAGATGCACCGGGCGCGACCGAAGTTATTTAATGCCGTACCTCGGCTGGGCAGCCATCGCGGGGTTATCCTGCCAAGCGTCCTCTATCCATGAGCTCCGTCCGCAGCTGTCCAGGCTCTACCCCGCTGCCAAAGCTTGCCGTCCCATGTGCCGGCCACCTCCCCGCCGGTGCCGCCGCGCCGCGGCTCCCCCCGCCTGGGCGGCCAGCGCAGGGCTGGGGCTCGCTCATTTTGATCGACATCCGGGCGCCCGGCCCTCCCCCGGCCGCTGGCAGGGAGGGGGGCCCGCCCGGCCCCGCGGGACAGCCCCGGTCCGGCCCGCAGCCGGCGGGGCCGGGCGCTGCCGTCCGCCGGGGCCGCGGCCCCGCTCAGCGTCCCCGCGGTGCCCGGGGCGGCGGGACCTGCGGCAGCGCGGCCCCCGCGCCCGCCCCGCGCCCGCCTCCCCCTGCCCGGCCGAGCGCTCGTGGTACGGCCCGGCCTCTGCCCGGGCGGGCGGCGGGAGCGCCGTGCCCTGCCCCGGACCCCTCCTGAGGCGCTGCCTGCGGGGAGCGCGGCCGGAGCGCACGGGCCGAGCCGGGGCTGCTCCGCCAGCCCGCCCCTGCCCTCCGCCACGGCCCCGCGGGTGCGCCTGCGGCGGCTGCTCGAGTTATTTGCTGCTTTGTTTGTTTGGGGTTTTTTCCCCCTTGGGTTGTTTATTATTATTATTTTTTGTATGGGACTTTTTTGTTTTGGAAAAACAAAAGAATACGGCTCAAATTTTTGAAAAATGTCGGAAGTTTCCAAATCTTCGAAACGAACACAGAACGTGGCTGCGAACACGAATCCCAGGTGCCCGCACAGACGCAGCAAAGGAAATCCTGAGCGTGCTGCTAAACCCAGAGTTGGAATTGCGGGCTGAGAAACCTGTGGGAAAAGGTTTGTTGTGCGCAGGTGAAGTTGGTTATGCAATTTCTGCTGGGCTCTGGTCCTGACCGTGGTTTGCAGACACACTCGGGAAGCAGCAATACCTGTCTTTTGCTCTGGGTGTTTCTTGGCGCAATTATAAAAACAAACTACTCCTGCAACTGCTTTCAACCAGGAATTAACCAAACATTCAGCAGGCAAAAAAACATTTATCCAAGATCCCTTCAACTTTTCTCTGCAACTGTGTGTGGCTAAGGTTTCTACCAACACTGCAACAGCACTATGTTCCTCGTAATTTTCTGGTTTAAAGCACAACTCGTGTCAAAGTATTTGGCAAGTATCAGGAGAAGGGTTTATACTTGATTGTTTTCTTATTCCAGATAACCTCTGTGGGAATCTCGAGTCTGAGCTATCTCCATGAAGATTAAATAAAATTCATATCAGTTCTTTCAGGCAGAACAAAAGATAATGGAAAAAATATTCTCTAGACTTTCCACAACAGCTGAGCTTTCTCCAGGAAAAAGAAACTGTTTGCTTTCACCCAGCATTTCTAGCAGTTTTCTACCTGCCCCCCTTCAAAAGCACTTGTTTAAGTGTGTCTGATAAATCAGTGTTTCTCCAAAGAAAGCTTTCTGTCACCTGTTCTCTCATCCCTCATGTCTGTTTCCAAAACCAGCAGACTGCAGCTTTTCTCACCTGTTTCTATTCACTGATCAGGGATACAAGTTTCCCCTTTTTCAGTCATTGTCTTTGTGAGATGTATTGCAAATGAAGGAAAATGTCTCCCCTAAGTAAAATGCAAACAAAACAAATCAATAAAATAAACTCTTTGTACTCTTCAGCTCATCATAAGCTCAGAAATGCACTAGTGAGCTCCCTGCCTTAAAAACCTATCAGGAAAATCTTCCTACAGGTGATCATATTCCAAATGGCATTTAAGCTGTATATAATATTTGAAGAACCATTCATATCTACCTATGCAATGGAGTTCTCTGGAGAAGAAGCTTGTGATTTAAACACTTCACAGAAATGCAAATCCAACCAAAAAACAAATGAAGGTGTGCAGGCAGCCTGGATGCCGTCGTTACTTAATTCTGATCTCCTGAAAAGGCCAGACTACTGACCTCAGCATCAGCTTTACCTCAGTGGTAAAGCACAGGCTGTGGGTACATTATGTTTAAGTCCCTTCTCACCTGCCTATAGACCCACCTGTATCTGGACATGTTGACCAGAAGGATATTTCAACAAAAAGAAAAAAAAAAGACTCAGAAGTTTCAAGCATAAAACAACATTGTTTTCAGATAAGGTGCAAATACTGACACAACGCCAAAAAAATTACCTACAGCATCTACAGCAGGGCCTGTAGAAGGAAGATGGGTATCTCTTTGCTCACCACTAACAGTGCTGGCCATACCTGAGTGTTGGTTCAGGAAGGGGAATGCAGCATCCCTTAACTCCAGGAAAAAAAATTGAACATGACATTATACTAATAAAGGTATGATAATTCATTAAGTTTGTGGGACAAATGCCAGAAGTTTATGGCATTGTGAAACAATTAATCAAGCATACAGTACCAATGAAGAAGGAACACATACAAAGCAATAGTAAAATCATTAGAATAAAGACATGGTCAGGAAGCTTCCCTGAAATATATTTGCTGTAAAGTAAAAAATGTATTTGTTTATACACAGAAATAGGTCAAATTCATGCCCTTACCACGCTGTTCAAAACATCTCATTGCACTGCGCTGCATCAGGTTTTTAAACAGACACACCCCCTTACCTTCACTGTTCCAGAGTCACTGCTGTCCTTTAATTAAAATGTGTTCTCCCAGCTCTGTTGACAAGAAATCCATCTTACCGCTGCCATTTATTGCCACTGATGAGTCCTTCACATTTGGAGGTGAAAAGGGTCCAATGGATATTGTGTTTCCCGGCCTGAGGGAGCCGTGGGTGGCCTTTTCATTTGCAAAGGGCACTTCTGCACCAGGTCAGAAGGCGAGGACCGTGCTCCATAAAGGCTCTGCTGCCCCAGCCCGGTAGAACAATCCCTGACCCCTGAGCCCTGCCAGCCCCTCTGGCTGTCAGCACCCTTCTGCCTTGCATTTCCCTGCTACCACTACAGAGAGCCAGAGGCTGCACACCTGCAGAGTTTTGTGTGTTCTGGCAATCCCAAACCCTGCACAAACCTGCCAAGGGCTTGATTCCCGTGTCTTTCCCCATCAGTAGGCAAGGAACTGGCCACACTACAAATACATGTGTTGGTGCTGTAAAGCAAGGGCTACAGCCATAATGCTCAGGGTTTCAAGGGTTCATCGTGTTTGGAGGAGCTGGTTAATCTCATCCTCAAACTCCTGCCTTCAAAGCTGAGTTGGAAAGTGAGCAAAACTCAGAAACCCATCCAGGCAAGCACACACAAAAACCAGTTCAACAAGGTAAATGAAGCTGTGAGCAATGATGAGTCTGAAGAAGGCTGAGGCAGCAAAACTCTCTGTTAACCCTGATTCAGCAAAGCACTTCCCTGTAGACTTGTTTTATTGCACCTCCTTAACCTTAGCACTTTCCAGAACCAAAGCTGACTGCTGGAAGCACATCCTCGCTGAGCAAATCCTGGAAAGCACTTGGATTTCACTGGGTCTAACCCACACCGTGTAGCTACAGTGAGGCTAAAGGAGCTGCAGGGCAAAGGAAAGAAACAGCTGAGTACAACACTGAAAAAAAAGGGGTAGGGAAGTGCAGTAATCACGCAAGGGCACGGACTTCACACACAAGATGGAATGTGCAAAGCCTTTATTGCGCAGTGAGAATTCCCTAAATACCAGCACCTAACAGGGTCTCACATCATATAAACAGGAAAGATGTTCACCTCAGTGTCCCCCAATCACCTGGGGTATTGCACAGATATTACCTATTATAGTAACAGGTAAACAATACCCTAAAAGGTCACAAATTACAATTATCACATCTCATAGGTTCATTCCTTGCAGATGTATTCCAAAAAAAAAAAAAAGTTAGATGTACTTTGGAGAGTGATAGCAGGTGGTATGAGGGTAGAGAACACTGGCAGCTGTAAAGATCTAAATGAGAAACAAATGGAAACTGCATAAAAATTATCCTGGGGGAAGGGGGGTGGGCAGAGACAGAATAATAAATTTGGTAAGTTATATGTGTGTAAAACCCTCATTGTCCAAACTTCCAAAGAATTGTACCTACAAGCATTGTACCCGCAAGCATTGTACCCTAAGCACTACGTCTGCATGAGGGTCCCACTGAGACCCAGTGTCCAGCACTGATCATTTCCCAACAGATTCAAGTTACAAAAGGCATCAATTGTTTGATAAAAGACAGTACTTTAGATTTAAAACTCCTCCCACTCAGTGATTATGGTTCTTGCATTGAGGGGGGGATTATTTTGTTTAAACCATCTCGACATTCGTCACAGCACCTGGGAAGCCAAGATTGCAACAAATTAATTCGTAGTTATTGCCACTGTTCTGCATGTCTGTAAATTCCATTATGAAGGCTCGATTTGGGTCAGCTTCTCTAGAAGGGAAAAACCAGATATACAACATCTCTCTTACAAAAGAGCAGCACATTGTACTTGATAGATGCCACCCAAGCTTTGCTTCAACAGTCAAAAAGACCAACCCAAAACATGCTTCCTTAGAGTCAACAATGGGAAAAAGGGAAAGTCAAGCAAGCAAACATGAAAAATCTTCAGTTTCCAAAGCAGCAAGTCATTCCAGTAATTGTTACAGTGAACAAAAAATGAAATCTATGCATTTATTTCCTCCATTAATGTGTGTCTGTGGGTGAACACTCTGCATTTTGGTTTGTGTGTGTTACTTTTGAAATCTCCATTTTAAATTAACTCTCCAAAAAAATTTTGAACTGCAAAATTGAGATACACAATACTCGCCCCCAACACTCCCACAGAGATTTTCAGAGTTGTGTGAATCCCTAGATTCTCCCTAGCCATCTAAATCATCATTCAGTTATGATTACGTTCAGTGAAATACTACACAACAGGAAGGTTAGATGGAACCTAAAGAACAGATTGCTTACCCGAGGCAGCAAATCGTTTTAATTTTTGATGTTCACTAGGTTGACAGCTTTTTCCACACACAGTTCCCAATACTGATAGGCTGAGGCACAATCTCTGCATCAAACACACTTAAAGTTCAAGAAGCTGAGTTCAGGAAAAGCTTGTAAATGCTGGGAATTCTCCTGTAAACACTTCTGTTGGTTTCAGAGAGACTTCTTAGAGCCACACACACTCATTAGTAGATCAAAATGAATGTCTGCAGAATTTTGCTTTAACTGTCAAGAAACAACAGAATAGATTTAGTAATCGCCTGTCTGGAACTGCAAGGCAGTGGAAGCTGCCATGTGACGTTGGCTCTCTTGGCAGGTTTTTCAAAGGACGAGTAGCTGCCAAAGCCAGCATCTCTGCTGAGCTCTTCAGCATTCCACACAGGGAACTCAGCTGCAACTGGATGAGGGACACTGGCTTCAGGGACATGCTACCCACAGAGCCCGGAATGTCCAACTGGCAGTCGCTGCAGTGTTCCTAAACATACAAGCCAAACACATGGATCATATGTAGCTAAGAAAGGGAGAGCCGAGAGATCCATTTTTCCCTTCTCCTGGCAGTGATGCTGCATTTCAGGTCAGCTCTTAAAGAGAACTTCAGGCTTGGCCAAGAGCATGACAAACTAGGCTACTGCTACTGGCTCCAGGATATTTTGTTCAATTTTAAGAATAAATGTGTTGTTAGGGCCCTCCCTTTAGACAACCAGATAGGCCTCTGATGAATGTCAACATTCATGAAAAGGGGAGAAGAGAAAAAACAAACATTAAAAAGACAGCTATAGATTAAAAGGTAACACTGGATAAAAATCCAAAGCAGCAGTGTTCAGGGAGCAAGGACGAAAGGGAAGGGGGAGGATCCTGTAGCAATTAAGCTCCTTATGTCGCTGTAAGGGCAGTTCCACGTAGCAAGGCCCTCAGACACAGCTAAGTTTCAGCCACTACACAACTGGCACCATTTTGGCTCGTCACAGTAAATAAAAAAAAAAAAATTCCCCTTGCTTTGGTCCATGCAAAGGAAGTGAACTCACACTCCTACAACGCTGCTGACTCACTATGTCCAATACCTATTTCTCACCATCCTGTCTGCCCCAAACTTGTCTTTGGTTCACAGAAAAGCAGGCAAAGCAAAGCATGTGCAGAACCAATGGCATCAAAATTATAGTCATGAGGCCTGGCCTGGCCCATGGGTGTCCTTTGCAACTAAAATGTGTTCTACAAAGACTTTGGAAGAAAAGAATCGTCCCTGGAAACACAAAGACACAGTAAGCAAGCTTTGATTTATTAAGTTCAAGATCACCTCAGCAGAAGCAAAAAAGTCTCCAACAGGAAGAGATAGGACAGAAAATTTTTACATTTCAATTTGTGACATTAATTTGCAGCATGTCACACTCTTGAGGGAGCAAAATGGTTTCTGGCAGGGGTCCAGGCTACAGAAGCTTTATGTGAAACCTCATGAACTGACCCACTTAGGGCAACTGATAAGAAACAGGAGCACAGACGCCTTGATGATTAGATGAAGCAGCTGACCTCTAGGTCATGGCTTTAACACCAGGTGAGGGACCATCAGACAGCCATTCTGCAAGCCACAGAAAGAGGGGTTTCCTCAGCCAAAGCACAGACCTCACATTGTAACGACACAGGCAGATGGAGATGCACGCACACATGTGACTGAACAGGGTGTGGGGGAAGCCTGCTCTGCTGCCAACTCATCTTAACACAGCTAGAAAGCATGTGAGCAGCCAGCAGTAAAATCTGGATTTCACTAAACAACCTACAAGTTTGGCAAATGCCTTTGAAAGGGCCAGGTTTTTCAACCACACTGAGGCCCCACGGATTTGTGGTTGCGTGGGCATTATTAACCTGACATATTTCCCCAAGTTACAAATGCTTTTGCAACCAAGTTGTGTTTCAGTTCCTGGGAAAGTTACTGAAGAAATCCTCCTGGGGGCCCTCACAAGAAAAATTAGGTAGGTGATTGGGAAAAGCCAGCATGGATTCACCAAGGGCAAATCGTGCTTGACAGAGCTGATCACCTTCTATGGCAAAGGAACTGCTCGGTCCAAGTGGGGCGGATGGTTCACACTGTTTACCTGGATTCTCCAGGGATTTCCATATGGTTTCCCACAAGCCTCCTCCTCAGGAAAAGGACACATTATGGACAAGACACATGGTCCGTGCAGTGGGTGGGGAAGTGGCTGGCAGGAAGCACCCAGAGGGTGCTGGCAAACAGCTCCTCTTCAGGCTGGGGACCTGTCACAAGTGGGGTCCCCCAGGGATCGACACTGGGCCCAACACTGTTTAATATCCTCACAAGTGATCTGGGTGATGGGACCAAGGGCACCCTGATGAGGTTTGCCAAATGGGGAAACAGGCACTTCTGAGGGGAGACTCAGCCTGCAGGAAGACCTGGACAGGCTGGAAGAGTGGGTATTATGGGTAACTTGGGCTAACATGAACCTTACGAAGTTCAACAAAGTCAAGTGTAAGGTCACAGAAGCTGCTTGAAAGACCAAGGTAAGAGCTAGACAGAGGATGTTTTTAAATAAACATTTCACTTTGACTAGACCCTTCCTAAGGGCTTTGTTAGAATTATGATTGCTCGGCACAATTCCCTCTTGGATTCCTCTCCCGGATGAGCTGATTCATACACAGTGAGTGAGGCAACTTTATGTTCCAGAGGAAGTGGAACATTTTGAAATGCCCTTTGTGGAACTCACCTCTTTCCATTCACCTCTTTCAGCTATGCTGAGCTCCTTTGGGCTCAAAGGTGAGTTTTTACAAAAACTAACTGACTGGAATGTAACATCATCTACCTCTCCACATACATAATATGAAAAACTTCTCATGTCAGGTGCTGATTTGTGTTCTTACCTAGGGCCAAGAACACTGGCATATCTCAACAAATTAAGTGAATGAGACAACTGGACAACATGACACAGTCAGACTGCACAATAAATTGTACTAGGGAAGCCAGGAGTTCTTGAATGATAAGGTACCTACGTGTTTCCTTTGGTTGCACTTGTTTTCTGCCCAGTTCCATAACCTTGGAGTGCAAAAGAAGGGTATTGTATCTCTAGGAGCCTCTGATACCATGTCCAGATTCAGAAAACAAGTTCTGAAAACTGCATTATCCCCATGTGCTATAAACCATCAAGTCACTGGTCACACAAGAGACATGTAAATAATGTCTCTCTCACAAGAGGGTAAGAAAAAGAGAAAGAAAAAAGATAAAGTGATTTGGGGGCGAAGAAGGTAAGTGTTGTTGAGGTAAATACGGCAACCCTCCCTACTAGTACACCCACGTGGCTGGACACACAAATCCCACTCAGGCACATGTTTCTGCTCAATCCTGCCCTGAGATAATGCTCATTTCTAAAGCAACCATCAACATGCCAGGGCTACACATCACTAGACAACGAGTTTATATCTGAAGTCCTGGGACCACAAGGCCCAAGACAAGTAGCCTGGGCTGCTGGGAGCACAAAGCAGTCACGGTAAGGACTTACCACAGCAGACAGAATTGCTGAATGCTTACAGCGATACAGGAATTTGAAACAAACAAAACAAAATTTAAGCTCTGCTGGGAAAAAAATGCAGCTGTGCATGAAAAAGCAGGTTACAGAAAGGGGATGAATGCAGAATAATTATCATATGAATGGACAACCTAGCAGGGCTCACATAACTCCTGCCTAAATCTAACCTTGTTGGCTAGTGCTTTATGATTCCCTGAGAAAAGCAAAGGAGGTAGCTGTGCTTCAGGAATTACTTCCATTATGGGACTGGGTAACGTGAGCAGATTGTGCTGGTGGGAAGACTGGCAGTGCTCTAGGAACACTACCATTGAGGAAATGCCTCCTGATAACCACTCACTCTCCTGTTATCTGTAGCATCAGCATGACAATCTTTTCATAGCAGAACTGGCAATGCTGCCTTTGTGTCATTATACCAACAGCCAGCTTTAGGAAGAACCAGGCAGTTTCACCTCTGCTTCAGAGCATTCACTACCTGTTAAAGACACTGAGGGGATAAATGGACTTGACCTTACTTTATCATTTCATTTAGTGTAAATGAACATTTTTCTCCTGGATGCATCAAAGGGACCCAGACCGGTTATTTTAATTACCAGGCCACTGTTCTTTGAGACATTATTATTCCTTGTTAGAAGAACTAACTTTAAAAAAGCCTCGTCATATGCTAAGACTGTACTGAACACTGCAGAATCTAAAGACAGATTTGAACACAGGAAACCCACAACTGTGGGGACCATGCCCTATGGGCTGTCTTCCTTTTCTATCTTGCAGTAGGCTACACACAGCAGACACAAGGAAATGCAAGGAAAGTTCTGCTGCACTCCCAAGCACTTGACCATTCCAGGCCACGGTATTTTTAAACCCACAAATGTTTGACATAAGAAAATTTATTTCCTTGACAAGTGCCAAAGGAGCTGTGGAGAAAGTGACCCCATTCTACAGTGCATAGCCAAGAACTCTCCTGCTTTATCCTCTAACCCTGTCCAGCTTCCAAAAGGCTACTGCAGGCTTGCTCAGCACATCAAATTTGGCTTACCCACCTCAAGGAGACAGAGAATTGTTACACACCAAATGCTCAGCACACTCCAATTTCGGTGGGCTTGGCCTGAAAGCTTAACAATGTTAGAGGTGGAACTAAAATCAAGCTCCTTTACTGAAGCTTTGAGTTCCACATCTGACAAGACTTCAAGGGAAGAACTGTAACTTGAGGGCATTTTAATGGGATATCCCAGTGTAACTGTTGTTGAGGACAGGGCAGAAATATCCAATCTGGCTTTAAAGACAGCTGAGAAGGCAAAATAGACCATACAAAGCTCCTTGTTACTGAATACCAGGCTACTTCAGTGACCAAGTTAACTTGTTTAGAGATAATACTTGGTTTGGGAATCTGGCTATTGTACTGAAGTCACAGTCAGAGCCCTACCAGAGAAAATTTTTGACTATGGAGGTCATCACAGTCCCACAAGGAAGCTGAAATCCATTTCCTAGAACCCACTTGAGGAAATTAGCAATTAAATCTGTTCCCAGTCCAATGATTTATCCTTCAAGTCACATTCGCTTAGCTAGCAAGATCTTTCCAGCACGTCATTAAAACAAAACCAACTGCCCTTTTCCTAACATCTCATTAAGAAGAAACGTTCCCCACAGAGCCCACTAGGCTGGCCAACACAAAACACTAGGAATTAAGCCCAAGAAGTGATGTTCAAACCAAGGTCTGAATGTCAGCCACAGGATGTGGTGTTCTGCCTTTTTTTGTTTGTTTGTTTAACCAAAGCAGCAGTGGAAATTCAGTCACCACGTCCACAGCAATACAAGACTTTCCATGATGGCTACTATCAATTTTATGAGAAGCTGACATGAATTGGATGGACGAAGATTTGTATCTGCAAGAGATCTATATAGGCCAAAATTTCAGACAGAAATGGTCATTTTCATCCTAGCTCTCTCATGGGACAGGTTAGTGTGAAACATCCCACTCCACAAATTCTCCCTTAAAACACACCAGTGCCCAGAAGATGTGATAGATTCACCATTGTCAAGTATAACACCTTCATCAGTCAACACTCCACTGGACAAGTCACTTAAATTTGAATGGGAACTCCAGAAGGAATTTTCCAAAAGATGGTATCCAGAATTTTAGTTTACCTCCAATTCCAACTCAGTGGCTGTGCTCCAGTTTGCAGCAAACACTACTCAGAACCATGTGCCATGGGAGCTTGTTATCTGATCATGTATTTTTAAGTCTGCTCTTCATTGTCTTTTCAGTACATGCAATAAAGCACTTATTTCTATCAGCCACTTTTTGTCAGCATTTTCTTTCCCAGTATTGAGTTGGCCTTTTCTTCTCTGCTGGCTCGGTCATTCATTTATTTGCCACTTTGCCCAGCCAGGAGAATGTCATTCACTCAATGAATATTTGATGAATGAATGCTCTTAATATTCAGAGCCCTTGCTGTCCTCTCAAAGCTGCTCAAATGCTGAGTAACATTTCCCTGAGTTTACCCCTGAGATCAACTGCACAGAACAGATTCTCCACTTAGCTGCACCAACATTCACAAGCCACTTGATGTTTGCCCCAAGTAATGTCCTGACTTGCCTAACAGTAGATGTCACAAATTCAAACTTCCATCCAGACGATAGTTTAGTTTTAGAAAGACTTCAGTTGTAAGGAAAGAGGCTGCTCAGAAGTATTCAAGGAACAACAGTAACGAACCCTCCAAACAGTTTCCAAGGAGCAACTGGAATTCTTCCTTTGTTGCCCTTCTCTTGTGGGCAAAGACCAGCAAGGAAAACAAAGATACGATAAACTACTAATGGCACAGGGCTGCTTATGTGGCAAAGTGTTTGTGCTTCTGTCAGCTAATTCTGGCTGGAAAAACAAAAGGATCCTTTCTCTCTTGAGTTAACACACAGGGTCATTTCTTTAATCAGAACTATAATGGATTATATATCAGTTTTTTCCCTAGTCTGGTAAACTTCCTGCTAAAAATCAGATACCTATACAAAGGAAAATCCCTTTCAGCTGGAGCATGTTCTGGATGCTTACTCGGTAAGGCATCACAGTTCTAAAAAAAAAAAAAGCCACTCAAGATATTTTTCCCCTGCAAATCATACAGTCAGCATAGTAAGAAAGCACACATCAATTTTCCTTTCAAGGAACTAGGTTTCTTAATAATTGTACTTCTCATTTCTTCAAAGGAGGCATAAAGATTTTAAGTAATCTAATCCTTTGGAGAGAAAGATGAGTAAAAGATGAGCATTGGTGCATATTTCCAACCAGATTTTCCAGAGAAAACAAGTTTAAGCCATCACACTGCATAAGCACATCCATGTTTTGGTAATGAGTTTTGAGCTGTGGGGTCTATTTCAACCAAACTGACCACATCAGGCGTCACAGAAGGGAAGTTCCACCCACTTAGCAGAAAACTGACAACCTTCCAGTGTCCTCAGCAAGTGTCAGACTAGTGAGCATTCAGTCTTTATTCGATACTCTATTCCTCAGTGTTGAGACAAAAACCCCAAAGAAATTCAGAGCACTTCTCTAAAGAGGCCAATGCCACCTTTTATCATACATACACGATTTCTTAAGAACACCTGAATGCTTTGTGTGTGTGCATGTGTTTCTCTTTTTGTGTGTGTCTCTGCTTTTTTTGTGTGTGTGTCCTTTTTCTGAGAAAGGTTAGCTCAACTTAGTTATCCTCTGCTTTTCTGTGTGTCCATTGTTAAAAGGAAATGGGGTATAACACACCATACCATAGGATCATCATCATATCTGTGAGGACGAGCAGCAAATCCTGGAATCTTTTACTGACTTGTGTTTCCCATAAGCTGTAATCTGATGCAAACTGTTTGTGCTGTACTTGGCTTCATGCAGCACATTATACAAAATCTGTTCCTGTTTCTACATTGTTTGGCATGTACCTGAAAACATTTAGAAGAATTCAACTGCCTTAACCGTACTGTGTGGTTACCATAACACATTTCTGTTTCTAAAACCCAGACATGCCCAAACCCTCTGAACTCACTATTTATGTTAAAGCAGCAGCAGCAGTGTGTTAACTAGCTGTGTTTACTTACTTTGCCTGCTGACAACTGTTGTCCTGAAAATCTTCTGTCTTCAGTTTATAGCTCCTTCATATAGGTATACTGTCAACATGGCTAATCAATTTGCCTCTGTTTCTATCTACACAGAATTAATTTTCCTTCCTCAGACTATGCTGCTCTGAAAACAGTTTTGCTGTTATGCTGGAGGGAGTACAAAACATAGTATTACTGACAAGTGAAAAAGGCTCCTTTCCTTTTTCAAGTCATGCTACCGCAAGACGGTGATGGTCTCAGTTTTGGGACGCTGGAACACTGTGGGCTACTATTTTGAAGAGTCAAAACCCTTGAATAATAACGAGCCTCTGAACTTATTTCCACCACTTCAATGCAGAATGCTGTTAAATTAACACTCTTATACCCTTCCTGACAGCACAAGCCAAAAGCTTCAGTTCTGGCAAGGATTGCTGGGACAGGAATATTGCTCAAGCCCTCGAATGACCACTTGAGGCTGATGGCATTTATTCACCATCCAAGGCTCCCACAGAGCATAAAGTGAAAATTTTCTATCAGAACAGTTTTGACTGCTTACAGTATCACTAAACCACTGAGCTACTTAGAATCTGATATCCTGCCTCCACCCTCAAACCTGGTTGCTGTAGGCAGAGTAGGTTACATTGTTGTCAGATCACGGCTGTAGCAGTGCAAGCACACCCCCCCAAAAAAGTGACATGGTCTCAATGCCCAGGTGTGCTGAAAAACAAGGAGGGAGGGAAAATAAACTCTTCCTTTCACCATAGTGGGGAAACTCTCCAGAAAGGAGCCCACAGTTCTGCCAGATTTTTCAAACAGATACTGAAGGACAGAAGGACACTGAAAATTTGAAATGCGCACAGCCTTCATGTCTTAAGGGCAGCAACCACAAGGAATGATCCATGATTCCACAAGGAATGTAAGGCCAAGCCAAATCAGTCACAAGGACATAAAAAAACCCAGACCCACTGATCAGTGTACATTAGGTATATTTTTATTTACAGAGTAGAGATGCCTAATCAATTGTAAGGTTAGACACCAAATAATTCAGCTTTTTTTGTGTGTAAAAGTATATAAATATATACATGAAATTCTATGAAGTAAACATTATTAACTGTGATACAGTTAACATTCACTACTACCCTTATGCTAACAGGCATCTTTTAGAGCTTAAATGCTGATTTCAAGACACCCTCTATAAAATAGTTGTAATCGTACTAGAAGGGCAAAAATTCTGTGCCATGAACAAGCTTTCAAAAGAGACTAGTAAAATGTCTTTGTAATAAAGTTTGTCAGGATAAAAATACTGCTTCATCCCTCCCACTTGCCCACCCTGTAAGAAACAAATACCCCAAAACAGCCGCAGAACTGCAGGAAGTACTATAGGATTACTTTTTTTCTTTTTCTTTACTTTTCTTTTTAAATTAAAATATTTTTATTTCAGTATTTTATGACATATTAAGGAAGCTGCAAAAAATGCAGCTTTATTAAATATTGTTATACAAAAATCTCACATGTGCATCCATGGGGCTGAAGACAATAGTGGTATTGTATGAGCTATCCCTTTCCTTTAGAACTATATACCTTATTTAGAATGATGGAGAGACTTTATAGAAAAGACACTGGACAGCAACTGGAGAAAGGGATTAGAAAACTATTGGCAGGACAAATAAAATGCTCAAGAGCCTCTCAACCTCCTTGATTCCATATTTTAAATGCACTTCTGCTTTAGTATTTTATTTGTCTCTCTGTTGTTCTTCGTGTTGGAGATGATTCAGGACATAAAGCACAACTTGATAGCAGAAAATGTACTGATCCTGCAAGGGAAAGGAAATTACAGAACACGTGAAAAACGCAAGCACCACCTAAGTGCTCTCACATGCACTTTATGGTTCCAAAGCACTCGATTTTAATACTAATTACTCTATTAAATAATAAAACCAACAACAACAAATCCCAAAGAAAACAAAAAACCCCAAACAACAAAAAACCTAAACAAACAAAAAAGGCCACTGTGGAATAATATGCAACCTCAACTGAAAGCAAACACAGACACTGATCTGCCACTAAAGATGTATTTCATACGGGATGTTTATCCTTCTTGCACACCAAAACCACCTAAAGGAGATGAGGCACTTTACATAAGTAGAAATGAAGAGAGCAAGTGAATTTCAAGGTCTTTCATCAATGCCAACAGAGAACTCAGATGACAGTGCAGCTTCTTACCTTAATCTCAGTGATGGAGGTATGGGGGCTAATATATGTTTTGGGGTGTGAGGTGGGGATGGGACTGATAATTTTGTGGTTTGATTTCAGGGGTTTGTTAACTATAACTTCACAATTCCTTCCCATTCAAGGAAAAAGTGCAGATTTTAACAAGACCTTGTGATGACCATCTCTAAAGTTAATTAGCTGTAGATCTAGATTATTCCTGAAAGATTTGAACTTCTGGCTGAATATTTTCCCAAAGGAGATCTCAAGATATCTCTGATAGTATCAGTGATTCAAAGCAGCTACAGTTATACCTTCTCTTCAGTTTATAAGGCAACTTTAAGCCAAAAAAGCTTAGCTGACTTCCTCTAATAAACACATGCTTTTGAAGACGAAAACTCACAATTATCTTTTTAAAACACAGATCAAAACAATACAGCATGTTAAAAATGGCTTGTGTTTATAAATGTTAAATACATCCTGCTACTCATCTGGTTTAATTCCTGTGACACAAATGTTACATTACAGTGCACAAAGACAACTGCTGTGTGCATCATGAAGTTCTCTAGCACATCAGATGGCTCGGTGGACACCTGGGGAATCCAGACTCACCTCTGTCTGAACCATTCCATGTCTCTGCAGACGCATCGTGCGCACCAGGTCCGAGATGTCGAACTACCAAAACGAACAGCAAGGTAAACATCATCAAACCAGGGAACAGAATTAGGTACATTAGCAGTGAAACAAATAATTCACTGTAGCCTCTGTATGTCAGACATGTAGTGTCTCTGGGCAATCTGGATGTGGTCCTACATCGGACACTCCTCCCTTCTCTTGTTTTCTTTCTGTACATAGGTCCTCTTGCTTACTCTAAGCTAAGTGTGCAGAAAAGAGCCCCTCGGTCCAACCTAACGAAATACTTTTTTTTCCCCCCAGGTCTGTAAAGTTCTAGACATTCAGAGGGTGCTTAGAAACCCCATTGAGCTAAGCGTGATGTAGCTCATCTTCTCTAGAAATTCACCAAAGTTTTGCTACCCCAGGCCGCTGAAGGACATAAACAAGGAAGCTAGCACCCTCCTGTGGATCACCCTAGAAAGCACTTCCCTGGTTGTGCTGGGAAAGTTAATTTACATACCCCTTCCATCAATTGCCCAAGCCATCAAGGCAACACCATTTTTCTCATGCCATATGCCAGAAGTCCACTACGGTAGAAGATGTCCTTGCAACACACTTCAAGTAGCACCTGGTTGCTGAGGTGACCAGCAGACAGGACACTTAAGATTCCCTGAGCTAACCCAAGAACCACTGGATATTAGAGCTCTCCCCACCTGGGATCACCAACAAGCAAACATGGTACTGCCAAGAGCGTGGCACGCTCTTTAAAAGATTGCATGGATCCGGTGGAACACACTTCCTGCAGGTCAGAAGCACCACTGAGCCCATCCCCTGGGATATTACTCACGTCGAGGTCTCTGCTGATCAGCCCCAGAACCACATCTATACAGATGAGGGTGCCCGACCTCCCGATGCCCGCACTGCAGTGGGTGATGATGGGTCCCGACTTGTGGACGTGCCGCATGTAAGAGATGAAGGTGAGCAAATCATCTGGCTGGGAGGGGGTGTCGTGGTCAGGCCAGGCGATGAAGTTCAGGTGGGAAATGTGCCGCACTTCGCCTGTCTGAGGTTTAAAAACAGCGACAACATGTAGCACGTGGCAAGAATAAAAAGAAAGAAACTGAGTTTCCAAAGCAAAGTCACAGGAAAGAGGGATTTGCCCAATGAAGGTGCTTTGTAATTCAGTAAAACAAGAGCTGAACTGGAAATAACTAGTAAGTAATTTAAAAGTATAAGGTTCACTGTGCAGACTGAGCTGATCACACAGAGGAGTCAACCAGCCAGGCTGCATTATTAGTGGATTTCATATCCCTGTATGCTTCTGTGGCCAAAGGGAGCTAAAATTTAGAGTCTCATTAGCATAATGAAATCATAATCTGGCCCAAATGCCTTCTCCTATAAATGTCACAAAGTAGCACAAGCTGCAACAAGGAACAGCTGCCCAGTAATGATCACTGGGCAAAGAGGAGAAGCCCTGGGTTACCTCTCGATGTAGACAAAGCAAGTGAAAGCAGGCAAGCCAGAAGTATAAGGATAAATATGGCAATACTCAGAAAAAACTCTAAGCATGCAGAATTAGATTCACTCACCTGAATCTCTTCGAGCTCCAGCACTCTGATGATAAAGCCCTTCAGCTGCTGAAGTCTCACAAGAGCAAGGCGTAGTCTGTCATTGATCATGGTGGTTTTATTGAGCACATCTGGCCAGTAACGCTGACACTTTATCTTTTCTCCCTCGACCTCCTGAGTCATCATGGCAATCACAGTACAGTTTTGTTCCCAAACCATTTGCCAGAAATCTGCTACAGTAGTAGGAAGAGGTCCCTGGCATGCGATGTAAACGAACTCGTCATTCCCCACAGGCATGCGAATGAAGCTGGCATTGATGTATCCACCTTCATCCCCAAGAGGGACTCTGGTGGTGTCATCTGCAATCCCCACACAACAGAAAGACCTCATGTTAGGTGTGCACATCATCAGACCTTCACACACTACAGATGTTGAGCCTTACACACTCACACAAGCACTTATCTTCACAGATGTTTCCACATCTTGTTTTAAAAGAAATAATTCACTTAAGTATTTAACTTAGGGTACTAATCAGTACTTTCAATAAAGAAAAAGATGTCTGCAGGAGAAATAGCAATCAGCAGACAGGCAGGATAAGCGATTTGAACTGCAGCAGCTCTGAAAAAGTGAGGCTGAATTTTTCTCAAACAGAACTAACCTCTGTCCATTCTTACTTCTCCTCAACACCTAACAAGTACAATTTTATGGCAGGAAATTTACTGACAACAGTACACGTCTGTTTTTCCAATTCTGCATGGGTAAAACTGGAAAAAACCTTGTCTGGTTCCACATGTATACATCATTTAAGACATGGGATCTGCTGAAACAACCGAAAAGTCTGTGGCCATCCATCCATACCTACTGCAGCGCAGTAGTGCATTGTTCACTGATCTTAAACTGCTTTATAAATGCTTGCTTCAGTTTTTTCCTTACTAGGATTAGGAATCAAAACATCCCACCTCTGATCCAATCCATCTGGCCATACAGGTGGTGACAGAGTATCAACAGTGAATTTCAAATGAGTTAGGACTTACAAGGAAGTATGTTTTTATATCTGTTCTTTCTCCTGTTCTCCTTGGCTTGTCCAACCAAACACTGATCCAGAGGTTTTAACTCCTGAAGGTTCTGTAATGAAGCAATTACATGTGCATTAGGAAAGCACTGAATGGTAATAACATTAAGAGCAGTTATATTATCAAGTCATTAACAAATAGAATCAATAAAAATCAAATCCTAATGTGGATATGCAAAATAAGGCAGGAAGGCATCTTTTACACAGCCAAGAAAATGAAATGAACAAAAAAAACCCCAAAGCAAACCCCATCTACTATCCAGTAAATATTTCATCTCATTCTCTCAAAAAAGAGATCATGTAGCATGGCTGACTTAAGACTTTGGAAAGACTGGTTTCACATTCAGCAGCTGGATTTCACAGCCTTTGTCTATGGCTGTTTACATCATATTCACGTGGTAATTTACCAGAAGCAAGAATGATGTAGAAACACTTACGAACTGAATTCAAACTAATCTCATCTCTCAGTTGCTTGTAGGGGAAGGGAGAGAAGTCTTTGGTGTTAAGTCTTTTCATCTCTTTTGAGCTTCCAATTAAAGAGCTGTGGTATTCAAGGCAGTGATGACGCAGCCATTCTATTTTTGTTTCATACTAGGAAAAAGGACTTTAAAGGACAAATAGTTACTCACTTCAATCTCTTTAGAAGGGACTCCCTGTTCCAGCAATCCACGCAACATTCTGATCACTGACTTCAATTTGGCTCCTGAATATTTGCCTCCAGGGAGCACATTCACAGTAGGGAGTGCAGAGATCTCTTCGTTTGTCACTAGGGGGAAATCTAGCAGAAGATACAAATATAAATAAATAGCTAAAACCAGGGAAACAAACTGTAGCTCACAGTTGGATGTGCATGTTGCTGTTCACCACTGTACTACCTGTTTTCTCTTGAATGCCCCCGTACACCAGAGAGAACACACAGCTGTACTCTCAGTTTGACAGGCAAAACCAAATAAACTAGCAAAACCAGTAAGACACAAAATCAGCTCTGATGAATCCAGGAACGGAACGGAGTATTTTCCTGAACTTCCAATAAATATATTGAAACAAACTCCAAGTACATTTTAAATGTAAGTCCTTCACACAATAACCTACAAAGATGGATGGATGCAAACAGGGATGAATTCAGAACTCTCCACATTACAGCCTGTGACTTGTTTTCAGCACTAATACTCAACATGTATATAATACATCTTACAATTATCACTTGGAAAGGCATTTTTTTGCCAACACAGCTTACCTCTCATCAGACCTTCAGTGCTTCTCCGAAGCACAACAAAATTAATAAACCAAGAATCTGGTATTGCAATTAGAAGTGTCCTAAATCTACTGACTTAGTCTGAAATACCACATGGATTATCCTTTTTTCTTTTAATGAACACAAAGGACTGCTGTATATGAACTTCAGGAACTGGCATTTCTAATGCTATTTCAAAAAAGTGAAGACTAGATTCTGCCAAACACGTCAAACTACACAGAGTTCCACTCTGCCACATCGAGCAGCACTGGAAGAATGACAGTCAAGATAGAAGTATTGCCTAATCTGAGCATGGAGTAGCTGGTATGTGAAGCACTATGTACCAATCTAATCACAATCAAACTTATATATTTATTGTTACAGCTTTTGTCAGATAGATACTAAGGAAGGAAGTACCTCACTTGGCCCCAGCTCCTCTACAACTACAGACACAACACTGCCAATACTTGTTCCTATTACCTCTCACACACTTGTCACACAAAGCTGTAGAGATCCTTTCCAGCGCATTGCTGAGCTGTTAGAATCCCCATTATACCTGTCATGACACCCTCAAAACATATCCAGGACGTCTTAAAATTCACTTCTGTCTATTTAATGTGACCCTGGAGTTTTCCACTGATTATGTTAAATGTCCTTGCCTTTATTTACACGTTCCTGGCTGACCGATTCAATCGGCAGTTCATCACTTCCCCACGTGATTTCATCCTCATCTGCCTGGCTCAAGGAAGGCTGCAGAGGAGATCTACAAGAGGACAAGGTATGGAAGTAAGAAAGAACACCCAGAACCAACACATTTGCAACCTAGTAAAAAAAAAAAAAAACAAACCCCACCAGAAAGTAATTTATAGCTACAATTATTTCTGGACTGGACCCCTACCAGTGATCACAAAAACCTAACTTGTCTTTCCCCTTTTTCTCTTTTACATCCCCAGAGGGGATCTGAAAAAGGTAACAGTGGAAAAAGAGCCAGGAATATACAAATCTAGTAATAACTACCACTGCAATTACTTTTCAAAGGCTAAGCAATTAAATAGCATCCAATAGCAGATTGGTACCACTCATACAATTCACTACACAGGAGTATCTATTTTCAATTGCAAGTTTTCTAGCTTTGTTGAAGATAGTGATGAATGTATTAAGTACTTTAGGTTATAATGTCATTGCCTGTGCCAAGTATCAACCCCAAACTTCCCACAAGCTTAAAAACATAAAAGTATACGCACTTTCACTGCAACTTCTCTTAGACTAAAACTATTTCACAAAGAAAAATAATCTTGGGAATTTCTGAAGTTCAGAGTGGCTCAAAGGGACAGCTAGTAACTAGGCCAGGCATATGCTTCGTGCTCCATGGAAAATACAGAAAGCTCCAGGCACCCAAATGGGAGCTGATGGAGCATAGGAACTCTACATTTGAGTTGCAGCACTCTAAAACCAGAAGATGTAACACTAATAAAGCTTGTACAGATTTGAACTGAAGACAGCATTGTTTGAATATTTTCCTCACATCCAAGTACCAAGTTGTTAGCACAATGCAGTTTATGTTCTTTGGAGACATCTGAACACAGTCCAGTTACTTGCTGTAACCACATATCAAAGGAACAAATAAAAGCAGGGCATAGTAAACCACATAAAGCTGACTAGTAGTCAGGCAAATGATAAACTTTTAAAGTAAGGAATAGACCAAGAGAAAATTCAACAAGACATTGTACAGATATTTTGTTGGGTTTGTTTTGGGAGTGGTTTCTTGCTTTTTATTGTTGTTTTTCTCTCATAACAATACACTACACCTCACACTTCCAGACTTCACAGGTTTGCTCTCAAGCAACACTAGGAAAGATACCTTACCTTTCTGGCACAGCTTTTACTTCACAATAGTCTTCACAACCATTTACACGTGTTGGCTAGAAGAAAAATTATTTCAAAACACATTAAAGGACATAGTTACAACATTCACGTACTGCAAATTTTAAACAATTAACAATTACAGGGACTATTTCTGAAGGGTACTAAGTTCAAAGCAGCACATAATGAAAGACTTTCCTCTTTTAGACATCTCATTAACCCAAAATAACAGAGGACAAGAACACTGAGCACTTGGACAGATACTCTACTGTAACAAGGCCAAAAAGCTATATTAAAATCATTCCTGACTCACAGCAGCAGTAGAGTCATCTAAGTTTTCCCCAGTTGGCTTTTTTTGTTTCTAATATTTAGAAACCCTTTATGAGGTAAGCTTGATAGTGAAAACTTGTGCCCTCTGTCAAGCTACAGTTCCTATACTGAAGATATGTAGCATAACAGGGCTCTACTTTTAAGTGACACACACTCCTATTCACACCTTCCTCAACAGACAATGAAGACTCAGCACAGAGGAAGGCATTTCCAACCTTCTTTAAAGAAAAACTCTACAAAATCATTTATAATTTTCAGGCCAGCGTGCTTTTCCACTGCCATTCTCGGACAATTTTACTCGTGGCTTTCCCTAGAGCACATTGACACAGAGCCAGATTCCTGATTTGATTTTCAGCTCTACTAACTGGACAGAAAGCTGCAAGAGCCAGGATGTGCTGGATAGACAGAGTTCTGCTGATTTGAAACAAGAGACAAAACCTAGGCATCCAGTTTCTTTAGTAAAACAGGACACACAATAATGCAGAGTAAACCAAATATAGAAGTTATTCGACCTAACGAACTTATCCTAGCAAAAAGCAGCAGAAAGGAGAAGAAATTTCAAATAGACGTTTTGGACAGTAAAGTCTACACAGCATCCATTTTCATTGTGACTGCTTCCCTTCTTTGAGCAGGAATCAGTGAAATCTTTTAGACTAAAAAGCTGAAGTAGCATTAACAAGGTAGTTTATTACCATCCTTTTTGAAAAGAAAGCTGATGGACTTTATATGATAGTGTAAAATAATGTATGTTTTGTTCCCTTATATAGTTAATTTATGATAATCATATGCTATTTAAAAATAAATGTTCATACACCATTTAAAGCTACTACCTACAGTGATATTTAAAAGACATGTAACGTTATTTCCACCAGTTCTATGCCAATAAGGAAAATAACAAATTGAAAGAGCATCTGCCAGCTTCTTGCCATCCTACCTCTGAAAAGTCTTCAGGTAAAGATGACCCATCACAGTCTGTGTCCTCAGACTTATCTTCTGTCACCTTTCCATTCATCTCTAATGAACAGGAAAACCAGGAGATACAGCATAAACACACCAGAAAATGCCCAGGAGCCACCCTCTCACAGACATGAATCCTGTTCCACTTGTCTGGCACTAGACAGGGAATATAGGTGCCAAAATAACCAAGAAACACTTTTAAAGGCCCTTTGCTACCAGCGTGTAGGAAGAGAGCTCTTACTGTACAGGATAATCAGACTTCAGGTTTCTGTATTTTGTAATTGGAACAGCTGCCATGACATGAGGTTGTTTGCACAGAATATCTGTGTCACAGCATAACTGATGGACAGGCTGCAGCTACTAAGTCATCAAATTCCCCATGCCAGTAGTTTTTCTGCAATTCAGTTACATTTGGACCAGCAGTAGGTCCACACCAGGATTCTGCTCACTCTTTAGATTAACAAAATGGAATTAGGACATGCCAGATAAAATCTGACTTGCATCTGTCTGCTATGGAATCACCCTGCTGTCACAATTTACAGATTAAATTCATCTTCAGTTGCAAAACACAGCCTACAAGATATTGGAAGTACTGGAGCTCCAGTGATATTCCTCAGCTGAGATCCTGGCACAGCCAGAACCTCAGTCATCCCTGACTTCTAATGCAATGACCAATGACAATAACCCAATGACTTTGAAGCCATGACCTGAAATAATTACAATTTTGGAAGGTGTATCTTGAGTTTTAGAAGGAATCTCTACAGAAGCAGCAAAGCATCTTGCTTGAATTTTTGGAGCATGCATACATAGTGTGACACCACAAAGGAACTACAAATCCTACTGCTCACTACATTTCAGTCAGTAACAGTGGAGCCGAGGAGACAGAAGGAAGGAAAAGAAAGGTGTACAGTCCGAAGTAGGTACTGACAAAAAGCCAGTCTTTCTAAAAGAGACAAAGCAGGCTGGCAAATTGTTTGGTTTTGAGATATCTCAACACATTTCCAGGTTGTGCAATCTGAAATCAATGAAATGCTGAAATGCTTCAGCATGCCAACGTGACTGCAGCTGCAGGACCAGGTACCTAAACAATATGAATTTCACTCAAGAGACAACTCTATAATAGGAATAATTTTCCCAGATTACTTAAACCAAAATCCAGACTTATCAAACCAGAACCTCACTTTTTACATTGCATCTCAAATTCATGGTAATTGGCCACTATTTATCTATGTTCAACTTGGGAAACTTCCAGTCCAGACATCAAATCAGTGTCAACTCTCCCTGTTGACAAATCAGCTGCTTACTTGGCACCTTGTTTCAAAGTGTTTTGCTGTTAATGATGTTCTTTTTCAATGGCTCACGTTACCTGGCAGGTGATTTTCTGACCCAGCCTTCTTGAGATGTAGAAGACTCTGAGCCTCTGAAGTCGCATTATTCCGATTCAAGAGGTTCTGGGCTTCCTCATCTACAACATCCAACAGATACTGGACAACTTCATTGTGGTCATCCTCATCATAATACTCATCATCTGGAACCTCTGTTCCTGAAAACAAATAGTACAAAATGACAAGTTTTCCCAGTATAGGATGGTTTGGGAGAACTAAATTAAAGGGGCAGACACATGGCATTATTTCTAGCTGTAACCATGGCCTTCCTTCATTTCTCTCTAACACAAAATCCAACTTCTACAGATCTACTTTCAACATCAACTAACTCCTCTAAAGCAAAGCACAAGACTCGGAAATGATCTTCTAAAACTGACTGCCAGCCTAACATTTACTTATTGCAGCATATTCAACAATGCCATGATTCCCTTGCACTGGTACAATGCAGACAGAATAAAGCAGTCCCCATCTCACCTCCTCTTACCTGATTTGTCAAGGTGTTTAGAAAAATCCGGTATCTCATTGGCAAATCCAAGGGAAGGTGCGTCTCCTGCTCCTGAGAGGTTCATTAGTGCCTTCGTGTGATGGATATTGTTTTCTGTATTTCCCTGAGAAGGTCCTAGGATGCCATTGCCATTGACCTGAGAAAGCAAAGAACAGTGCCAATTAACTCTTAAGGAGCCCAGCAGTTTGCTGAAGCAGCAAACAACCGCTAAAAAGTTCTCCTCTCTCCTCAGCAACAAATAAAAACCTCTATTCATGTCATATTCTCATCTGAGATACCTGGGTGATAGGTGGGAAGTTTCACATGACAAGAACAAATCAAAAAAATTTAAAGCAACTAAGAAAAAACCCACACGATGACGAAGCAGCAGCTTCTACAAGAGAATACGCAGGAGTATTTAACATTATTATAACCCCTGTAAAATGTATGCAAGCTTCAGTACTTTTGGTCCCACAACACAGCATTTCTCAGAAAAAACTAAGGGGAAAAAAAGAAAGAAAACTACCTAGCAAATATAATATGTAAGCATCTGCAGAAACTGGGGGCTGAATGGAGTATTCTGGATGATAGCCTTGCATCCTTCTTATAAGACAATTTGTCTTGCAACAAAACAGTGCCAAAGAAAGAGCAGATCAATTAAAAAAAACTTGCATATTTATTACGATCACTGCTTATTCATGTCAATTGACAATAGTGGGTTTGTATACTTTAATCAACAGATTGTTTCACTCATTTATTTAGTTTTAAAATTGTTTGAAGTAGATTCTTTTCTCTGGTTAATGGTAACAGGCACAAGAGAGGAGCATTTACCTTGGGCCCATAAGCATCAGTTGTCTTTTCTGTTTTATCACAGGGATCACCACAGGAACAGCCTAAACAAAAATGGGGAAAAAACAACAATCTCACAGCAACTTTTTCCCACAAACTAAATTTGCCTCCATAGATCATTTTTATAAAAGAAACAAGGTATTTAATAACTATGTTATGACAGAAGTAGCATTTCTGCCTGGTTTCTGTGCGTTGCCAAACATATTTGAATGACTACACTTCATATAACGGCTTTTTGAATGTTCTATTTAATGGGAACAGAAAGCATGAATGCTAATGCAAGTAAGCAACTCAAAGCAAAGAGAAATGTTGATAAATAGTTTAACCACTTACAGTGGAAACACGCACCTTTGGGAACGGGGTTGATTCCCTTTTTCTCAAAATGTACAAGATACAACCCCCGAACACCTGTCACTGACTACTTTTTTCTTTTTTTTTAAACACTATCTGACATCTGGGTCCTTGTCCAAAGGGACCCTTCAGCCCTATATTAGAGAGAATTTCTAAACTACACGAGAAATGGCATCGTAAAGACACTATTGCTGAATCTCTTTTCATGGAGCTTTTAGAAGAAAGATCAAGCAAACTCCTGTTTGAGCTGGTCACAATAAGTTGGATTAGGATAGTATCTTAAGGCCCATATCAGTTCCTTTATCTTTACAAATAGGTGCATTTCACTTGCAATGAGTAAGCATGCAAAACTTACCATTAGCTTTCACTGGCCATGGATTTGAGTTCTCAAGGCTTTTGGATTTTGGGAACACTGCATGACCATCTCTGTGAAAAGAAATATTTACAGAAATATTTATTAAGAAAATAAGTAAATCACGGTAATCATCAGATATTGATGTAAATAGTACTATTGGTAAAACTGCTGATCATTCCCAGCCAGCTTGGTGCCATCTGCAAACTGAGTGAGGACACATTCAATCCACTCTTCCAAACCATCAATAAGGAAATGAAACAGGGCTGGCCCCAGTACTGAGCTTGGGGGAGCCTCACAAGCACCATTCACCACCACTCTCTCACTCCAGCCAGTTCTTAACCCAGCGAAGAGAACACCTGTCCAAGCCATGGGCTGCCAGCTTCTCCAGGAGAATGCTGTGGGAGACAGTATCAAAGGCTTCACTCAGTCCAGGTATAAACATCCACAGCCACCAGATGGGGAACCCGGTCATGAAAGCTCATCAGGCGGGTCAGGCAGGACCTGCCTTTCCTGAACCCCTGCTGGCTGGGCCTGATCCCCTTGTCCTATACATGCTGTGTGACCACACTCAAGGTAATCTGTTCTGTATCCTTCCCTAGCACTGAGGTCAGGCTGACAGGCCTGGAGCTCCCTGGATCCTCCTTCCAGCCCTTCTTGCAGATGGGTGTCACACTGCAGTCACCAGGAACCTTCCCGGTGAGCCAGGACTGGTGATAAACGATGGAGAGCGGCTTGGGGAGCTCTCCCACCAGCTCCATCCATACCCATGGATGAATCCCATCCAGCCCCACAGACCTGTGAGTGTCCAAGTGCCACAGCAGGTCTCTGACTAATCCCTCCTGGATTGCAGGGGATCTATCTGAACACTTGTACTTCATAGCTGGAAACAGCCTTGTGTTCCCAAAAAGCACAAAGCACAGCAAGTACCACATTACCCTTGTGCTCCACTGCAGCACAAAAACTGTGAATTTACAGACCCTTTCTGTGGAGTCAGTCCTCAGTAACATGTGCTGAATTTCCTGTCATACCAGGAACAGGTTTCACTCATATACTCATACATATGCAATCACGCGAGAAAAACAAAAGTCCAGGGAAGCACTTGCTGCCAGAACATACCTGGTTGCTTTGAGCACCACTGTTGGAAGGTATGTTTCCAGCATTCTTTTGGCTTCTTTCAGAGTCATTCCTTGTGTGCTTACTCCATTAATGTAATGGATAATATCTAGTACATGGAGACTCTCCTCTCTGGCAGCAACCGATTTGGGGAGAATGTCACTAATATACACAACTTGATAAAGGCTGTCATGGCCTCCTGATAATGACAAACCTTCACAGGGAAAGAAGGGGAAAAAATAAAAATCAAGCTTTCTTTGTAACTGAAGGGGAAGATTCTTCTTTAGGGAAAAAAGCAGATTAATTCCACGTTACCTAGCTCCTCCTTATGGCACATTAGTGTAATATCAGGCAGCAAATGAGGCAACACTGGCATCTTTGGTAACTCCAGAACACGCCCCAGCACTAATCTGACAGTCCTTGGGGCAGCACGGAGAAAGCTGACTGCATCAGTATGGCTCATGTTAGTGACATCGATGTCATTAACCTGCAACAACAAAAGCAACACAGGCGCCCTTGTTAGGTCCCAAGAAGGACAGCATTACTGAGGAAGCATTCACTGCTGCTCCTCAAGCACTATCAAATCATGCCTCTCAGGAGGTGCATGCCTTTGTCCTTCAACCACATTTGACCTGGCCCACAACACAGCTCACATTATTCTTTTGGACTCAGAGTTGTCCTTTTTGTGCAATCCCTGTATCTGAAAACATTAATTCTCTTACTTTTATCAGTCGGTCTCCAGGCCGCAGTCGCCCATCGCTTTTGGCAGGATCCTGAACAACGTCATGAATGTAGCAGCCAACATTATCGTTACCTTTGGTCACTGTAAAACCCAGACTGCCCTTTTCTGACTTTGTCAGAGTCACTCGGAGCTCCACTTCCTAGGGGGACAAAATAGCACTTTACAACACTGGCAATCAGAAGCAGTATGAACATTTCACTGAATTTAAGACAGCTGGAAGCAGACAACCGATTTACCAATTGATTTAAGTGGGACACAAGCCTGGACCAAGACATGTTTCTTATCAGGCTCAGCTTAGCTGCTTCAAATAAGCATCTCTAATGAGTTCAGACAGAACCAAATAATGTTTTGCATGGAAATGACATGTCTAATAAAAGTCTACGAATTAAACAAAATTTTGAAGGCATGTATCAAAACTGACACCTTATTTTGCCCTTATCTAGCTGCCATATTTAAGAAAGGCTCTGTATTTTTAAATATCTCAATGCATCCATAATTATTCAGAACAAAATAAGCGAACATAGTTTGATAAAGTGAGACACAATACCATAGAGCTTATCTTGAAGCTGAACACATGCACGTGTTTTGCCCATTTTAATTTGCATTAATTTTGATTTGAAAAATATGGATCTGCCTCATTTGCATTAAAAAAAATCACAGAGCACCAAGAAGGATGGAAAAAAAACTTCTGAAGAAGGGACTAAGAAAAATACAGTTTCTTGTCAAAATGGAGTATTGGCTAGAACAGCTTTATAACCTGGAAGACCCTCACAACTGGGACTACCAAGATTCAGTCTCAATTTTTTTCAATCTTTGAACAGATTATCTGAGGATATGGAAGTCCCTTTTGATACACAAGACATTTTTGTGGTGGCAAGAAGCTTTCACAGAAGAGCCTCAAAAACAGGCTCCATTTTGCAGCAGAGCAGAAAGTCTTTGGATTCATAGTTATAAATGCAACAAAGAACAGCATCTCCTGATGCCCTTCATGCCTCAATTTATTCTCAGACCTCTGCACAACCACCTAAAACTAAAAGATGGAAGAAAAATATCTGCCATTTAAGGTTCCTCTGAGTACATGGTTTAGAGGTAGGTAAATATTTAATGCCAAGGTTTCCAGGATGAAATGACCCATGAAATGGACATATACACATCCACCTATGTACACATGGATGCGTCCACATTCACAGATGGAAATGCATCAATTCTTCAAGAGCCCACACAGAAAATGCCTGCAGACATTGGTATGAGCAGCTGCAATTAACTGATTACAAATGGCACTTGTATGTACCATTTATAGGGCACACACCCAGATTAGTGCAAGTATAACCTACAACTACCTCATTTGTAAATCAATGTGCCTAACTTCTATCCAGTCACTCCCAAAATCATGGCTAAACCAACCACAGCAGGACATTTATGCTCCTGAAAGACAGAAACGGTGTATTACTGGCTCGTATTCTTCAGCATTTTTTTCCAGCTGGGTGAGTAATGAATCTATTTCTCCCAGTTGTGAAGTCAGCTCAGAGACAGGAGTAGCATAACAGTCATTTATTAAAATGGACGTGGTGACATCAGGTACAGTTCTACAGGTTGGGATCACTGGCAAATCCAAAGGCAGATCACTACAGATAAAGCAGAAAAAAAAGAAAAACAGGCATAAGTACAATGTGGCTGCCACTCATAAATTAATATACAAGCCAAGACTGACTTTATGCAGATCTAAAAAGCAAACCAAAAGAAGTATTTCTATGAATAGGTCCAATAAATTACTCTTATCAACATTTCTGCAGTATGATGAGGATCATTACCAGCAGCATACCTGTCCTCAAGCTCTGCCTTGCCGGGAGCCTCTTGATCAGGATACAGGATGGTGCGAACAGTGTCCTTCTGACCGGGGTGTGCCTCATACTGACTCTGTGCCCGTGCCTCAGCTTCACCTGAGCTCTGGTACAGCGCAGAACTCCAGCCACGGCCCACCTGCGCTGCTGAGTCCATCGCCTCCTCATCACCACTTCTGCTGCTGTCACTGTAGCTGTCTCTTCTGGAGGGAGACTTCAGCCTTTTCTTGCTCAGATCAGTAGTTTCATTTTCATCTGAGCTGTCACCTTGTTCTCCATTTGACAGACCAGAAACTTCTCTGCTGACCTCTGGAAAAACTTGCTGGGGTGAATGGATGGGAGTCTGCAAGAGCAAAAGCATTTAAATCATCCTAATCAAGTCCTGATGACAAAAGAAAGTTTCCAAGACTGCATAAAACTACCAAAATCAAGGAGTTGGTGGCCACTGACTGAACTGTGTAAACATATCATAGCACAGTTTCAAGAAGTTCAATGCAACTTGGCCAAGATAAAGTGTGCAAAACTTTGAACTGTATGCTGCTAAAAACCTTTAAATTCATCTAAGGCAAACAAAAATACTTTTGCCTTTAGCTTCACAAAGCCTACTGACAGATGCTTTTAAGCTATGCCCAGCAGTCTTCTATGCAACTACCATGAAATCCCTTCCAACCAGAAGCTGAGGCTCACTGAGCTGCTGAAGTCAAACCAATCTCACAGGAGGCAAACAGAGAAGCTGTCAACCAAAAAGCAACAATAACAGACTACAAAAACTAAGATAATTTATGCCAAATGGTGACTGTTAACCAAGTTATTAACTCCCACAAGAATGAATAATAATTTTGCCAATTGTCACATATTCCCAAGAATTATGCCAGCCAGCAGACAGAAAAGGTTTAAAAGCTTCATTTATGCTTTCATGGCCAGATTCTTGTGTACATGAACACATCAATCTGTGATAATGTCATAAAGAAAAATTTTGACTTTCCTCTTCTTTTAATATATGCACTGTTTTGTTAGAGTTCCTGTTAAAGTTCTATGAAGTTCTTTAAAAGTTCCTGTCATTCCACATTACAAACAGGTCTATTACAGGAGTAGTTATTTGTATTATTAGTTTGCTCAGCTGCTTATCTCTTACTCCAATCCTAACTTCACTTAAATTTGCATTTGTACATTTAAACTTCTCTCATCAGACCTGAATGTTTTCATTGTTCGAAAATAACGTTACAGTAACTCAGAATCACAGAATCATAGAGTATCCTGAGGTGGAAGGATGCACAAGGATCATCCAAGTCCAACTCCTGGCCCTGCACAGGACGGCCTCAGGAATCACATCTTGTGCCTGAGAGCCTTGTCCAAACACTTCTTGAACTCTGGCAGGCTTAGTGCTGAGATGAATTCCCCAGGTAACTTAAATTGAAGACCTGTCTCCATTAGTTTTACACTTTCCTGTATTATGGAAAGCCTAATTTTCAGGCAATTTGTCCTCTATGCTCTCTTTTACTGAAACACATTTCAGTTCCACTTCTTCAAGTATCCTGAAATGGCCTTCTGTTCTTTCAATTTATTTACTGGAGCATTTTGAAAATATTCTCTGGGACACTTCTAACTTCCAGGAGGTAAATAGGACAACCTTTTCCCTGCTTTTACATGCATCAACACCAGACAAATTGGTGTTTTGCGGAATATCCTTCACAGAATCACAGAAATATCCAATTTCTACTTGATATCAACTTCAAAATACTGGGCTGCAAAGAAATCTCTGCCCCAGAAACATGGTATTAAACCGATTTCTCATGTCTTAGATCACAAAATGGAGGGAAAAAAAAATCTTCAAGCCATCCATTCCTTTAACATTCCCACAAAATGGTTAGTGCACTCCTAAGGGATTCATTCCAAGAATCTCATTTCTGTGAGCCCTCTCCCCATTTTTCCATCTGCATCTTGCATTTAACTAACCCACCAACCCACCAGATTGAATGAATGAACCTCAAATAGCAAATAATGCTAAAAAAAAATCACGTGCCATACACCTTACCAGCAATGAAGGATCAATGTCTGGCAGTATTCCAGATGGCGGCCGGCAAAGGAGAAGAGAGACCTCTGGAGATGTTCCCCTCAGAGCAGAGATGACTTCCTGTGACCACAGAGGGATTCATTGTCAGATGCAGACTTGCAGGACTAGCACAGTATGAGTTTCACTATTACAGGTACAAACCTGCTGGGACAAACCCTTCAGCGATGCCCCGTTCACTTTCAGAATGACGTCCCCGACCTCTATTTGCCCACTTTCTGCGGCTGGCTGCCCAGGGAAGAGCTTCTTCACCCTCACAATAGTTGATCCCAGCTGCTCCGGGGTAAGGTTATCTTCACGGCAGAAACTGAACCCAAGGCCTGAGCTGTTCTTCAAGAGCTTTACCTCAAACGTGTTGTCTGCAAATGAACATTAACTTATTATTTCCTACACCACAGTGGCCATGAGCAGAGTGTTTGGTGCTCTTATTCCAGACACGACAATGTGCAATCTCCCCCTCACATGGTTCGTTCACTGAGTTGAACAGACATGTTACCTAAAAGACCCCTCCAGGTTAAAGAGGACAAAAAGCTGATCATGACTTCCCAGTCTGCTTGCTTGGCCTGACAACATCAATATGCAGAAAGTCTCCAAAGGACTATTCCCTACGAAGTCCATTAAGGAGCCTTTTAAAGCACAGGGCGACCTTTCCAGCCACTGATCAGGCATTAGTGAGAGCAGCAACTGGAGTTCCTGGATAGATCCCATGCAAGAAGACCCAAAAGGTATCTACAGTGGTTCTGCCATCTGGGCAGGCTTCCCTTCACTTGCACAAGTCACCAGCAAGAGAGGATGAATTATGTCCATCTCTAGTCAGAGGCACAAATCTCATCTAGCTCTTGATGTCCTCTCTCATCTAGACAGGAACTGCAGGACCCACAAAAGCTCTCATTTATATATAACTATCTTAATTCCCCTTGGCACCCCTTAGCAGCACCCCCCTTTACTCCAACCTTGCTACAGCCTCGGCATGTAAGGCTGGTGAAATTGGAAACAAGAAGAAACAGTGAGAGAGCAAACAGTTAACAGTAGTTAAACAAAGTAACCGAAATGTGAAAGGAAATCTTGAAAACAAACACAACAGCACAAAAAGAAAGAGACTGCATTATGTTCTAGGGCTTAATATAGATTCTTACCCACTCCATTTCGATCCTAAGAAGTGAAGAAAATATTACGAAACTAAAGGATGCTTTGACAGTTAAGACAATTGCTCTACACGACCTGACCTGCAGTGACAAAGCCATAATCTTTGGCATTTGTAGATTCTGTTGCTGGCTTCTCCTGTGGCTCACACTGCCCCACTTGGTTCGGGAGTGTGCACTGTGGTGTCACTGGAGCATGAGCCTTGGCCCCTGAAAGCTGACCTTTTTCCAACAGCAGGTGCACCACCTAGAGAGGTGAAATGTTCTCCAGTTAACTGGCAACAGTCACAGAGATAGCACAGTCTAGAGTACATGCTTCCTTCTAACTTTGCAGGGTAAAAACTTTTACAGCAGCAAATGTTATAGACACTCCCCTCCCCATATATATCCTCCATATATTCCTTATTTTCTAAGGGCTGTTAAATGACAACCTCCAAAACACACTAATAGACTTGCAAGATACTTGCCAAGAGAGTAAGAAAGGGTTTTCTTCCAATAAAGTTGTGAGGGTGTTAAGAGGTGTCAAAGACAGTGTCATTTGCACATTTGTACAGGGGGTTAAGTTAAAAATATTTTATAAAGTGAACACAAATAGTAATCCTCAGCAGTTTTGAATGTGTACACTCACTGGCTATTTTCAGGCATGCCAGGAAGCCAAGGAGTCTAAGAAAGCACACCTGAAGTACCACAACAACACTGGGGAGAATTCCAGTCTTGAGGTTCCTCTACCTCCTTTCACTCATGGAGGGCTGGTTTACCACAGACAGGAGAAGAACCAGCAGCCACTCACCTGGCCAGTGTTTCTCAGTGTTTCAACAGCTTGCTTATGGGTAGCTCCTTCCAAACTAATCCCGTTGACAGAGAGCACGCGGTCACCTACATTTTAATAATGTAAGAAAAAGTAGGCAGAGCATCACCTATAAAACATCTACGGTGCACAGAAACCTTCAACTCTGAGCTAACAAGGACAGTTATTTACGGAAATTCTCCCTCCCCTCCACGCTCTGAGTCAAGAGGAGAACTTCGCAAAGAAACAATACGGCTCGAATCGAAGGTCTTTTCCAATCTAATGATTCTGTGGGATAATCCCATGTCAAAACTAGTGTTAACCATCAGAATGACAGTCTGCCACAAAGCTCAGACTCTTTATTTAAAACAAATCTTAGTCCACAGTGGGAATGCTCACTTTAGTGAAGAATGTGGCCTGGCTTACAAACACGAAGAGCCATAACAATTACAGCATTTTCTGTACCGCGTTGCCAGGCACGCCAAGCAAGAAGGCCACAAATAATACAAAGCCCTCTCTCTCTGTGCCTGGAACAGAGAAGTGTTTTCCATTAACATAAGCTGCTTTAGAGAACAAAAGTCCCACAGCCTATTTTACTATTTCTCCTCTCCACAGCCTCAGCATTGCTGGTTCTGCAGTTGTTCTACACTAGTTTTTTAATCTTCACCTGCAGAATTAGCTATCAAGGCAATAGTTAAAATGACAACTGCAACAGCTTGGAAAAACAGCTCTTCTTCCCAGTGAAGAAGGTACAAGGACATGAGGCAAACAGAGTGCTAGCTTCCAGGCCACAGGATACTGTCAAGTCCACCACAGACAGTCCTCTGCTCTTTTTTCACATTAAGAGTCCCCACCACAAGAATGGAAATACTACCTTTTTCTATTCTGCCATCTGCTTCAGCTGCTCCCTTGGGAATAATCGCTTTCACATAAATACCACCATGCCTTATGCTAGTATTTACACCACCCTAAACAGGAAGTAAAAATAGGATTGTTAGTCTTTTTGCAGTTAGAATACTTAGTAATTAAACACAGTGTCACACAAGGAAAACTCTACTGAGGAAGCATTTGGGCTACTGGCATGTAGAAAAACCAGAGGAACTATCAAAACCAAAATGTTACATCAAGCACGTTCTGTGCAGTCATGCAATTTGCTACAAATGGAGTTGGGGTGGGAAGATTGTAAAAACACAATGCATCACAATGCAAATGCACGAAACACAAATAAAATGTCCTTCAGCAGAAGCATGTCTGCATTTTGTTGGACTTTACATGCTTGCATGCACACCAAAGCTCAGAGATGTGCAAGAGCACAGCATGCCAAAGCAGGAGATGCACACCCATGCAGTGTCCTACTCCAACACAACTTCTCTGGAGTAACAGTAAATTAAGGAGTGCTGCTTTCACTCAGCTCAGACAAGTTTGAAGGTCTAAGCTGTAAAAAACTGCTCAAGCTGAACTGACATTGTTTTTGGAGGGCCTTGGTCTTTCTGCTGATTGCCATGGGGGTAGGACTAGATGATCTTTAAATGTCCCTTCCATCCAAAAATCACTACGTGATTCTGGCTCACTGTGCTCCACAGACTTGGAGGGAAGAGGAAGACCAACAGTGTGCTAACGTTCCCTCCCAAAGCACCCAGGATTACGAGTGAAAACTTAACCCCTGTTACTTGCACACCTCTCCTCATCACCACTGCACAGGAAAACAACGCGGGGGCAGAATGGAGGCTGGAAAAGCGAAGGTCAGTGAAGACACCACCTGGTCACCCCTTAAGGGAAATCTCTGCACTGGCTGGCACCTTCTAACATCTCTACAAAGCCAATGCATGCACACAGCAGGCCTGGGGCTACTCAGTAACCAACTCCTGCTCAACCTCTGTTCCTCCAACTGTCTCAAGCTACAAGCTTGACAAAGCAATATAAAGTTGAATAGCCTGGGATGCCAACATAACAGAATTTCATTCTGCTCCTCTTACAATCCTAGCCATACATATGCAAACAGTGCTAGGCTTGCAAATTGTTCCTCCACCAAAAATAGCTGAATATTAAAATACATCAAAATGTATTTTTTAATACAAGAACAGAAGCAGTGGAAGATGTGTGCATCTCAGTTGTAAATTATTCTCTTCTTCCCTGAAGTGCCACTCTGCAGTATGACAGGCCCTAAACATAAAACTACCTTCAAAATCTTATAGCCTGAAGAGAAATCAGTCTTTAAAAACATATTTTTGTCTCATATTGCAAGAAAGCAGTGTCAGCCAGGTCCCATTTGGGTTTAAGTAGTTTTTTTGCTTTCTGCCTTTTCTCCAGCAGAGGGAGAACACTGAACATGGTGGATGTGATTGAGCGTGCACAGATACTCTAAAACAACACTACCGCTTCCACTGCCTGCCGTGCCAGTCTGGGAAGGGTCTCACTTCCTTCCCTGCAAATTTGCCACAAGATTAGGTAGCAAGGGACAAAGACCATCTCGCCTTTTGTACTCACAAAGCAGCATCTGTGATAAGAGTCTATTAGGACTTTGGGGCTCCACCATAAAACAAAAAACAAGAATTACTTGAAGGGCAGATGACAAGAAAAGGGATATAAATGAACAGGATTACTTTTCAGCTTTGGTAAGATTAATCACACATCAATATATCTAATAAATCTATACAATTAAAAGTGATTCCAGAAAATATTTTGCTTCCTTGTAATTTAGCAATTTAATGGGTTGCTGGGAGTAGAGAAAAAGAGAAAACATCTAAAAACCTTGTCAAACAGTACCGTGACACTTATTCCCAAGCCGTTATCTTTTTTTGCTAGTTCAACCTCAAAGATATCTCCAGGTTTAAGAAGCGTTGCAGAAACCTTTTTAGAATTCACTTTGTTTGCTGTATTCGATGAGGAAGAATCCTTTATTTGCAAAAAAAAAAAAAAAAGAGAGAAAGAAAAAGAAACAAACAAAACAAAAAGAGACAATGATTCGCCTTTAGAACGGATGTTTACAGGTAAGACCCTAAAGGGTGGGGTTTTGAGTCAGACACAGCCACAAGGAGTCCACCTGGCAAAGTACCAACTAGTACGACTCAAGGCTCACTGCTTCAACTCTTCCATTCCTGCCATTGAACAGGTTTAGCACAGAAATATGCTTGGCCTTTAGCAGCCAAGTCTTTATTGGCAAAGTGAGTTGGTTACAGAACACTGAAACTGCAGTACTTCAGTGTTACAGGAGCCTAGAGTCTGTTGGATTAATTAGCATGAGCTGCCACAATTTAATTGAATAACCTCCATCAGATGAACAGAGAAATCATTGCAAGCTGGAAATGAATTTGTAGTACTTGTGATTGTGCACTTTTGGAAAGGTGAAGCAGCAAGCTGTGTCTACTCAAGAACGTGACTCACTGATGAACTTTAATGCACAAGAGCAGTTTTTCATGGATTAGATCAATCCCAGAAAACAAAGAGTTCTGCTGCTACCCACTCCAGATGTATCACTCCTACTTTCCTCTATCTGCCAAGTGAATAAACTTACCTCTAGGGGTGGTCACTAGATTATGAACACATTGGGCAAACACACAGGATTGAAAGGTGGTTTCCTACAGCCTCAGCAAGTGCACTATAGGTTCATCCCAAAGCACCATCTGCCTCTAGTAAGACACATCCTGTGATATTGGAAAGCTGGAAAGTTGTTTCAAGCTACAGAAGTGATTTTCTCCATTTATTTTGAACAAATCACCATGCTACTGGAAATCAGCTACCAGCATTAGCTGCAGGCTAGTCTAGGCTGCTCTTTCCTCACACCCAGAGACAGCTATTTCAATACCACTATCCCACTGATGGGAAATATTCATATGAAATCCACTATGCCTTTTTAGCTGGCTGCTGCTCCTGACTGCCGGAGTAAGTTGCTTCATCCATGTCAGAATCCCCTCGGTCAGAATATTCCACCGGCTCCACTACTCCGGGCCTTTTATTTTTGGCTCGAGTACTGTCCGATGAGGATCTTCTCTTCTCGATCCCTTTAGAGCCCCCAGCCTGGGAATCGCTGTACTGCTGAGCATCCTGCTGGGCTCTCCCACTTGCACGTTTGCCAAAGAAGCCAGCTGGCTGGCTCTGGGACAGGCTGGCGCTCTCGGTCCTGGAATCCTGGGAGCTCATGCTGCCATCCCGCTTGCCTCCCGACAATCCAGAGAGGCTCCCCGAAACAGGCCTCTGGTGACCACGGGACCGGTTGTGTTCTTCTGAAGAGGACTCTGCCTCGTTGTCCTGCACCAAAGAGGGCCTCCTCAAGTAACCCCTGGCTCCATTACTGATATGAGCAGTGTTAGATGATGCTGAAAACCAGGAGACAAGACAGCCATCAGCAGCTGGCAACACCTTATCTGCAGCACAACACCCTTTTCTCAGCCTACAACCGAGTAAGGTTTTACCTGCCCGGACATTCCGCAGAAAGCTCTCTGCTCATGCTGCACGCGGTGTGCCCTCACCAAAGGTTACCCTAACACACCTCTTCATTGTCTCCGAACCCAAACCCAAGCCCACGCTAGCTGGGGCTGCTTGCAGGAGCGACTGCAGTTCCCTACCTTTGGCCAGCTTGTCCTTGGGCTGGGAGATCACAAGCGTCACGTCCTCGGGAGCACTCTCCAGGATTTCCAACGCCGCGTGGTGGCTGACGCCTTCCAAACTCGTGCTGTTTATGGATATGAGGCGGTGTCCTGCACAAAAGGGGGTGTTCAGGTACAGCCTAACATCTGCATTTTTACCCATCAGTGACAACACAGACTACAGGTCTGACAACCTGTACACAATGCATGGGTTAAAAATTACTAAACTTCAAGTGATGCTGGAATTGGCAGCTCTAATCATGAACAACAACAACAACAAAAAAGCCAGCCCCCAAACCAAACCAGACCACAAGAACTGGTTATGAACACTTCCTTCTTTTAAACCTGCCAAATCTTTCCATAGATTTCTACCTTCTCTTATGCTGTAAAAAAACCAGATGAAAAAGCAGACATCAGAAGTTAAGTGAGCAATATGCAGTTCAGTTCAAGACACAGACTAAAATGAGAAGGAAAAAACCCCACATTTTTCTCCTCCTCCCCCACTATAGTTACGGTTATAGTATATGGTTCCATTTCACTTTTTTCAAAAATCAAACTACGGATACTGAGTTTTAAAAAATTTAAATTGCAATGCATCTGCAAGACAGACAAAGCAAAATAAAGCCCTTATTTTTACACGTAACCTCGATTTTCTGCTACTTCAAGCTTTATCATTTTTACTTTGATTTGAATGATTGTTGTTTTTGTATAGTTTAACAAAGAAGTATCGCTAGTTTTCAGAAATTATCTGAAAGGTAACTAAAGGTCACCATTGTAAGGAACTGTGATACCCAGAGCCACAGATGGAATTTTACACTATTCACCTGGTTTTAGAGTTCCTTCCAAATCAGCTGGCCCTCCAGGAATAACTGAATGAATAAAAATTCCCAGATCAAGTTTCCCTGTCTTCTCTCCACCAACTATTTGAAAGCCTATGAAGAAAAGGCCCAAAGCAGGCAAAAATGTCAGTGATCACCGTGCAACTTAACACAGTACAAGTCCGTATCTTAGAACAAACAAAAACTTGGTCATTCTAATAAATATGAAGTAAAAAAACCCAGACACCTCAAATTTAAGTCTGCATGGAAACAAACAGGAAAGCTTTTTGATTAAACTTTATTGTATACTTCTGTTTTAAACAATTAATTCAGACTGTCTGCCTGTTCAGGACACTGCAGCAAAGTCTACAGAAGGTAACTCTGGCACGAGAAACACACACAAACAGGTGACATGAAATGTACATTTGCTGAGCAGATAAAATTTGTTTTCTATCACATAAAAATTTCTGGTTTTCTCCGTCGTTCCATGTTTCACCTAGATGTTTGACCCTGGCCTTAAGATCTGAGTTTTACATCTCCCTGTTTTATTTTGAGGCGTCTACTCTATTTCTGTTCATTCTACCAGGTAAACCTGGGACAAATGTTCCAGGTGAGATATCAGGTCTTCTCTGTTCTAGCTAAAACAGCAAAGTACCATAAATTGCATGGGGAAGAAAGAGGAGAAATAGTACATTTCTTTTAATTGCTTTTCCTTTTTGCTCAAGTTGTACATTATTGTGCAGTGTAAACACTAAGTATTACTGTCTTGTAGGCTTTTTTGCCCCTCTCAAATTTACACGACAGTCTGATTTTGAGTGACAGAACAATGTCCTTAAGGAGACTTAAGAGAGCCTTCCTGAAGCACAATACTGACACCAAATTTTTCATTACTCACACAGGGAAAAATTATGTGGGTTTATGAAAAAAAATCAGTGGTAGAGGAAGGAATGTAATGCAAACATCTCATCTTCCAGGCTCCTTAAACATCAAATCAGTGTTCCATCTGATATTACAGGAGTAAGAAAAACACTCCACAATTAGCTCATAATGCTTTTATTGTGTCTTTTTTTTTTTTTTAAAAAAAGCATTCATTTAAAGCATTTTAAGCTGTGAGGTTCCACAGAGACAAACTTCTATAATGAGCACAGAGATAAACTTTAAAGGCCAACTTCTAGGATGACTAGTTCACAATATAAATATTATCCTACATTTACAATGTGGAAAAACTGAAAAACAGGCTTGCTTAACATCGCAGAAAGTGCATCTTAAATGCCTTCAAAATCCAGCTACTGCTTGCACTGCTTTACTCAGTCCTACAATAAATGCTTAAACACAGACCAGAAAATTTTATTTTGTTTTTGGCTTCTAGAAATATATGACGAGCAATTTTAAAGCCACTTACCTAAGCCAAATTTTTCATCCTTTTTCAAGTTCACCAAAGTGATCTCCCTCTCTGGTGTGGCAACTCTGTTCTGTGTTGTTTGAAGAGAGTCAACTGTAAAGCCAACATTTCATGATCAGAAACTACCTCAACACTTCCCTTCGGGTTTACTTCAAAGTTCTTTTCCATTAAAAAATATTACTTCTCTGATAACTTGAAAAGCTGTTTTGATCTAGTGGGTCCAACTTTCATCTTCTAAGCCATGGCCAAAGACAGAAAAAAAACTCCACCACCCTTCTAACCCACCTCCATCTTCAGCAGTTACAAATCTTTTATTCCTCCTAAAAAAAGCAGCTGGCACAGTCTCGTGGAGTGACAACATAATTGAGTCCTAGAATCTTCAACTTCATTAGTCTCAGCTCAGGAAAGCATTTAGATCTGTGTTTATGTGCTCTGCTCACAGGTAGGGAGGATGTAAACACATTGGCAAAACTGAAACTGAGGGTTATAAGTTACTGAAAGTTATTGAACTCAATGAGCTCTCTTAATGGTGTCTCTTCATTAAAAACCAACCAAAATTAGAAACATCTACTAAAACCTCTCTTGCTTAAATTTACTTCCTCATTTGCAACTCCCCAGGCTGCTGATTCCACCTCTTCTAAAATCTGAGCATCCTCACAATAGAACTCTGTGACTCCTGAGGCTTCCCATCAGGCTGAAGTAGAGCCAGGCACTTCAGAGACCCAAGGAGAACAATTTGGTGAAGAAAAAACCAAAACCACAAACAAACACCAACAAAAAAACCCCGCCTCACAACAAAACAAAATACGAACAAATAAACAAAAAAGCCCAATCTCCTGAAACTTCAGGAAACACCAACATACTGTAAGTCTGAACTCATGGACTTGTTTCCTAGGGAAGATATTCATATCCTGGAGTGTCTGGGATACCTCTGCCCTAAGCGGAACAGGCAATTCCACAGCTGCAGGAGCCTACTAAGCTCTACACACTGGCACAAGGAGAGAACAAGTGATGCAGGAGAGTGCAGCAGACTGCACATCACCCGGAAAAAGAGTTTTTTCTCCCACAAAACCACATCAAGCCTAAAGAATGAAACACCTAAAAAGAAAACACAGAACCAGTAACCTCCTAAGTAAGGGAAATGAGCTTTCAAGAGCATGATCTGGTAGGTAAGAGCACCCTTCCAGTCCCAAACTAAACAGACACTATTCATATTTGAAAAATATTACACACAGATGCCTAAACCTACCCCAAGAAGCAATCCAAAATAAATATTAGGAGTTGCATTTAGGAAAAGGTCCTATCCAGCTAACTGGCAGCGGCACTTAAGAATACTGAAGACACAGGACAGGCAGAACAGTGAAGCATTTGCAAGTGACAAACAATCTGACTGAATTAATTCTATAGACAGATTACTTATCAACTTACCACTCTCTTTTAATGCTGCCGATGACAGAAGATTTTCTGAAGTATTCATGCTAACACCTGTGACATGAATGAAAATATTAGACACTCATCCAATTTTTTTAAGTATAGAAGTTACCAAGAATTATTTCAGACTTTACACAGTTCACATGAGCTCATTCACAATACCAAACTACTTCTTTTAAAAATGAATAAACATGAAACTAGCTTTGTATTAGCAAATCCAAATTACTCATGTGCTCTGGTTGTAGTTTAAGGTTCAGATAGATGGTAGCTCATGCAAAGGCAATGAATTAAAGGAAGGACAGAGGTTTGGCCTTTATGACCACAGTTAACTTCAGATAAAAGTAATGGATCTTAAGCAATGAAGTCAAAGACTAAATTTTCTAACAATATTGGATGAATATGCTGAACCTAATAAACCAACACAATAGGACTCTTGTAAGATTTTGTAAAGGAACAAATAAGCAGCTGCAGTAACAAGTAATTTGAACTATTTCTATTTAAAATTGTTTGCATATAGAATCATATTTTCTTTGAAATTATCACGGCCAAGCAAATATGGCCGTACTTTCAAGAGGATAAAATAATAAATGCACTAACATATGAAAGTAAATGAGGGAAGATAATTCCAGCTTCTTAGGAAAGCAATCCTGGCCTTCTCCAAATCTACAACCCCTAAAGTTTCATCTGATGCATTTCATCATCCAAAGTCCCTCAGCACAGGCAGTGTGATTCAGTGTGATTCTGACATGTAGCTAAGATCCTCACCAGAACTGCTGCCCAGAAGGTCATGGGTAAGCACACGATCGCATTAATTGTAAAACTAAAAGCTCAGGGTAAATGGCTGCCACCAGTCACTACAGAACCTGCATGCCTCATCTCACTCTTCAGCATTCATGCTCTCAGTACTGAAAACGCATCATTCCCAAGTCAGTCCTGGTTTTAAGTGCACTGGAGGCAGACGGGGGATGTCACACTCTGCCTTGTTTGCTTTTTTTTTCGTTTGTTTATACCAACCCCCATCCCCAGAAACCTAACCATCTTCCACTTTTTCTGATGTTCTGTAACTACCGTAAAGCCAACAAGCGAGCAAAGGCTACAAATATTTCAGTCATTGTAGTTTCTATTGTTATAATAGGGAACCTTCAAGAACCAGAAACTGGTTACACACAGGTATTAAAAATTCACATTCAATAACCCAACGTTAGTTTAAATATATTTAGCTGCTCTGAATCTTTTTTTTTTAATGTGAACTGTCTCTCTTAGTGCATAGTAAGACTACTTGTGTGCACTCCAATCCTTGCCAAGAAAATGGAGTAAGTACATCTGGCTTACCTCACTACAAAAGTGTTTTTGTGAAACACCCAGTGCACTGCAAAAAAATTCTAACTAATTTATTATATCTGAACAAAAAAACCCCAAACAAATAAAGGAGAAAAAGCCCCCAAAGTGTGGAGTTACTACTCAGAGACGCTAGCCAATAGCCAGCTTATGGCAAACAGTCATTTCCAAAAAATCACTCCCTATACATCCTTTCCACAGAAAACACTAAAAAAGCTCAGCCTTCACAAACAGACTGTGAAGACTAGCAAATTATTAAAAGATCCATAAAACCAAATGGCACCCTGAAGTGACAACTTGGAAGATGTTTTCTGCACAGCTTTTACTTTACACCCCTGTGCACAGACTGGTGCTTACCAATGGAGGATTTTTTGGATTCACTGCAGTAATGGCCTGGATTGCTTTAACATGTGATACTCTGCTCCCACTTTGAAATCAGAATATTACCATCAGTTAATAAACATATCAAAGCATTATTACACCCAAAGCAATTTTAGAGGTTAGTTAGTAAATACAGTAATATTATTTTTTGCATGCTGACCTACAACATAGGCTTGACCGGTATCTTCAATGGATGATGAGTCTGATTCATTTTTCTTTCTTTCAGGGCTTCTACTTAAACCTGCATGAGATTTTGAACTTAAAGGGGAGAAGGAGAGAAGGGGAACCAGACAGAGGGAAGAGGAAGTTGGGAGAGGGAAGGATCAATGTAATAAAATAATGGCATGAATAATAAATCAAAACTGATGCAAAATGTACATTGACTGTACACAAAGATACTGCAGGGTGGTCAGAGAGACTCTTACTTGCTCGGTTTTAATGCTCCCGCTGCTGATCCGTTATCAAATTTTGGCATTTGCTGAAAGACCCTTCCCATTATATCTTCTATTTTTTTGGGGGAAGAGTCCAAAGCAGTAATAACATTTTTCCTTGGGGGGTAAACAGAGATGTGACTCTGACTCAGATCGTGAAACGACTTGCTCATAACTCTGGGTCTTTCCTCCCACGGAGTCTTCTCGTTCTTGTCCCTTGCAGAGCCAGGAAGTGGCTGGAAGAGCGAGAGCTCAGAGCAGGACAGTCTCTTGAGGATCTCTGCTTGGACAGACAGGGGTCGAACAGCGAGTCTGTTCAGAGTGCTGCTGGCCAGGCTGCCAGTACTGATGGCTCGGCCCATGTTGAAGCCTTTCACAGAGTCTGCGTGAAGGTTCAGGCTCCTAAACGAAGCCCTTTCTGTGGAAATTTAAAAAAAAATCAAACCAAAGCCCAAACAATTGAAGTTATTCAGGAGAGCTATTGTGACCACCTTGTGTAAAGCATGCTTTTTAAACAACCAACTCACACAAAATGTATTTTCTCAGGATGCTTAGCAGTATGTACCATCAACAGAGACATACAAACACCCACCAAGGAGTTCGCTCAGGAAGCAAAGTTTGGAGTTCACGACACTACACTAACCCAGAGTCCAAAAACACAGAATAGCAGAATATTTATCCTCTTATTAGCATGAATACTCATATTCCCCATCAGGCAGCTGTGCCTTATATACAGGCACATCATCTCTTTCTGCAAAACAAATAATATCCTCAAGCCAAGTGACCTGGAAGACTACACTTCCTTTAATCTGCTCATAAAAGCCTTTTCCAGGGTTTGAACAAATAGGGCTCCCCCACCTCCACACTACCACATCCTACCAAACTTCCATCCATCCATTGCATTGCTTTCTTTTGCATGAGCCCCTCCACATTTACAGCACAGCTGCAAGGCCACGAGGGTGGGGCAGCACCTCTGCCTGGTTACAGAGCACCAGTCCACTCAGGTGCACTTAAGGACCTCCCCTGCCACAAACATCCTAGCACGAAACAGAAAGTGTTGACTGGGGTTTGCCAGACTTTTTGACTCATTAGCAAGGATCCCCTTAAGCAGCAGCAAGAAACAGGTTTTGGACTGTAATTAAATTACTGTCAGCTGAGTCGTGGGAACTGTCTGGGTGGATGTTCTTAGCTGAAAGCAAATTCGTAATACATCTTAGCCTAAACCCCTCTTAATTCAGAGCAAAGCTGAGCAGGGCTCCTTCCTATTACCCTGACTGCCTCCTAAGGCTAGCAGTTAAGTTCCTGTGGCTTGGCTCTCACACAGGAACTTGATAAGCTGCGGCAACTTGTTGGCTGGTTAGAGACTTTAAAGGAAATCAGGCCACCTGAACCCTTCATAAACTTCACTGATGTCTTGGAGTCAGTTCACAGGAAGTCTCAGGAAAAGCAATCCTCAACTGCATATACATGTATTTCTGATTTAGGGTTAACCAGTGCTTTTTTTAACCCTACATACATGTAGGAAACAAGCTGCTTTAGGAAGCTGCACTGTAACTCAAAGAGGAAACACTTTTTTTTGGTACACATCACCCATGAGGTTTAATACCAAATACCGTGGCATTCAGGAGAGAGCATATTTGGCAAATGCAGCCTCAGTCCTGCCATTCCAAAAGATATTCCTTCCTCCAGTACCTAGGGCAGGAATTAACTACCACAGTAACTCGAGCTTTCTCTGTAATAGGCATACAGATTGTGAAGATTTAGTTGTGGAAGGTATGTTTTTCTGTCCTTTCATAAGCTCAATTAGTATACAACTACCACTTCCTTGTCCACACCAAACACCTCCTCCAGCCACAGCCACTAGACTAGATAAGCTACAGTAGAATGATTTCGCCCAATCAGACCAGAAATCCACAAATCCCAGTTTCCTGACTGACAGAAGGCATCAATGACACCTGCTCTTGCTGTGTTCCCATCCTGGGAAAGAGTACCAAATGAAATATGCTGAGATCTGTTCTCTTGACATTGTATTTACCCTCTGAGAACATCAAACAGATTTTCTACGGATTTCAGATGAATACTTTCACATCATTATCTGTACAGACATCAGGTTTTTCAAACCTTCAGCCAATCTTGTAAATGAAAATTCTCATGTGTTCAAAATTCATCCTCCATGAGGTTGACTTAACCCTCATTTTTTTGTTCTCTATGCCCTTTCTGGAATCCAGAATGTCCTTTTCTTTACTGTTATATATATCATTTTCTTTACTGTTTTGCTGAGTGCTTCCAACTACCAGCTTTTACTGACATATTAAGGCCTCAATTTAGATTTAGTGAAGTTATGACAACAGCAAATTTTTTGTTTTAATTGTTTTTACTTTTAATAATCAGTGTCATGGAATTAACCATAATGCCTATTTGTTTTCTTCCGATTATGAGTGATTGGTGGAATCTGGGACCTCTGATTTCCAAGTGATCTGCACTGCACAGAAGCAAACTATTGTTTTCCAGACTCCCACAGCACAACACATAATCCATCTGTTAAGAGCAACCAAGTTTGCCTAGCCAAGAAAGCCTTTCCCGTATTGCTTTTCTCTGCAATTCAGGACAAGCAAACTCTAAATGAGAGAATGGTACAAAGGCTTTAAGTCACTTGGTCCGGTTTCTTTGCCAGAAGTTGGCTGAGCCCAACAGAACAGAAATAAGGCTGGATAGGTTGCTACATGCCTTTTCCCACTCCCACTGTTTGTTTTTTTTTTTTAAATTAGAGATCACAATATCCACAGCAATGGGGTCAAACTCCATCCCAGCTACACTAGTGGAAGTCTGGATTAACAGCAACTGGAATGCAGACAAATAACAGGGAACAAAGAAAGTGTGAGCAGGCAGACTGACCAGAACAGCACTTCCAGACCATGCTGAAGGCCAGCCAGCCAAGTGAGCTCTGCTCCAAACAGTGAAGAAATTAGAACAGAGGGTTTTTTTCAATGATTACATTATCCAGTTAACATTTGCTATCTAAAAAGAATGCCTTTACATTTTCTATTATGCACACAAATTATGAAGGAAATGGGAATTATGAAGGAAACTGACTAGTCTCAGTGTTGTTCCTTACCAGGTCCACCCAACATTAAGTGGAATAAAGACAGCTGTACCCACAGCTTAGAGATGCAGCATCATGGAATGCTCCCTATTTACTTGCACTCCCATGAGCACACCATTCTATCTGTAATTCCACATTATCAAAACAATCCCTTTCGCGTTAAGCAAAAGGTAAAAGTCCTGCTATTGAAATATCTTGAATTTATTTCTGAAAAAGTCAAAAGCCTTTAATTATTAACTATTAGTGACCTATTTTTAGATTCCTTTTAGTTTAGAGGAGCTGCTGTGTGCCAGCTTTTCTGTGTTCTCCCAACTCCTTTCCCACCCCTTAAACAAAATCTAAACAAGCTTAGCTAGTAGTCTCTTCATAGTATAAACCCTCCAAACCCTACACATACACAGCACTCAGCAGAATTACTGAAGCTCCAGTTCAGCTTTTCTCCTTACAAAAATACATCTAGATTGCTATTAAAAACTAACACAGCATCACAGTCCTTACCAATGTCCTGAGTGTCTTGGTTGCTCTGCCTGGTTCTCATCTGTAGCTGGAACTTATGCTGGGAAGAGCAGAGATGCAAAAGGTACTGGCACGTCTTACTATTGTCAGTCTGAAAGGCATGCTTGATGCCATCTGATGTGTTCTGTAGAGTTATTTTCTTCTTCTACATAATGGAGAAAGAAAAAAGTTGAAGACAAATTATTTCTTTTAGCCTACAAAGAATTCTGTAATTTGCTTGTGCACAGTTGCAGCATTCAAACTTTCCCGAAGCAAAATGCACTGATAGGAGAGATTTCTGTTAAAATAGGAGTCAAAAGTAATTTGAGATTTACAAAGTAGCTCTTTAAAGCAACTCCTGGGCTAGATGAGAAGGTGCATTATTATTATTTAATCCGTCTCTGTTACTGTTAGCACTGAGTAATGACAACCAGAACTATTACGTTTTGCAGGATGCGGTTTTCAAAGGCCCCTAAGGAAGTCACAAGGGATGCTGCCATTTAAGAAAAAAATAACCAAAAGCTGATCTAATTACCAAATCTATCAGTTAATGTTCCAGGTCTTGAACTTCTCTTTTTAGTAATTTTCAAACTTCAATTTATCAATTCTAGTGAAAACCATGGCACAGATGAAACAGGCTGTAGCTTTTCAATAAGGCATCAGACAGAATTAGAAGTGCTGTTTTCAATACCTATGTAAAGGCAAGCATTTGAAGCTCAATGACTCATTAAAAACTGACACATGATCATCAGATTATGGTACACCAACTCAAGTTGGTTGGTGTTGTCCAGATCAAGTGTCAGCCTGTTATCTATTATCATTTAACTTAACTACTCCTGGAAACATAACTGGAAAGCAACATAGGTGCATCTCCTAGCTATACTGAGTACTGGCATTTGCCTGTACCCAGTCCTCTAGTGCAGGATTCTCAGTCTGCTGCTCCTTCACTATCCTTGTCCATGCAAGGGAAGGAAAAAAATAAAACCTTTAAAACATGAAAACTCCTATTTCAATCCCATAATACAACAGCCACACAAAACACAGTCACACTACGCTGTAAAACAGCAGCTTAATTTGCAAAAACGACCAACACAAAACTCACAGTAACTGGAGACACAAATATAGATGTGTACACACAGAGGAAAAGAGACCAACTTACACTGAAGGATATTTTCTTTGTCTCTCTCCACGGGAAGCGCAGTACGGGTGTACGGGCACCATTATGAACTTCAAAAATGACAACTCCTTTGCAGCACACTCCCAGAAGGATGCCTGTTTGGGATCTCTTCTCAGGCAGCACGTGATGAAGGTGAACCCCATATTCTGTGAGCCTCTGACACAACTGTACCGACCAACGCAATGAAACTTCTTTGAGTATGAAGTTAAGGCCATGACAAATTTTTCACACCACTATATAAATGTCTTCATTTAATGTATGGATATAAACGTATGGATTTTTGCAAAAATAATCCTCTCTGCCTGCTGATTCCACTTACTTATAGTTTACAGTTATTATGACAGACACACATCAACTGAGGGTTTTAAGACTTGGTAGTACTCTTGACCTGCCAAACTACAGCAAATGAACCCAATGTTTATTAAAATCAAACAGGGAAAGCACAAACAGAGAACACGTGTGAGTAAATCAAACCTGCACAAAGCAGTTGTTAGCAAGAAACTGTAACTAGACAGATGTACTAGTTATTAACACATTTTTTAAAAGCAGAATTAAATTAAACACTGCGATTCTGTGATCATATTAAGGTATCATATGCAGTTTCACTCACTTTGCACCCTCAGTTATTAATCCCTGTTGTCTCTTTAGTACTGGTATAAGGGACTGATGTAATGAATCAACCAAGGGAATCTAACTGCTCCCCCCACCAGACCCCCAGCCAGGCTAGGTTTTAGCTAGGATCACGGCCCCTACTTTGTTCTCTGTGACTAAGTTCCAAGAACACTTCCGTAAAATGAGCAACAGACTTAGAATGGACAAAGTCAGCTGAGTGCCTCTTCCATCACATACTCAAGGAGGTGGTGGAACTACACACTGTGGCTGTGGAATTACAGTGCAATGGTTATTCGGTGTTTCATCAGCATCCTTTCACCACCTGAACTCATTTCGATCAAGGCAGAACCTGATTATTATCCCACAAGCAAACACCATAATTAGGTTTCTCAATGGGTCCTTTTAGAATAATCCAAATATATCTGAGGATAATGGCTTTCCTATCATCTTACATAGAACCCGCACAAGAAATTCTCCTTAGCAGTGCTTCTGGCTTGCTTCATACCAAGCACCATGCACAGTATTAGCTGTAACAAAATTTTTTGTAATTTATGTGTTTTTTCCCCTCTACAGAAAGCACAAAAGACATGGGGAATACAGGGTGTGCTGGCTCATAAACACAGCTTCCTTTAGAGCAAACACAAGGATCAATAGTTGCTTTTAGCTAGCTTGAATTAAGACTACTGATTGGAAAAAAAGTGAGAGAACTTCCCATCTGTTACAATTTCTTTTTGCTTGTTATGATGTGTCTCTTGGACAAAATCTTTTCAACTTTCTTCCCTTCAGTGTTATTCAGACCCTGAGTTGTTTTACTGTGCTTTCACTTGAAGTCCATGCACCCATATTCCAACAAGGGAATTCTTAAGTCACAGATGAAGGAAGCCAACTGCTGCCCACTTACCTTCAGAAATTCTAACTCTGTCTCTTTCTCAGAGGCACCCACATAAGTGCTGTGCAGTTTTGGCAGCTCTTCCTTGATGTAGGATAGATCCAGCTTCTCCATCACTCTTGCTGGGACATAGTGTTCTAGTCTGAAATAGGACAAGCCGTGCACCTGCAACACGAAATATTCTTGTGATGACTCCTCCATATACTGCCCTATGAGCACAACTGAAGCACAAACATTCATTTTTACAAACAACTGTACATTACAACCTGGAGGATCATAAGATTTGAGTAAGGGAAGGGAATCACAATCTCCATCGTGACCCACAGCTTAATTTCATATCAGTTTCTCCATATTTAAGCCTGACTCTACTTCCACTGAAAGAAAAGGCTTTAACACCCATATCTTGAACTAAATTCTGCAACTATCTACGTTAGACTTTAGGAACACCTGCCCACAGTAAAATCTGCCAAGAGCTACCAGCTGAGCTTCCAGACTGGGGCAGAACTGAGGAGCACGTGTGGCAGATCACAGTCCAGTCTTTAATGAAGCAGCAAGATCACAGTTCAACAAGATCGAAGGTGAAATTGATGAGGTACCTCTGCCTGGTAATCTCCATACTCAGCTTGGAGAGCTAGGGATGCTAACAATAAGGCTGTTTCATCATCACAGTGCATCCTGTCTTCTAGGATGTCCTTCCGCAGCTGCAGGTAGTACTGGTGACAGGTCAGCGTGTGCCTAGAACAGGAATATAAAACAAAAACCATGAAAAAAACTCACACACCACCTTTGGTACTTCACTATTTGATTAATACTCAATTTCTGTCCATAAATTTAGGGCTTAAGGGACTACAAAAAATCTCATACACTCACTGTATAAGACTGACATCATCCACAAAAAACTTCACGCGAAAAAACAGAGTGAAGTTGACAGGAGGCTTGTTCTTCTTCTTTGGTTCTTCTTTCCATCCTTCTGGAGCTACTTTACTTAGCTTTATGTCAGGATCCACAAAGAAAAACTCATTGTCTGCCACAAACATGAAAGAGAAGCACATGGGTAAAAGCATTAAAACCAAGTTATTTGCTCCAGATGGAGGGTAAAGACCAGATTTATAACTCTGAAACTGGGCATTGAACAGCAAAGTTTTCTGTTGACGAACAGTGACTTACTTAACAAGCACAATATCTCTTAAAGAGAATACTGAATAAGGGCAGAAGAAATAATTTAGCAGTTATTCTTACCTCTTAAAGTAGCCAATCCAAAGAAGTGATGCTCCACCAAGCCAATATGGGCAACAACCATATCAAAGACATCTTTACATATCGTTTTGGTATCACAGGTCAGCTCCAGCTTCTGCCCACTCAGAAGCATCACATTTACTTTTCGCCTGGAGTCATCATTCTTGCCTTTCTTAGTCTGCATTTTGTGAAATGAAATCTCTCAACACTCACACTTGTGATAAAAACACATTTGTTGGTTTAACACACTTCCCCTGCCACAGATGGCTGAACAGCCCCTTTCTTACCAAGATAGACTTCGGTAGATCCAAGGAGATGAATGGCTCAATCGTCATTTTCACGAACTCTGGGCCGAAGAAATTCTGCAAATCACAAAAGAGTATGAGTGAACACTGTGCTGCTGGAACAACAGGCTGAGGCACAGTAAACTCCTGCCCTGCAAATGCAAAAGAGGGATCAAAGGCTAAAATTTGGCCATTGCCTGCTACCCATTGTGTACTATATGCAAAACATCTTCACAAAAACCTATTAAGAGCTGGGGGGAGGAAGAGAGAAGGGAACTAACCTGGTTAGTTAAAGCCTACGTGACCTAACTCATCTTAATGTGATGGACTGGAGACAGATACAGGAATTACTACCCTGTATTAGGGCAGCAAGTCCCTGAGTCTTGTTTCAAGTTTTCCCACCCTTACAAAAAAAAAAATATCCAGTTCATGGAAAGTAGCAGCAGAGCGCATCAAGCCATCATCTATTCTACACATCAGACACTGTTTACTTACATACCTCTGCCTCCCTCTTTGCGTGCAATTCTGTATTTCATCCACATACCGAGACAGCTGGGAAAGCAAAGGGGATTTGCACAGGGATTTGGGTGAAGTTAGGGGCCAAATGAATCCTCTCTCTCTTTACCTTCCAAACTTGTTCATTTAATAACCTCTGATGCTGGCAGGGCACATCCACATTCCAGTAAGAGAAATGCAGATGAAGTGGCTGAAAACACCACAGGATAGAGGAGAAAACCTACGCCTTACCTTTGTTAGGATGCTATATTGTTTAATTGATGCAATTGTCGAGCCTTGCTGTCTGTTTTAGCATCTCTTGATGCCACTTTAGGCTCTATAGCCACTAATGGCACAAAATCTCAGAAGTTTCACCCTGTGAAAGTAGGCCAACACCACACACTTGGTATTTAATCTGCTGATGACTGTTTACTACAGGACCCAGTTTATGAATCCCACACGAGAGTTTCAGTCAAGACACTGCTCTGTTTCAATGAAAACAAGTTCACCTGAGCTCAGGGCATTACCCTCAGTTTTCTTTGTGTCATGGCTGTTTCCAGGGCTATTTCCCTCAGCGGGTCTCTGGTGATGTCAAGCATTGAGGATCTAATTGCATCCCCTGGGTAGAGGTTAGGCCGGGACTGCCTCAGAGCCATCCTAGCTTGCAGTTGCATCATTTCTTCTTCCTGTCGCTTCAGCATCACTTCTTGACTTATCAGTTTGCCTTCAAATGGTGCTTCATGCTGCCTGTAGGACAGTCAGAGGGGATGGCAGATTAGCAGGTATGCCTAAGACATCCCGCTGCTGTAAGCACATCCCTAAGTGGAAACACAGAGCACAAGCACCAGTCATCGAATACCGCATCAAACACATTTATTCAGCAGCCAGGAGGTTACCTCTGAGCAGCAACCCATCACTGAAGAGCAGAAAATAAGCAAACACACCAGGTTTCTGCAGCTGCCTGTACAACTGCCTCATTTATTCATATGAAAATAAAGGCTCAGCTGCAGTCTAAAAAAATACTCAACACTCCAAACCCAGTGAATCAGGGCAAAATTAGTAGATGCACAAGAAGAAGGAAAGTATTAATGCTTTGCAAATATCTTAATTTCTGTGTTCAAGCAGGGACTACGAAAAAGGCATGCTCAAAAACATGTCATTAAAGAAAAAACTGGAATAATAGTGTTCTTTCTCTAAGTAAATATTGCTCCAGTACTTTCTGTTTGCATGGGCCTGATGTTTATTCCCTGATTTCTCCTGAGAAGTAGAACAGCTTGAAATATTTACATAAAAATGTTTACGTAATAATATCCTATACACTAAATTATTCTAAATATCATACACTGTTGTGTAAAAATAGTATTTCCATTATTAATGGAAAAATAATGTTTCCACAATCTTATTTGCTGAAAATGGTTCCTTTTTTTTAAATTCCCAAGAATGGCATGGCTGATACACAATCATCACAATGACTAAATCACAATCTAAATTCATAATCTGAAGGAAAAAATAAGAAAAAACAAACAAAAAAATGCATCAGTATTTCAAAAAACCACATCAATGTATCTGCAATTTCTTTTCTCAGCAAGTATTGATCCCAAACACCCTATCAGTTTTATTCTCTATGGAAGGAAAGAAATTCGTGTCTTGCATGGGTGAACAAAAGCCATTTTTTGTTCGAAAAATAAAAAAATATGGTTAGGAAATGTGAAGAACTGAGAAATCCAAGAAAAGTAAAACCAACTTCCACTCCCCTTCTCTCTGTCCCATGACTACAGAAAAACACCTTCAAACCCCAAACTAAACATAAACCAATCGAGCCTTCCGTAGAAATCCTAAAACAAGAAAAAGCAATGTTCTCCCTCTATTAATATAATTATACAGAGGCAACTCTTAAACAAAAATGGACAGGGGAATAAAGTGGCTTTCATGCACAAAAAACAATTTTGGGCAATTCTATACAGAGTGTTCAGCACACCACCTAAACTGAGTAAAGAAAAACATGAAAAGGCAAAGAAAATGTTTAGAAGCCTGTGTATCATTGCAGCCAAGTTTAGAAATATGGACAAATATAGAGTAATCCTGCACTGACAGTGACACACGGCCCTTTGTAGAAAGGTAATATACAGGCTTTTTAAAAATACATTAAGTTTATATACCTACTTCCTAGGAGAACCTAAAGATATGTTTGATGAGTGACAAATCTGTTAATAAACTAAGAGAAAAATGCACCTGTCCAAGACAATACACTCGTCTATGCTAAATTGGTGGATGTGATTTGAAATTTTATTTTCATCTTTTTACAAAGCTTCTAATGAATACCAGTGTTATGAACAGTGCATCACAGTCTCTTAATACTGAAGTGTCAGCGGATCCAAATCCAGCACTAAAATAAGAGTTACATACAAGAGAACAATGCTGAAGTTCCTCAAATGGAATTTCAGGACAGAGAGAGAGTAGTTATAGAACAAATGTATTAATATAAGCCCATTATCCTTTCCCCTGTGCAGGGCTTTCAAAGCATTTTTTCCCTTCTCCCTCCTCTGTTTCTTTCTACAACAGACTGAATAATGTGCACCTAAAAGGACAAAGAAATGAGAAAAGGCCTCAGACCTGCCAACACATGTGCACGTGCTTAGCTTTTCACCATGAGGAAACTTGTAAGGATTGACATATATGAGAATATTGACAAAGCCCTAAGTTAAATACACCCACAAGAGCCCTTCAGATCAAGGTCTAAGGATGGGCTCTGAAATAAAACAAAAACAAACACTTTCTGAACATAAATATCTATGAACTATCTAAGACATATGAAAAAGACATGTTGCAACTGGCTCTATCTAAAAACTTGCTGCTGTGTAAACGCCAAGTGCAAAAAAGTATCTTTCCTTGTGCAACAGGAGCAATGAGGAGTTCTTTATCATTGGGCTGGTTTTATCATCTCTGTTGATGCATATTAATTTCTCTGAAAATTGGGGTGGGTGTGGGATGTCCACGGAGGAAGCTCAAAAACCTAAGGGTTTAAAAACTTCCTAACTTAGTACATAAGCACTATCACCAAGCATAAATCTGCATGTTTCAGCATCCTGGGTCCGTAAAATTAACTCTGGCTTGGTCAGACTGTCAGTTTTTAATGGGGAGCAACATAATTGAGTCTTTAGGTTCCAAGACAAGGAATGCATCTCTCCTACAGAAAAGGAAATACTGTTGACATATACGAGAGAGCTCATTTGTGAAGTTCTGAATGTGAAAGTATTATTATTAAAAAAAAATTAAAAAATAAAATCTAAATTACATTCCTAACAGATAGCATCACAGAAGTGTGTTTTGTGTGGTGCTTCATCAGACAAGTTCTTGGCTGCTACTCTGTATTTTCCTCAGTGTCTGACTGCAAACCAGAATCTCACAGCTGCTCATTAACCTGCAGACGGTAGGGGAGCAGGAATCTGGAAGGCTGACGCCTCTGAAAAAAAGGGAAGTGAATTCTCTCTTCACCTGGTGTACTTACCAAGAAATTAGCAGGTATTGGATCAGAGAAGGAAGTTGGAAGAAGGGAAGCAGGTAGGCATTCTCTAATGATTAGTGCAGTGGGAAGGTCAGGAACAGACTGAGAAAGATGGATGCCTTTTGGTAAGGTAGGAAGGATATGAAAATGAAATCTACTGGAAGGAAAAGGCAACAGAAGGAAGAGATCCATGTCAGCTGCTGCTCCTAGAGAGAAAAAGGAAGAAATAGTAAAGGAAGAAAAACAAAAGAAAAAAAGGAAAAAAATAAGGAATACAAGAAGCAGAGAGGAAACAAGACACAAGCCATTGCCACACGGAATGCATTCCAAGAAGCTTAAAGGATAACAACACTCACAGACCACGAGAAGGATAATACTGAATGTCTACGGCTTCTGCTAATTTAAGATCAGGTCAGCCCACCCAAATAGCACGAGCTGCACCTTCTGATAACTCCGAACAGCTTTGTTGTTTCTTTTAAAAGAAACCTCCCTCAAATCCAGATTCTCCTAGCTGATTTATAACTCAATTTCATAAGGATAATTCCGGGGATAATTAAACGGACTGGCTCTAAAAATATGTCACAGGAGCAGTAAAATGAATATGCACTGAAGTACAGGTGGTATCTCTTGAACGCAAGAGAGACACTGAAACATGCTCCCAAGTGCTGATGGAATTTAAGTAATGGATTAAGTTGCATATACTTCCCCAAATCCTGGAATCAAATGGCCAGCTAAAGCACGTAAACTCTGAGATCCTGCTCCTTGGAACTACTTGTTATCACTAGTTTTACTTTGAGACCTGAGGTTTCTGAAGCTATAAATGCCATGGTTTGTTGCAATTCAGGATGTTTTACAGCAACATGCAATGTCCTGGATGAAAATATTAAGTTACTTTCTTAGAAATCTCCCGCTTAACTAACTACCGTCTTGGATGGAATTCCTTTTACACTTGTTAGCATTGGAATGTTCTAGGAGCTGCTATAGTAAGACAGAGAGAGCACACTGTTTTCTATTCAGCTCATATTATTAACAGAGGTATAATCTAAGTATTACTACAGGACTGAGTTCTGCTTGTGGCTGCTGTCCTGTTTCTCAGCCGGTCTGCAAAAAAAGCTAGTGAAACTATCTGGCAGCCTTATTTTTTCATCTTGGATATACGTAGTGTCTGGAAGTTAGATTAATTAAAAAACCTAAACTTGTTCACCTTAGGAAAATGGGTGAACAATTATGAAAATCAGTAAATAATTATCTGTGGTACCCTACCACGACATTTTTGTTCAAGTACAGAGCAGTATCTTTTAGCAAAACCATGGAGAGGGGGTCAAGGATACAGGAGATTAAAAAAAATACTAAGCCTTAAGATAAGACTGTATAGTTGCATACATGTGAAATTCATTCCATTGCTAAGCACAACAGGTAAGTCTATGCTGTGCTTGCAAAACATATTTTCCTTCTAGATTTCACACATATACAAATTACGTCCATTAAAGGTACCAGTCTTAACAGAGTAATATAAAATAATGTGAAACAAACCATGAGAAACTATGTACTGCTTTACCTCAGCATTTTCACTTGCATAATAGGCCTGATTCATTTACAACAATGACTCATTTACAATGTGACTCATTTACATACCACATACTACTTTCTGTTTCTGAAATACTTTGTAAATAGAAACAAAAGTTCTCTATCAGCATCCACAAATTACTGCGGATTTATTTGGAAGCATAGCTGCAGTGCTGAATGGGCAATTTCCTGGGTTCAAGGCAAAGCAGAATGAAGGTTGACTTAGCAGTTTTCACCAAAATTTAAAAGAAAAAAGGCAAATAAGTTAAGAAAGCTATATATTGATTCTGTACACAAATTGGCAGTAATCTGCTTTGCCATTTTAGTGTGGTGCTAAGACAGCATGAAACGCAAAGTAAAAATTTACAGTCCTTGAACAGGGTTACATGGATTATAAACCAGTAACGCACCCCTTTAGAAGTCTGCTATAAACACATGTATTAGCCAAAATCCTCTTCCTATGTGAAGACAGGCTGGATTCCCATGACTGCTTGGACACCACTAACACATACAGCGTTACACAGGTAGATATCATATTCCTTACAAAAGAAACGTGTGGACTCAGTTAAGCCGTGCCTAACTACCTCTTCCCTGCAAAAATTGCCAATATATAGGTTTCTAGATGACTCTGCATTTCTCAGGCAAAGTGCAGGTAGTAAGGAAACCAATTCATCAAACCAGGTAACCAAAAGCTGTACGACTTCCAAGGAACTCTTCTCTTGCTCACCTGCACTGAGATACAGTTCATTTGAGACCCTGCCTTACCCAGATCCATTTTTGGCACACAGTATAGTGCAAGGAGCAGACACTCACTTATGCTCATCTCCATGTTCAAAGCATGGCTCTAAGCCCCATTAACTGCTCATCACCCTTTGCATTAAGTGAACGTGGAGGACACATTCACCAGCAGTGTCACATCACCCAGCACAGTCCCAATCTTCACACACCTCCAAGTTTCTTTAATAGGACAGAGGAGGATTGCCCTCCAGCTCATGCTGAAAACATGTAAATATCCTAGAAAACAGGGCATAGCAGCAATATTTCTCCGGCTCTATGGCACACAAAGCAAAAAGATGCCAAGAGAAGGCTTTGTTGTTGTGAAGCGGTGAGGAACAGGGGAGAAAGAGATGTGCCTTTATTTTTTACGCCTCGGTACAAAAGTTATCTGCATCATTTTGATAAAATATTTCAAGGTGATTAGTTATCTGGCAGAGACCAGAGGAAAATTTTAAATCCAAAAGGTCAATGCCAATAAAAATTTTTGAAACTTTAGAGTGGAACCATTCTCAAAACATAACAGGTATGGCAAGATAGGCTCCTGCCATAGAAAGATGCTGTATTAAGGTGATGTTGAAAGCAGAACCTACTTTTTAAAGCTGTATTGATGAATGGCATTTGAAAAAATGAAACTCAAACAGGTGCAATATGTGAATACACTGCACAGCAAAGTTATTTTCAAAAAGCATAAGCTGTTACTGAATTGGTCTGCTTAATAAGTGCTGAGGTATTAAAAAAAAATTAATCCAAACACAAAAACATGAACTAAGAGTTTGCCAAAATAACCAAACCAAATATATGGCTTTTGACTTATTTCAAGGAAATAAGCATGCTGCCATTTCCTTATTAAATGAAAAAACCTGCAAATAAATCTGTATTAATATCAATAATTTCAAATATTTATTTTAGAAAAGTACAATTAAAAAATAATTAAATATTTCCAAGCAGAACATGGCCGCTGACTTTCTGACAGTTATAACAACTTGACAGAGTTCAACCCAGTCTCCATTAAACACGGGAACTGAATTTGGACTCCCAACTTACCTCTACATCACAGTGCATCATGAGACTGTTACTTCGGAATGCAATAATACAAGATAATTCTGAAACGCTACTTTCATTCAAGTATTACATGCCTTTTTTTGAACCTTAATCAGAAGCTGGGATGGGAGTGAAAAACTTCACCTGCAGATTTCAAATACATTCTCTGATGAAGAAAAAGCACTCCAAGACATACTGTTTTTCAAAGGGTTTACCTTGTTCTCTGAGAATTAGCTTGACTTGATGTGGAGATATCATCAGCACCTGATAACACACCACCAGCATCATCTCTCTTGAAACCATCATTTCTTCTCACTAGCAAACCAAAAGACAAATTAATACCTGACTGGGCAACAAAGCACACAGAGTAATCCCATCTAAAACTCGAGGATTTATCAGTCATATGAGATTACTCAGAAGGAATCAAATTCATGTGCTCTGCACAATGGCATTACAGTATCAAACAAATTAACATTATGAAGCTGATTTCAGTTTTCAGAGCTATCTTAAAGCTTTACCCCAACAAAAATAGCTGATAGTCCTTTGAAGAAGAACAGTAAGGAAGGCCTAAAAGAAATCACAATAAAAACCCCCACAATTGCATAGACACCTTCCCAAGGTAACACATTTTTTTGTCAGCCATGAGTTGAGACAAACGCATGGCAGAGACATCATACAAAACCACTCCAGACCAGAAAGAGAGCAGCTAGTTAAGCGTGCGGTACACAAGAAAGGAGTTAAGAAAGCAGTATCTGAACTTCTAATCATTATCCCTGGAATCTGACTCCTCATTATAATTTTTAATTTTTTTTTCCTTTTGGCAGTATCTTAACCTGTGATTCTCCTTGTAAAATTACAGCTTTTGCCGGGAGATCTTCCTGCAGTAGCACCTGAGATTCTACACTTCGAGCTTGATTTTGCAAACCATTGCGCTTCCCCCTCTTACTGTACCCTCAGCAAACAGAGCTGGCAGGAGAGCTCTTGCAGGACACATTACAGCCACATTGATTTAGAAACAGTTCTTTCTGAGAGCCATTTCATTGAGCCCAGATATACTACTACCAGAAGGCAGAGGGCAGCTCTATCTTGCCTGTACAAACTTAGGAGGTGTTGACTTTGGACTGGGACACATAAACAGACTGTTCCAAATTGCAAGCAAGCAAAGGGAAATTACAGGAGCCTCAATACTTGTTACTGCTCCTCAGGCTTCTGGCTCAGCAAGCACAAGGACAGACAAAGAAGGCTGAGAGAGCAGCAAGTACATGGAGGCTGGGCTGGAATTCTGTGCATACAGAATACATACACTGCAGCTATACTCCAGCTTCCTAACTACTGCTTTCTTCCGTAATTTTCACCAAACGATTTGTCTCCATTTCTTATAATGATTTGGCAAAATGACTCTTCCTGCCATACATCAGCAAATAATCCTTTGTACCATCTCCTGCTTTTCCAAGCCATTAATTTAACAGAAATTACTTAAATTTATCATACAAACAGCGTGTACTATGTAGTACTTTGGCATTACACTGAAATCCTTGGCATATAAATTATAAACCACTTAACCCTCACAGTAAAACCCACCAATATAATTATACCACGGAGGTCCCATATAAAGCCTTTGTAATCCACTGTTCCTGTGCACTGACAAAAACTCCATCATTTTTTTGCGGCATGTTATTTAAAAAAAACCCACTTCTAGTAAAAAGTTAACTATTTCCAGCTTTTCCTACCAAGTTCCCTCCCAGAGTGCTAAATGTCAAACTCATTTCCAAACAGACTGCCAACTGTGCTGTTCTGTACACGATGCTGTAATTTCATCATATTACAACCTGGTATCAGGGCAATTATCAAGACTCCCACTAAAGACTTTTGGGGTCTGGTTTTTATCTTGAACTTTCTTCTTCAGGTTTTTTGTTTCTGTGGGTTTTTGTTACTTTGGCTGGTTGGTTTTCAAACATAGGTCTTACCTTGCCTGAAATCTGGTTCTGAAGAAATAACAGATGGACTTTCACTCGAAGTACTATAAACATCACTGTGATAAGACTTGTACCTTCTCAAAGGCTCTGAAAGTTGAAATCAAGGTATCAGAAGAAGAAAGCAACAGTCATAATGTAAAAAACAAAACCAAACATTTGAAATTTTTTGAAATATTTTCAAACTGTTCTAAAATGCCTGTCTGTGGCTATGGAGTCTAAAAGCAAACACCCAGGGGACGCTGTGTAGTCCCATTCTGTTCCCATGGCCTGAGGGTTCTGTGGTCAGCCTGGCCCCTCTTGGCTCTCCCAACACAGCCACCTCCTCTGAACTTCTCTCAACATCACTTTCAAGTTAAAACTAGTATTAAAAAAATCCCAACGAGACACAAGACAAAAACAGATCCCTCCTGCAAACAAAACAGGTGCAAACATCTGGTGTGCACCTCTTGCACGTAAAAAGCAATCACCAGAACTCAGTCCCTGGCTCCTTTACGACGTAAAAAGAAAAATATCCACAGAGACAAAGCAAGCACTGGAAAATTATAATTCAGCTCATCTTTGACATCCACAAAATATGATTAACGATCAATTAGTAAGCCCCTAGAGGATATTTAATTAACCAGAACAGCTGAATTGATGTGATGAGAAATCAATACAGCAGTCTCAGTTCCTCCTCTCAGGGGATTATGTAAATAACATACTGGAGCAAAGCACTCCACAGAAGGGGGTATGTACTTGACATTTGCAACCATCTCCCAGAACTCTCCTAAGCACAAGCCAACAACCACCCACAGAATGTGAATTAAAGCAGAACACACACAAAAAAAGTCTCTACATCTTGGGAATACCAATGTTTCAACTGACAAAGTGAGAGAAAAAAACCTCAGGTGTCCTTATTTGCAGAAGGCTGTTTCTGGTCTGACTATAGTTAATGTTTTTGAAAACAAAAGCAATGATATGGAAAAAACATATGTAATTGCTGTGAGAACAAGTGCCAGTCACTACAGCAAAGGAATAGGCAATGCAAGAATACAAAATGGGGAACACATGAGCAGATATGTCCGGAGGCTGCAGAAAGGAAATCGGAAGTTCCAACTCCCCACGTCCAGAAAACAAAATGTCTAGTGAAAAATTCTGAGGGAACATTAAACCTGCTGCATAACTTCTGTTAGGTCAGAGGACAGGTTAGTCAACAACACTTCTCATTTGGACTTCTTACAGAAGAAGGAAAAATTCCAAATAGGAAAAAAGCATGGAAAGAGGTAAGATAATGCAGTACTCCAAGAACTAAAGACTAGTTCATGTTCACTTTGGACTATCTGTTTCCAAAACCTTCCTCTTTAAAAGTCAGCATTTCCCCCATTTCTACCCAGCTCACTTGGGCTGTGCAGGGAATCTTTAGAAAAACTGGGAAAGGTAAGCAAAGCTGCAAATCAACTCATGAAACCACCAGGTCTCGCCAGCCCATCCCAGCTGCACAGTTTAGCAGGATAAAACCCAATTAATCCAAAGAACATTTCACACTACTCTCGGAAAGGAGCAGTATGGACCTACAGCAAGATGAAAAGAATCCACTGGGGCTGTGTGGGAGCAGTGAGGTTGCTTCCATCTTTCACAATGGCTACTTTCAATGTTGTGGATTTTACAACAAAGGAATCTGCCCCCAGTCTAGCAATTACTTGCCTACCATGGGAAATAAAAACCAAATTCAGTGGGTAGCTTTTGGAGATGTGCTTTTAAAATGCTCCCAGCCCTTAAGTGAGGCATCAATCCAAACACGACACTGGAGCTACAGTACTGAAATGTTTAACTAAAACCAGACCTCTTGTTTCCCAGTAGTTTTATTAGCTGTAGGTTTTTCAAGTCTGCTGAACTGACTTTGAAGCAAGATGATGGAGAGGGAACAATAAAATATGACATGAGATTTTAAACAGACTTATTTTTTTCCACTTAGTCAGCAGCCTGGGCTTCTCAATTTGCACACAAATTATGGCTCCATTCTGGTTCTTTGAGACATTAAATTTTGAAAAAAACCCAAACGTGGTAAAACAGAAATACGCAGTTAAACCACGAGACAAGTGTTTGTAGGTGGTGGCGTGATATGGGACTCTCCAGGGTGCTTGACTTCTCCTGACTCATCCTCTTAGCAGGAGCTGGTGCCATCCTGTAGGCCAAGCAGTCCATGAGCCCAGAAACAAAAAGCAAGATTTCCACACACTTTATCTCAGTGTCGTCACAGACCCCCACATAAAGCCCAACAAGGCTCAACCTATTCACAAGTAGAGCTGGAGACAGGACCACACTCCTGTCTGGCCACATCCTTCTCCCTAATCAAGTTTGTACAACTTTAACCCAAGAACACAAGCAAAGGTATTCTTCTCACCTGCTGGAGGCACTGAAAAACCTTTCTACACAGGGCTGCACTGATGACTACCAGGCAAAGTTTAAAGGCAGTTAAGAAGCTACATCCTGAAATTCCACGTAAATCCTCTAGATTTATATTCATTTTGCTCAGTTTAGAGAAAATATATACAGATGTGGACCTGATTGCTGCTGGGGCACCTTCTCTTTGGCAACTGCCTTCCAGTTCTCTGCTGGTCTACACAAGTGTCTGTGTACACCCCCTACACATCCCTCCAGCACTGCACCCCCTCTTAACCAAGTGCCTTCTTTTCTGGGGCACAGACAGAATATGCACTGCAGACCTGCAAATATGCAATTAAAATGTAAATATTGAGACTATTCTATCTATAATGTTTGCCTGAGTCATCCAAATAACTTATGCTCGTTCCTCTCCTCCAGCAAGTTCTCCTCAATTCTAACATATCATATTAGGATTTAACTTCAAAGAAGGCACTTGGATCATGTCCAAGCTAAGCTTCTAATTAAGAATTGGCTTCCAAAGGTCACAAAGTCCCAGTTCTGGGATCGAATTAAAGTTTAGCTTTTCACACAGAAGTTTCAAAAATAAGGACAAACTTCTAGTCTGGCTGGCTGGGAAGAAGCTGAAAAAATGACAACAAAAGCTAAAGACAACAATAAAACAACTTATCTCCCATATTTACATTCTTCCCTGGGAATTCTGAACAGCCTTGGTTTCTTTGGGTTTTTTCTGTTCATTTTAAAAAAATGTTTGGTGACTGAAGAAAGACTCCCAAATTGATTTAACTTCTGTAAACACCAAGCACATAGTAGCAAAAATAATTGTATCAGTTACTCTCCTTAACACCTCAGTGTTTAGATTCCAGTTTCTTACCAGAACACTTTGAACTATTTCATTCCTTAACAGAAAAACAAACCTGAGTTTAAGCACGTTTTAAGAGTTTGTAACTAAAATGGATACATAAAACTCGTACTAATAAGCTAAGCTAACATATGGTAGCTCCATGATGCAAAGGTAGATGATGCATTACAAGTTGAAGAGTCTGTCTCTGTGCTGCTTCGTGCCGCAGTGGTGCTTTTTCAAATTCCCTATCAAAACCAGCAGAGCACAACCTTCCAGGCACCTCACGCAGCATAAAATAACAAAACACGCTGTGTACGCAAGGCGAGACGTGCAAGCCCAGACAAGTCACCGACAGAGAGCCTCATCTCAGCCAACTTCAACAGAAATCAGAGAACCGCATTCAGCTTGGAATTTCATTATTCTGAACACGAGTCACATCAGATACACGGGTTTTCAAATACACATCATTACAGAGTTATTTCTGGCTGCACAGAGAAGGCAGCAGAATTAAACCAACAGTTTCATGACAGGGAGAGAGCTCTTGTTTGCCCTTTGAAGTTTGCTGGTGGGTGTCTATTACAGGAGAGTGGTACTATAATACCACTTAAAACACATTAACTGTCCTTCAGGAGAGGCTGGGACTCACTTCTTTCCCATGAGTTTAATCTATAGGTTAGACTCATATTTACTCCTCCTCTTCTTTTCTTCTTTTCATCTAAGAAAACTTGAATTATCTTCAGCCAGGCAGCATAGGTTTAACAGGAAGGACTAATTCAAATCTAGGACTAATCTAGTTCAGATTCCTGGTAAGGATTCACATCCAACAACCGACAAAGGAAACGAACCCATTCAGACTTCCAGGGGAGCAGGCTCATTTTAACTTGCAAGATTTCCACCACTCATATTCTACGTGAAAAAGCTGTATTGCACATGCAACCCAAGTCACCAGCCATCCAGGCAACCCCCTAGGGAGCCCAATACCACGCAGAGGGCCTGGCAGGATCTAATCTACAGAGAAAAATGTAGCCTTGTAAAAGTGCAGAGACCACATATCTCTAGCGCTAGGCTGGAAAGGAAAACAGCCAGATTAACAATAACAATGCCAAGGTCTTGTAAGAACTCAAGAGCCCTGTATTTAGAAAGACACCTTTCTTTTCTGGATCTGGATCATGCCATGTGGGATAAGGTATGTAAACTAACACAGGTCCAGACTGAGAGTTTGTCCAATAAAGCTGTTTGCCTGTTTTAATTTAAATGCTTTATCCAACTGAGAATGTAATGTATTGACTAAAAATTGATAATCTCAGACTGTGTGAGCTGCTGAAAGCGCGGTAGATGAGATAAAGCAGATGCCACTCTGCTGTGCAATTATGCAATCGTAAGAGCTGGTTTACTACCTAATGTTAACCTGTGAAATTCAGCACAAAGTAATAGCTGCTGGTGCCATAGTACTTGTACTTTACAGATATCCCACAAATACCCTTCTTTTTCCTTGAAAAGCCAACTTCTGTAGTTTCAGTAAAATCAACAGCTGGAGTTTTCTAATTGAAATAGTATCGGTCCATTATCCTACCTCTCAGATTCATTAAAATTATTTCAGAATGTTGTCCTACTGGACAGACCAACCACATGAGAATCTATTTTGCCACCAGGGAATTTAAATCACACTGCAGCACAATGAGACTGTGCAAACTGCCCCTTCCTTTGCTTTCACATGCAAACAGATGTGCCATTGTGCATGACTCCAACCGCCCACGGTGAACTCAAAAACCCAGAGCATACAATTCAAGAGAAAAAGGAAGTATGAGCACTTCAATGAATTCACAGAGCTAGGTTTGTAAAGCAACTATTCCTTTCCCCTCCCTAAATACAATCTCCCATTTAACCCACTTCTACAGAAGCTCCCAAAATCAAATCTCTGGGGCTTAATCTGCTGGGATAAATTTGCTACCAACAGCTGCCTGATTACCTGCAGAAATTTTCCCTTATTCAGAAATGCAACTTCAAACCAAGAGAGGGTTTAAAATCCAGATATTTACAGTATCCCTAACTGCAACCTTCCCAGCTGTCATAACATGGAAATTTTATAAATGGGGTCCAAATGAGTCTTCAAGGCAGCTAATGAGAACAGTTTCATGAGATAAACACATGGAAGAAGACTTAGGAGGAAGAGACCCTTCTCTAGAAATACAGAATATTACTGCCTCTTCCTGCTGACTCTATGAAGCAAGAGCAGTAAGTGGACAAAAAAAAATCTGAGGACTTAATAATCTGGGTTTTCTGTTGGAAAAAAATAAAGGTAAAAAGAGAGAGGAATAAACACAACTTGTGGCTCTGGAACTCACATGGTTCCCAACTGCAAAAACATTTAACAAAGGCTTGAGAATATTCCCAAACCACCCCCATTTCCCCACCCCTGGATTCAGCATTCCAGAGCTTCAGCAAGATCAACTTTTTTTGTATCCTCCCATCTTTTTTTGTCCTGTCTGCTATTTCAACCCACAGCCAGCTATATTACTACTCTCCTAACTGGTTTTGTCCTCCTGTATTCCACAAGGACATGGGAAAACTTTGTGCTCCCTCATGCATCTCACTTACAACATCCTCATAAACAACACTGCATTTAAAAACATTAAAAAAAAAAAAAGGATACTCCTTCACTCAAGTAACACATAAACCCTTTCACTTTGAACTATGCATACACTCAAAACAAGGGGTGGGGGGAGGAGCTGCCTAAGCAAAAGGAGAGGTTCAGACAAGGCTTCCATTACAATCTCACAGCTTTGTGCCTTACTACTGAGCCATTTGAAGGCAGACTTAGGATAGGAAAATTTGAGTGTGTGTACACTTCACAAGTGTCAGGAGATACAATCAGTTTGGTGGGTGAGAAGGTAAGGAAAACTGGAGCAAGAGAGAACAGACGACACTTTCACCCTCTTGAGCTGCAGCGCAAGCTTGCAAAATGTAAAAGAACATTATTTTCTCTCTGAAAGAAATGGGACCCTATCAGTAGGTGCCAGGCAACAATTTCCAAGTTTCAAAAGAACAACAAAAACAAAACCTGCTCTCCTGGTACAGGTAAGATGTTTGGGTCTAACACCTAACGACTTCATAACTCTAATCAGTTCTCAAGTCACAAAACCCCCATAACAAATCAAGAATGAACAAAAGGGCGAAGATGCAGAACTTAGTCTCTTGGTACAATTAACACATATTTTTGGACTCTCCTCTTAGTGATCAGAATTGGCTATACCTTGAGTAAAATAGCAGACTCCTGGCCTTGCCCCCATCTGGCATTTATTAATGGCACCTAATCATAAACAATCATCTGCAGTACAGAAGAGATGAACAACCTCAACCCTGAAACTGCACAGCAGATTAACATAAGCCAGCAAGTTCAAGAGCAAGGCAGTCACAAGGACACGGTCCTTGGAAGCCTTGTGAGGCTAAATCTGAGATGTTCCGACAGTAGATTATAGTGCACTTTAGATGGTCTGCAGCTCACTACAAACTATTACAGCACAGCTGTAATTAAAGCTCTGTCATTCTTTCCACTATAAACTCTGCTTTTCATGAGTTTATAATTTAGATTGTAAAAATCAGTTCTGAGTGAAAGCTTGGCAAACCAGAGCCTGTGCATAAGAAGATTTTCTTTTTCCAAGGCAGTCAGCTCCTTAAGGTTTTATGAATAACAGAAAAGTTTTCCAGCTTAACCCAAAGTAAGTTAAAGAAAAATAAGCCACATGTCACTTAAATTCCTTTGTAGTTTGAGGAGGGAAGTTTTATCTTGCCAAGTTAAACTCACAGAGAGTCCAATGTCACTTCACAATTCAAAAATGGAAAAACAATATATACAGCCAAAAGCAGAGGCTCAATACAATTTACACAGGCTTAGCTGTAACCTAGACCTGGGCTCAACTGAACTGAAAATATCCCCAGACCTACCAAAGAGAAGGCAGATTGTGTGTAGCACGGGGGGACACAATCATAATCTTGTTTCCTGTGACTCCCCCTCCAAACAGAACTGAACCCTTATTCCAAACTGCTGAACTTTTGAAGTAAGTAATCCTCCTTCTCTATTTTTTGCTCATACCTCTCAGCTACGCTGGTCAGAAGAGCAATTCCACACACACTTGACACTTGATAGTGTTGGACGTGGAAATATCTGTCTACCCACTGAGCACTTCAAAATTACATACAACAATAATGCACGGAAAACTCAAGACTGTACTTTTCATTTCTTTGACAGATGAAACTGGCAATAGGCTTTTTATAAAAGATCTCAAGGGACATGTCTGGTGTAAAAAATGTAAGATGAGGAACAGTACAACATACGGAACAAAAAAAGGAAAAGGGAAAAAAGTCTTAATAGACTAGCAGACTTTATGTATTCAGACTTTTGTGAATCTGCTCACTAAAGCAGAATAGATACTTCCAGTCAGGCTTCTCAAGCCCTATACAACATAACAGCAACTAACTCCTATGTGAAAAAGCATTCATCATCCATCTTGCAAAAATACTCCTTTAAACTGGCTCTCATTAAAAATTCACATTCACAACCAGGTTCTGGTCTAAAAGATTTTCTTTAAGTAGTTAACTGACCAAAGAAATCGAACAATGGCACGCCTAAAATATAACAGTAAAGCACACTCCCAGCTTCAAGAGCAAAACACACCTTCCTTGAAAATAGAAAACTCTGAAACCCAGCTACCTGTTGAGAAAGTGTCTTTACTTTTTTCCTAGCAAGTAATGACTGAATTCAGAAGGATGGGCAGTGAGTCACAGGCTATTGCCTCAATCTTCCGTGTACATGTTTGTCACTCAGCCTCTGAGACTATTAAAGCCCAGCTCCCAGTTTACTTTGACTGCACTTTCACCCATTCTCCTTATGAATCGAGTAGTTTCACACATCTGACCTATCTCAGTTTGCGAGGCATGGGCATGTTTTGTTTTCTGCCATCTCCCAATCTGCTTGAATGAGAATGATAAACCCATTGCTCATCAATGGGTTTGGCCATGCTTTTGGTTTTGCTCTTGTGCAACACAAACCTGCACAAAGCTGCACTCCTGAACAACAAGGCTATTGAGCTTTCCCAATGCTGGGAGTGGCCTCCTCTTAAACTTTGTCAGCTGCCTATCTCCAGCGACCCAAGTTGACTCATATACCTGAGATGGACCCTGTCGATTTCAGACTCTTCAACCAAAACCCAACCAAGCTTCCCTGTACCTCATCAGACATCCTGGTAGATAACAACAGATAGTAAACTTCTAGAGAGATAAACAATGCTATCTCCACAGTGCTGTTTTCATCTATGTTCATTTCTTCACATGATAACATAACCCTCATCAGAAGATGATAATTTGATAGCACGAGGGAACTCCAGCTGTACAGAAATCACAGCAGCTTTTATAACTGCCTATGCCATTCCAGTAACACTCCTCCTTTCTGGAACAAAAGGCTCGCATGCACAGGAAAGGATTGGCTTCCCATGCTAATTGCAATACAAGCATCTCCCAAGATGGCCACAAAGGGCCACAAAGGCAGGCATTTTCAGAAATTCAACCTTGACAAAAGGCTTTATCATCTCTCCTTAATCTGGAGGTGTTTACACCTCAGGCAGAAGAAGAAGGCCAAGGTAGGGTGTGTTTTCACAGTTACTTCTGTCACACAACAGGCAGGCTAACTCATGAGTCTTTGAGCGCACCTGAGTAAATGCCTGAGCTAGCTGTGTACATACAGCTCTTGTACCATGCACCTTAGGTGACCAAGTCATGCTTTCTGGCCCAGCACACGCATGATCCAGCTCTGCTCTCAGTTTCTATCCAACTGTCTCAAACTTACAGCCCCTGAGAAGCACATCACAAAACCAAAGCAAACAAAACATGCAGTTCCACTTACAGGGTTCTGCATCAAGACAATTTTATAACTGTCCCCACAACAACTACAAAGACTTGTTTTTCCCCCATGCATTTTTGTAATAAACTGATGGAACTTATGTGAAGTATTCCCACTGAAGTAAAGATCTGAACATGAGGCCAAAAAAAATTTCATATTTAAGGGCTTTAGTCCAGAGCTATACAGCACAAAACCAGAGATCTGGAGATGAAATTCTGGCTTTCCTCGGGGGCATAAATCCATCTCTAATAGCTGGAGATGAGAATCTTCCTTTGAGGAAAATAACTTGACAATTGGCTGTTACCAGTCTTTTTTTTTTTCTAATTGTAACTGATGAGTTTGATATTGGTTGACTTAGAGAGATCAACTGTACTGAGTAAACAATTTGGACAAGGACATTTATCTTCAACAGATATGGCAACAGATGCTCTAATGACTTCACTTTATGTAAAAAAGATGAAGTGAAGATCTCGGCCGTTTCAAGAGCTGCTACAAGAGAACTCAAATTTATCATAACAAGAAATCTTTGTTTGACGACTGGAATACTCAGAAAATCAAAAAGCTTCACTAACCTTCTACATTCATAGCTTCCCTCAGAAGCTGCAACTTCTTCTGTCTCTCTCTTATCCTGTCAAAGGCACTTGATATTGCTGCAGAAGTTGATGTCTCAGGCATGTGGCGCGTTTGGTCCAGTTTCTGTGGTCCAAAGACATCCAGTGCTATGCTCCCATCAGAGTATCTTGCTTCCTTGTTTCTGGCAGTAGTAGAAGTCCGTACTGTAAATGTTTCACACTGATGGCTGTGCCTGTGAGAGCCTCCAGCATGGTCCCTCTCAGCTGCCTTGTCAGTAGTGCAAAGCAAATCTGTGGAAGAAGCCCAAATTTTCCGTTTGGGAGGAACATCTGTGTGAAGGTGACCTTTTTTCTCAAGCTCACTGGTTTTACACCTATGAGGACAGAAAGCATCTTCCTGACCCGAACTGTAATCTGCAGAAATGCCCTGGAAAAACTCTTCCTCGTCTTGTGTTCCTCTAATGGATAGAAATCCCATAGACTTGCTAAGTCCTTTGTTAAGGGTGGTCTGTTGGGAGAAGTGAGCTCTGTGTCCATCAGGTGCATCAACCGCCAATGTTTTTCCTGGAATAAGGAGACATTTCATACATGTAATTTTCTACCTAATACACAGGAGTCCAACACAAATTAGTTAAAGTATATGATGAACACATGCTTGGGCATTGGTTTTACCACGCAAAACACTGAGAAGGCTACTTAAAGGGCTCCCTCAGTCAACAAAGACAGAATTCCAACTGCTTCATACATGACAACCATTTTATTTCTAAAATACTCAAGGAAAAAAAAAAGACCTACTGTAATTCAGTATTAACATTAAAAACCCCCAAACTATCACATAATTGCTGAAAGTTGTTTTCTCATTAGTTTCGTTTTCAAAATAGCCTGGACTACCACCAACAATACTACTTAATAATCAATCTGAAATCAGCCATTCCTCTCACACCCAAATACACCGCCTACAGGTTTTAATAACAAGTCCAGGTTTGTTCAACAGATTAACAGATGCCCTGCAATAGAGTCAGCAGTAAGAAAAGAATGACTGTGTACTTAGGAATTACAAAAATCCTGGATCTTCCTCTAATGACTAATTTCGGTGACTACAGTCTCTCCAGATAAAGAATACTCTGAAACAAAACCAACAAAGCTTCCAGGGTTAAAACGATTCTATGAGTCTGCACCCTTCATGTGTCATTCATACATGGATCCACCAATACGTAGGAAGTCTCTCTTCTCACTCTCCCTTCTCGTGAAATTACTTCCAGAATAGAAGAAACTGCCGTAGGTGGAATAATATCAATGAAATATGTCATTTCTGAAGATTATCATATCATGGTGACCAAGAAGGTTTGACCCAGGTGGAGTCAGCATGGCCTGTGATGCCTTCCTTAGAGCTAGCTCCCTCTTCATGGTGATATTCCCATGTGCATTCTCTAATGAGCAGCAGCCTTGAAGATTTCCTTGCAAAAGCAAGCAGTCATGAGTTCAAAGTAATCACTGTGCTGCATCTACTACTCTTAAAGGATGCTACATAGTCCTGCCTGCATCGATTGAAATTAACTGCCCCACTTGCGCAGCAGGCTCCTGATGATCTTTATCTAGAGTGTTATCCTTCCAAACAGAATTTCACAGAATGCTTTAGGGATGTTTGGAAATGTAGTCACTAATGCTTTAAAAGCTTATGGCTTTTAAAGGTGTAAACACCTTTCAACTCTGATATTCTACTTGAAGAGGGGCTGTGCTTTTAGTTTGTAGTTTTTATTTCTGTGATATTTAGCTAACAATAAAAACCAGCAAGACTAAAGCCAAATGCAACCAAGTAGTTCCTTGCTTCCTACCACCACACAAACACATGATGGTAAAATGTTAGCGTTTGGATTAAAGACACTAAAAAGTGTCTTGTAAGAAATCACACAGTTTCCACATGCTCTAGCCAAGAAAACAAAAAACACTTTTGCCAGTGAGAATGAACTAATCTTCTAAAAGATGCCTCGTTTCATATTTTACAAATATAGCTTTAATACTAAACTGAACATAATTAACTTTGTGGTTAAGTAAATATTACATTATTACCTTATTCTCAGACAATACATCATCCTAAGGCTGGTGAACTATGTATAATATTCACACACAAAAAAAGCCTTTTAAAAATAGGTGTTCGTTGTGAAGTTCCCACTATCCATCTAAAGCAGCAGGATAATATCCATTCTTGCAAACGCATACTTCACATTCATGTACATGCACCAAGGACAAACATTCCTAAAAAGGATTTTAACTCAGTCATTTGTGAGATAAAAAACTAAACACTGCAGTTTGCTTTTTAAGATGGTCAACAGAAATGCAAATCAAAAAGAGCTCTGAGAATCCTCCCCAGTAATGAGAGCTCCAAGATAATTTTAGGCCAGAAAAAAACAAAACAGCCTCCTTTACACACTTTTTTCACTTTTTTTTTTAATGTAAAAAACCCCAAACATTCACTTCTTTAACACTGAAAGTATTTACATGCAGGGACCTTACTGAACAAAACAAAGGCAAACAAAGCAGAAAAATACCCAAGAGAAGCAGACAGCTGTAACTCCAATACAATACCACAGCTATACATGCAGGATTACTCAGTACAGCATCAGGCATGACTCAGAAGAACATTCCTGGTTCAAAAGCTCATTTCGGTCTCTGCACACTGAAGCGTGATCCTCTTGCAGGTTCACATGCAATGAAAAGAGTCACAAGGTACTTTTAGTACCTGTGGGTATCCTCACCACAGCACCCCAGAGACACAACCCTGTCTTGCTGTGTGCTGGTGAGAACTGCAGGGAAAGAACCCACCTGCCAACCAAAAAGAGTGCTGGGGGAAAGGAGCTCCTCACCAAAGCTGTACGGACTCGGATATACCAGAGGCTATTTCCTGTTTGTACAGAGGCGCTAAGGACACAAGCTCCTTTGCCTCAGCACACAAGAGATGCTCTCTGTTCCCCACGTCAGCCACCCACTGGGGCTCCCCTCACGAGAAAAAGTGAAGGCCATGAACATGGGCAGTGACTAGGAAAGTACTCATGGCTACAGCTTTGCCACTCAAGCAGCCAACTGCATGATGAGACTCCGAGAAGATGAGCTGTCCCATCAGGAAGCAGTGCAGGAGGCGTTCCACTCCACAGCTCTAATTCAGATCCACGTTGACTTAAGCAGTCAACATGAGATTTTTACACAATAGCAAAATTAAACTACAGCTGGCCTTAGTATTCAGGCTTGAGACTGCAAAATTCTCTTGGACGTCTTTAATATTTCCTTTATTACTCTTCCCATTCTCACTCCTGATTTTCATCAGCCTTGCCAATTCTTCCCACTCCTGCAAAACCCATCCCTCTCTACATTACACTATTTCAACAAGCTCTGCCCAGACTGACAGTGCCAACATGAGCTGCTTAAAAATCATCCTCAGAGAAGGGTAAAGAAGAGATTTTGGGGCAAGGAGAGCACAACCTGGGTATCTTGAGAGGGCAAACTGAAACAAAGCAGCAATAGAGAACTTTCAGACCTGTACTTTATCCCAGCCAAAACTGCATGCTGCTTTTAGCACCAGAGTGCAGAGGCCAAGGATCAAGGGGCAACACTTCTCAATACAGAAGCAACTCAACTGCAGATACCAGTAGTAAAACTGGATTAGGCAACCAGCAATCAGTCCAAGCCAATATTTTTATTTTTAATAACTTAAATCTGTCCTCATCCCTTCTTCCTTTAATGAAGTACTATTATAGACTTTGTAAGTCACACAATCAACTGTTAAAGTATTTTCACTTTTTTAATCCTGGACTTCCTCCACTACCTCAGCATTACTTGGATCAAGAATCAACTGCAGGAAGTCTCTCTCAGCACAAGGCTCATATATCCAGCTTTCAGAAAACAGTACACCTCCAAAACAGAGGAGACTGGAATAATATGCCCTTCTTTAAAACATGGATTTTCAGTTGAATGGCATACTCAAGTCCAAATTCATTAAGTCAATACATGGTTTATCCTTCAGCCTTCTTCCCCCAGCTTTTATGGTGAAATGTGTGGGAAAAGGAAGTAAAGAACTACCAGCAAAAACCTATATATAAGGAATGAAGAAAGATCTAACTAGTGACCAAAAAGAACCTGCATAAGGCAACTTGTACGTCTTTATAATGCATGGGTAGACTCATGTTATGACCTTCCTTTTAGAAAAACAAAAAGGTTTGTATTTATAATGGAAACTCTGGACACCTATCCCAAGTATCTTGGCTCAACTAAAGACATTAATTATATCACCTGAGACCACACAGAGCTACTCCAGACATCAGTTACCCAGGTGTGTAAGAGGACAGAGAAGTTTGTAAGTGCGGGTGATAGAACAAGCCATTAGCAATTAAGATGCTGCAGCATGTAAGCAGCTTCAAAAGGAATACTTTCCCCTTCCCCAATTACCTTTCTGTTGCACTAAACTCTCCTCCTTGCTCCTCTGAAGAGTGTCTGGGTTCTTGATTTCTCGTATTGCCCTTGGGTGTTTATCCTCTACTTGATGTTATATTAGTGCAATTATTTATAATTACTGTAAATAATTCAAATGCAATTACAGTAACTGTATGATTCCAACGTATAATATACAGTGAGGGAATACATACAATAAAAATAACAATTAATCACCAGGAGTTCACGATTAAATTCCCTTGTGGTGCTAAAATGAAACTCCAGTCTTCCACACACACCTTCAACTGCCAGATATTAAATTTTCTAAATAACCATAGATCTGCTTCCTTCTTCCTTTGGTGTTTTCAGCTATGAATGCAACTATACCCTCTTTTACACCAGTGTCATTCACAGACCATCTTTCACTCAGGCTGACAGTGATCTGGTTGATTTTCCTCTGAGAAAGAGTTGTTGTCTAGCTCTAAATCCAGTCTGTCTGCAATTACTTGTGTACCAGCTTGATCAAACAGGCAATTAATCCAGTATTATGTAAGTGCAAACACAGTCAGTACCATCACATACTGTATCCGTTTTTACTGCTTAAACTCAGCTCAATTTTCTTTAAAGTCCTTCTGCCTGCCCCTTCCTTTTGTTTGCACAAAACTGAACACCTTTTTCAACTCTGTTATGGATTTTAACTTGTGGATGTATGTACATGCACACATATGGGAGTGGGGGGTGGTTAGGAAGAGAGAGGGGCTGGGGGGAGCAGAGAGAGACTGCCCACATGTGCATGAGAACGCACACCATCACTTCCAGATTGGAAGGTCTCAAGAGAGGAAATTATTATACAGGAGTTTAAAAAACATCTCCCACGCCATCTTTGTGAGGAAAACAAAGCAACAGACAAAACCTCTTTCTCCCAAGACAATGCGGTTAGTTTCTAAAATATGAGTGGGTAGCTGATGGAGGAGTTGGGTTTGCAATCCCTTTGGGGCAGGCTAAAAGCCAAACAGAAGACAACAGAGCCAGATGTGGCCTGTGGGTTGACTGCTAGGAAAGGCACCCCCTCTTTTCTTTTACTTTCTAAATTGTTGAGAAAAATCCAAGTTTCAGCCGGAAGTACTCCGGCTAAAACAATGCATTCTCTGTGAAGGAAGAAATGAACTGGACACGGGGACTGTTGAAAGCACTACATGTAATGGCCAAGTTATAAATCCTGTATAACAATTTGCATTCTGCTTTGGACTGACAGCTCTTCTATCAAAAAGCACCAAGCAGCTCCAAAAACCAGGCATCTTGTTCAGAACAGTGGTAGTGAGCCTTGCCAAGCAGCACTTCATATTTCATTAATGCAACATTTTACCTCTTCCCTTCCTCAGCATCTCTGCAAGAAAGACAACCATCGCTCTTTCCCACTCAGCTGTATGGGCCAATTCTTTTTTTGGTACATTTCTCAACCAAGTAGGCAAAAGTTCCACCTAGCTACTCCCTTCCTGGATTTCTGTGTATCCCAGGAGAAGCCCGGTGATACAGCTGCTTTTCTGCACAGAGACAGCATTTGGCATCTCTGGATTGGTGTCCTCACTGATCTTTGTCTCCGCTCTTGTTTTGTCTTTGGATTTCTGAGTCTGTCCTCAGCACCACTGAGGCAGCATTTCCAATAGTGCCAGGCTGGAAGCTCCCTACACCTGGAGAAACTATACCCAAATTTAAAAGATCTTACTAGTGCCAACCACCAGAACTGCTAGATGCAAACAGAAACACTTATTGGAAGAAAACAGGCATGGTTTTTGGAGTGAAAAATAATATTTTTTTTTTCTTTCAACAAGAAATTTTCATCTGGCTTTCATTTGGTTTTGCTGAACTCTGGAAGTTATTCTCCACCTACTCAGTTTTTTTCTTCTAGAACTGAGGAGCCGGGGGAAATAAAAAATAAAATAAAAAAAAAGAGTATATTTAGTATATTTACAGATGACAGATTTTCAAGTCCATGGAAGTAAGTTTGTGCTGCAGTTGTTGATAATTTAAGTCTGTGTGTTTGGATTTATCAAGATAATGTTTAAGCTACTTCAGTTCACACATGGAGGTCATCACTATAAACCATTTCTTTATAGACTAAAAGTTGTTTTTTCACCCAGATCATAACTAAAACATAATCCACAGTCAAATTCCCTTGATCAAAAGAAAAAAGGGTACATTTTCATTTATTTGAGAGGTTTTTGTTGACCTTTTTGTTTTGTTTTTATGGAGAGTGGTAATCAAACACTAGATTATCTTGTTAAAATTAAAAGCAGCTTCATTTAGCCTTAGCATTTTTCATTCAGTTTCCAACACCTACCATTTTTATTACATCTGATAGTGCATGCAGTGTAATTTAACAGGGAGTTGATCAACATCCACAATTTTGATCAGTATTTACAAATACTTCCTATTGTGTACAGTTAAGGTGACTCTAAATGATCTTTTAAATTCATTTCAAGCATCATGTGGCACATATTTTTGGCAGAGACAAAGGTCAGACTACAACAGTAACATTATAATATACAAGTTGGACTTGTGACGGTCTACCACATCGTAAAAGTCAAGTTAAAATCAGGGATCCTCATGGCAGGAAAGCCAAGACACCTGTTAGCTGCATCTCTTTAGAAGATGAAACATCTCTGGCAAAGGTCTGTCCTTGGTGTTCATGGATCATCAACACAAACTTTGCAAATAAACACACAAGGTGCAGGATTTCAGGTATTAGGTGGCTGGGAAGCAGGTTTCCAGGCAAGTACAAGTTAGGGAGATTTCAACTGAGCACTAAATAGCCTACACATCCTTTTCAAGGGTAGTTTGTGGCAAAGAGTAACACAGTGAATTAATTCTTGCTCTATAGTTGGAAGAGTCTGACAGTTACCTAATCTTTTGTCACACCAAAAGAATTTTATGAAGCCAATTAAGTAACTTTCACATACAATTCTTAATGTAAAAACTCTTTTAAGGTCTAAAGTGTTTTAACTACAAAAATTAAGTAACTCATTGGTTCAGATGACTCATGACAGGTCTTATTGCTTTTATTTCTGCTGGCTAAGTCAGTTCCTAAGCACTGTGTTCTGAGTATGACTTGACTAAAAGCAAACATTCTGTAATATTAATTTACAATAAATTACTTCTGCAGCCAGCCCTGCTGTAAAACTCATTCCTCAAGATAATCACAGAAAGTGAGTCACGGAAGAGACAAAAAATAAATTTATCTGGGGAGAATATTAACACAAAGCTGTTCATTAATTTAATAATCATCTTCAAGACATAAAGATGGAAATGAATAGCTGAAAATATCAAAGCTGGCTACACAAGGAGAGCAAAATATTTGATTTAAACATGTGAGGTGGAAAAATTTCAAAACATTTATCCTAAGTCAACAATAAAGTCCCAGCAATCATAATTGTGGATTAACATGGTATGGAAAACTGATCACAATAAAAATGAAATTCAAATAAAAGAAAATCATAGCATTTTTCAAAGACTGCAAATATCTAAGGTATTAGTTGGCTACTCTCCAATTAGAAGCACATCTCTCTTACTGAACCATCTCTGTATTCATGACCTTAGCACGATTTATCAGCTAGCTTAAGTTACATGCCCCAAGTAACTTTCCGATACTCTGAAGTTCACAATAAATGCCATACCCCTATGCTGCTTTTTTCTCCGTATGACAGCTATTCTATTAATTATGAATTCTAAGATTTTCACAACAACTCAACAGAACTTCATCTCAGCAAGTATCAGACTTCTGTCTTTTCCAGCAAAGCTTTCTGCTCATTTTATTTACTTCACTTGGAATACACTGGGGAAGTGACTAGCAAAGTTATAAACATCCTTATGTGCACCATCTCGCCCCCTTCAATCATCCCAGTGTTAAACTTGACCCAAAACGTGTTCTCAGAGGCACTTAAACCCAAGAAAAGGGTAAAAGATGACTCACAGAACTTCTAACTCATTAGAAAGACGCACTCATAATCCTGTCTAGTAGCTTCCTGACCTTCTAAATGTTTGCCATTTTGCAACTGGACTTAGAGGCATTTATTTCAGCTATACACAGCAGCAGAACAGCACAGTGACAAATGAGGGAAAAAGGACTTTGTGCCTTCCTGAGCTGTTTTGGTTTTGTTGGCTTTTTTTTTTTTTACCCTAACATTTTTCTTAAACCTTCATCTGGCCTTCTGCTTGTGGCTCCTCAATGTATGAGATTATCAACCAGTATAATCAGCCCTGCATTCTATAGCACACTTTACCAGAAATTTAAAGCTGTGCCCCCAGGGCAGTTGATCTGTGCTGTTACTGACAGAATTTGCACCAGCAAACCAACACACCACTGCAGAAAGAGAAATAACAAGCACCGAATTGCCCTGAATTAAACACAAGCTGTCCCCCATTAATACCAGACACCCGTTTCACTGGGTCATCACTAACTTCCAAATACATGACTCAGTGTACTTAACATCAGTGTAAAAACAGAACTGAAAACAGCTAGAGCTGGTTTGGTTATTTGAGGGGTTCTGTTTTGTATTTTACAATTCCCTGAGGTCTCAGCAAAGTGGAGATAAAGCAATGTATCTAAGATCAAAATAAAGAGAAGATGGTGCTATTAAGGCATACAAGGAAAAGTGCCTGATAACAGAAGAAGAATTGGGAAATGTTTTGGAGAAGCTAAGAGGGTTGTAAAGCTTCTAAGGAAAAGGAGAAAAATGAGTACCACAGGTAAATAATGTGATACAGAGAAACTGGAAACGGTTGAGTGGAAGCAGGTCAGGCAAAATATTAAACAAAGGAATGAGTGATTTCAATTTACCTTTTTTTAATGAAAATAAAGACTCAAATACCAGAAAATACAAAAAAAATTTTCTGCTTCTAGGGATAGGGGGAAGACAGAATTGTAATACCAAAATAACCCCACAAGGTAAATGAAAAGCATTTTTTGCTTGTTGACAGTTCATCTTGAAAAGAATAGAAAAAGTCAAGTATTCAAGAGCATCTCATTAGTAACTTGTACTTTTCAGACCAGGCTTGCAACGATGCAGACAATATAATGTTTGCACTGGAACAGTGATGCACAAACATTTCTTCCCTGGGGTGCCACACATTATTTGTAACACTCTACACACACAAGCACCTTCAATGAGCTTCACAGGAACAGGGGTTAAGGGATGAGGGCTATTCAGCCAGCTTTATAACCTGGGGGTTATCAGTAGCTCTCATTCCACAAATGTTATTGGAGTAAAGATTCTGTTAAATTAGAACCCTTCAGAGGGTCATTTTGACCAAGGTTGCTTAAACTCTCTGTTGAACTTACTGTTTGATAGCAGCTGAGCCAAGTGGACTTGGTCTCCAAGAATAAGAGGAAAAAACATTCTAGCCACAACATTTTTTTCAAGTTAGAGAACACAGTAAAAAAACAGCAATTGGATCATCTAGTCTTCTTCCTTTGAGTTAAAGAGAGGCCTCAGAGAAAGTTTAAGACATTACATGTTATTCACCCTAGTGCTGACCCAGAAAGCCACAAAGATATTGGATGGAGCTACTACAGCAATCTCCAAAATTTAGTAGAACCTAAAGCAAAAGCTTTTTTATTAAGGTATAATGAAGACACTGGGGACACGCATTACTTCAGGAGAAAGAAAAATCTGCTAAAAAGCTTAAATGAAGTTGTGGGTAGGAAAACAAATGGACAAAGAAACAAAACTCCTCAAACCACAAACATTTTACAGAAGTTAAAGATTTTCTAAGAAAATTAATAACAAAACAGCAAAAGACTGGTCAGTTGTATTAGAGAACATGAAAACTAGAAACAACAAAGAAAAGAATAACCAGAATTTGCTAATGCAATTAGAACAGACTTTAAAGACAACCCTGCTATGTCTCCAAAACTCTACAAATACTTTGATCATTACCAAAACACAGTTAATTATGATTATGGAATAAAAATCAGAATAGATGACAGAAAGAGGGTACAGAAATGAAAAGCCTGAGGTAGTAAGGCATTGTGCTTTTAAATAAAGTTCTTGAAAAAATATGGAATAGGGTAGTACTGGCAAAAGAACAAAGGTGTGTAAAGAAACTGTTTATTGGAGAACACTGGAGACTGGGAAGCACAGGGTTAAAGAATAAACAAATTAACAACCAGAACAATAAGGTTCTGGTTCAAACCTTAAAATTGGTGGGAACCAGGGAAAGAATTTAGTTTAAGAAAGTGCTTAAGAAATTCAGAAAAGGCAGACATTACATGGTTTACAAATCCAGTCAAGTAGATTGATCCAGTCCCAAACCCTGTATTTCTAAAAGATCTCCCCATTGTTACAGAAATACTATGGAATAGAAGAAAAAGAAGAAAAAAACCAGTAAGAAAACAAAGCCCATGAGAAAGCAGTCAGAATAGTGAATTTGTGCCAGAAAATGAAGAAACAGCTTGTACCAGAAACTGTTCCTGAACACATAGTGCCGTACTGGAAGGGCTGAGAACCACTGCCATAAGTGTTTTATATCAAGCAGTAGCCTAATCTAGCCTCATCTTAAAGGAAAAAAAAAAAAGGATCAATAAAGGAAGACTACCAATCCCCTGCCAGACTTGTGTCTAACTTCTGCAGTTCGTATTGTCCCTGACAACTCCATGGGTTATTTCAGTTCCCGCAATTCACTGCACTGTTGCTTGACACAAAACTAAAGAACAGAGGAGCAACTCGAGCACATCAGCAACATATCTTTGTTGCAGTGACTCACACTGGTCCAAGCTGATGCCTTATAAAATGTTCCTGCTCAGCTCCACAATTCTTCCAGAAAAATTAGAGACCAGCTTTTTAGAAGAATACATCCTCTTGTCTGAAAAGCCTAGCACAGAGCTGGTGCTGCTGATGCTGCCAATGACCTTAAACAACAACATCTATGACCTTAAACAACAAAAAATCATGGCAAACATCAGCATTCAACCTACATCGCTTTATCCTTTTTCCTCCACAGTGGCAACAGCAACTGTCTGTCTCCTCCCTGGTCTCCCAGTTTCCTCTTTCCTTACTTCCCTGAAGTAAAGTACAACCCTAGCTGGCCTCCATATCTACCTCACACTGTCAAAGCATAGCAGAACTGTGATGGAACATATATCACTTTTCTTCAGAAAAAAAGAAAAGGCAGCAAAAAAAGCTTTGTGTGCAGAGAAAAGAGTCCAGGGCTGCCCTGGAAGCAGGGAGAGATGTTTTGTGCAATTAGAGTTGAGAGAGCAGTCCACAGGAAAGAGGGAACAAGGAAAAGCTGCTTCCTGCTCCTCTGGCTGACCGACTTTCAGCATCTCCTTTCTCCAGAAACAAAGTATTTGGCCAAGAACCTTTAAAACCTGTTCCTACCATAAGGACTGAACAGAAAAAAGACAAGTATTTTCTTGAAATCATTATTCTCCTGTCACCATCATCAACATTTAGCTAGATGCTGAACCATCAGAGGAATTCTGTGAATGTAAGCAAGTCCTCCCCTATTTGATTTCTTTGCTTGCAAAATCTACCCAGACTTGGTCTTCCAGAGGGCTGCAGTGAAGCACTTACCTGTGGGAAGCCCTTTTCCCCTCAGCCTCTCCCGAATAGCCTGGCTCCTGTCTGGCTGCAGTTTTCTATCTCCATTACAAGACAGCTGATCCATCTGCAAAAAAAGGCAGTAACAAAGTCAAAACGTTGGAAGAGCTCATGTTAGCATGAAACAAGCATTGTTTTTATGTAAAGGCACGATATTAGTCAGTATCAAACAGTTAAGTGCAGCATGGGCATTCAAACTTTTTAATAAAAAACCGATTCATCAGTGAGAATATCCCGTAGAATTATCCATGTTTGAACAGTCTGTGCATTATTTTACAATACATTTGGTCCACCTTTTTAACACTAAGAATGAATTAAGCTCACAAGCATGTAACTTAAACACGTTCCACCCCTACAGCAAACGGAAGGGACAGCAACACTCAAAAAATCATCTTCCACGATTACAACGTGACTAGAACTTGCCTAGTTCTACTGATGAGTTTTCTGTATAACAGGAAGAACTGTCTTGTACCCTCACAGGACTTACTGCACATGTTAAATCACATGCAGGCATTTGTGAGGAGTCTCTGTAGCCCCTCAGGCACATTCCTTTCATGTGTCAGGCTTAACTACTCCCACTAACTCTTCAGTTAACTTTTTTTTTTTACATCACTACTTTCCTAGGAAAAACTTTCACATGTATAATCATTCAAAGACGAGTTTATTCGCTACAATTTTTAGTGAGATCTTTTGATATAGTGGGAGCATAACCTGGACAGCAGCTTAGCTGGGAGGAGGGAAGGAGAAATCACGCAGACTTCACAGTTAGAATACAACTCAGTTAACCTTAAACAGACTGAATCAGCCTTGGACTACACTGCCCTTTACATGCATATTAACATGGCAAATGAAAACATTCAAATGGGACCTCTCAGCTGTGCTTCAGACACCAACAAATGACGAGTTACAGAGATAAGATCCCTCGAACCTATGATAAGGCCCATCAAGATTAGAGGCATGCCAACCTTGGAATAGTAAGTTGTACTCTGCCTCTGAAAAAACAAAATTTATACATTTTTCTTGCTAACTTAAAAAATTGTATCACACATACAGAGCACCGAACATTAAAACCAACAGGGATGGCTGGCTAAGGTGCATGAAAACCTGGCAGCACAGCTATGCTGTCACTGTTCTGTCAACTCTTGGTTCTATTCAGCTGGGGTTTTTTCTTGTCCTCTAGCAAAGCCAGTGCAGTGACACATTCAGAATTAAAAAGGTTACTGGCAGAGGAAATGAGCAAAGCTTCAGCAGTGGATAACTGCTAGTCCCACTCCTTCATTAACAACACGGACAGGAGATGGGAGCCCACTTGCTGGATTTCAGTACAAGCATTTGGGAGCACTGCCACTGTCTTTGGCAGGCTGGTCTGGATCAGTCTGCCACACTAACCCCAGACTCCCTGAAAGCCTGCTGACAAGAACAAGGGGAGGGAAAGAAGAAAACTTGCTAAGCTGAAATGACCATCGACAACTTGGAGAATAATGACTCACTTTCCAGAGTGGCTGTTTCTATAGCCTGTGGCCTGATTTAAAATTGGATCTTTATTTTAACACTGATGAAGGCCCTGCAGCCCTTTATTCCACTGAACCACAGACTAATTCCACTCGGCAACTACACAAGACTTCAGACACCACAGTGAGGATCACTGGACTGACAGACATACCTCAAAGACCAGATAATGCTTCGTGGAGCTCAGGCTCAGCACTATTTCTGGAGGCCCGGTATAATCAGCTGCTGTCAAATATTAGACAAATGCAGGGACCTCTCACTTTCTGCAAGCATTTCCAAACCAGATATACTAAGAAACTATCTAACAATTAGATAACTTTTTTTTTTAATTAAAAAGAGGAAGTGTCAGCAAATTAAACATTTTTCATGCAATTTCAGTGCTGTCTCTCTAGACACCAATTTTTACGTGGACTTGCTGGAGTGAGTCTGGAGGAGGGACACCAAGTTGATTAGAGGGGTGGAGCACCTGGGAGAATTGGAGTTGTTCAGGCTGGAGAAGAAAAGGCTTAGGGGTGACCTAACTGTGACCTTCCAGTACCTGAAGGGAGCCTACAGGAAAGACGGAAAGAAGCTATTTACAAGAGCATGTAGTGACAAGGACAAAGGAACATGGCTTCAAACTGAGAGTAGATTTAGATCAGCTATTAGGAAGAAGTTCTTTACTGTGAGGGTGGTGAGGCACTGGCACAGGTTCCCCAGACAAGTTGTGGATGCCCTTTCCCTGGAAGTGTTCAAGGCCAGGCTGGACGGAGCTGTGAGCAACCTGTTCTTGCAAAAGGTATCCCTGACCATGGCAGGGAGGTTGGATCTAGCTTTAAGGTCCCTTTTAACCCAAACCATTCTATGACAATTTATGGTCTTCCTTTATTTACTTAAAATTATTTAACTATTCTGAAGTTAATGCTGTAATGGTTTAGGTGAAGAGAGAAGTTGCCCATCAGGAACAGTAACTTCATGAGATGAGTTCATGTAACTTCTTTCACTTCTAAAAACAGCTGGGTCGTTATTAGACAATAAAATAGTCCACAATTCTCACATTCAAGAGCTGAGCAGAAGTGCAAGAGAATTGGCACACTGCCTAAACAGTCCTTCTTTCTGTTAATAAGCAACTCTCCAAAAGTCAAGCACAACTTCAAGATAAAGTAAACTCACGGCAATCATTTCTGAAGCATTTCAAGTAGCAACAAGTCTAAGGCTTGCCCTACAGTTCATTACCTTGTTCTCCTGTTTCTCCCTACCTTTTTTCTTCAATGAAGACAGTTCATGAAATGACCTCCTCAGAAACTCGTGAATGCATGTTCCAGGAGGAACTGTCAAGTGCACAAACTGCTACATGGGGAGAGAAGCAGTTCTCTCCTTTCAACACTCACCCTTGTCAGAATTGCAACATATCAAAACAAGAGGAAGAATGACTGCACAGTGACTGTGAATTAGCACTTTTGCTCTCTTCCTGCTCACCTCTACCATTTCCTCTAATGCTGACACAGACTTACCCCAGACAGGCTTCCCAGAACCAGTCTGACCAACTGCTTCACATATGAAAAAGAAGGGGCACAGTTGCTGTTCCTTATGTGGGCACTGCAGGCATCCAGAACAGTCCGTACAGACACACGGGCATAAATGACGTCCTCACACATGCCCAGCAGGATGCTGTTCAGATGGTCTCCAAGCTTGATGGGCTAGAGACAAACAAGGACAGGGGACACAGGAGAGTCAGTTTTAACAGTGGCTTGGGGAACACTCAGAAACAAAAGACATTCAATAATGTACAGTACCTATTCATGAGACTTACTGCCTACATTATCTGAGTGCCAATTTGAAAGTCACCATCTAGGTGGTGAAAAAAATAGTGGCTGTAGAACAGGAGATAGGCATTCAGCCTCTGGATTCAACTCCTACTCTGCAACGATCTGGCCTTAACAAGCTGCCTGATCTGTAAGGTCAGGACACCAATGCTCTCCTTTCTCAAATGCTTAACAAAAAAGTAAAAATAAAATGAAAGGGAAAAGGTTCAGAGGAAGTTTTATTCCTTGATTTTGAACATTCTGCCAGTCACAAGTACGAAACTCAATCCTCATTACAATAATTTTGAGCAACCCTCTATGCTCATTTTCTACAGTTCCTCACCTCACCAATACTTTGCAGCAGATGTGTTAGCATTTCCAAATTCCAGTGACATCACCAAACAGTATCAACAAAAATTAAGGAATAAAACAACCAAGCCACTGGTTAATGAAGCAGAGCTTCATAACTGCAGGACAACACCCATACAGTCTAAAAAAAAGTAAATCTAGATGTCTTTCTGCTCTCCCCAGTCAGTGAATGCAGCACACTGTATGTGGAATATCCCTCCCCAGGGTATGCAGCAGTCGGTGGTAACACTTGTTCTCAGATGCCGAAGGCACTTGGGACCTGAGCTTTCTGATCTGCAACTCTCCCAAAGTGGGTGGTTACCCACAAACACTGTCAAGCTTTTTGCATCACAGAATGCTTCAAACAATTGCAATCTTTCAATCTTCCCCGTGTGAGCACTCTTAAGGTGAGCCATTAAAAGGCACTCTGGACCACCCCGATTTAATTAATGTAGGCTTTTCCCATCTATCTGTTTATCACTTCTAACTAATCATAAAAATCACGTATGTGAATAAGATATGAATCTCATGTTCAGCCACACTCCCAGCAGAGAAGCAGTTCATTAACGAACACAGGCAGGCAAATATAGAAAAATACAGAAAAAAAAGTATTAAAAGAAAGGGAAAATCTGCACATGCAAATTAACACTCAAAAGTAATGAATACACAAGACTGTCCTTTTGCCTACACTAACTCCACAGGACAGAGGATCCACCTGACAACATCCCAAAGGCAAATTCCTTCCAGGTGTCCCCCCCAACACTGTCTTTGGGAAAATCTCTTTTATTAACAGGTAGATGCCTTCCCATTGCATTACTGAGAAACTGTTGCTACACTCTTAACACCAAAGGAAGAAACAAAGAAAACAGGGACTACAAGTCATGCCTACATTCCTCTCAACGCCTACCTCTACCTACTTTAAGTCACTCTCCTACTACTGCTGAATACTGCTCCTTCCATCTCCTACAAGACAGGAGAGCAAAGAAAAAGCCCTAGTATCTAGGGAAACACTAAGGCTTTTGGGACAGGCACAGTAGGCATTTTGAACAGGTACCCCTAAACAGTCAGAGCTTCAAAGTTTTTTACCTCACCTAACTGCATTCAGGCAGCTACTTCCAAGTAAGTACAACTGAGATCCCAACTACCTCTCTGTTAAAGAAAGTATTAGGAACTGAATGCCTAAAATGCTGAAGTCTTTCAAAATTTCCTTCCTTATTCTTACACATAGCATCAACTAGTAGGAACAAACCCAAATATGAACTGAAATTGCTTCTCCCACAACTGCAAGTCCATCATTAAATGCTTTTTCAGAAGCATTTCATCTTATTTTCACTCTTTTAGATATTTACTTTTGAAACTTTAATTGGGGGCAGGGAAGGAGCACTCAGGAAGATAATGAATCACATTTATCTTCAGTCAGTTTTGGCAAGACAGTCTAAGAGTTCTGCTGGGTGTGTAAAATAACCACATTGAGCAATAACACTCAGCTCTAAGCAGTCTGCAACTGCGTGTGCATTGACTGACAAGTCAATAGCAAGAGTCTACTCCCTGCTCCAAACAATTCATACCCTTTCTTGGCCATTGTGAAAGGCAGGTATCTGTATGTGCCAAATCCAGACTCACAGAAGCTATGGCAGCATAGAGATCAAGTTGTTTTATTATGTGTAAAATAACCATGTTACTTCAATATTTGTTTTTATATAAGCCTAAACCAAAACAAATTATTTTCTCCTTTGTCAGCAGCTTGAACTGCTGTCTTTCAGCCTGTGGCATTACAGGCTAGACTAGCCCAGATTATCTTCATGGAAATTAACAGAAATGTACTATCAGCACCTTCTCACTGCAGGACAACACCACACTTCACAAGAAAAAGCTCCAAGTATGGGAAAGAAAAATTCTGTACTGTGCAGCAACTGCACATTGGAACAGACTGCCCAGAGAAGCTGTGGAGTCACCTCACTGAACCATCTGGGCACAGTCCAGTGCCATGTGCTTTGGGATGAGCCTGCTTGAGCAGGGAGGTTGGACCAGATGACCCACTGTGGTTCCCTCCAACCTGACCCATTCTGTAAAATTCTGGGAAAGGCACCTTCCTCCTAAGTGTCTCGGTATGACAGTCCTGCTCTGTAAACTCAAATGCAGAGTCAGTCCAACGATATCAAGTTTGAAGTTGCAATATTGAACAAAACCAAATCTAAACTTACCTGACTTTGAGGAACTTCGTGGTCAGCTCCCCAAAAGAGTGCCATACCAAGAGAATAAATATGGACCTGCCATAACACACAAGATATTTGTCAACTCATTGAACAAGACTGGAAATACAAAGCAGACTTCTAAAGGAGAGCAACTAGCTTAACATCATTTTGCTTATAAATACATTTCTGGTATTTAAGCTCAGTTGTCTTTCAAATCCTACCTCTCCTTTACATGAGCTTCAGAGAAGCAAATCCTACTGCTACAAAACACACTGCAACTAACCATCGCCCCCATCTTCTCTGTTCGATTTTAAGCTTTCATCTCACATTGAAACCAGAAAGTCATGTAATCCATACAATCAGCCTGGTGTGGGGTAAAGACTGCATGGTTGTGTCCAAGGATCCTTAAAATTTGAGTGTGAAGGCAAGGCAGATCTCAGCACAACTCAAGCAGGAGGCTATCCTAATGAGATCACTAAGACTGGGATCAAAGGAAAAAGAAGGAATGAACAAAACAATATAAACATTTAAAGCAGTACCTTAATCTATAACTGATATTTTAAGGTACGAATACATTAACCATTACACGTATAATTAATGATTAATATATCTTCTACATAATACACCCATCAGCACAGGGAATAAAACCTTTAAATACTGCAGAATTAAGAGCACAAGCACATGCTGACTCTGTAGGGGACTGTCAAAACAAAACAGGTAAGTGCAGAAAGAAACCACAGGTTTTCTGGACTGTGTAAGTAATGGACACTAGTGATGGCCCTTTATACCATGTTATTAGTAATGTTTATGTTACTTAAAGCAACAAATTTATTGAATCATTCTGAAGGCAATGAACAACAATTACAAAGACAGAGATAAAATAAAAGTTCACTTAAGTCAGCCTCTTCACCAACTAAAAGCAAAACATCTTAGTTAAGTTCTAGATATATAAATTGACAAAAATCTGAACAGATTAGGTGAGTAGTCAGAAAAATGCATCAGGGGTTCTCAGTTAATACCACTGCCCCATTCAGTCAGAAACATTCTCTTTCAAATACTGAGAAAATTGCTCTTTTTCTGGTTTATTACCCATTACTCTTTCAACTGAAATGCTACAGTCTTCCTTACATACCAAGATATATCACAGCTACACAGAAAAAGGTGAATATGCTTTCAGGGCAGTAACAAATGAGAAGAAACCTTTTCAGAAAAAACAGCCAACAAAACACAGAAGAACCCAAAAACAATCAAAAAAATACCCCCAAATAAAAACAGAAGCTCACCAACTCTTTCAGTCCCCCAGTAATGCAAGAGCAGCAATTAAAAATACTATTATAAAATTAGTTACTTCTAATTAGAGACATTGTCATTGTCCTAAGTCTGTCAGTGTTCAAGAAAAATCTGGACAACGGTCAGATACATGATTTCATTTTTGGGTTGCCCTCTTTGGAATCTGGAGTTGGACTTGATGACTCCTTGACCCTTTCAACTCATGGTATTCCATCATTCTATGATTTTGAGCTTCAAAATAACAGAAGATATTTCCAAAAATGACATGTGCAATCAGACCTCTAAACTAAAACATGCTACTCTACTAATCTATCTGAAAACAGCTTTCAAAATAAAAGCATTTATTCAAAAATTCTAATTAATTTCTGTACTATGAAACTTAAAATATGTTCCACAATATATAAATCAACATGAAATTAATTTCCCAAATCAATCTCCATTCTAATATTGAATGGTTTGGTTACTCTATTTCCAAGAAGCTTGCAGTTACCTCAGACATACTTTGGATTCAAATTGACTGTGTGTCTTGGAATCAAAGGGGTATTCATTTACTGACTATTTTTTTTAGCATTTCTCCTTGAATACACTGTTAACTTGTATTAGCAAGTACAATCATAACTGAAAAGACAAATGCAACCCTGTCACTCTCTGATACATGGCCTTAAAAAAGAAGGTATTTTTCTGCCTTCAGCAGCTTTTAGTAGAACAACCAAAAAGGAAAACACCAATGATTTCCAGTAAATGAATTCAGTGAGCTACAGCCAGTTGTGACAGAAGAAAAAAGAAAAATTAAATGTGTTAAAAGTTACCAGAGTCAGCAAAGCAAGATCTGATTCTGTGATCTAAGAAACATGAAGTCAACATATTCCTTACAAATAACCAGTGTACCACCTGATACAGAGTTTAATGGGAATGCAAAGGGAAGCAGTCAAAAAAAGAGGCATGCACATACAAGCTATTTATCAGCCCTACTAACTTCAACTAATAAAGTCATAAAAGGACACTGGTTTTTGTACAAAGCTATGTTTCAGGGAGCTTTCTTCTTCCACATAAGCAAGCAGGTTGATCACCTTCCATCCAGCAAGCAAGGCTATGCTGACACCAGGATAGAAATTCACACAGCCCTAATCAGAGGGGATTAGTCAGCGCTGCACATGCACCGAGTGCCAGCATTTGGTCATCGCCTATTGACATGCTCTGTGTCGGCGTTTACAGGCCACAGAGGGCCCTCTGAGTGCTTCCTTCCTAAAGATTAAGAAACATGACAGCATGGCTTTTCGTAGTAACAGTCCTCCATTTATTTCAAAAAGAAAAAAGGTAGCGTATTGAATGCTGGCACAGAACAAAGAATGCAATCAGCTCTGACAAAGGTCACAAACTCGTCCCTTCAACACTATTTTTTCTGCCATTTTTAAAGGCCTGTTTTGTACATTAACTTCGGAGTTGGAACTAGAGGTAACATTACTGTCTTCAAAAGTGTTGTCCTTCTTGAAAGAAAATAAACAATTCCAGCAGTATGACTACAGAACTTGGCAGCTGCATCCTACATCACTGAACCTGAGTCTTCATTATGTCAGTGTTATTTTTATTTCTCTATTAAAACTTTCAGCCTAGGTTTCTAGTTGTTTATAGTTTTGACATAGATAAAACTGTAAACATATTTTATCATACCATTAATTTTGGCAATATGCAGGGCAAGAAGGATGTCTAAAGGACTTGGGAGTAACTGAGGATTTTCAGTAGGTATTTGGTGATAGAGCCCTAAAGAAAACTGACTATACACAAAAAGCTGGAAACACCAAATATTCAACACAGAAATACACGTTTTAACAGTCCTTGTGCACACAACAGCAACCAATGCCAATTCCACTTTCCTCTGGAGTAAGGGCTGTTCTTCCTGGAGGAACACTGCCAAATGCCATAATTGTTCCCAGATTACAACACTGGCTGTGGCTAGCTTCCCTCTAAGGATTATTGATCCAGGGAAGCCAAGGAAATAGAAATAGCTCAGCTTCCTTTTCACTCCCACTGCTAAACATCTTTGACTAAGCCAAGGCAATGGTTTTCTGGGGAAAGTGTAACCATCTGCAACAAATTTCAGAGCACAGCTGAGAAGATACTCAATTTGACTGTACCTGTCAATGACCTGGAGGAGATCACATATACAAACCTCACCTGTCTGAACATTAACCCTTCTGAAAGGGTTACAAAGGAGAAGTGGAAATTCTGTGCAGCCCTTGCCCAAGTATGTACACGGCCAGGGGCGGTAGAGACTCTTCCTCACAACTGCATACAACTATAATTCCACTTTTACCAGGAAAAACAAAGTAGGAGGATCCCTCCCCTCCTCACAAAAGGAATTACACGAATCACAAACCATGGGGAGACAAAAAGGACAGTTTAAAGCTATTTTGTGAAGGGATCAACAGCGAAACACCAGAGCTGTCTGCCAAGGAAGAGGCACCGTACCTTTTCAACATCTGACAGGGATGACAGCGAATGGTTCTGCAGAACCTCTGGTGCTGTGAATGCTCGCAGGTCTTGTTGGGACACATTTTCATCAGTAAATGACACACTGCCAGATGGAAGCAACAGGAGAGACCATGGAGAAATGATGAATCCCAGAGCAGTAGGATCAGCTGTAATTGAAAAGGGAAAAAAAAAAAAACAAAAACCACCCTGAAAATGAAGCAATGTTGTTTGATGGCCTTGCTTGATGTTCTTTTATTATCAGCCTACATGCTATTAGTGGAATAGATTCATGCTTCCTTTTCCACCTGCGGTGTTCTGTAACCACAACAACCACCTCAATTTTCATCACACTGAGGAGTAACACCTATCTTTTATGAGTGTTCTTTGCTATTATTCATACCAGCAAGCTCAGGAAGAGCCTGCTAAAATACTCACAATCTCTCCTGTCCTAAAGTTATTTCATTTATGTTACAGTTGACATATAAAATGTTCCCTTTCTGTAGTGCACAGGTCAATAAGGCTAATTCCTACAACAGGAATGGAGTTTGCTCCTGTACCAACATAGCACTACTGCAGCAGCAATGTTTTGAAGACAGTAGACAAAATTAGTGCAGAAGGGAAATACTCATTAGAATGGCTACTAGAAGGGGAGAAAACAGAAGAGTTTTGGGGCACAGAAATCCTTTTTAGTCTAAAGCAAAAAAAAAAATTATAAATACCTGAAAATATCAAAACAAGCACTGAAATTGCAGAACCAAAAGTGATCCAGAATATGCAATTTGCCAGATAGGTTTTTGATGTCCAAAAATACTGCTGTCAGACTACCGTAACAAAAAACGGCAGGAAAAATAAAGACCATTTCCTTGAGCCAAAATATTTTTTCTACAACTCAAACATGAATCAACCCAGTTTCACTGAAGGAGGCATGAGGTTTCACCTAAGTAAAAATAAAAGTTAACTTTCATTTTTGCATAGGCAAAAAGGCAATATCTCTGTCTTCTGCTACACAATATATCCAAGATGTGAAGAAACACATGCTTGAATGATACGTCCTTTTCCCTTGATAGTGTAAGCAAAACCAGCAGAATAATAATTTCCTCCTTCAGCACCACCACTAACATTTTCCACTCTCCAGCTCAGGATATTCCTACAGTGCTGGTTCCTATACTACTGAACTATCTTGTAATCTAGAATATTTCTAATCTCCTAGGAAATGTATTGAATTACTGCTTGCAGGTATCAGGTGTAAAAGGATCTACCAAGTAAGTCCTTCAATTTTCTAACCCCACTTCCTTTGAAACAAACAGAATAAGTGCTGTTCACAGTTGTAGCAGAAAGTTTAGATGTTAAACGAAAGAAACATAAAGATGGACACACCATTCCTATTATATGTAACAAGAAAATACTACCTTATATAGCAAGGCTTCCAAAAACATTTTAAGGAAGACTATCTTAGCTGGCCACTGACTTTCAAAAATTATCCTGTGGGTAACTACTGGATTGTTCACCACATCTGTGTATTCACCACTGATATAAAACCCCTAAACAAGCAACATCTTAAAATACTGTAAGATTTCTGCTTCTAAGTCCCAACTCAAGAACCGTAGGAAATGTAGACACTTTAATCTTAATTTAACATTTTGTATAGTACTTGAAATGCATAAAAACTCTTCATATTCTGAAACATACTAAGACAAAAAATTGATTTAGTTTTAAGGATAATTAAAACCCCTCCCAATTAGTCTGAAGTCTTCCTGATATTAATTTCAACAAACTTTAAAGCATTTGTCCCCTACAGATGTAGAGTCTGAATTTATTCATCCGCCCCCACTCAAGAATCTTCATGACCTGAAGCAATGTAAAATTAATGTGACCAATAATAAGTTTAGAAAAAGGACTGGTTTTGCCAAGCTCGTTTCATTGACATTTTCTGAGCTTCCTCTTTTAATAGTTTACAACTAACATAGCAGATCATACTGCCCCATCCCAAGTCCAGGGAATCTAATCTACTGTTACAAAGAACGAGGATAAAACAATTAATTCTCCAGTTCCTTCCTTAAGGCATGCAACACAAACCAAAATAACTGTCTCTAAGCTCCAACTAGGTAGATCTACCTAGGAAAACACTTTTCAGTAACACTACTCTTACTTTAACGGGTTTGTACCATGGACAAAAAAGTAGCAAAGATGCAATGCATCAACTAGCCAGCAACTATAAGATAACAACAGAAACTATTTTCTAGTGATAATATTCATGTCATCTTCTGTTTAGGCTTTCAGAATAATTTACAAGAGCTGTAAGGGTAACATACTCCTGAAAATACAGAGGAAAATGACCAAAAAAAAAAAATAAAAAAAAAAGAACTTCAAACCCCTTTTTCTAAAAGCACTGGAATACAGGATATGGCTCCTGGTCAATTTTCTATCCAATGGGTTTTCAGCTGTGCTAGAGCTGCCAGCCTTCTGAGTTAACTCCAGAACTATGCAACTCAGTAACAAAACACTTGTGAGAGCACAGTATATCAAGCAGTGCCAAGACAGAGATAAATAGCGTGGTCTTACTTAAAGTGAGAGAGTGAACTGGCTTTAAACACAATAAAAACAGAAATAATCTTCAGCTACAGAGCATCTGCCAAACAAATGAGAGAAGAAAAAAGTCCTTTATTTGCTTTAACAGCATACAAATAGCCTAAGATAAAAAAGACCCACCACACTATAAGAGACATGAAGACAAATATTTGAAATGGATCTATTTTACAATATTGATGGCAGGTAATTTTGAATTCCCAAACTACAGTCACAATTCAAGTCAGTCCTTTAGGATCTTTTCCCCCCACTTCTCTCTTAGGCCACAACCATTAGCACAGAACACACACACCGACAAAAATCTCTAAAAAGCACAAAACAATCCAAAAATATACAAGAGGTTTTCAACACCCGTCTTTGCTTCCCTCCACAGCCCTCCCTGAGACACGTAAAATTTCTCCTAGAGCAAAGGACCCTGCAAATTTGTATGCTCAGGCCAGGCTGGAGGCAGGCAGACCACTGACTCATCTGCAGCAGCATTACGCCAGCACACAGGACCACTTATGCCGTAAATCCTCTCCTCCTCCTTGGGCTGGCGCAGCGTGTCCCTGCACGCCTGGTGTGCGGGGCAAGCAGCACTGCAGCGTCTCTGCTCCCTTTCCCTTCGGCACAAAGGGATAGGAGAGCTCTGATGGGATACTGAACCCCTTGGAAAACTGAAATTTACTCTTTCCTGAGGATACTGGAGCAAGAAGCACGGTGAACAATTAGTTTCTGAGATCACACGTGTTGTCCCTGAGCTGCCCCACAGTCAGTCTAACACCACACTACAGTGTCATGCTGACTACATCCAGCAGAGCTCTGCCAAGAGTGCACGTAGTCACCGAGCCTCTTTGTTGTGAGTAGGGTGGGTGGAGGAAGGGATGAGGAATAGAAACTAAAAATTTTTAAAATCCCAATAAAATTACAAAAGTCCAATCTCTCTCCTTCTCAGCAACCAAAAGATCAAATGTCACCAGACGATGAAAAACAAAAAAAACCCCCACTCCCTAACAGTTACTGGCAAAGGGAAAAAGCAATCATTTATTGCCTGCCAACAAGGACTAGCTAGAAAATGAGGATTTGCATTTTTACCCCTTCCTATTGCATTTTCCCTCTTGTCAACCAAACCAATCCATTTCCTGCTCCATCCCAACTAGGTCTATGACTACTTTGGACTCACCACTAGTCCCCATCAACACATTTCACACTTTGCCTTCCTTCTTCTCATTACACTTACTCAAGCTAAGCAGCTACAGTAGTTTGACTGTCAACAAGATTTACAGGTCCCTGAAAACCATAATCTTCCTTCTTCACATCCACTTGCAGATGACACAACTTTTCTTTACATAAATCATTTCCCATATACAGATTTGCAAGACATTCAACTTGCAAAGACTCTCATTCTTTGCTCAACCTGTCTTTTTAATATCAGACTCACTTTCCCCCTTCTCTTCCCCCTTCCTTTAGATACATGTCTCCAAACTTAAGGACCAATTATTTTCAGAATCCTCAACGCACACTTTAGAACGGGAGTGGCTTAAGTGACATATGAAGGCTTTCCCACTTTCAAGTTTAGATAAATCTTTTCCAGTTAAACCTCCCAAATTAGAGGGACGCCTGTTTTATAATTCTCAGCAGCAGCGAGCGCAGCATTCTCCTTATGCTCATACACTCACATTTGAGATTACTTCAAAGACCTGTTCCTTTGACCTCATGGAGTTCTGAGTGCAAGATACAGCACGTCTGAAACAGCTGATACACCCTTTCAACAACAAAATAGTTACTGCAGATAATTAAACAGATGTAAGAGAAGGGCAGGTCTGGTATCGGCCTTTTCAAATCTCCAGATTAATCTCAACATCACCAGTGCAACTGATGTCAGATCTGCAACCGAGTCCTAGATTGTCTTTCTCCTTCATTTAACAGCTTATAATATGCTGACAAGACAGCTACCAGAGTTGATCTTCTGAATTGGTGATTAGCAACTGGGCATTTCAATCTAAGCTTTCATTTTTTATAATGATGGAAATAAATTTGTGAAGTATTTTTAAGGAGTTCAACATCTGTTAGAACTGTAAATACAAAGAGGGATAAAAATATGCACATTTCTGTATCTGTTGCTGAATCAGACATGATGTAAATTAACCAGGTAAGACAATGGATTTTCATCCTGTTCTTCTTTTATTCAGTGCTTTGATGGGTAAGAAGACAGACCCACTAAAAGACATGCACAACTTTTATATATCAAGAACTCATCAAACCTGTAACAGGAGCTAATTTTGGACACTTTTTTCTAATTTCCAGAAACTAGCTTAAGTAAGAAATTAATTGAAGAAGAGGTTCTCAGTTGACAGAGTAATAGCAAGATTTCCAACTTGAAATAAACTACCAAAACTCTACCAGGATTACACACATACATAAATTATTACTTGGCCTGGTAATTCCTTTAAGTGTGTGTGGTTCCTGGGCTGGTGTGGGGAGGCTGCCAACAGATAGCAGTTTAAGAGTTGACTATTTCCATGGCCTTTTTTATCCCCCTCATTTCAAAACAGCTGGAGCACAGACTGTTGACCAATATGCCTTATTTAATTTTTTTGAAGAAACAATGTACAAAACACTCAGCAAAGCTTATAATTTGTTACAGAACAGCAAGTTCAGGGACTTCAGGACTCCGTACAGGAAGGAAGAACACTTTTGAGAGCTGGTCAAAGCTGAACATGCTGTGATCTTGCAGAAGCTAAAAGCTTGACATATTGCCCTCTGCCCAGGAGTGATCAGTCAGTTCTGAAAAGTTTTGGAAACTCACCCTCTGTCATAAAATAGCTCTTCCACACCATATGCATGGAAGAAATGGGCCTGAAATTCGACCAAGGCAAACAAGATTTCTTTAGGATTCCCCGTTTGCTACAAGTCCTCCACAAATAAAGAATGAAATTGAGTCAGACAAGCCTACAGGAACATCCACATTTTCTGTTCCTGCACGTCTGCAACACCTTTACAACCCAGCATAGAAACTGATATTCAAGATGACAAAAAAAGTCTCTAGACTGCTTCGTTAGTGAAGACAAACCTTCATTAAGGACTGTCTGGTTATCCAACTCTTGCTGGGAGGAATCAGATTACCTTTATCAACCGTAGCTACATAGAAAAGCTCTTTCATTTGAGTGTCTCTTGAAGTGAGTTTTACCAAAGGCTATATCCCAGGTTAATTAATAGCATGCAACTGAAAACAGTTTGCTGAACTAGCAGAAAAACAACTCAATAAAACAGCTTCACCTCCAAAAAAGAGACAGATTCTTCTGGCACTGATTTTATCTGAATTTGTGTTTCGGTCTTCGCAGATAGGAAGCAAGATCAGAAGCTTCTGCCACCTTACCCAGTCCTCGCTGGCAAACATTCCCCTGCCTTAAAAACACATATCAGAAGTCCTGGGGCAGATTTCTGTTTTGTGCTCTCATCTTTCAGTACTTATTCTTCTGAAGGAGGGCTGACTGTGCTCTCATTGTGGATGCCTGCATGCAGTCTTCATTGAGACTATGATAACTCTTCTGCACTACTCTCAGGACAAGAAAGGGTGAGCTCTTAATTTTCAGTGGAGACTCTCTTCTGAAAAAAAGTTTAGACCTAGGATAAAATTGTAAGTGGTTTCACTGCTATGTGCTCATACAACTGCGATCTTGCAGGTGGATTAAAAGATGGAGCTCCATGTGTCAATTCCCGCAAAGTTTACAAGAGTAAACCTCTAATCATTCAAGATCCCTCTTAAGTCAAGGTCTTAACAACCTGCCCTCTTAAAAGAAATAATTCTCCTGACTGTCTCCAAGAGACAACAAAGAGCGAAAGACAGAGGAAAGCAGATGCCAGCTTTCCCTTTCTTGCAATATGAGAAGCAGCAGGACAAGTCAGTTGGTCAAACTGCAACAATAAACTCAGCATTCCTAACAGGGAACGCTTTTTACTACACACGGCCTATGAGAACATGGGTAAAGGGAAAAAGGTAAATTTGAATGGGATGTCAAAACTAACTATAATTCACCTACCAAAAAATACGTTGGAGAAGTTGATAAAATTCATATTTGTAAAGCTAAGTCACGCTTGATCAGAAATCAAGCAGCATATAGCAGTTTCTGCCCACATCTGCCTTCTCTGGAGCCTGTGAAGTATCCAACAGAGACCACTCTCAGAGGCTGTGCAATGCATAAGACAGAGCCAGTGTCTGACTCAACAGATTGTCTAAACCAAATCAACAGATTGTCTAAACCAAATCTTAAAAAAACCAACCCAAAACAACTCCAGTGTTGAATCTTAATGAAATTCTACATCAAATACTTGCAAAAAATACAAAATATTTTGCCCTCAATAACGAAGATGTGCCCCTTGCATCGTAATGTGGCAAAACAATGACTATTTTTAAAGTGCAAGCCTTTGCTTTTCATTAATAAAACTGAATAAGCTTACATATGCATGCTTAGATACAAGGGGACAAGCCCCATAAAGGTGCTGAAATACTAGGATTCATCATGGGAACATATACTTTATCTGAGAACAAGTTAAAGACGTTACTGAAGTTCAGTATTTGGGTTAAGTATTTATTGCTATAAAAAAAAAGCAAGACAGGGAGGGAAGGGCCTTAAGGATTTGCAGATTTTAAAGAAAAGGAAGGTAAACATAAGGAAGGGGAAAAGTTCCATATTCAGACCCAGTGCTAAAATGTGTACTATTAGCAGTACTGCAGATACTCAACTTGGAGCCTACTAAGGTGGGAGGGGGGAGGCAGAAGAAATACTTCTACTCTTTTGAAGTACAAGACAACACCACATTCCTCTCAGTAGCTGTGTAGGTGTTGCCACTTGCCTTCTGGGGAATCATACCTAGCCCTCTGGTCAACTTTTCTATTGTTCACCTTTGCCTCCCCTGAGACAAAATCTCTTCAGAGCATGCTGGTCATGACTGCACAGTACTGTACCCATTTCTGTGTCCCCTTCAGAACCAAAGTGTTCCAATGGTCTCACACTTATTTATCACCTTTCTCCTGTGTTTTCCTCTCACTTCAGTGAGTCTAAAATGATTGAAGTTACCACCACAAGAAACAGGATATGCCACAGATTCTGGCACAACATGAAGTGATGGTTGAAAGCAACCTTTGGGCTGGGGTGCAGCAAGACACTGACCCAGAGACAACCTAAGAGCAAGTTATTGTTTGGGTTTAGAGCCTAGGAAGGACAAGGCAGTTTACTTTTATGGCACCTGAGCACAACCAAGACGTTTCCTGTTCCGTATTTATCAGTCTTTAAAAACGCTTACCTTTTCGGAATAGTTCTTGAAGGCTCTCTGCACTTTGATTCAAAATAGCCCATATTTCCTCTTCTTGCAATGGTCCCCCCCGAACCTCCAGAGCCTCTGCTAGTGACACATGCATGTTACCTGGGAAATAAACAGACTGATGTAAGACTAAATAGCACTTTTCTTCTCCTTGCATGCAGTATTCAAGCAGTAATAACCCATGTTCAACCCTCAGTCACAAAAATTCTCCAGCATTAACAGAACCCACCAAACATAAATAATACAAAATGTTCACTGTGGCGATAAAGAATTTTGAGCACCTACTCCAGAAAAACTCAGGTTAAGAAAATAATGATCCATATTAATATTGTAGGCTCTACATCAATAAACTCAACGAGCTGGCATTAATCCATATGCTATGGGCAAGAGTTTGCTGCATTTATAAAGACAGCAGATCGATCAGTAGTTACAGGTTTATTAAAATAAATCAGCTATTAACATGATTTTGACAGGTTCAAGTCAGTGAAGCTGCTGTTGGGAAAGGAAGCTTGTCTTCCTTTCACAGGGTTGTTTATAGTATCTCACGGCCATATTATGAGAAGCACTACCAGCAAACATGTACACAAGCAAAACAGCTGTGGAACTGATAGTGAACTCCTTTGTTCAGCTTCTCCTTGCAGTTAAAGAAAAAGTAAAACTGTTAGTGGCACCCTACTTATTACCTCCCCAGAAAACAAATCAAGGTTTCCTTCCCCGGGTAAAAGAGGTTACACTTCAGTATTTTTTCAAAGAGCTAAACAATTTTCACCATACTACAATATAATGTTCTGTTGTCCAAAACCATCTTGAAAACTGAAGAACGCATCCTTAAATATTCTGGCGAAGACAAAGCTTCATCCGTTTGAGCTCAAGAGCAAATAACCCATGTGTCTACTTAATTACTCCAGCTTTCTATGGAATGTTCTCAGACTCAGCACTCATGCCAATTTATATTTCTGATTAGGATGCAGCTGCAGTGGCTTCTTTCTCTGCTTCTCTCCAAACCCCAGAGAATAAAATCTTGAGGCAGTGAGCTGTAGTAAGAGCCTAAGGTGTACTGTCAGTCATCACTGGTAAGTTTGTTATGTCTCAAAAGCTCCAAAACTGCTGCTGGAAATGGAAAATACAGTTCCACAAGCAATGCCTATTGTCTGGAGATCAGTAATTGGTATCAACAGTTTTAGACGACCCAATGGTACTGCCGGAGGCTCCTCTCCTTTCCTTTAACTCACCTACCCAGAGCCTCCCCATCACCACACAATCCCAGCTCAGGTGTATGGATACTAACTCATGGATATTAACCTAACAAATTTAAAGAGGGACAGGCTTACAGGCTTAGTTTCCCAACTGTCTAGGCAGCTTCATGCCTTCCATGTGTTTTTACTTACAGATAACCAGGCTTATACACATGCAATGGCAACATAAAAGGCTGAATATCCTGCAGTTTCTAACTGAAAACATGGGTTTTGACAATACTTGCTAAAATACTAGCCTTTTCATTAGAATTCCATACTACCACTGAAAAATCACATATTGCTGGCTGCTTTTCAGCACAGCTTATTCTTCCTTATTTCACAACTTGCCAGTTTCTAGCATTCTATTACTGTGCATATTTACTAAGCCAGATATATTTTCAACAATTAATGTTCAAAAGTCATCATCAAAAGACAATGGAGGGGAAAGCAAAATCAGATCACATTTAAAAGGAAGATGAAATCTGAATTGCCAAAGAGAAAAATAAATAAACCATTAAAAACACAAAAGTAGGGACCAGACTTGCAATAAATGGATGGAAGACCAGAAACAAGTGTGTTTTGAGTCAGCATGATATTCACATACACCTGGCACAGAGTGAGCGCCTGGTCTATCATCTGGTCTAGGAAATCCTGACATTTCATGCCACTGTCTCAGATTTCAGTATGTACATCAAGAATCAAGTTATCTGCATTATTCAGATTAAAAGAGCTCATCTTCTCCTAGGGACTAAAAACACATGAACTGCAAATTAAAACTTTTTGTGATAAATATTCTAAAGGAGTATGCTGAGCATAACACCAACAATAACACCAACAATCCCCTTTTCCCCATCCTGCAAAACCCTGAATCTTTTCAGCTGTGATTGAATAGTGTGGACTGCTCTGTAGCAGATATAAGCCAATTCCCTATTTAACAGCACAACAGAGACCATAAGCATGTCTGCTAAAACTCCCAAACACATTACATCCACAGCAAAAGAATCCTACAGCAAACAATTTCTTGATCACAGTAAGAAGCATATGAATACACACACCCAGCCCTCAGCTGTAGCAGTGCAACCAACAAGACCTGCTTGCATTTTACAGACAGCAGGAGCTTGACAAATACAAATCAAACAAACATACCGAGCCCAAACCATTTCAAACCGATTTTGAAAGCCCGAGCAGAATCCATCACAAAACCAGTCATTACAGGCACAGCCACGTGCAAAATGCCACAAACTGGGATTTAAGTGGGATTTTCATTGAAGCAGATCTGTTTCAGTAACTTTTTGGTAACTTTCTCTGTAACTTTTCTTCCTCAAAATTATCTTTAGCTGCAGTGCTTGTCTGTCTCAGCGATGAGCAGGCCAACAGGCTGGTTATGAGGATTAAAGAACCTCCCACAACATGGTTCTCTAGCACGAAGGAACTGACTGAGGCAAGCTGGGGTGAAGCTGTTGGCAGGAAAATGCAAGGCCAGGTTTCTCCACCTGTACAGCCCACCTGTTATCACCCAGGCACAGATTTGGAACTGACAGTGGGAGTGCCTGGCTCAATACATATTTCTCCCCCACCAGTTTGTTTGTGTCAGATGTTTTTCACAAGAAGGTATTTGTAGGAATGCTAACATTTACAATGCACAACTCCTCCAAATTTGCTGTTTCCTTAGATTCTGGGAACCTTGAATAGTGTGTGGTCCGATGAGAATACAGAAACCTAAATGCTCAGTACATACAAAAGCTTTTGGTTCTGTGCAATAGCTGAACATTATGATAAATTGCAACATAAGGACTATAATTTTTCTACAGGAAAAACATTTAAAGTTTTCATAGAATACCACATCAAAATCATGCTCCTGGCATTCCCTATTTTTCAGTGTTCCAGGCTGACTGGCAAAGAAATTTAGATGCATTGGCAGAGTTCTCTTAGTGACTCTTAGTCAGTTCATGTCAGGCCATTTTTCTTGCAGTGAGTCCTCTCCCTGTCTCCTCTTTACCTAAGGAAAGCAAGATCTGGAATCCTGTGCCCTGTTCCTTTCACTCCTTGTAATAAGAATGGACAGCTTAAAGAACATTGAAAGGTGCCCCTTCCAAGCTGACTTCCCTTTTTCTTGGGACAGCGTTATGATGGTATCTTAATATGAAGCCACACGGACACTTAACTGGAGATGGGATTGGGGCAGGCAAGTCACAGGGTTAGGGGGTATGAACTCCACACGAACTGCTAGGGCATGGGTTATCCATACACCCAAAACTCACACGAGATCACAGCCAGGGCACATCCAAACAGGGATATTCACACAGCAGAGAGCACAACACACAGTGTAGGAAGACAGTGGGCAAATTAAAATAGTTAGTGCTGGAGGTGCATAGACATGAACCTGACAGGTTGCTTGTTCTGGGGCAGAATTTACTCCCAGACCACACAAGGAGTACTATTTCCACAGGAAAGGAGTTGCATTGTGTGGAGGCAGCTTTTATGCTCCAGGACAAGAGAGTAAATCCAGGTGTAAATCATTTGTATTAACAAGCTCTGAGTGCAATTTCTCGGCACCACTCAGCCCTAAGCCATGCAGGCAGCACAGTCAGGGGGAAAAATGTTGCCTAAGCCAGAGGCCTCTCCCGTATCTCAGACACTTTTCAAAAAGAGCCTGTCTGCCTCATGAGGACCTCCCTCTACACAGACAGCTCACACACTCCCCGATGGGTGGGATGGGGCTCTCTCTCGCCTGAAAACAAGCTCAGTGATCTCTTGGCTTTTAAAAGCCTCATTTTAAAGTCCCAGCAACCCATGTTAAAAGCACAGCACCTGTGGAGCATCCACACAGTGCCAGCATGGCCCATGAGGCAACCTCCCACTCGCTCTGTCCCAAGGAAGAGGGAAAGCACAACAGGAGCAGCCCTTCCCACCACGTAACTCTGCCAAAATGACGATTTGCAAGGTACATACTTTTTCCCCTACCACTTACAAAGTCTTCACAACACCTCACTTTTTAATTACTTATGTATGCAGAACAGAAGTTTAAATGCTCAAAATTCTCATTTCCCCCAACCACCACCATTTTCCCTTACACATCTGAAATTTGAAATTGAAGGTCTCCAACAGCAACAAAGAATTAGGAAAATTTTAATGGCCTATTCTTTCCAAATTTTATTGAACTGCCGCCAGCCAAAATATTAAGAAGCTATTGCTATAACTGTGATTATTAAAGACTGTAACAGTCTCTAATTTTTGTCAAAAAGTTCCTAAAAACAGACTAATAGTCAAAAGGCTAAACTGCTTCAACTTGGTGTTTCAGTTTTAGTAACACATATCCCTTGCTTTTTTCCTTACCTTGAGCATCAATATTTTTCCTCAATGTTACACCTTCAGAACAAAAACTTTTAGTCAAAAGCTGTGCTTTAACATCAGCTAACTGCAATGCCTGCACTACCCTATACTACTTGATATTTCATAGGGATATGATGTGAAGAAACATGAAAAGCAGCTGCTCTAGGCACCCACTCTGCAGGTGTTTTTAGATGTGCAAGAAGCAGAAAAAAAAATCTAGAATATCAAACACTGTTAGAATTCCTAGATAATCACATAAAATACTCTGATATTAATTTTTATCCTTTGACAAAATTTAAAACAAATAAGAGAGAGCAAGAAGGCTCTATATACATACAAAATATTTTCTGTGGAGAAAAAACCCACTTTATTTGCTCCATATAAAACACTGTTAGCTGACCTTAACTGTCCTGAATATAAGCAATATTGCTCCCTTGCTCCACAGAGACAATTAGGGAAAAAGTGGCAGGTTCTGAGGAGACTTTCTCTTAGCACATAAGCCAGGAGCTCCTTCTTGGTCCCTCCTCTGTAGATATAAATGCCTGAAGCCAGAAGTACACTTAACAAGACAATTCTGTCCAGGAGAACCTCCTAAAATTCACCTTTCTTACGCCATGATTAGCTGCCTGAAAACAAAACGCTGACACTTTCATTCAGCACTCACTGAGCATGAAGTGCTTTCTAAAAGCTCTTGACAGGCACAAGTCTCAGTGGCACTGAACTGGAGCTAGATCTGGACAGTTTTGAAAGTCTGGTCTCTCCCATTTCAGAACCTAAGCACCTTAAGTCATTACCATGCCCTGTAATTTCAGAATCCTGGCATCTATCCTATTTATTTACATTGGCCCACACCTTCCACCCCCGAGCAAGATCTGGACTACATCTACCAATTAGTTTATCCCCAATAATACTGTTGCTGAAACTGGGCTGAAGTGCAGAACCCTGGAGCCAAGTTAGAAAGCTTGCACTTCAGTAGTCTTTGAAACCTTATTTTCAAATACACACATAAAATGTGGTTTTCCTATGGCTGCAAGTCCAATTTGCATAGACTATCCAGAAAATAAGGCATTATTTGCAAATAGTCAAGTCAAGCATGCAATCAAGTCAAATACACAAGCTAATCAAGTAAACTGTGCTTAAAGAATTTTTTTTCTTTTAGAGTCCTGCTCTCGAGTTAATTACTACACATTATTCTCAATTAATGTCTTGAAGAACAAGGAAACAAACCCTTGTGTCACAACCACTTTTTTCATTTCTCCTATAGATACAAAGAGGGGACAAACAGCCCCACAAGATCCAGATACCATCTCCCCCCTCTTTTTTCAAGTATTTAAAGAGCTGCCAGAAATCAGGTGAACCAAAATTTTTGTGAAAAAACCCCCACACTTTCATGGTGCTTTTCATTCAACCTGTGATCTGACAATAACATTACCTCAGCACTATTCCTTGTTTTTCATTTTTCAGAGGTCAGCAGAGATTAGTATTACCACCCAAGTACTTCTCCCCTCCTCCAGTTACGGAACAGATTAGCTTCTTCCACTCACATTTTCCCCTCCATGTTCTCCTCTTTCTCTCCCATAGGCAGACAGGATGAAATGTCAGCAAAACAAAAATCTCACGCTCCAGGGCAAATCCTCAACCTATACCAAGAAAATTTCTTTAAAACTGCATTTCCTCTTCAAACTGGTAGCTTGCTGCTTGAGCTCAGACCTCCTAAGTAAGGAACAGAAACTAGCTCAAATTGATGAGAAAACATAATATGAAAACACTCCCAGAAGTATAAATGTTGGCCTTTTATTTGAGCATACACAGATGATCAGATGAGATGTTAGCATTTTTCCTCCCAAAGCCTTAAATCAGTATTATATTCTCATAGCTGGAAGACAGAGGAATGTGACATACTGAGAATCTTGGCTCGCACCTCCAGGACAAGCAGTGTTTATTTTACTCAAAAAGTGCTTGTTTTCTTTCCTGGAAGGTGGAAAGAAATCAGCTTTTGGCATTGGCCTGAACACACAATGGAAGACAAGCAAGGGTTAGTGTTGACTCCCTCCTTTGCTCTTCTGTCTCCATCACCAGAACCAGATAAACTCGTTTATCTGAAGCTTTGTGTTAGGCAAACTAGTAAAGCCAGTCCAAATTGTATATAACGATCATGAAAGTCATGTTTTCTAGGCAACTGTAGAATGCTTTTTTATACATGAGGGTAGCTGATGTTTCACATTTGATATTAAAATTTTATTCAGAAGAGTATATAATTATCACTACAAAGTAAGCTTAATCCACATAAATCGTAGCATGACTCTTGTATCCCTCTCTTTGTTTAATCGTCAGTGTAAGATTCTTGGGCAACTCCCTTATTTTGCTGTTGATCTGCTCCACCTCGAAGAGGGCATGTCTCCTTGATGCATTTCTCATACTTGCAACTTTCATTTTAATTGCTAAGCAGGAGCAGAAGACCTGTGACTAAGGCAAGCTTTAGGAAAAAAAAAAGAAACTTTAGGACTACAAAGCAGCTTGGCAATAGTGACACTTTTCAAACAGCACACGAACCAGTAACACCCTTCTTCACATATAACAAATTAATCCCTTCTAATGACCAGAAATAACCACAAGCAGAAAGGCATCTTACTATTGACAGCATAACTTCACACGATGGAGTGATGATGTGCTGTCTATCAGACAAAGGGCACTAAGAATGGCACCTCCAGCTTTAGTCCAGCAGTTATTCCATTGTTGCATGCAAGAGCCACACATTCCTCACATACTCTAAAAAGGTCATGACTGAAGTCTGTCCTTACTCACTCACAGCTCTCAGCATAGCTGAAGAGGGAATGAAAGCTTTTGTCAGGGGAGCAGGAATAGTAGCAGGCAACTGATTTAAATGTCATGGAGCCACTAGAAAGCATTATTCTAAGTCAGTAAGTACTGCTTCCCACCATCTGTGACATTCTAAAGCTTTCTACAAATAAAATACTGGGGCTCTGGTCAGCACGTCAAGGAAGCAGTGACAATTAGTACAGTAACTGCTTTTTCATTCACTGCACCATTATTTTATAATTATATTGTAATATTATTCATAATCAGTCCCCAGTGTTTGAGAAGAATAATGCTCAAATATTTAACACCAAGATATAAATTGCAACAGACCAGAAATTCGGTGACTCTACCAATAAGTTTCACTAATAGACCATCTTGATTTAGAGTAGATTTTTAAAAGCTTAGCTTAAGGCCTCTCCATGGTAATGAAGTGATACAGCTTTTACTGTATCAGACAAATTCTCTAGTACCAAAGGGTTCAGATTCTGTCAGATGCCAACCCTTTCAGTCTCAGTAACAAAGAATGGTACCTTCTTTTAAAAATGCCTTTTCTTGGTAAGATAGCCCCTGGCAGTAATGTAATAATCAGTGTCATGAAGGTAGCACAATTTCTGGATCAGCAAGAAATTAAGTCAAGTGAATAAGAGTTCTCTGCTTTCTTGGGTATGGCACTCGAAAGTCCTTCAGAGAGGTACAAAAATATTATGTTAATGTGCTATAATACTGAGGGGGTGAGGAGGGAATCATTATCACTCATCAACCTCAGTAATAAAGAAAAGTGCTAGGTTGTTTGCAGTGTATTTGTAAATAACATAGAAGTCAACATACACTTAACAGGTATAAAGACTGACCCTGCCATATGCTATTTCAAAGCCTGACTTTAATCCTCTATATTCAAATCCAATCCTTCCACAAATGGCTTTTTAGGCTTTTAAGGTGAGTAAACTGCATGGCTCTCTTGGGTTTTGAGATTTCTTCCCCCTGTGGGAGAAAGGTGGATCTGAGCAAAAAAATCTTTGTCAGCCTCATATATTTGACTATCAGACATTCTGGAAAAAGAAGTTAGCAGAAAAGATAGCATCACTATGGCATATCAAAGCAGTTTTTCCATAGTTAAAAATGACCTCATGTATGGT